>JBBIGA010000002.1:16594363-16652202 GCA_037576975.1 Alestes dentex
TCAGCAGCTCTTAAAAACGAAGGCAAAGCTGTTCAGTTCAATACCTGCAGCTATAAAAGATAAAACCTGAGAAACTGAACGTTTTTGCAGTGGACTCTTGTTTTTCCAGATCTGTGTCCTCAGTGGAATGTGAGTGAGGCGGTGCCCCCCCCCCAGTACAGTACAGAGGCAATAACCACATCCAGACCAAACATTCACACGAAGGACGCGCGTCTTTCATTAACCACGTTTATTCTTAAAAATCCAAAAGTGCATGTTCGGTTTCTAATTTCCACGTCGAAATAATCTCACGAAACGCTGCGGCCGAGACGCGCCCGGACACAACGTTCTGTAAACGTCTGAAAAGGTGGTTTATACATTTATGAAAATGTGCAACCGTGAGATAAAATAACTTCTTAAAAGGCCAAATGTCCTTTAAAACACAAAAAGGAAATTAAAAGTCAGCCTGGAAAAGCTTCTGTCTGGAAGTGGATACACTGGATGATTAAGATGCAGTAACACTGTTTGAAATGTAAAGTGTCGCACGTGGTCCTCGTCAGTCGTTTGCGTGGTATCGATTGTGCACAGCAGCAGATAAATAAGACGAAAGCAGCGAAGAAAGAGAAGCAAAATTCGAAGCCTGATATATAAAAACATTTTCACTCGTGTGGACTCTACACTCCCCCCAGGATGTGCTGAAGAAGTCTAAAAAAGCATTAATGTGTGTGTGTGTGTGTGTGTGTGTATAAGTATATCTATATTTATATACACACACACGCACGCGTTATATGTATATATACACATATGTAATGAAAACTTGTATTTATGTACGTTAATGTAACGAGATTTTATTCCAAATAATTCTGGATTGTCTTTTGGTCCATTCTGCATGAAATGTTCACAGCTTTGATAGTGTGTGTGTGTGTGTGTGTGTGTGTGTGTGTGTGTGTATTTATGTTTTCGCCTTTCTCCTATTTTCTCTAAGAGAAAGCTGTACAAAAACACATTATTGTCTTTTTCGTCGTCTATTATTTTTGAAAAAGTGTCTGCGTGTGAATGTGTGATTATATGCAAGCTTTCTCCTGTTTGTTTGTGCTCTCCCTTGCGTTTAGGTGCATGTACAATTTTCTTTTGGCAAATCCAAATCCAGGCAGCGTTTGCGGCAGTAATGAGAATGTGATGCTACGGGCTTCAGCTTTGACACTCTGGCCTTTAAATTATGCACACATTAGGCGGCAAAGAAATGAAGAGGATCTAAATTCAGTGCAATAACTATAAATTTGGTCTCTCCAGAAAGAATATCCCTTCCACTCTCCATCGCTCGCATGCTCTCTTTCCCTGCCTGGAGCCTCAGCCCTGCTTGAATATATCACTTATTATCTTATCAAAGATAGAAACACTGCCATCTCTCTGACTGCCTACTGAATCCTAATAAATTTCAGATTTATATTTTCATTCGGCTGCTCCGCTCATGTTATGACTCAGAGATTTCAAAGCTCTGTTCATTTTGATGTGAAGACAGAGGGCTAATCACATAGAAAAATGAGCTGAATCAAATAATCAACAAAAAAGATGTCGAGCTGCATACTAATACGGAATTTCATGCTAAATCTCCTGCTTCGGGTTCACTCATTCATAAGAAATCAGAGATGAGTTTGTCTTCGCACTGCTTTAGTGTATTAGTGAGGACATGAGGTTGTCGCCTGTGTTCCCTCATTCACCTCGGTGCACGGCAGGTCTGAGAGAAGTTCAACAGATCAGCTACTGATCTGAAAACAGCTTTCCGTCTTTTTATACCTTAAAATTGAGGCGAGAGGTGCATTAGGGCAGACAGGACATTTTCCACACAGAGCCGAGCACTGCAATTCAGAACATCCAGCAGAGCATATCACTCTAATTTTAGGCACTTCCTCTCCATGGACTCTCGACCAGGCCGAGTGAAAGGGATCGTTTGAAAAGAGACACACAGATACACACGCGCGCATACACACACTCTTTAGCGCACAAAACACAGCTATTAGGTCGCTTCAGAAAGCCAACATGCCTGAGTGGTTCTGGCTTTTTCCATCTTTTAAGAGCTGATAAAAGCCTGATGAAAAGAGAATGGAAAACCAAGCACTTTGCTCACCTTAGTCTCAAGACCATGTTCACTGCACCCAGAACACTTGGGGTTTTCTCCAATGGCTGAACCTTGATGGGAATCAAAACACTCGTTACTTCTTAATGGCAAAAATATCACATTTATTCACCATTTAAACACCACTTGACGCCTGCTTGAAGTTTATATGGTGATGACTAGCATGCCAGTGTAACAGGAACAGCCAGGACAAGCTGGGATCCAAAAGGCTCCCTTAAAGACAGTTCAATCTAAAATTTGGCAGGGCCACAGATAGTGATGACTTCATTATTATCATTAGTATTAGTATTATAATTATTATTTCTATTACACTGATTGTGTATTCCTAAGCCATTCCGCCACTGATAATGTCCTTCTACTTCTGCAATGGTTTGTATGAAAAAATAAATTGTATTATTCTAAAAACTCTCATATTTCCTTCTGTTCTGTCTCTTCTCCAAAACGGTATGACTGCTGGCATTCTAATCTGAATGTTAAATAAAAGGCATACACAATTTCAAGGTCTCCAGAAAGTGCCTGTTTGTTTCTGTCTTCTGGTTTTATGTTTGTAAAGGCCGGGAGATGTTAGCTGTTCTCATGTTTGCGTTTGTATGGGTGTGTTTAATTGCTACGTGTTGTATTGTTATTGCTAAATGATCGGTCATATTGTCAAGCAGTGGTTGTTGCCTTGGAAATGCATTTTGGAACAAATGTTTGTGTGTGAGTGTGTGGCTCTGCTTTCACTTGTTTGTACAGATGTAAGCACAAGTAGGCTAGTGTGTGTGTTCACTACTGTAATGTGCTAGACTGTACTGTACCTTAGTGCATGTCACAATTGATTTTCTTATAGCTGTGGGTCAACCACATGTTGTAGCCATTTTTTCAATATTGTTTAATCTCTGCAGGCATCTGTAAGCCATGAATCTATGATCACTGTGTTTGATCAGGCTGTCTGCTTTGAGTGGATTTGTGAGAAGTAAGCTAGTCAACACATGAGTGTGTATAAGAGAATCTGTGCTGTGTTTCAAACACACTTCACAACACAAAACAGTGCATTATAATGGGAGGACCTGCATATGTGTGCTTGTACATTATGACAGACTAAACCTGGATATGTTTTGAAGAGACGCCCCCGAAGGCCTGAACACTGGCACTGCTATTCTGCAGTAGGAGAAGGGAGAGTCAAAACAGCATCAAAATGGTCTAAAGATAGAATCTAAAATACTCAGGTTTGAACAGTCTGGGCTGTTCCCACTAGGACATTGTGCCTCTAAGAGCCCAATTTAGATCACTTTTATATAATAGCAATACATTACAAGACAGCATGAAAGAGGCAGACATTAGGAAAGACACGGGAAGGGGGAAATAAATGAAAAATAGAGAAGTGACTAATAAGAAAAGAAATAATGAAGAAAAAAAAGAAAACGTCACTGTTTTTTCGCTGTTTCTACCAGGTTTCTTCCCTGTAATTCACATGTGACCACACAGGCCCCTAGGCCAACAGCCACGGTTCAGTTTAAACTCTTTGCACACCATTTGTTTCACACCAGTTCTCACAAACAGAAATAGCCCTGGCTGCTGTAAACAAACAGAATAAAGAGTTTCGTATTGAAGAGTTCACCTTCACCAACCCTTTGGTCTGTATTTGCTTTATAGCAGTGTGTGAACTTAGAAGTAGCTTGCTTTAGTGTAAGTTGGATTTTTGCTGTTGTCTGCCTACTGCATCCCTTTGTCATACAGTGGATAGATTCATATCTACTTTACATGTGTTATTCAGTCTAGCACATGGAAATTGGAACATATGAACATGAACATTTCAGCTTCCACATTTTGCCTGGACTCTGATTGTGTATTAATTGTTAAGCAGGACTCTGCTCTCACAAACCACAGCCTTAGTGTGAGAAAGCCTTAGAGATGTATCCGTGACATAAACCGCATTTTTGTGCTACATAAATAAATGTACAGCTTTTAGGTTATCGCAAATGATTCAAGAGGTTTGCAACAAAATCCACTTCATCTTGCTGCAGGCCTTTTTACAGTAAAGACAGCCTGTGGGCTGCATGGGATAATGTGCATTCCGTGTTTTGAATGACAGTTTGGGCTATACAGGTCTCAGGAATGGCATTACATCATACCTAGCCAATGTTTCAGAAGCTGTGTTGTAGTTGGAGACAGCCTTTTTAGGCTAAGTCGGCTTCAGACCAACCTTTTCATTGAACATTGAGAAAGAGATAGTTCAGATGGGGAAAAGTCTGCACGCAAGTCAGACTGTGTATAATTATTATAACCTTATATGGCAATAACCTTATATGTAAACCACTACTATTACTAAATTGTACACTGTTGGTCCCCCTTGACTATGAAATGGAACTCACACAAGCAAGATCCCATTCAATTATGTTTTGCCTCGCTTACTTCGTATGCTCCATTAAACTTAAAAAGCAAATTAAAAACCAAAAGTTACAAAAGCAAAGCTTGCAGTAAAGCTTCTAAAGTTTTGCCTGCATAAAGAGCCTGTGGCTTAGCAGCAAAAAGCTTTTTAAAGTTGCAAACCATTTCTGTAATTTCTTTTTTGAACATAGTTACAGCACTACACAGAAATATCAGCGTTCAATTAACACCTGCACGCAAGATTGGACAATGGTGTAAGAAGACTGGTCTTGAACTTCTTTTATTGAAGAGCAGTGATTATACTGGGCAGCATCCTAGTAATAACTAGTTAATCAGTTCTGCATTCATAATTCACAGCTCCGTTCTTGGCTTTTTCATTTTTAATTCTATACTTCTACATATTCCCAGGTATATAAATGATTTGGTCAAATAAAAAGGTCATTGGCAAAATAGGCCAAGAAGAGATATAAAAGATTTTTTTTAAAGAGATAAATACAGAGAGAGAGAGAGGGAGAGCAGAAGAGAGCCGAGGAGGAAGATGAAAAGACCGTGTGAAAAAAGGTCTCGCTAGCTATTCTGTATGTAATACCAAGACATGGTAGAGGTGGGCCACTCTGCTTCCCTGAGTTATTGAGGCTAAAAGGCTCCCTCCAGGCCAGTACAGCCTGCACAGCTTCTCAGGAAGGGGCAGCAAGGTTACTGAATCAAGACAAATCACATCCACTTCCACACAGTCCCTACCTGGGGATGCTGAATGGACAGGCCTTCTATAGGGACATTGTTGGCATTCACCTCCCCCTGCAGAGACAAAATGGACAGCACAGAGTGATCAGAGGAACGGCAAGACATACCTACTTCTCTCTCTCTCTTTTTCTCTCTTTCTCTGTCTCTCTGTCCCTCACACACATGCACTTACCCACCCACACACTCACACTTCTACCACCAAGGCCATTTTTCAATTCAGCTGCTGGGAAATGGTTTCTGAACTGCCACAAAGCCTAGCCCACAGTCATGACGTTTGTAAGCCAGTGAGAGAAAATATGAGTGGCTGATTATCACACACTCTCACGGGGGAAGAAACTGCATGAGCCCTGTCCGATTTTTAATAATTAGTGTTTGTTTGTCCACTGTAGTCAAATATGCTACATTTGTACATCATTTAGTGTGATTTATCAGACAAACATGCAGTCCCATGACACTCGTAATTATGTTATAAAGCCACGCTTCAGCTGTTAATTAAAACAGGGATGGACCGAACAGGTCAGACAGAAACCGCCTGTCTCTAAGGCCTCTTTTGTCTTACGTCGGTGTGTTCATGACTACTAAAATACATGCGCCAAATCACACACGCACACAGCAATGACATTGTTAACCTGAAAAGATAAATAAACGTTTAAATTATGACAGAAAAGGACTACTTACATCCTGGTTTTCGTCTTTGACCCTCCGTGACTGAAACGCAATTAAAAGACAGGATTATATTATGTTCTTTTTCTCCCACAAAGTATGATAGACAGATGTAGCTATTTGTGTAGGAGTGCAATCAGCACCGGTTCATTTGCATTTTGTAATAAACAATACACAGAAGCAATGTGTCTCCAGCCTCATTAGCGTGCGCTGATTTGCGACTGCTTTGCTGTGGAGGGGGTTTGATTTTTATTTCCGACTCGAGATGACTGCGAGTTAGACATTCCACATACAGCAATCAAAGATACTTCTCGGCTTTGATGATACCGTGTCTCCTTTTTCTTCACCTCACTTTAAACCCTGAGCAGCAATTTCTTGGTAGAGAAAGTCTGTCTATGTGTGTAGAGTAAAATATTGAGATAGCTGAAGGTATATTGAATCTGCACTGACATCACAGAAAGATGACTTGATCAAATGTAAATGGGGTGGCAGTAAATGTACCAACAGTTTAATGTATGTGCCAAAATGATCTTTAGTAAATCATGAATATTGTCACTGTAGGAACAGAAACTTTAATCTTCACTTAAGGTGTTGGTTTTTTGTTTTTTTTTCCAGAATTTGAAAACGCCAGCATCCATATACACCAGTTTCATGATGAACGGACCAACAGAAGTGGTCCAAAAAGACTTGTCACATAAAAAATAAGAGGTTCAAGGTTTTGTTCCAACAGTGATGATTTACAGAATGAGGTCATGCCCACCCTTCCTTGATTGACAGCTGCCTTCCCTTCTTCACTCCTTGCGTCCATCTCATCATCACTCCATTCCCAGTCTCCGTCCTCCGTCTTGTGCAAGTGTCCGCTTGATCCTGGCACTCGTCTCACCTGAGCAGGATAAACATACACGTATGTCGGTATGAAGCCCCAAAACCTACTGTTTTACAAAGACCGGAGATGAGTCGATATATATACATCCTAACACTGTACAGGAAATTAACCACATCATGTAATTACATCCAGAATCTTATGTACTTGTTCATCAATAATAGTCTCTCTCCTGCAGCACTGAGTAATTAGGGTTTTATGAATATCTCAGTGTGTATGTTGCTGGTATGTACAAAATTAACTGTTCAGCCAGACTGAAATATTAGTCACTGGTTACTGTCACCAGCCTACATGGGGGAAAAAAAAATCAATGGAAGTTGCCAGAAACTCAGCAGAAGTAAATCAATACCTTAACAGCAGCTTACAGATGTATAACTAACAGCATGTACTTACAATAATTACACCACTACAGCTCCCACAGCACTAAGGGTTGACTTCCCTGACAGGGATTGAGCTTAGACCTGGACTACATTTTCCATAACATGCAAAATCTTAATTGAAAATGCTGTGAGGTCTAGTACTAGGCTTAATCCCTGTCCTGACCTACCCTAAATGTATAAAATCTATGTACTGGGCTTGGTTTGCCTGGAGAGTCATGCTTTATGAGAGCAGCTTTGTTCTGAATATAGACCGAATGGAATGCAGTGGTATAGTTTCTTTTTTTCCACTTAACCTTAACATGAACCCGAACAGAATCCATCGTCAGAGAGACCTGCTCCAAAGCCTCTGGTGCATTTAAGTACTGCCTGTGACCAGGACTGTTCTGTACACACTGAGGCAGAGAAAGCATCTCACACAGACTCATAAAAAAGGCTCCCAAGCTCAACGTAATCTCTGCTCATAGCCAGTTGTAGCTAAGAATGGGACAGCAATGTAGCTGACTAAAGTGAAGGAATGTGTACCCGTCTCTTATCATCACGCGCTCTCTCACAAACCCATCATCAGGCCGGAATTCACTTGCCCCTCCACTGGCAACCCTCAGCAAAAAAAAATATGTAAATACACAAATAAACAAACATCGGTGGTTCATTCTCACAAACAACATCTGCGAGCTGAGAGTGTATGAATAAGATGAGAGGGCCAGCTGCCCTGGGCCCCTCCACGCACCCACAAACAAACAAACAAACAAACAAACACACACACTGTTTCGTGTGCCAGAATACCCAATGGATAGTGGCTGTAGGCTAAGAGAATTATTCACCTTTATTATTCCGCTCCCTAATATGCTGATGGAAAGAAGAATACATAAATTCAGTGCATCTCAACAAGCATGGTGTAAACAACAAACAAACCAGGAACAATCAGTAATAAAGAAGAGACAGAGATCCATTGCTTTAAACATTTTACAACTTCACTCCATCATCGTGCCTGCAACACTACCATCTTCTGCTCCAGAACATTAATATCGCTCATGAATTCACACCATCAAGTAATACTGCTCATGAGTTCATTAGGCACTGGCCACATCTGTCCTGCAGACGCAAACTGCCATTGTAGCTCCTGACTGACTGCCTGACTGAGAAGCACTCATGAGCTCAGACAAACCAAAGAGCTCATCTGCCCCCTGCCGACCGAGCACAGGCACTACTGAGATCTGAGCTCAGGAGCTGTCCATCATGCTCATGCCTGACCTCTGCATACGCTGCTGTAGAGAACTACCATTTGAGCAATTACATCAACATCAACAAAAAGATATTTGAAGATGAAGCTTTACCAATAAAACTGTTGCGCCTGCCAGGTCCATTATTGATTTTCTGATAAGACGTCCTCACTGCGCTTTTTCCAAGGTCATCTGACCAGCAAATATATCTTCTTAAATCAGGCTTTATTACAGGTAAGAGAGAGCTCTGGTCAGGAGTGAAAACGGCTAGGGTGCATAAATCAGTTGCTAAGTACACTTGTCTATCCTCCTACATCAGGCACCGCAGCACAGAGGCTTCTGCTGAGCAAAGTCAGAGAAAGGGAAGAGCAGAGAAAGGGAGAGGAAACGGAATCTGGTTTCAGAGGCGTACGAGGTGACTGTCCTCAGATGACACAGTTCCCTTATCACTTTTCACACACCATGGCGACAGTGTCTAGCCATGTACATATCACAGAGGATGAAAGAACCCAAATATCAGACAAAACAACCATCAGCCCTTAAGGAATCTCACAATTCCACAGTGACATTTGGACCGGATAGGGTTCGACCCAACTGCATAGAGCTAAATAATGAGGGCAGATCCAGGAGTGAACTAACAGTATCAGCCAAGATGAAAGAATTGGCAGATTTTTGCTCCAAACATGCAACTGGCAAATGTCCAGTTTACAATTTTGATAGATTTGTGTTACATGAGGTAATTCGTGTAAAGCAGGTAAGTGCTGTATTTACAGTGTATCTGAATGCTGCTGCTACACCTACACCAAAATGTCGTAGTATAATTCTGGATGGCTCCTGCTGCACAGTCAGTCGCCTCTAACTTCTGATGGACTGTAATTTAAACAGGCAATTGATTTTTCATTTAAGTATGTGAAGTGCAAGCTTGCCTCGTTAAAGAGTAAATACTGTGATTTATATTGCAGGTTTGGCTAATGGAAATGTGTTAGTGTGCCCTGCGTGCTCATTTAGCCCACACTGTGTAAAATCGGCCAATTTTACAAAAAATCTGGAAGTGAATCGGCAGTAAAAGTCATGATACTAGTGAATTCCAAGTTGGATCAACTATGCATGAAGGAACAGAGCAGTCCTGTCTTATCATGACATTGTGAGTATTTGATTTGCTGGAAGAAATTAAGAAATGGAAGAGCCAGCTCCACAGCAAAAGCCCTGTTTGCACAGGACATGCTGTTTTGTGGAACTCGAGATGACACTGGAAGAAACCCATTTCCATCCCAGACATGCTTCCTTTTTCATAAAGTAGAAACACAGGATCATGTACAGATTCAGAGCCTTAATGGAATTGTCACAAGCGGTGGAAAAAAAAAAAGAAAAAAAAGTGCAAGGCTGTGGTCTCAGTTGATAATACTCGCCACGTTCTATCACTTCTAAAAAAACACATTATCTACTTACAATTTGATTCTACACTCTTTGCCACAATCAACTTTTCAGTGGTGCAATTAGAACTGCATTTCCCAAAGGTCTCCATCACTGCATACTAAAGCTGGAGAGACTGCAAGTGCTGTCAAATCTAACAAGTATTCATGGGCTCCATCCCACCCAGACAATCGGAAGCTTGCCACACTCTCTTTCTCTATACTAATGCTAATTCACTGACTGGAGTCGATTACTGAGTGCAGGAACACTTTCCTCAAAGCCCTCCAAAAGAACGTGGAAAGCTATCACACATCATCCACGTCAATTATGCTGCAACATTACAATGGGCTGGTGATTACGAGGCTTTTAGCTTTATGACACAAGCTCTAAATTTAACTCTGGGCCATACAGTAATCCATTTGTATCATCTGGCCTGAGATTTTAAGTGTCCGCCAGCGAGGTTATCCCCGTTTCTGGTGCGATGAGGTCATTTATCACCAAGGAGTAAACCCTGGTTTTCCAAACTTCCTTAAACAGGTGGCAGTGTGTGCAGGTGTACGAGCAAATTTGAGTGTTTATATTGCTAACACTTCATCCACACGCCTTCCCTTCATTTTCTTCCATCTGTGCCACTTCCTATTCATTTGTTTCCACTGACAGTCTCTCCATTTCCTTAATGGAGTTAGGCACTGGGGGGCTGGAGCTGCCTTGTCGTTGTTTTGGGCTGGAGGTGGATGGAGAGACCAAGGGCCGATAACGGTCCCGAGCAGCCCAGCAGATCTCACAGTCAGTTAGGCTGAGAGTAAAAAGCAGCCTGGCATGCAAATGGCTCTGTTTAAGTGCAGCGTCCTGTTACCTAAGCACCCGCATTAGAGCTCGTTTGTCTTTGTCTTCTGTCAGGGCCTAGAGACATTAGGCTCTCCTGAATGCTTGAGTTGACAGTGCATTCGTTCTGCATGAGTGATATATTTTCCAGTTCCTGCCTCCTACCTGATTGCATTTGTTCACAGCCTACACACACACACACACACACAAAAAAAGCTACGGAAACACATGACAGAATGTTCGACAAAGGTCCAGCAGCCTGCGTCTGTCATTGCTTAAAATGAGTAGAAGAGCCGAAAGGTCAAAATGTCCAAAGAACGGAAGAAAGTCACAAATTCTGTAGCAGGGTAAGGCATTTGAACACCGGAAAAACTCATTCACTCATGTCTGTGTGGGTCCTTGCGCAGTTTCACGAAACCAGTCGTGATATGCCACTGCTCAGGACACCTGTGAAGCACAGCTGCTCATAAGACGCCTTTCAGCTTATTGACTACAGTCCTGTCCATTTGTGAGAATAATTTCTGAAGCTCATAACACTATCGTTTTTGACATGTTGAAATTTTTTAAATCAGTAAACCAACCCCAGCTCTGACGTCTAATTAGTTATTATGGCTAAAAGGACGCTGTAGTTTTTCAGTGTCATTTTGGTTTTCAGTACGAGCTCTTCACACCATGTCAGCAGTGAATAACCCCTGACATAAATGTTTATGACGCCAAACACTTCACAGTTCCTCATTCTATTTCTTCTAATGTAATCTGCGTTGGAAGTATATTGTTGTGTATAGACTGTCCCAAAGTACAATTCTGACCATGTAAACACAAGCATGAGGATAAACTTCACTCTTCAGCCTCATCTTGTTGGTTCTGGTGTGAAAAGTAAGCCGTAAATCATTCTGAAGAGTTCTAAAGTGACCCTCTGCATTGCACTCCTCTATTGATAAAGAGACTTTCACAGCTCCATTTTTCCTTTCACAGCTGCTTCACTGCGCCCTCTGGTGTTTTAACTGAACTGCACACAGGTACACACACAGCCAGAGCATATACAGACCCTCTTCACACCGCAGAATGAACAAGATATTAATATTTTCATACAGACCTAGTGCTACATTTCTTTATTATCTCAGTACTATCTTTCTGTGCCCTGTTGTACTGCAGTAACACTGACTTACTACAGTTCCCAGTCATTAAAAAACCCTTCCTCTAAAATTCAGAAATGGTAATCAGTATAAAATGTGTCTCATACGCCCACACAATGTTATTTGTGACTCAAGAGAAACAACAAGGGCCATAAAGTGTCTTATTTTAACCAATTAGCAAAAACAGTGCTATGGCTGTTTGCCACCTAGTATCTTTAGATTGTAAGAATATGTTTTCCAAGAAGACAACAAAGCACAAAAAGCACTCTGGATAAGAGCTTCTGATAATGACACGACTGTCAACTGTCTATAATAAACACATTTGATTATTTTGTGTATATGAGCGCGTTTATAATAAAATCGGGGATAAAACTGAAGTCATCAAATCAAAATTCACAATTTTTAGGGTCCAAATTCAGCGTAAGGTGTCTTGAAGTAATGTGGCCTAAAGCATTTCATGTATATTTTATAAGTACTTATGTTTCATCCATATCTTATATGTCTAATATGCACAAGGCACAGCAATCATGGCAGATATTTATGAGAAAGAGCTGAATGCCATAATGCCAAGAAATGTGCTCCTGCTTCTATAGGAAGACTGTTTTTTCCTGCAGCAATTAGTGTGCACCATCAGTACACAAGAAGTAATGCTGGTCAACCGCTCATGTGTAACAGCAAAACAGGGTCCACTTTGATGACCGTAATGGCTCAGAGGAATGTTTGATGAGAATAAAATACCTTTTTGGCTCTTTGGCTTATATTTGGTCCTTTACAAAGCAGCTTCTCAACCAGGTACTCTCTGTTCTGCAAAAGCAAACGAGAGAAGAGATCAAAACAAATCGGTGGCAGGCAGCTTTAAAGCGTCAAGGCAGGGATCTGAAGTAGCGAGGGAAAGGGAAATAAATAAATAAAGCCGTACCTTGGCCTTTTGGAAAAATTTACATTTCAAAAGTTCTGACGCAGTCGGCCTGTGGAGATGTGAAAAAGCGTGTGCGTAAGTAAAGATGCCATGTGGACATTCTTAAAATAGCTTTCTGTGTTATACAAGAACCACAACACCTAATCCAGGTACGGCCAACTGCACGTAACAGCTGATATTAAGAGTAATTACGGCTGCACAGACTCTGCTTTGAAAAGAACCATTACATGGCATGCTGTGCATCTGTATCAATTTGACCCTAATCGGGTTTCTGCCTCGACCACTCTATTGATTGTGACTGAACATATGAGGGAAAATGGGAGCATAAAGAAAGATTTTCATTGGCCATCACACAGTAGCTCTCTGTAAAAAAAGAGGCAGTGAATCAATAAACGTACTAATGAATTTGCTGTTGTATTTTAAGAAAGAAGTCGATTTGTTCACCAGTACAGATAATACTGCTAAGACAATAATAATACTACTCCATGTAAAAAAGAAAGCTGAGTACCTCTTAGCAGGGTCCTTCTGAAGGCACAGAGTTATTAGTTTCCTAAAAGACTTCCCATATTTCTTTAGCATCTCCTTGTCCTCCACTCCTGTCTCTAGGGTTGGGGGATCATTCTGCAGTGTTAGCATTAAGACCTACACGACAAGAAATGGGAAATCAGCACAGTTAAATGAAGTTCAAAATTGAATCATAATGATTTCAAGACTTGTAACAGACTTCATTAGACTTCAGACTAATCAGACTTCAGACTAAGTATACACTACAGGTTATTTATTATATTGCTACAAATCCTGAGTGTTTCTAAAACATAAGTGCCCTTATAGAAACTATTAACTTCATATCAGCCGGCTGATAGTAAAATGTCTCTCCCAGACCCATTATGATAACAAAAACAACACTATTATTATTTATTATTATTATTATTATTATATTGTTATTATTATTGTTGTTGTTGTTGTTATTATTATTAGTGTATGCATGCTCTATAAAAAGACAAGAAATGTAAAAGACTGATGTTAAGTGCAAAAGTCTTCCCTATTTTTTTATTTGTTACTCATGCAGTATATGCCTGGCCGTAGGTGGAATCATGGTCACAAAAGCTTTACTGATTTCTTTACAAGAGAAATCAGGCAGGCATATTCCTATTTTCCACTTGTCATGTTTATATTTCCTGCTTGGTTAATACGGAATAACGACAGTGACCTTCATCGGTGGGTATCGGTGGTAGGGCGCAGAACCAGTGGCCAACTCTATGGCAGTGATTCCGAAACTCCAAATGTCAGCCTTGAAGTCATAACCTCGTACCTGGGGCAGATACAAAACTCATAAATAATTGATATGCACTCACAAAGGGCAACTTTGATACACTGTCCAACAAGCTGAAGATGACAAACTTTTCTCTAGTTAAAGCCACGAGCAGCATGACTGCCTTTGCAGTCTATTAGCTTACTTTTACACCAATGTTGTTCCTCTGCCAGGAAATGGGGCAACCTGGGTGCTCCCAGAGACAGAGTGTGACAGTAAAACTAGCTTCACAAACAGCCTCACCTGTTCCATCACCTCCGGAGCCATCCAGCACGGAGTTCCCACAAATGTTTTTCTAACTTTATGTCTGGTTACGTCACCCCCAGTTGCCAGAAATGCACTCACACCAAAATCTTTAAGAAAAAGATGCAGAAGATCAGCAGTGAAAGAGACTGAATTCTTGTTTCAGCACTTTTCCTGAACCGACTTAAGCTGAACTTGGCAGAAAATAATAACTATTGCTTAGAAGCAGATAACCTGCATTGCTGTGTGCTGTTTAATGGTGTTCATAGTAACTGTTCTAAAATTGGGTACCAGCAGGTACTGTAAGCAAAACATCCTTTTGACCCTTTCTGTCACACATTAAACTATTACAGAGCATGCTCCCTAGTTTGAACCCAACACAAATCAATGGCAGCCAAGGTCAGCAGTGCTTGTTTCAAAGCTTGTTATATAAATGAAATCAATGTATCCCGTTCTAGATCTGCCACTTTACCCTCAGGATTGAAACCATCCACATCAGGAACATACCATGGTTAAAGGGGAATTTCACTGATTTTTTTCTTCAAAAAATTGTGTTTATAATTCACTTGTTGAGAGGTACACAAAGCCATTCAGCATGTTTTGATGTGACATTGTTACTTTTAACAAGCAGTAAGATTTCTTACTAGTGGTAATGATAGGACCCAGAGGTAACAGTGTCTACAATGCAAATATAGTCATTTTTATCTATTATTTACAAATGAGCCCACATGAGTTTTGTAATGCTTATAATGGTAAAAAAAAAATTACATTGGGGACTATTCTGCCTTGAAATGCTTTGGATGTATCTCTCTGCCATTAATGGATTTGAAAATGTATATTTTGTCCAGAAATTGATTTACCTTTTGTAAAATAGACGTCTCAGACGTCTCAGACGTCTGGTTCCTATCACTGGCACTGTGAACAATTTGGTAAGTTTCTCTAGAACAGAACGTTTCATGCAGAACCACTCTGAATGACTATATTTTCATTTCTTTTATTATGAAGACATGCCATTCCCCTTTAAACAACACGGGTGTATCTCTGTTCCAAACCTGTTTTTCAGTAAATATGACCTGCCCTATACCCATGTCACTCATCCAATTTTATACCATTCCTCCCTTCATCCTAGAGACCCAGAGAGCAAGAACGAACTTGGGCTGGCAAAGACAACAGAGTGAAGCAAGAGTTACTAATCAGAGTGACAAGACTATTGCCTTTAGACAGAATTATCCAAATAGTCTCAAATGAAAGGTCTCGTTACTGTTATTAAAAACTAAAAAGAGGGGGAAAAAACCATGGTCTGATAACCCCTGTTCTTTAATTTAAGTTCATTGGCATGAACCTTTGTGGTTTTAAGGAAAAGCAACATAAATCTCATTCATAATGCGTATAAATAGCACACTGGCTACGCGCAGAACAACTCCCCAAACTAATTACTGCAGCATTTTCTCAGCTAAGGAGGCTTAATTAATGTAAAGTTAAAAATAACCTTCATAGTTCTTGGAATTCTTTAATCCCATCTTAATTGTGCAGTGTGCAGTCCATGACTTTATACTGGATTAAACCTGATCCTTGGCCACTCAGCATAATACCAGACTTGAGGAAATACATTTAAGGAAATTTAAACTGAGACAGTACACAAAAAAAGGTTATGCTTTACTATGATGGAACTCGATTTCCAATATGAGGGTTGCTTTCAACATACTAGCTCAAAATGTACTGCAGCATAGAATAAATACATTTGGTTCAACCTTTCTCTTCATCTTTAAAAAAAAAAAAAACTAGTCGGAAGCAACAAAAATGCTCCACAGGGCAAAACATGCATCAGAACAAACCTGCTATCTGTACTGAGCCGTCTTCTCCCAACAGGATGTTCCCTGCTTTCACATCCCTATGGTCAAATATTGAGAAAACATATCTGGGTCATTGCTCTGTAGGTTTAGCAACAGTAAAGTCAAGAGAGAACTTGAGAGAGCTTTTTAATTCAATATACCTTCATATCCATAATCACTGGTACCCTTAAATATAGGTAGAAAAAAGGGTGGTGTCTGATTAGTGTTTTTGCATCACCTTGTAGGTGGGTTCACTACAGCTCTGGATGTATTAAACATCTTAATTACTGCAGAATGTATGAGATGTGGACATGTTCGATATGGAATTTTCAGGACCACAATAACTGATAATTAACTAATAATTACACTATTTTATGAAAACTGTTCATATCATTTGGCTGGCACAATTAAAAGCATTTGCAACTTGTGGATACATGTGGTTATAACAATCCTGCCATGTATTTCCTTTCTGAAACAACCTTGAACTCTGATCTGAACAGACTCAAGCCTGATATCTCTGTCTCTTGACAGCATTCACTGTAAACCGTAAGTATAAATGAGGTAACACTGATTTTTTTTAAACTAAACATATAAAAATATATAGTTTGTGTCAAACATCAATGCAGTTCCTATTATAATTTACAACCAGTAGAAGGCACTGTGAGGTACGGACAAAGGGAAGTTCTGAAATTCTTCCCACCTGAGGCTGTACGCACGGGCTGCAGTGGGGGCACACTAAGAACAGGATGCCCACAAATCAGCAGAAAAATTGAACTGATACCAAAAATTACACCTTTTAATGTATCTACAAATAATTCTACATGCACAAAAATGTCCATATCCACCAGGGATGCACAATATATCAG
Organism: Alestes dentex; assembly: GCA_037576975.1. Taxonomy (NCBI): domain Eukaryota; kingdom Metazoa; phylum Chordata; class Actinopteri; order Characiformes; family Alestidae; genus Alestes; species Alestes dentex. Next base: position 16,611,286 of record JBBIGA010000002.1, read on the forward strand.
TGCTGATATACTGTACATCCATACTACATAAGGGTATTTTCATGGTTGCAGCATTATATTTATACCCTGATTTATAAAGACAGGCTTGGTCTTGTTGTATTTTGAATTCTTTATTCTTGTTCATGTTGAGAAATGCCTCTGTGGCATCTTATGTTTGTAACCACTTAAGAACACCTTAACGTGAACATGCTTCAGTTAACGTTTTGTTCATTCAAATTTCTAGGGCTGCCAATAATTGTGACATATGGTTTTGTACATTTATAATAATTGACTTCCTTAAACTAAATCTACTTAGTTAACTGATCGATTCCTTGAACATGTTCAGTGTAAGATTGAAACCACAAAAACATTTGTCAATGACCTTCTTCACCAAGGGTACCAACGACGATGGAGCTGGGTGTACGCACGTGCTCATTAAGCATCAAATCATCAGCTGTCGATACCTGTGAATCTGTCCATTCTTGTGCAGGTAATCAAGACCCTCTAAAACTTCGTTTAAAATGGTAGCTATCGTGGGCTCGTCCAAAACGCCGTTTCTGTGCTCTCCTCTGCTACATGTGTACTTTATAATATCCAACACTGATCCTGAATACAAAAGGGAGCAGAACATTAGACTTTACCCATACAAAACATTACACATACAAAACTCAAACAATTCAAAGACACAGCAAGACGTTTGTGAAGTCTTTGGTTAGTTCATAAAGTACGACACGGCGCCCCATGTTCCTCTTGGGTAGAATACATAAGTAGTGTTCTTAGCTGTGCACATGTGAGGGAGGTGAACCAGCTAAGGTTTCTCTAAGTGCACTCAGATTCTATTGCTGGCACGAGAGCAAGAAAGTACAACTGGCCAGGCTCTCACTGAGTGATAAGGATGGTATGATTCCCTGCTCACTGTTAATACAGTCTGCAGGGGTGACTAGGTCACACAGTGAGTACTTAAGAGTACTTAGCAATCTGCTTTATGATGTTGCATGTGTGGTGGCTGGCTTTACATGGTCTGGGCTAAGGCACATTTTAACCCACATCCTCCCAGAGTGGTAGCTACTAGAGCATCAGAAGATTCTCACTGTAAGGGAATTTTTCTGTTCTCTTAAGGTCCTCTGGGCACTGCCTTGGAGTTCAAAAAGACCAGTGCAAAAGTCAAAGCAGATGGTTGGCGGTGTTTACAGGGAATACGACTCTACAAGAGGAAAAGTAAGATGGATAAAACTGTTGAAAACAACAAGACTCTTACCTCCGCTGAGGAGCTTCATAACCAGCCAAAGTTCATCCTTCACTACGAATGAAGTATAGTATGTCACAACATTCGGGTGGCTGCACTGGCTCATTGCTTGGATTTCTTTCTGAATTGAGAAAAGAGAGAAGATGTATCAATATAGAATCAATTCTTGATTTGGACAGAAAGTGTTCTAAATTCTCGCACACACGCAGACACAAGCGCAAACAGTTAATTAGCCTATGTTTAGTCTATTTATCTATTAAACTTGATGAGTGTTCTTTAGATGTTCCACTTCTATACATTTAAGACAACAGAGCCCTGCATCATTTAACATTCACCACCATGCATTTAACAAGCTGTTTAAAGGAGTTCAGCATAAATTAATTCAATCTCATTCATTTCTGCATTTGCTGATTTGCCAGAAATAGCGACATTTATTGTACACTGTGTCTTCAGAAAGTGCGCTCACAGTAGAACTCATCAATCAAACCATCCCTCTCCAGGCTCAGCAAAACAAAAAAAAGGATCAATGGACAACAACTCAATCATGGCAGTGTCCTAATGTGTAGGAGTGTGGATGTGAGTTTTTTGGTGTATTCGTACCTTTTTGTATCCTTTTACATTTATCCTTTAGACTACAAAAAAACTCAAACATAAGAAATAACTTTAAATTCTAATGTAGCTATTAGTACCTTGAAAAACCAAAACAACAGCACACAGAAGTAGCAGAGGGTCCTGGCAACCAGTGGCAAAGGAGATTTCTGCCTTTTCCATTTATCATAGATCATAAATGTTGTTAAATAAAGTTGTCATCCACATACTCTAGCTCTGACTGGGATTTTAAAACTGCTATATGTAAATGTCATCAGGCCTGCAGAGCACTTTCAGCTAATAGTGTACGGTACACAACAGGGAATTATATACATGAGGGGAAGAAAAGAGGACATTAGACCAAAAATCATGAACGCATGTGTGCGTTTGTACATAAAAGGCAGAGGCAGAGATTAAAGCATGGTTGTTCAGGATTTATCTAGACTTACCAGTAGTTCCTCCATGCTGGTCTGGCATTTCTCCAGGTTGATCCTCTTGATGGCTACACGCTCTTGTCGAGGGGTGCAGAGAGCAGCCTGGACTACTGCTGTGGCACCGCTGCCTATACAAGCACAAGTAAATAGTTATTGTACATCTCAAAGAATTATGCTTCAAACTACCATAAACACAAAAAAACAGTAATGCCAGTCAATGTAGGCGACAGTTTGTAAATAATGGAAAGGGTCAAAAGCGTTAGAAATGATCATGGTTTCTGGCTAGTTGCAAGAAAAACTAAACCCACATTAGTGCATCGCAATGTTTTGACAAATTGCCCCAGCAAGACAGTACTGTCATCTTCTGAAAAGGACATGAACCTTTTAATAAACCTTTTAATAAATGAATGTGTGTTGCAGAAGTACTGACAATACCTGTGACACATCACAACAAAATGTATCACAATAGTGGCAAAATATCAAGATAAAGGTCAAGCCTATACAGAGATATGTTGTCAGTCACTTAAGGTCGACTGGACTGATGAGGTTGTGTTTGTGAAGTGACTCTCGCGTGCTTAAAAACGAAGGGACAGCTTCTAGGAAAGGACTGCCGATAACACGTAATGTCCTGGTCACATTGTACACCATCATTTCAGAGGCCCTGTTCACGATCACCACCAGTGCAGTGCTGCTGTTCACACCGACAGAGTGTGTGACCCACCACACACACACACACCACGCCAACTGCTGCTGACAGATAAGAAGGAGGGGGTCCTGAATGGACAGCAGTGCTGATTAGGGACACAGCACAGATGAACTGTACAGGACCTCTTATCAGCTGATATGATACGGCCCCAGCATGGAGGTATATTTGTTTTTAGCTCAAACCGCACCAGTCTTTTAAAAGATTCTGAGAGCAGTTAACAACCCTATTATAAAACAGACGTAAGTTATTCACTACAGAGAGCAATGTTCACACATCACCCAACAGAGGGCGTTGGTAAGAGGGTGAAGTTGCATTAAAGGTAAATCAAGTAACACCTCAGAGACGGACAGTGATGTGCCAAGTCAGCCAGTGCAATCCAGGCTAATGATACAGCCACACCATATGGCCAGGGCTGGCCACTGTCACTGCAAGACACTGTAGGCCTTTATTTAAGGAGTCTGTACTGTAGAAAAATATATTTGAGCCACAGGACTATACAAATGCACAGCAGCTGGCCAAGCCTTCCAACAAGCTATTACAGGAGATGGTGGTAACAATAATGCTGATAATAATAATAACAATAGTAATAAGCATGCTCCTGGATCTGTCCACATTTTAAGAAGCAGCTAAAATGTCTGGAGAGGTAAGCAAGGCATGTCATGAAGGGACCCGAGACGGTCTTAAACCTGTGATTTGCGTTCATGGATCAGATATGTCATTAATAAACGTCTGACATCTCACTGGACACGTGCCATTATAAAGCATCGCTGGACAGGGGGGCTCGCCAGTTTATCAGTGTCTAAAAAAGGCATAAAAGAATACGGATTAGCAAAAGTCTACGACAGAATCCGTGCTGCAGCCAGCACTGAGCTGTCACATCCGCATTGCATTAGAGAGCAGGCTGCTTCAGAGGAGCTGTAGCGCATGAGAAAAGCCGGTAGGCCCGCTTCGCCATTCACCGGGATATCAGCACCTTTAGAGGGGGGCAGGGACGACCCCCGGCCGCCGAAAGAGGCACAAAAGTCTCCGTTACTAACCTATAACCTCCTGGAGCTCGTACGCGTCCTTGACGATGGGCCAGCTGGTCGTGAGCACTGGTTGCGGATTGTGGACGGGAGCCGGAGACTCGCCTTGCTCCGCCATGATGCTGCGGCTGGACTGCTATGCTAACACGCTACAGAGGCGCAGAGCTCCGAGGACTGGCGCACAGCAGCGGCGGCTCCGGCTCCCGAGCGCTGCGCACCGGCCGTACTGACCCCAGAGCGCACACACACTCACACACACACACAGCGGGTCAACTTTAATAATGAACACTTCCCCCCTCCTTCAGCTCAGAAAACTAATTCACACACAACACAACGGATGGGCGACATTTCTGAAGAGGAAGTTTCAGCCGCTTCCTTTCTATCTCGCGCAGAAATAACTGCGCCAATATTAGAATAAGCCCAATTACAGCCTGAACTCCTGACCTTCTTTATCAGTGTACACACACATCAGGTCAGAAGTGTCATCTTTCACTGTTAACTTGAAGTACTTGGTGTTTTTTTAACAATTATTTACAATTTCAATTGAAGATTACATTTATTTATTAAATAAGAATAATATTATCGTTAGTTTTTTTAAAAAGCTGACCGTAAGAAAAAGAGCCAGATGTATATTTAGTGCCCTACTAATAGTCCTACTACTTGGGATGGTACAGAGGTTTTTTTATGTTTCAAAAAGTCAGATGTTAGTATTTTTAGTGCCCTATTAATAGTCCTATTACTAGACAGTAGTAGGTTTGTGTGACGTTAAACGTTTGTTCACACACATTAAATTATCTTTATATTCCTTAAGATGTAACCCCTGAAACTTTATCACTGATGATAAATCAATTATACATTTAATTTATTAATATATGAAACCTTCTAGGGTCATAATCCAGTAGAATCTGGAGACTGGATATTCTGTCAGTGCAAAATAAAGGTAAAGCCATGAACTGATGCTCAGATAACCATCTCTTCATGTCCAGTGTCAAATGCTTTGCTATTTGTAAATCCAGTCTCCCCGCTCTGAAGCTAAGACAGTTGTAACTGGGCTGGACTGCTGTAAGCGATATTATTTGATCCAGCGGTTCCTAATTTCAGAGCTGGGTACAACACACTTTGTGCTTCCTCCATGCTCTGAATCAGATCATCCAAATAATGAAAGTCTCTAGTTGTATACAGTATGATACATTAGGGGAATAAGATGCACAAAAAATGCAGAGCATGAGAAAGCGGCGGTTTTATTGAAGGACACCTTGAATTCTAAAAAAAAAACCTGAACCAGTTTGAAAACCCTTTGTTTATCCAGTAGAGGGAGACATTTATTCCACTTTAGAAAATCATCTAATTAACCAAGACAGACTGGTCCCAGGCCTGAGCTCTTTCTACCCTGCAGGCTTTTGACTCAGCTCAGAAGAACTTAGAGATTTCATGGGTTACAAAGCAACCTAAATTAAAATACTGGAATGTATGACTTAATCTGTATTGATGATAACAAATAAGCTGTAAGTTAACCTATGTTATAAGCTCATAGTGATGATTAGTTACTTAATTATCAAATATTTGTCAGTCACTTATGAAGGGGAAAAAATGAAGTTGACCTGCATCTACGAAGTGAACCATCATACACTGTATGGACAAATGTATTGGGACACCTGAACAAGGACTTTAATGACGTTGCATTTATATACATAGACTTTAAGATGCAATTGGCTCCCCCTTGCAGCTATGACAGCTGCCACTCTTCTTGGAAGGCTTTCCACAAGATTTTGGAGTGTTTCGGTGGGGATTTGTGCCCATTCTTTCTGTAGAGCATTCATAAGGTCAGGCCCTGATGCTGAAAGAGAAGGCTAATACTTTTGGCCCAATACTTTTGGCCATATGGTGTATCTGTCAGGTGCCTCTTGCAGTCCAGTAGATGGGGCTATTTGCAAAGCAGAAAATGCACGTGTCTCAAAGAAATTGTAATATTCATTGCTAATGGAAAAATATATGAAAATTCAAATATGCGTGTACAAGCATTTTTTTCTTCACAACGTGTAACTCTAAAGCTTTAGTACCCTCGGTGTCACTGTCAAACGGTTAAATAACATGGTGCAAAATTAAGATACTGTGTTTTAGTGGTGATATATAAATATAATATAATCTAGTATTGTAAGCAGTTTGTAGACTGTGCTCAATGTTTTCTTGTCTGGTTGTTTTGTTTCTCTTTTTTGTTTATTTATATTGCACATTACCATACACAAAATGTCATTCAGTGTGCTTTACAGAAATAGAATACAAAATAAAATAACAGAATAAAATAGAATTAAATAATGGAAGAAATAAAAGTTGTTTTTAAAAATTATTGCACTCTTTTCTGTCCTGTAGTCTTGTGGTATACTGTTTCTGTTCTTGTGTTGCACCGTGGTCCTGGAGGAACGTTGTTTCATGCGTATATGGTCGAAATTACAATAAACATACTTTTTTGTAAATAACAGGCTTTTAAAACGCCACCTTGTGCCACATTTCCTTAAAGGGTGCGTTCGGAGGGTGGGCCTGACAGCGAATGACAATAGAGTTGACCAATCAGAGGTAAAGGAGAGGGACACGTCACTCACGCTGGCTGAAACGACTACAAATGGGCGTGACCAGAGCTGATGCCATCATCATCACCGTCATCCTCCAGGAGCTGCAAAGATCAATCGTGAAAGACGACTGAGAGGGAAAGACTCGGCCATTGAGTCCGGTTAAACAGGAGAAGCTGCAGAAGAGGCGAGACGATCCAGCAATCTGGGGCGATGGCCGGGATTTTGGCGTGGTTCTGGAACGAGAGGTTCTGGCTGCCTCATAATGTAACCTGGGCTGACTTAAAAAACACGGATGAGTCAACCTTCCCTCAAGCGGAGGATCTGTATCTGGCATGTCCTCTAGCCTTCTGCGTCTTCATGATCCGACTTGTGTTCGAGAGGTACGTCCCTGACACGGAAGGACGGGTCGGGCTGGAGATGTTTTTGGGTCAGCTCTTCATTCAGAGCGTCTGGGACGGGTCTCTCTCTCACTCTGTCTTTCTCTCTCTCTCTTTCTGTCTTTTGGAGGCACATTGCCACACAGCCACGCATCCAGACAATGACAGCAGTGGCCCACTTCTCCTTGTGCACTAGGTTCAGGCTGAATCAGGTCGCCTTATGTCAGCCACAGGCTTCCTTCATAGGGGCAAACTTCTGCACCTCTGAGCAGATCCGTGTCTGGAACATGGAGCTCAGACGGCCTATACCAGGTATGAGGGTCCACGCTGCAGTTTCCTCTTGCAGCACCAGCAGCTCCTCTCTGGTTCTCCCTGTTAATACCCTGATCTATGAGCATCAGAGAGCTTGTTTACTCTTCCTGCAATAAAAACCAAGCTCCTAAAGCTCCTAAAGCTGCTGGGACGACTGACCCCCCCTTATACTTCTGGTCGACCCCCTCGGTGGCCATTGAGGTGTTAAAGATGGGACGCACTCTTGCTAGAAGCATCCACTTTTCCTTTTCTTTGTGTAGAAACTTTACCTATCGCTCTGAAAGGGTTTGGTGTTGATGCAGGGAAGAGCCATGTGTGACCTATTTCACGTAGAATCAACAGAAACTGATGTCATCTGCAATGCGCCTCTTAATACTGTGAGCCCTGCAGGACAGTATGATGTTATTTTCCTCTTATTACCAGACTGTCTGCTTTAAACACCGTCAGCCCTGACCCACATCACCTTCCTGGTCCGAGACACACAAGATCTGATATCGGACATGTGCTCATTTGTTTTGTTATAGGCTGAGAAAAAGCTTTATTTTAAAAATGCTATTATAAAGTAAGTGCAATGATGGGATATATAGGCTACCCTTTACCTTAATTGCACTTCAACCCCGTACCAGTTCCCACCATGTGGTCAGGTTCCTCTTTTGCTTCATGCTTTTTTAAGAGGAAGACAATTTCAAGTTTTTATTCTCTTGCAAAATAAGTGTGTTACTAAAAGCCTCATTAACCCATTCATTTCAAATCTGGGCCATGCAACATGATGCTATTTAGCATAGCATTACAGTTATCAAGCCCCAAAGAAGACATGATTATGCAATAAATAACTTCTTACTTGTGGGGCTAAAGAAAAAACTGTTCACAGTGTATAGTGATCAGCGTACTTTCCCCTGGGCAGAAAAGAGTTATATTAATGTTGAGACAGCTTGGCCTTAAGCCAGAACAGACCAGTCAATTATAAACTCTTGCTTGTGTGATTTTGTCCTTATTGCTCATGGTTTATTCCAACATAACCCACTTTAAATTGGAAGCCACTCAGCTGTACTCCTGAATGCAGTCTGTTAATAAAAGTGCAGCGCTGTGTGCAGTAGATTCTGTATTTTGATCAGTTCCTCTCTGAGTCTGAGCTGCTCTCTGCTCAAGGTCCTGAGATGTATGTGTGTGTGTGTGTGTGTGTGTGTGTGTGTGTGTGTGTGTGTGTGCATATCTGTATTTTTTTTTCTGCACAGTAGGTTATCTCTGGGGTGAAACACCTTCTGCAAGTTTTATAGAAACAACACAATCTTAGTCAGAGTCTAAAAAAAGTCTTCAGTAGCAAATCTCCACTTATTCTTCCTGAGTTTCATTCCAGTTGTCTATCTATTTGTAACTTAAAGATGTCTGAAAAGAAGGAAGAGTGACATATGGTCATGTCACTTTCATTTGTCTAATAAATGTGATATTAATCATTCATGTATGTGTGTATATTTACACCTCCGGAAAAAAAAACGTTCCGTTTCTCAGGTTTTACCTTTTATAGGTGCATTGAATTGAACTGAACCGCTTTGCTGTAGTTTTTAAGAACTGTTGACAATATTGCTCCTAATTCCCAAATAAAAATAATTTTAAAGGAAATGACATCAAATTAAGAGAAATGGTGTAAATGATGTATTTACAGAACATAAATAATTCAAAGAAAACACTTAAACAAAATGGCAATAATTACTTTTGCCATCCAACTGGTCACACTGCAAGAGGAGAGAGTTGATTACAGCAGAGGTTTTTATACTTTTCCTCATTAAATAAGAATTGATTCAGGTAATCAATCAACTAATACACATATATAGTATAAAAGGATATATATATATATATATATTTATATACACACACAAACATATATACCCGTATATACATAGAGATAGATAGATAGATAGATAGATAGAAGATAGGACTGGTATTTCTTGTGTAAAGTCTAGGGGTGGCAGGAGACCACAACAGTTAAACAACCTTGAGTATCTGCCGATAACATTACCAGTCTGATACAGGCTTTTTCCCTTTTTCACTTAAACATCCAAGCTGTTTAAGAGAGTGAACTGTGTAAGTTCTAAAATTCTAGTTTCTATGCCCATAATGAATAGCCAGTGGCTCTTCGTTAGACACATTAGATACTTTTTGGGTGCAGGAACCTGTATTTTAATTTGTACATAGTGCACTATGTAGGGAGTTGGGAGTTTTGCTGCTCATCACTGTTACTCTCTTTCTGACATGTTGCTCAAAGTTTAGTGAAGCATTTCCATGATAATTTTCTTTTTTATTTTCTCTGATATCTGATCCAGTGATTTTGGCCTGTACCAGACTAAAATCAGTGAATAAAATCATGAATGTATATTGCATTTTGGCTTTACTCCTTTCATTTGTTTTCCCCTGCATTGTGTGCATTTTGAAATCATTTCACTCAGACCCAGAAAAACAGTAATTAGCTTATGTAATTCCTCTGACAGCTCCAATTGATAAGCCCCCCAAATAGAAATATTTAGGCTCTTTCAAGCAATGGTGTTGTTTTGGATTAGTCATCTGCTACTTTGTTTGATCCTTCAGTTATTTGTGTGCTTTATACACATGGAGGTTTTCTATTTTCTTCCGACCAGATGGGAAAAGCTATATTGCATTTTTGCACTGTGCTCATGAGACATAGGACCAGAAATTTCTTCGCGCACACAAAATTAGAGACATACTCCATCATTCATTCAGCATTACAGAGACGTTATTCCCTTCAGCCATTACATTTCTCATGATATGGTCATGCCTCAGGAGCAGCGATATAATAATGTCAGGGGTAATGTTGTAGTTCATAAATAAAAAAAAACATATTTCATTGGTCTCAATACCTACACAAATATCCATGTGACAGATGGCAGGGTATGTACCAGTGACATGTTTATTTTTACACATGTTTCTCTTCTCATCCTTGCGGAGATGTGTGGTCAGCATGTTTTATAGTTCTCTTGTATTGTTACAGGTTTATTGCAAGACCTTGTGCTCTGGCACTGAAAATACAAGCGAATGGGCCTCAGAAGGCTCAACCCAATGCCATTCTGGAGAAGGTCTTCACCGCTATCACTAAGGTATTCATTCTTCCTTTTTCTCTCTCCAGTATGGTGATATTGCATTCGTGCAGGCCCCTCTAGAGTCATTATGTCTTGAACAGTACTTTTCACTCAGTAGAGCTCTGCTTTTTGTGCATATTTTAATAACCTTGTAACAAGCGTGTCCAGTATATTAAAGGAATGAACAGATATCTGATTTCAGTGTCACTACATTAATCAAGCTTCAAGTTTTAGGTGACCATATTGCCAAGAAATTGGGGCTAGATTGATGTACTCCTTTTGTCTTATCATATACAATCTGGTCCTCCCACAGTACATATTCTCAGATGTGACAGCGAATACCACTCTGACCCGGTCTAATGATGTGCTTTGCTTTTTATATTGTGAATGTTGTCAGTATATTGTGAATGTCGTCAGCTCCTTGTTTCATTACAAAGAAAACATGCATTTTCTTGCAGTATTGTGAGATTATTTTGACATATCATCCACTCATATATGTATAGCACCATAAATTTGAGTATTTCCCACCCCTAAATTAATGGAGACCTAAGCACATATAAACTTTATTTGGACTAATCTTAAATCGCTTCTTTTAACGTCCTTTAACAAGCATGTGCCTGATTTTGTCAGTAGTGAATATTGTCGTTTCATAATGACCTGACTATCAATCATGGATGTATAGAGGACTGACTGTAGAAAGTTAGCTTCCTTGGTATGCCCGGCTCTATCAGAGCCAGCTCCTGCTGACGCACTGATGCTATTTTTAACACACCAAAGAAATAAGTTTCCTTGAGAAATGTTCAGATTCATAAGCACCAAGACTCAGCCCAGCCCTGAGAGTGATCAGACACCTCACCAAAGGAGAGTAAATGAAGAGCGGCCTTAGGGCTGCTCATTTTAACAGATGAGGCACTAGTTAATTTGATACATGATTAGGTCGGAATGGAGCTTGTTGCTAATGGGAATCTGACCTAATACTGTCCTATGAATATGTGAAAGTAATAGCTGCTCAGGGAAAGGGAAGTAATTTTCCGTATCAGCTGCCTATTTTTAGTCTAATATCTTTTTTTGATAACACAGAACATAATTGATCATGGCATCATAATACAAAATTCCTGTAATAATGTAGTAATGTTTCAAAATATTAAGATGCAGGGTCTGTGGACTGCCCCCAGTATATTTGTATCTAAAAAAAGGAGAACAAACTGTTAAAAAAAATGTTACTCCACACATATTACCTATCCATTTATTATACATTGTAATAGCTGTTTTACTTTACAGTGTTGTTCATATAAAGCTCACAAAAGCTTTGTTTTGACTGTTAGACTAAATCCTAAATGAAACGTCTAAACTTGTGTATTGTGTTGTGAATGTGTTGTGAAATGTGTTTGAAGATTTCATCAAAACCAGGCCCTGGGTAACTCCACTGTTTAGAAAGGGTCTAGACCAGTGATGTTTAGTCTGTGATGAATGTTGTGTTTTGTCTCTCAGCATCCAGATGAGAAGAGGTTAGAAGGCCTGTCTAAGCAGCTGGACTGGGACGTGAGGACCATCCAGCGCTGGTTTCGGCAGAGACGCAACCAGGAGAAACCCAGCACACTGACCCGTTTCTGTGAGAGCATGTAAGACGCTTCACTTTTCTAACCATCACCTCAGAATTCACTTAAGTAAACAGATCACTGGTCATTATGAAGGGTGGACAGGTTGGTGTAGCTTGAGTTTATAGATAATGTTTTGTTGTGTTGTGAATTAGGTGCCATAGTATAACTCTGAGCTTTATCAGTTTTAAGGAATTACACGTCTAATAAGTTTCCTACCTTTAATATTTTCTTTGGAAACCATGAAGGCTGGACGAATAGTAATTGTGCGTGTCTGAAAGTTTAGCACCATCTGATTTCCATGTTTTTGAACTGCTTAAAGATGCTTTCAGCAGAAGATTTTATCGCATTGCAAGGGAAATCGCATTGCAAGGGAAGGTGACTATGTAGAAAAGTTATGTAATTGTTTTTTGAAATTCTTAATAAATAGATGTAAAAAAGTAATAAAAAAAACCATTTTGAATGTCCCTCTTATATTGCATGTGTACCTCACACGACTATTGGGATTCCCTGCAGTGATCAACCAGTTCTGACTTCTGGCCAGACCATTGATATACGGGCAGGGGCATAGCCAAAGAGTTCTCAGTGCCACCCTTGCGCGCGGTATGGCTGCTCCTTTGGCCGTTCCACTAAATAAACTGAGACAATCAGCCAACATTAATGATGCAGAAAAAAGTTTTCCCACCTCGTGTGAACTGTTGTGATGATCTGGTATAAAGGACCAGTTGCTGAAAGACTGCATGGTATTTGCTGAGCAAACGGACAAGAGGATGCTGATCAAAAGTTGGACAAGGAAAAACATCTAAATCAGTCTCTGTATCAATATATTACAGTGTTTTTTGTTATTGCTACACAATGCAAAAAAAGAAACGGGATAGATAGGAAACAGGGGATAAACATTTTTCTTTCATATAACAATGTAAAACAAGTGAAAAAGCTCTTCCAACTGCTTCAGAAGTCTGCATTTAAAAGCCCTTTTGTTTGGTTAATAATAGCATAATTTTGAGTTACAAGGACATCATTTCCCCAGTGCAGTGGAGACATGCACAGTCTCTCTTTCACAATGCTACTATCTGAGCTACACCATACAAAGCAGGCTATCTGCTGAAAACATAATTTAACTATGAAAAATGAAGCTATAATCATTTATCATCTAAGCAAATAACTCCCAACAGCTGGGTACCTGTGTGTTTATTGGTGCAGGCTGAGTTCTATGTGAGGCGAATTCAGTTCTGTGCAAATTCAGTTTGTTCTGATGCTACCGGAGGTTAGTCTGTCACCCAGCTAGAGATTATTGTCTCATGATGTTGTTTCACGCTTTGCTGTCAGCTTAGCTTCATTATCGTTAGACTTGTGAATTACCTGTAGAGAGGGACGCATAACTGAATTCCCTCTGTGGCCTAGCTCCACGTTTGAAATGTTTAAACGTTTGTACACTGAAACAAGTGCATTGAGTTTCCTTGTATTGTATTTTATTCTATATTACATTGTAACACATATATTATAGTGCATTTTTTATACAATATATATTATAGTTTTGCAATAATTGTGTTCCTGCAATAGTTGTGTTTTACTCATACAGAAAACAAATTCAGCAAGGGTACATTATGTGATTGATTTCTTGTTATTTAAATAACTTAGGGTTAATATCCACTCATTAACATTCTTAAATGCTCTGTAAGTTTCTTTTCTTAGTAGCTTGCCATCAAAAAAAAAAATCACTGGGTCTGACCTGGCCGCCCCATTAAAAAACTTCTGGCTACGCCTCCGTTTACAGGCTAATAAATACAGCCGCGTTATCGTTACTCATCTGTTATCTTGGCTGTTGAACAAGATGACTTTTCTCTTATTGCATAACACATGCAATGCGATTGAAGAATGCCTGCAGAGTGTAGTAGTGCAGAATACCTAGATGTGGCTATCATGAAGATGCGAACGATAAAGCCAGAGAGTTTAGATGGCGTGCCCTTTTCCTGCATACAAGAGACTGGGATTCAGTTCCCTGTCCAGACAGAGTCTGTGAGCAAGACAACCCTTCTCATCTCTCTGAATATGATCGTCTGTTTAATTTGCAGAGATCTTGGTTTTCACGTTCCCAAAGAAATATGTTGAAGTAAGCCAAAAGTGGTGGGGGCTATTGCAAAGGATGCTAATATGCCACAGAGCAATTATGTATAGGTATTTCTGCTATATAGGTATTTATGGGGAACAACAGATAGGCGTATTTGTGAAATGTGTTTTGGAACTATTTCAAACTTTTGCTTTTAACTTGTTGACCTGCCCATTCAACATGGTTCTTGTCATTTATAATGGTTCAAAGACACTTACCCCAGGGTTTGTGATTTTTGGCTTCCAACAAGTTATGTTCGCTATCAAAAAAGCATATTAAACACTCTGACTTCAAACATCCACCCCAGAGAAGATACAGTTTTCAGAAGGTCATTTCATGTTCAAGATACATAATCAGAAGGGGGCTCTCCTTGTCTTTAAACCCCAAACTTTGAATCTTAAGACTATAGTGGTGCTGTATATTAGGATTTTAGGAGGCATGTTTACAACAGTAGTGATCTCAAAATGCAGTTTCTTTGTATGCTGTGACGTGCTTCTCAGTGAAACTCATGGTTTCTGAGCTAACTGAGTGTTTTCACTCAATGATGGGGGCTGTGGCAGAACGAGGTCAAATGTGATATTATTGGTTAATAGTAGTTTTCCGCCCACTGGTGCACGGTGAAAAATAAGACGTTTTAGACACTGGCAAAATCCATTACATTCTGTTAAAAGATTATGAAAATAAAACAAGAATTTTGTCCTTTAAATGACACTTGGGCATGAATCAGGCATGGTATTACGAGGGACGTGACCCAATTGTGATTTCAGGTTGACTTTACATTTTTAATGTTAGTCTGGATGCCCCTTTAATTGTACAAAGACAAAGTTATGTAGGGCATTGACTGAGTTCGTGCTGAATGAAGAAGTTGATTGAAACCCAAATTTGCTTGCACTCCTTGATGCTTTGCCTTCAGAAACCTAAAGAAGTGTGACTATGTGGAGATGAGTGTGTGTCTTGCTGTGGGCATGTAATAGAACGGTGTGCATGTAATTGGATGTGATGCATACAGCAGTTATCCTCATCTCCTCTCTTACCACTGCTCTCTGACTCTCTTCTCTCCACTGTCTCAATCACTTCTCTCACTTGTGTTTATCCAGTGCATTATCTTTCCTTCCCCATCACCATCAGCTCTCTCTCAGCTCTTTCTCTGTAAAAAGGATTGGATGAAATACACAGTGAAAGTGACTAAACTGTAGTTCTTTTTACACTTTGCTGCTTTTGGAGCGTGAACAGCTTCCATAGCAATTGGATAACATCACCTGCAGATACGGTTCAGACTTTAAAAACAGACTTTACGTAAAAGGATGCTAAGGTCTGTCACAAAACGTCTTTTAGCCATTCTCATATGTCCCTAAATGTGCTTCACTGGGGAACAGCAGAGATACGTGTATAGGAATAATCAGAACGCTGTGGTCCAGACATAATCTCTGTGCAATTACTCTTTGTTGAGAGCTAGTTGTGATGCAGGACTGTTGCCAAATTGCATTTTCTCCTTTCATAACAGCAACCAAAAGACAAAGCGGTAGACACAGTTGATGCTGGGGTCAGTTGATTAGGGAGACTAGGCACACAGTCTTTCACTCCTTGGCCTGTCATAGCAGTCCCATTTCCTGCATCCTCGCTCCCTGGCGAAGGCTCTCTCGGGCTGCAGCCTCAGTAGCGGGAGTCTGTACGGGCATGCCTCTGTTCTGCCTATGTGATTCAGTTACATTAAAAATCCCCCGAAGGCAAGAGTCATAATCCACTCGGCTCTAAAAGTAGATACTGTGATTCCTTTCAAAGATGTAATTAAGAGAGAGTCTTTGAAGATGCAACAACAAAAGCAAAACATGTCATTAACTTTGAGTAAACAGTACTTTAAGAGAATTGTCATCAATCAAATAAGTAATTAAGAGTGTTCCTTAAAGTTCTCAGAATGACCATGCCACGTAGTTAGCACACATCATCACAGCGACCAACAAATATGGGGTATGACTCTCTACAGTCAGTGAAATAAGAAATCTCGATACTTGATACAATTTTATCGCAATTTTTAAATATTTGTGATATGTTAAGTATGTCATTGTGATTTATGACTTCTGACTGAAAATTACCCCTCCAAAAGGACATTTCCTGTTTTATCTGATAATGTTCTCTGTTCTCCGTTTCATTTTTTTTTTATGCAAAACACGGCTATGGTGTAGACAAAGGAACATTTGAAAACCTTTCAGTTACCATTTTATATGCATCAGATGCTCTTTTTCAGAGTGATTAACAGAGCAAGATTAATGTAACTTTTCTTTGGATCAGACTTTTATTGGCATGGTGTTCCAGTCTTAACAGGGTGTCAGACTCTTGTCTCTGGTATTATTCTCTATGCTAACCAACCATTCCTTCCAAGACCACCACTGACAGATTACTTTGTTCCATCAGAAAGAACCAGAATGAAAAAAAAGCACAGCACATTTTGTGGACAAGTAAAATACACATTATCTATATAATGAAATATCGATACCTACTGGGATCTTTATTAATTGTGATTTTCCTTTTAGTTTTAACAGTGTTATTTTCAATAATGAGGATTAAATCCATCACAAAATTATTTTAGCACAGAGTAGCAGTACTCTGGTATCATGGATTAATGAAACTGAAATATTGTCTGCTACCATGATATTTTGTGAAAATATTGTGCTGGTGAATTTTATCAATGTATCCCAGAGTTACGTTTCTGTCCTCTTACCCCTACAACAAATGTTTGCCTGCTGTATGTGTAATGCAGCAAAAATACTGCGTATATATAGACATTAATGTATTGAAATTGCTGTGCTGCACCTCCTCACAGTGAATCTCACACCTTCTGGGTCGTTTGCAAGTGAAGGCTCATACAACTGAGAGAACGCAGAAGAGAGATTGGATTTCACAACGCCCCCAGAGCACAGGGAATATTTTAAGTCGTCATAGAAACAATATATGAAGTGAATATACCACAGAGCATGTGGCTGTTTTTTCCTCTTTAATGTCAGACTTCTAACAGGCAGCTGATTACCGGGAAGAAACAGCGTAACTCACATTTATATATATATATATATCGTGTGTGTGTGTGTGTGTGTGTGTGTGTGTGTGTGCGTGTGTGTATGTGTACTATAGTATGCCCATCTTCATTGTTATTGTTTCCTTTGCCCCCATTCATGATCCGTATTTTCTGCTCTGAGCTATGTGCGTGCAGTCCATGTTTCAACTGACTAAGGACAGCGCGTTGTGAGTCATAGACCAGTAATCATGTATTAATAGCTCTGATTGGATGGCACTCCAAACACACACACACGCACACACACACGCTCTCTTTCCTCTTTCATGCGCACTATGTCTTGCTCTCTCTTACTGTTTGACTTACCTGTTGCTAGGCAACTGCCTTGACCTATCATTAGGTAAATAAGTCCTGCTCATTTGTTTTTACAATTAATCAAGATTGAGCTTCAGGACGGACACTTTTTACCCAGCTTGTTTTTCAAAGAGAAAAACTGGCCTTTTCATTTTGAAATGTCAAAATCGATCCCCACCCATTTTACAAAACCCAGCACACAGTGCGTTCTCACTCATCGATCAGCATCCAGAGTCTTCAGTGGAAAAAGTACATCTTGCAGCACATTGGCAGGCCATCCAAGGCAGTTGAGTACAAACGGCAGTTTTCTGTGTTCTGCCTAGAGTAACCGTCCTACAGGATCACCTTTAAGCTCCTGAGCTACTGAAGCCCTCTCAGCAGGAGAACTGGACAGACCCCTGCCTGGCTTCAGTCAGTAAGAATTAGATTCATGGCAGCATCCTTTCACCTTCTCTTCTGTTTGATCATACAAGGTCAAACCTGATTAAAAAGCTTAAAGGCTCTAATTTGCCGCCCCAGGGCATGCAAAGTGAAGGAAACGACTCATGGTTTCTAAAAAGTACCATTACTGAGATATCTGAACAGTAGATTTTTAGTGCGGGTCTTTTGCATTTGCAGTTATTTCTTTGTGAGACATTCACCTTGAGAATGTGTCCTGTTAACATTTATGAGGGTATTATTTGCATTAAAGAGGAAGCATGCATAAAAGAAGACACTTGGTATCTATAACAAGTATCTCTTTTTGTCTTTAGTTTAAATTCCTTTTTTCTCCAAAAAGGCCAAGAAAACGGCTTTTCTTTGATAACAGGTGTAGAAATCAGATTTATTACTACTAGAACCATTTGAACTGTAAAATAATTTGTTGACTTTGGCTTCTAGCTGCCTTGTTGCTGAGTAGTATTCACCTGCTTTGTTGCTGCATTCAGAAAAAGGGAGTAATGTCTCAATGGATACTGCAGGCCTAATGAATGCTGTGCATCATGTTTTATAACCCCCACCAGAGATGATTTCAGCAGAGCCATTTAGCTTCAGGGAGCACTTCAGTCTGTGGTGGATCTCTGATTGGCTGAGGCTCATTGGCTTTGATCTTGGAGGTAGCACTGCGTGTCAGAGAGACGCGTGATCACAGGAAAGAAGGCTTCCCATCTGAGCTGTATGTGCGGTGAACATGAGCCAGGGGCTGCAGCAGAGGTTGTTGAGAAGCGGTGTGTGTGTGTGTGTATGTGTGTGAAAGAGCCACTGGGACAAAGACAACTCGTGCTGGAATGCAGGTCCTGTGGTGTGAGGAGTTCAGTGATGCTAATGGGTTTAAACGTAACAGCCAGCAATGTGGTAATTGTTTGTGCCCTCTCTCTCTCACTTGCTTGCTCACTCTCTCTCTTTTCTCGACTTGCAAACCCCAGCCAGTGTGCTTCCAGCACACACATAAAGGTATTAAAGACATCAATGCCATTAGCGTTTGTCATTTTTATCTTGTTGATGAAGTCCTGGAAGGCTGTTGGGAATTATGAAACACAATAAGTGTTCCGTCTAATGCTCCGAACACAGTGTCTTTACAGTGTTATTTTTAAACACTCCAGGCTGTGATCATGAGCACCGCCTCAGTCAAAGGGATGTGTTCCAGAATGTTGTCTTGGTAACACCAGAACTGTTCAGAGACTACACCTTGTAGCAGAAATTCATAATCCAAGCTGGAGAGCTTCAGCAGCGCGAATTTGGGACACACAGTGTGTCCCTGCATCATTTAGAAGTAATACATCTGATGATATGCGCTTTTGAGCTTGAAGCTTCGAAATTCAGATGTCTGGCATGTCGTATTGGATAAATGTTAAATATATGGATTGATAACAGTAGTCACAGTCATAATTAACTCTGCTTGTTTTTTGTATGTCTTTTTTTTTTGCAGGTGGAGGTTTACCTTCTATCTGTACATATTTACCTACGGGGTGCGGTACCTTAAAAAGGTAAGAAAAAGACAGAAATGTTTCCATTATCCGTCTTCTCTTTTTAGCCTTTAAGCTAACGGGCATACAAAAAAAACTGAATATCAGTCAGAGTGTAGGGAAAGACTTGACAGACTCCAGTCAGGCAGAAGAAGCCCTGCTTCCCTGGCATTGTTTTACAGCAGGAAAAAAAATCATGACATGAGATTGCTTTGAGTGTGTGTATAAAATGACCATGAACTGACAGATATCCATTCTGCCTTTATTCCCTTTGTGGTTTCTGAACCACTGTTAACTGTGTAATCATGCTGTCAATAACAAAAATTACTGGTGTTTTCAAAGAGGAAAAACGTGAAGAACATGAGTGGGAACAAAACCAGTGACTAATTCATTCAGCTTTTCATCTTACGCCCAACCTAGAATGCCACACATAAGCACACAAGGCAATTTAGTTTGCATATTGGTCTGACAGGCTAGTCAATTTATATGCAAATGCTACATATATGGATGATTCAGAAATGATTTATTCCTTTTGGTCACTATTTGGTGAGTTATTGAGTGGGTTTTTTCCACCCACATTATCACACCTACTTAGAACAGCATGCATAGTTTCAGATAACTCAGATGAATGTTTTGTTGCTATTCAGCTATTTTAAGGTGTAAAGTTTTACTAACAGAAAATATCAAGCTTTTTAGGTTTTACTTTTCGATATATAATGCTTTACTAGCAGATATGATTGTCAGTTCTCAGTTCATAAACTGAAACAGCAAAAACTCTGTCGTTTTTAATAATAAAAATACATGTACGTGGAGCTACTCCTGTGTCCTTGCAGTGGTTTCTGATCATTGCCATTTATTTTATTTTTATTAATTTAAGATTGATGTCTCTTATGTCCTTGCTAAATGGTTTTGAATACTTTAAGCGGTCGTTATTCTAAGTATGATTGTGTTATATGGTCAAGTTCACCAGTTCAGCATTTATTGTATAGACAGATTTGCACAGTGAGTGCCTCAGGGGCACAGCTATCTAAGATTCCACCCTGTTTTTGTTTAGACTGCACAACGTTTGACTAACATTTCCATCGTGTCATTTTTTTAGATGACAAACACTTGCCTTGGCCTACATGCATTTAGTTTCCCCATCGCAGCTTAACTCAGGGGCTGGGCGTGTGTGCTGTCAGAGGCTTGATTAGCAGGTAGATGTCAAGCGCATTTCATGCACAGTACTCAAAGTTATTATTCTTTCATTCATCATTTGATTGTTTGCATTTAAGTGAACAACACCCTTCACCTTCAGGTAGTATAGTGGCAGAAGTGTTCTGTGAAAAAACAGGCGGTCTGTTTAGTAATTAACGTTTAGCACATGAATTTGAACATTTTGGACAGAATTTGAACAATTATTGTAAAAAAATTACATTTCTCTTCAATATCTGTATAGACAAACCAGACAAGCCATTCTAATGCTTCTTTAGCGGCAGAGCCAAACAATTGCACAGGTACGAGGAGTGGTCTCGGATTATTTTACAGGCCTAGGGAGAAGGGACTGAGCCAGAGATACTTGGCAGGCAGTGCTGTCTTGGGCAGTATAGCCAAATGCCTAAACTGAGGCGCTGAGATGTCCTCTGGCAGCTGGCTTCATGGTCAAGCTAGCAGGCAGGCCTGTCTGGCATGAGTGCTGGGCAAACAAGGAGGTTCTTCATGACTTGGCGTATTTGAAGAGCCCACTTACTTGATCATTTAACTGTATTTCTGCAGTGTCTGCGTTTGTACTTGTATACTAAAAAACATATGCGTGACATCTGCTCTTTGAATAAGACAACTTAGAATAACAAAAGAGGCCAGTAAAGTTTCAGACAACTCAGCTGAATTACAAATAACTGTTTACAACACCTGCCGATCCAACATTTCTCCACAGCCCAATGCTGGGGGGCTTTATAGTCCTTGACATTGATCACAGGCTCATGTGTGGCTGCTTCAGGATTTTCTATGGAGATTATACAAGCTGTACATGCACAAACCTGTGAGAGAAGTGGGTACACCTTAACAAGCTGGTATATAGTGTTCGTAGCAGATATGACTAAAAATCATGGAAGTTTATAGTTCCTAGTATGCATTTCTTTTTGTTAATTTGCTTTTGAGTGAAATTACATGGCTACAGTACATATCAAATATATTTTAGTTCTAGAGATAAGACTAGATCAAAACCGCTGTTGTGGAGGACATCTTGAACACAGGAGAAATGATGAGAGATGTCATCTTGGGCCTTTCACTCACTTTGGAGCTGTTGCTGTGAACTTTCTCCAGCCAGGCTCACTTTCTGAAAGCTACCATTTATTATTCATCACTGCATCCATAATGCAGAGATTATTCCCTGTAAGTAAATATATGGCACTGAATCAGCACCGCTGTTCAGTGTTACAGTGAAGCTATGATAATAATGGTTACATTTGCATATTATTATTGTGAATAATAAATTAGAGAATACTTTATAATGCTGGAACAATTTAATTAGGTCAGGAATATTATGAATATTGGACACCATGTGTGAACTGTGTGTATATGTGTGTGTGTATGTGGTGTTTTTTGGGGGTTTTTTTGCATAATTGAATATGCTGAAAGTAGCTGGACGCTGCATGTCTCTCTCCTGTCTCTGATTGATCACTGGCCGTAATCACTAGAGATGAGCTGAGGGAGAAACACTTTAGTTTGATCAACTCGCATGACGAAGCACTTTGTAAAACGAGTTCATTTGCCGCGGAGGGACCGGGGCTGTCCTGGCGGTGTTATTAATAGTAGCAGGACTGAAAGAGAACAGGCGTAAATTCAGTAGAGCTCTCCTGGAGCCTGTGTAGCTGTGTCTCAGATGGAGCCAGCCCTCAGCCTGTAGCACCCCAATTCAGTCAGAACTGCGTTCTGGAAAACACTGCAGAGATATAATTACTGCTGCTGTACTTCACAAAGGGTTTCATCATCTTGGCACTACTTTCCCTGCTCAGATTTATACTTTTGACCATTTACTTTTGATCAGCTGCCCCAAAGTCTGCAGACAGCTGCTCTTACAGCGTTTCTAAAATCAAGAGTATTAATAGGGTGGTTCTCACCACTTTACTCTTCTGGCAAGGCTTTACTCAAGATGTTGGAATATTGTTGTGGGAATTTGATTGTAGTCAACCTCGGGAGCATTAGTGAGGTCAGATATTGGATGATGCTATTTCAAGTTGTACAAAAACAGAGAGTGCAGTTCCACTGCTCCACAGCCCAGTGCTGGAGGGCTTAATACCCTCTAGTTAAAGCTTGGCATCAGGCGTGGTGACCCTGTGCAGCTGCTCCACAGCATCCAATTCTACTGAAAGTGCTTTTCTACATAAATTATACAAGGTTAGTGTCCACAGTTAGAATGCCTTTATCAGCATTGTCTGCACTTCAAAGTAGCTTAATTGACTAGAAGGAGTGTCTGAATACTTTCTGGACATGTTGTGTAGTGGAACTTTGCATTTCCATTTGATATGTTGATTTAGTTCGAGGTGCTGAACACTAGGAAATAAAGTGTCTCATTCATGTAGAACTAGCGCTATTTATTTTAGCAGTTTTAATTCCTCTGGTGAGTGAAAAAAACATTAAGCATTAAGTTTTATCCTGTTTCTATAAGTGTTCATTATGGTTGTGGTTAACTGAGTTTTATGTAATGTAATTAGGCCTTGTCTCTCTGAACATCTGTGAAATGTATACATGCTGACACAGTAGCTTAAATACAAAGATTCTTAACAGTGCCCAACACTGAAATCGCATTTGTTGGGCATTTAATTAGTGGCAGAATGTTTCCTGACAATTCATTTATTTACATTGGGTCAATATAAGATTAACTACAGTCACTTTTTATTAGTGTGTGAAACCTGTGTGTCACATTCTTTTTTTTCTAGACCCCATGGCTGTGGAACACTAGAGAATGCTGGTACAACTACCCCTATCAGGTACATTTCCTTCCTGATATAATTTGAACATAAACATAATTTTACATGGGTTTGTTTAGTGAGTGAGAGAGCCTCCACTTACTGGACACTATGATATTTATGACAGTTCCCGACACAGCTAGCTGTCATCCAGCAGCATTGGTTACACTGTTTGTTCATATTCATTTGATCCAGAAACACACTACTGTAAAAACATAATACTTTGTTTTTTGATCCCTGTTCTTCCACTCTGTATTTGCCTAGGCTCTAACGGTGGATCTTCATTACTACTACATCCTGGAACTATCATTTTACCTGTCGCTGCTCTTCTCCCAGTTTACAGACATCAGGAGGAAGGTATGAAGCTTGATCTTCTCCTTTGATCTCTTCTTGAACAGCATAGCATGCACAGTAAAAGAAAACATTTTTATCTGTTATTTGCATAAAGTAAAATTATAGTAATGTATGCAAGGGCCAATCTCGCTTCGATTAGCCCTGTGGACTTCAGTGGTTGTGCTTGAACGCTCTCTCCATGGGGCTTCGTGAAATACCAGGACAGTCTCTCACTTCCTCTCCTTTGCTAGCGGTAAATGGTCGAATGGTTGTCTGGTCATTGGTCAAGTTCCTCTGCACCACTGACTCATGCTCAGGCCTCCACAGCAAAGCAAAGTCACAGCTCATATTTATGTACATTTATTGATACGGTTTATTTTTGATTGCACAGCCATAGTTCCTCCTGAATGTACAGAGAGAGATAAGCAGTAAGATGCTAAAGTCTATTGAAGGAATTATTGGACAGAAATCAAATGTATACACTTTTCCACTCACCCCAGAAGCAAGCCTAATTTTGCTTCTTTAATCAAGTACCAGAGCTACAAGGCTAATATTGCAAACTTTTATACCAGCGTGCCACATATAAGACCAGATACACAACGTATAAACAGTGTCACATGCTAATGCTGCTGAAAGTGTAAGTCAGGCAGCTTTCAGTAATGCTCTTCTCCTGCTTTGTGGTCAGTTGCAGTCTGAGTTAATATTACTCCATGCTGTCATTGAGGAAGCCAGCATTAGAGAGGTATATGGAAGGAACATACGTTGGCCTCTCGGGGGTAATAATATGTAGCCTAGATTTAGCATTTAGCAAACCAGTCTGCTAGCCATTTCCCCTTACTGCGGTGTGGTGTTTCCTCTGTCAGAGTAGCTGCAACTGAGAGCATAAATGAAGATTGTAATACTGTGATACGGAATGGTCTTCACTGCTGTTTTTACTGTTTCACAATCCGATTATTTTATGAAGTAAAGGTGAAGGGACATTTCAGAGGAATAAGGTTTTCTTAAGCACCTAAATGCTTTTACTGGGATACAACAATCCAAAAAATAAATGCTGTTAATTCAAGCTTAGTGAAATTAAATATTTAAAATGTGGAATGATATAAATATCTGAATAAATAAGCAGTATTGGGTAGTTATTTTTAGTATCAGCCAATAGTTGAATATGAAGTGGCTGGTGGCCTGGTAGTTAGGGAGTTGCCCCTGCAATTGGAAGGTTGTGGGTTTGAATTCCAGGACCACTGAGGTACTCATAAGCATGATACCGTCCCCACGCACAGCTCTCTGGGCACTGCGTCACTGGCTGCCCACTGCTTGACTTGGATAATGGGTGAAATGCAAGAATTTCACACTGTTCACTGTGGTGTGTTTATATTCCTTCCTTTAGCTGAGAATCAGGAATCGGAAGGGGAAGAAATGGTATCAAAGTAAATACATACCCAAACCTCTCTCAACCCACTCAAACTACACTTTTCATTAAGGAATCTCAACCCACTCAAACTACATTTTTCATTAAGGAACCAATATAACACAGTAACAACACTTTACCGCGTAGATGCCTAAAAAGACAAAGCAGTCTTTTTAGACAACAGGTTCTCTCTTCAGACTTTGGGGTCATAAACCACTTCAAACCACTAGAAATGCTGATCTAGAATAAGTTTTCATAGCAGCGAGCATCTGGGCTAAATAGAAAATAGTGTAAATTAGGTTTTTTTGCCCATATTCCTTTAAAAGCAACATCAAAGAACCACTTTGTGTATGTTGGTTTTGCAGCCCTGCATAACCTGTCATCTTTCTCTTTTTTCCTCCTCTCTCTCTCTTCTACTATTCACTCTCATTTGCTCAATCACACACTGACTGGTTTTCTAAGTAGGCTGAGTGCAAATCATGCCCACAGCTGGTCTTACACGGACCTAATACCACAAACTACCAACATATAAAAATCCAAGTAATCCACATTACCAATGCATGTCCTGCAAGAATACAAAGAGTCCTGGCAACTGCCAGGTTGAAAGAGGAGCGTGCATACTTTACACACACATACAAGAGCAGCACAAATACATCTCTATTTTAGGCTGTTGATACACATACTTAAACCACACATGTTCCGTTTGGTATTTAGACACTGCAGTGATCATAATGATTGCTGCTACGTCAGGCTGGTCTGGTCATGTCTGAGCTGGATTACCATGCCTTTGACTGGCTAAAGCTACGTATCAGATCTGGGATTTATTTCTATAGCATCTGGCATTAGACCATTTTGAAGTTGTTTTTGTGTAATGAGATTATAGTATGAGTTCATTCACAGTGCACTCTGAATGTTTGGTCTTCATGTGTATCGTTCTTCAGAAATGCTTTATCTGATTAAGATGACTAATATGAGCAAACAGTATGCTGTGTTTTTTAAGTGGCCATTATCCTCATACAGCCTGCCCTGCTGCCAAATACTGAAAGGAAGGGATAAACACTTTCGCCTTACTTAATCCGTGATATTTTTTCTGAATTTCTCCATAAACAATTATTCTTTTCTAACCAGATCTGACAGGTTCACTGTTAAGATTATGTTAGAATCTGCTAGGAAAGAGAAATGTTGGTTTATTTGGTACTTTAACAAGGACCATCAGAAAGTTGCCACAGCCTCTTAAGACAGTAAACTATGGAGACTTTCTGTTTCTGCCAAAATCCCACTTCATAATAGCTATTGACTCTGAAGGTGCTCATTCTACACTGTTTATAAGGTTTTTTCCCAGCTAGAGTAACAACTAATCCTCAAGGGAAGTTAGCTCTCTCTAGCACTGCTTTAACTAAACCATGCGCGCTGCTGAATATCTACACTGCATGCTGCTCCAGTCCATAAGTAACTTCACAGTGACACAATTTTTGTTGCTTTGACCAGGTGCTCCAAAACAGTGACTGAGTTTAAAGTGCAAAAAATCAGGTGAATAATAAAAGGGAATAAAAGACTGATTTGATTCTAGGTTTCATATATGACAATGCCAATAAAGCAGCACCTTAAGAGACTGGAGATTAATTAAGTCAGTGGGATTTCTAGGTAACGTTAGGTGTGTTGTAACTGTTGTTAAAAAGCAAAAATGCAATATTAAACAAAAGCTTAGCAACAGCAAATGAGCAAATAGAGCATGACCCCTGCAGTTTACCATAGAGGCAACTGGTAGTAACACTCATGAATAGAAAAAACAAATAATGAAAAAGTACAGAAGAGCACAAAGTTCAAGCACAAAGTCACTGACCATGGACAGAAGATTACCACATAATCAGAAAAAGGGGGAGTTAGAAGAAAATGGATGTGCTTTTTTAGGGCCAAAAACTGGAAAATTGTTGTCTGAGAATGCATTTTACATACTGAAAACAGGAGTAGATCCTGAAACCAATGTTGTATTCTGCCATAAGAGCATTTGTGAGGTTGGGTACATGATCATTTTAATTGGGGTGAGGTGATTCTTACATTTCTCATATAGTCCAACCCATATAGATGCAAATACCCTAAAATTGAACTCGACTTTTTGCATTTTAACCTCAGTCACCCAAGCTTTTCATTTCAAATGGTCACTGTCTGGCTACGTACAGCCTGCACTGTATTTCACCATGATCATGTTTGACCCTTTCTCTGCCTCTCTCTTTCTCTCTCTCACTATGCTGTACAGTGCCATACTGTTACGTACTCTCTCACATCTCTCTGTTGACCATGGCATGTTGTCTGTATTTTTGTTTTTCTTTCTACTTTCAGTTTTTCCCTTGCACAAATCTCACCACGCACTGAGGAGGTCCTGTGCCCCCCTGCCTGCTCCAGTATGTTCCCTGCTGTCTGTATGCCATGCTTCCATTCTATTTTTCACCACTGCTCTTCCTCACCACCTTCATCAGACTCCTGTTTAGCTGGCTGCGGCCCCGTAGTCCTATGATTCACCAGGAGAGCATGCAACACATCATCTCTCAGCGGTTTTGTTAAACAGGATCGGTGTGCTGAATTTAGGCCAAGGATTTGCCTAGGGTCCCATTATAGTTGTACAGTAATATATATATGTGGGAATAGAAGAATTGTCTAAATAGTGGGACAACATTTAAACCTAATAACTCTGAGCATTAAAGATTTACAGGGGTAAGTTATGATTAACAGCATACTAACGGTCCTTTTTTGTGTACTCTGTTTTAGCATGCTTTCAGTTAGTGCTGGGTGATAGAAATGATCTTGATTATTATCACATTTTAGTCAGTAACAGTTTTGTTCATACTGGAGAGCAAATCTGATTTGGATCTTAAATCAAATTTTTAGACTAATTTTTAAACGTTCAGTAAAGACTACAGTATAAAAAGCCTCAGCTCTCCATGTTCAGGGTATGTTCAAGACATTACGATGCTGAGCACTGCCACCCCTCAATGGTGGAAAAAAATCCAATTGGAAAAAGTGAGGTTTCATGTGGCTTTTTTGTCATTCAAACTGTAGAAAATCTGTTCTGCTCTAATTAAATATCAGAAACTGGTGGTGCTCAACCAGTTCTGACTGCCAGCCCAGTCACTGAGCTGTAGGCTAATAAATACAACTTTCAGGCAGAGAAAGGGTGCCAGGCTAAGGTAAGATATCTGGATAGCCCGGTTTGTTCAAGCAGCCTCTTGCCTCCTTCATTGTAATTGAATTTTGAAGACAGTCAGACTATTGTTTTCTAGCCGTAATGTTGGTGACCTGGCTTCCTTGTGCAGTTGCCAGCTATTAAAAAGAAAATGCACAAAATCTTGTCCAGAAGAGTTGTAGGTTCTCAGAAGTTCTTCCAACATTCACAATCCATCATCAGAAGGCAGCCTTTAGACCTAGTCTGTAAACTGGAACAGGCCTTCCATGGAGGCTACTGAAATTCCACTACAGGGTATACAACAGATGTTAAAAAAAATGTTTCATTTTTCCTATAGGCCCAACTGTCTCTTTAAAGTTGGGCTTTTCCAAATTCACATAATTATCAATGATTATCTATCCCATCACAATATTATTTATGTCACCCAGCACTATTTTCAGAATGCTTTTCAGACTCTGTACAACGTTGTATTAGATCTGTGAAATACTTTGTAATGGTACCACAGGTATCTCTTCATACACAAATGCTGGTTTATCCTGCTTCACACAGTGTTTTTTCTGCAGGACTTCTTGCTCATGTTCATGCACCATGTTGCCACCATCTCCCTGATCACCTTCTCTTACGTGAATAACATGGCTCGGGTGGGCACGCTCGTCATGTGCCTCCACGACGCTGCAGATGTACTGTTGGAGGTACATGCATGAACTTTGTTTTTCCCAGTGTGCGTCTGTGTCCTGACCCGTGTTCCATTACCATAGGAGAGCTGTGTGGCAGCTTCTGTTTGAAGGCATTTTATGGCCATATGTGCATAGTGCAATCACTGTATATCAATGTATAGTAGCTATTAAGCTCTGATCTAACATCCACTTGTGCATGTAGTAATATAAGCATGATGATGCAGGTGTAGTACATCATAACTTGAATCATGCATGGTCATAAGGTGTCAACAACTTGTGTTTACAGTATGTTAGCTGTTAATTATGCTTTTGTATATCCTTCATGGTTAAATTAATTTCTTTTTGCAGGCTGCTAAAATGGCCAACTACGCCAAATGCCAGAGGCTTTGCAATGTCCTGTTCATCATGTTCGCCTTGGTATTCATCAGCTCCAGGCTGGGCATTTTTCCTGTTTGGTAAGAATACACTGTCAGTCTCTCTTGTTCTTTCCTTTGCTTTCTCTCTCTCTCTCCTGCCCTATGTGTATTGTGTCTGGGGAAGATTTCTGAGTGAGTTCCTGTCAGTAGCAGATGATGTCTTCTGACAGTAGGAGGCAGTGTTAATAATGTAGATGTCACTGTCTGAAGAATATGAGAACTGCTTACAGATTTTCATGCATCACACAAGCTTTGCCACAACTGTTATGTACTACTGCTATTTTCTACTGCTTCAGATGTATTTCAGATTTTTTTTAAAACTGAGTGTTCATGGCTTATGGTCTTGTAACCTTGCTCCTCTTTCTGGTTACAGATTGACTACAGATTAGTCAGGTACCTGTAAGATATATGATCTTTTGCCTATGGCAGGCGACCTGTTACTTTTCTGAACAGCTGCTAATCTCAGCCAGTGACTATAATTGGTATCACCATCTAGCGTCTAATCGCTCTTGGCTGCTTTCAAGACATGGGGAGTGTTTTGGGTTAGTAAGCGCCATCTGTTGGTGGTGCCCTCTTTAGCCTACAAGACTGAATGCATGAAACATTCCTTTCCACTTTTTTTCACTTTTGATGCATCTCTTGCTGTTGCCAAGTAATGGTTACTATGACTACCACAACAGTATAAAGATTCGCATCAATTGAGGACCAGAGAGAAAGGGACAGGAAGAGAGAGAGAGAGAGAGAGAAATGTAGAGAAAGATGGTGAGAGATGTGAGAAGCTCCTATTATGCTTCTTTGTATTTTAATGGTGTAGTGTTAAACTGTGACTCATGCATTTGAACACCAGTTTAAAAACCAAAGTAAAGAACTGACTACCACTTTATATAATCAAACATGGTTGTAGGAGGAGAGCTTATATTGAACAGTCAGTCTTTATTTACAAGGTCAAGCACATTTCTTCCCATGCAAAAAAAATGCAGAACTTACTGCTGAATTTTGTTTGTTTAAATTTTGTAATGTAAATATCATCCTTTGTCATATACTTATGTCTTATGTCTTGATGTCCAATAGGGAACGTTAGACCTTTCCAAGTGGAGCTTGGAAATGAGGCCTCCTCAGCTTTTAAAAAATATAGAGACTAAAAGATTTTTGTTTTGAGTGACCGGTATATGCTAAAAATTCCATATTTTTTCCTGTAGGACTTCGTTTTTTTGGCTCCCTCATCTCTCTTTGTGCTGACTCATTCAGATATTAAACTTGGTCATTTTTGTTACTGTTACAACAGGTCATCTCATTGGCTTTACGCCATGTAGCCTGTTCACACATACAGCTTCTACACCTCACCATCAATTCTTATGCCAACAAATCCGTTCACTTGGTATTTTCACTTAGTTTTTCATTCATTGCGTGAAACAGGCCTGTCTATCATTCAAACCCATTTTTCATACTACTTTATTCTGTTTTAGCCTTATGTGCTATTCAGGCCTGGGCTCTTGAGGCACTTTATATCATTAAGCATTCAAGCTCGCAACTCTCTCTGTCCTACGAATCTGTATGATGAGTTTTGAAATGTCCTTGGTATGCTAGACTATACACCAGTCAGCCACAGCATTGAGACCTCAGACAGGTAAAGTGAATAAACTTTTGTATCTCAGTACAATGGCACCTGCCAGTGGGTTGGCAGCAAGTAAGCAGTCAACAGGAAAAGCAGGAAAAGTAAGCAGGAAGCAGGAAAATGGGCAATTGTAAGGTTTTGAGCAATTTAAGAAGGCTCAAATTGTGATGGCTAGATCACTGTGTCAGAGCATCTACAAAACAGCAGATTTAGTGAAATGTTCCTAGTATGCAGCAGGCTAGTGACTACGAAAAGCGGTCCAAGAAAGGACAACCAGTAAATCAGTGACAAGGTCATGGGCGTGCAAGGCTCACTGATGCTCTTGGGGAATAAATGGCTAGTTTGATATGATCCCAGAGAAGAACTACTGTGGCACAAATGTCTGGATTTTTAGCTGGGTATGATAGAAAGTTATCAGAAAACATGTACCGTGCAAGCATCCAAAAGGGGCACATGAGCATCAGAACTGGGCCATGGAGCAATGGCCTGGTCTGATGAACCATGTTTTCATTTACATTGTGCAAAGGACCGGGTGTGTGTGTTTCGCTTAGGTGGGGGAAAGATGGCACCTGGATGCACTATGGGAGGATGGCAGGCCAACAGAGACTGTGATGCTCTGGGCAATGTACTGCTGCTTACCCTGCCACACTGCATACGGTGTTCAGGAATAGATCATGAACATGACAGAGTTCAAAGGTGTTCCCCATATCTCAATCCAAGCATCTGTGGGATGTGCTGGACAAACTAGATGCCACAGTACACCTTCAGATGTCTTGTGGAGCTGTGCTGATGGCACGAGAGGGACCTAAACAGTGTTAGACTGGTGGTTATGAAATGGCTGATGGGTGTATATATATTTTATTTATTTCATAGTAAATTCAGATAACCATAATGGAATTGAAGCATAATATGCTACATATGTACTGTTTTTCTGTTAGTAAATTAACTGGCCACAAGAGAAAACTATAGATTTCTGTATAAGCAGTGATGTTAATTCAGACATACAGTATACTGGCGGTTTACCTTTCATCTTTGGATTGCTGTGTATCTGGTGTTCATTATTTTGGATATTGGTCTGATCTCTCAAATGTGCTGTTATGCTTTTACATTGTACTCAGTGTTACAGATGCTTAATGCCAGATCATCTAAGTGTGCAAGTTTGAGCACTGGCCTAATGAACTACGATGAAAAAAGCTAATTCTGACTCTGTTTTTGTGTGTCTGATCTGAAAAGGATTTTGAACAGCACTCTGTTTGAGAGCTGGGAGATTGTGGGGCCGTACCCATCCTGGTGGGTGTTTAACGCACTGCTGGTGATGCTGCAGGCACTGCACACGTTCTGGTCCTATCTCATAGTAAAGATCGCCTGCAGAGCCATCTCCAGAGGCAAGGTGAGAGCAGCAGGACTGGACACTACTACTTCTCTTTATGCTCTGCATGTTCAAAACCTGCTAACTCTGTCTCTAATATCTAACCTCTTGGTCGAGCTTCACAATGGTGGATTTGGCCTATTTATTCAAAGTGAATAAACAAGTCTGTTGAAAGTAGTTTATAGAACATGCATTCTTTGCTCAGTGCAACTGCTGTTGCCTCGTCTTTTTTCTTAAGTGCCATGTCTCTCTTTTCTCTGTCAATCCTTCGCTGTCCCAGGCGGGAAAATGGAATCCTTTACATGTAAGTAGGAGAGGAAATCATGTAAACAATCAAATGTTTGTACTGTTATGTTTATTGGGTCAGGAGAGCCCAACTCTATTCTTGGAGGGCTGATGTTCAGCACAGTTTGGAAATACTCCCTCCGCAAACAAACTTTTGGAGAGGAAACTCGCCAAATTGTGCTGGGCAAAACCACCCATTACAGAAGTTTGGCACCCCTGCATTAGATATTAGGTAGATACTGATTCTGATTAGTTTCTTCATCTGTTTTACTTTCATTTTCATTGTGCTGCATGGATTTTAGTGTTGATTCATTAGTGCTGTATGTCAGTGAAGAAAATTGTCAAATGAGTAACTAGTCATAGACCCCTTTAGAGTTACTCTGGCTTTTGATCCAGTATGGTCATAATCTATGGCCATGGGTGTAACACAGCACTAGAGCCTGGGTCCTTGAGAAGTCTCTCCCATGTTGTTTCTTTAGGTAGGGGAGTGTGGGGCACAAACTAACACAGGCTAAAATTTGGCATTGTGTAGTATTTTATGTGGTTGAATAGGTTCAAGTAGAACATTATTTCGCGCATGTTCTTGTAATGCAACAGCAATGTTGTCTGTAAATTTTGTCAAGCTCTTCTACCACTAAAAAACAGTTGTGTATCAGTCACCAAATCAATCTGTTATTGTTAATTATTTATTTTCTTGGTTGTAATGTAGCTCTGCTTTTTGAAGCATGTCAGTAATTCACAGTGAGAACTAGCTATTCTAAAGTACAGCCTCCGCACAGTGGAGTCCAGGTGTTAAAACAAAGCCTCCCAAAGTAAGCTGAGAGAAGTCCATATCAACCCCATATACATTTAAAGCACAACATTTTAGGCAGGCTTTCATGAATAAATGAATCAAAAGTGTACGATAGATTTCATGAAAATAATTAATTGACAACTGTATTGCATTCACCTATTTGATGGTCAAAATTAATTTTTTTTATTTCATGAAACATTTATTATAGTGAATATATTTTTACTTTTAGTTTAGGTTAGAAAAAATGTGGTTCAAAAAGCATGCAACTTATTTATTTAATTGTGTTGGTGTTACAATCGCTGAATTGTTCTTATTTATTGATTCATTCTTAAGCGTAAAACCTGTTTTAGGTTGTGCCCTACTTTCCCCTACATTGAACCAACAACAGATGTGCTTTGTTTGCTAGAATCCAGGCAAAAGTAGCATGTCTGTCTTTTCCAGGTGTCAAAGGATGACCGAAGTGACATTGAATCAAGTTCTGATGAAGAGGAAGTCCTGGCCTCAGCTCAGAAACAGCACACTAACGGGACCAACGGGGCCCATGGCACTAACGGCTACCTGTCTGTGGCCCCCTGTCATGACGAACACTAAGCATCCTGCCGCCCTTATACATTCCAGTGGAGCCCACTGCAGCCTGGTTCATTGGCATCTGTACAGTACTCGTGCGTGTCAAAACATGAACAATGTTGCCTGTCTGGTACTGGAAGTTCTTAAATAGAATAATGTGAATGCAGTTCTGTTTCAGTATGAATTCTGTCCACACTTTTTTTTTTTCCTCTTTTTTTTGTTTTCTTAATATTCTTACATTTTAGACACTCGGTTGAATATCAAAGCACTCCTTCCTCTTTTTTTTTTTGGTGAATGAATGGAAGCATCTCTTCTCATCATGCTAGCATGCTGCTGTGGTCATGTAGTTTGGTATTATGGGAGCGGCTATTTTTTCGAAGTAACGTCTTTGTATTTATTTATTTTTTTATATCTATATATAGGTTGCAAATTTGTGGCTGAGACTTCTTTTCTCCATGTTTTAATGCAATTTGCTGTCAGTGTTTTGAAATGGCACGGCT
The DNA here is from genome assembly GCA_037576975.1 of Alestes dentex. NCBI lineage: Eukaryota > Metazoa > Chordata > Actinopteri > Characiformes > Alestidae > Alestes > Alestes dentex. The sequence goes on from JBBIGA010000002.1 coordinate 16,645,718, forward strand.
ATTTAAAGTTCAGTCACTGTTTCAGGATCCACCACATCTACAGCTTGGACATCCGAGATGTTTTTGGTTTTAAATCATTTTACCGTAGTCACAGATAAGAGGTAACTGCTGTCTAATATGCTCACTGATTTAAAATGTATGACATGCATTACAGAAATGACCAGCACACACATGCTATATTTGCACTAGTGTAACTGTAAATGGGGATTCTGTAACAGTATTATATGCTCATGCGTTTTGTTAGTAATGCTGCAAAATTCGCCATATCGTCCTCCACCTCAAATCAAGTACACGCCTGTACAACGGAGATCTCACTGATAAAACACTTTAGCTGATGTTTACGTTCATTACATTCAGGACATTTGTCCAAGAGAAGGTAAATTATAAGTTGCATCAAACTGGATTATTAATTGACTGCGTTACCATAGTCTTTGGTTACAGTGTTAGTCTTCATCAGGTTTTATGGTCTTGAACTTGAAACTTCCAGACTATATGTTATGTAAGAGCCTCTGTCACACAGAGACTCTTGCATTCTCATTCCAGTTCTGCACAGTATTAATATCAGATGAGTACTATGTATTGCATAATATTTATCTATCGGCTATGAAGAAGTCCTGTCCCCACGACTCAAAGCCCTACCTGAAACGAGTACAGGGCAGTTTAGAATATGAACCATAGCGCCATCAGAAACCAAATGCACTTCAGCAACATGTTATACAGTGGTATCATATGTTTGCCTCTTCAGTACTGGATGCTAAGAATTTCCAGTTTTCCCATTTGTTCTTGGCATAATTTACCACTTTAATCATCCAGCTAAGCGGATCACTCAGTGAAATGCGGTCGGGGTGAAGCTTTTGTTTTTGAGTATTTTTAAGGCGAATTCTTATTTCTGTGCTCTGAAGGTCACTGCTGCGGATTATTAACAAGCTGTGGAGAGGATGTGCAGCTAATTAGCCATTGTCTCTCTGCACTGCAGACAGTGCGCTGATGCTGAATTATGCGGTTTACACTTGATGTCAGGAAAAAAAAAGGTATTTTCAAAGGCTTTGGTTTTCTGCCTTTGGTGGAACATCAGAATATGAACAGTACAAATGAATAATGTTGCCATGTATTTTGAATAAACACGACAGACAAAAAATCATAGAATTTGTGCCTTTTTTTCTTTCTCTTAAGTCTTTGTTAACATTTACTTTTCTCCCGTTTCGAATAATGTGCCATTAATTGTGTGTTAGTGGGTGTGTGAACGAATATATACATGAAACCTCGCTCTCTGCTATAGCCATTTTGTATTTGATGAGCCTGCACAGGTGATTTCCGCATGCATGCCTTAAGGGAGGAGTGTGGTCAAAGTTTAAAAGAGCAAAGTCAACAAACGGCCAGACTGAAGATGAAGGACCCTCTCGGCACTTGCACTGTGAGTCTGCTACTTTTTTCCTTACATCATTTAAATGCAGAACAGGACAACAAAACAATGTTATTGTTTCTTCCACCGTTGCACGTTTTCTGTGTATGAAATGTTTGAGCTGCGCTGTTAGCTGTAGGTAACAGAACCCCTGACTGTGTTGTAGTACAACCTGCTGTACCAGGACCTCAAGAAATTCTCAAAAAATGGAGAGTACTTTTGCAAGGAACTCACAACAGTTTTCCAGCAAAGGTAAAAGTCACTTTAGGCCTTGACATTTTCCTGAGTGTGTTTGCTTTCAAACGTCCCCTGGTGTTATCTTGGAGGTGATAAAAAAGACCAAAATCCTGATATTTGAGTAGACCGTAGAAACAGAAGTGAAAACCATCTCTCCCCAAAGACACGGTATTGCACTTACATGTCAGGGCTTCTGGATTGATTTTTAATTGTAGCTGCAGTTACTCTTTTACCTATTGCCTGTCTGAGGGACTGTCTTTGCAATAGCCTGAGTTTTTTATATCTCAAAAGCTTGTAGTCTTTAACTGTTTAACTGGTGGAGGGTCATAGCTAAAGATCTGCTCAAACGCAATATTAGTTAAGGTCACCTACATTTTGAATCAAAACTTCTGTCAATATAGAGACAAATGTCCAGGGTGCCCAAGGACACATGTCCTGTGCTCTGTCCTCCTTTAGAGGTCATAAACAGATTTTTTTTGTAGTCATCATAACTATGTGCTTTATGGTGCAGGTTAGGCATGGGCAGATAAGTTTGTTTCTATAAATAAAGGTCCGAGCTGGAGATCAACTATGCCAAAGGGTTGCAGAAGCTGGCAGGGAAACTCATCAAAGTATCCAAAGCGATGAGTAACAAGTGAGTGTTCCCTTACTTCTCACCAGCTTGTTTTCTACTGTTCAAGACTAGCTGATACTCAAAAGAAGATTTGATCAGACTGTGTGTCTTGGACTTGCAGTATGTCTTGTTGATCCAGCAGATAATGCAAATTCCTAGTAGCCTGTTTTACCTTCTTTCCAAAGCTCGACCTATAATGCATGGTCCCTTATCTCAAATGAGATGTTCTCAATGGCAGAGGCACACAGGTAAATTACAGCACTGCTAAATGTCCTTGTTTTAAATGTTTTGGTTTAATGCACATTTCTAAACTGTCTTTATTTCCAGAATATTAGGACACGCTCTACACCAAGATACCATTCTGGAAATTCGTCAGATTCTGGATGAGCATACCAAGAGGAAGAAACCAGTGTGTGCTTAAATTATACAAAGACACACACACTCACACACACACAAAATACTGACATGCCCTGCAGGCATATTTTAGACAGACATTGGCAAAAAAAAATAAAAATTATAATGATATATTTTATATAATTATAATATATATTATAATACTAATATATTATTTGTATGGTTGTATCACACACAGCAGTGCTGCTAGAGTTTTTAAATGCTGTGTCCTCTTACTGTCCACTTATGTTCTAGCTCTACATTAGTGGTCAGTTTCTGGCCAGGGGACACCGCTGGCCGGCTGATGGAAATTTCTCAGCCCAGCTGTAGCACTGTGGTGTTTGAAACTCCAGCAGCACTGCTTTGTCTGATACACTTTGTGCAGTACACACACAAACCTGTCACTGTCACTGAATGTGTCACTGCTGTGCTGAGTATGATCCACCAGTAATAAAATAATTCCTGCTCACTGGTAGTCCTATAATGACCAGGGTACTGGGGCATAAGAAATGGTGCAGAGAAACAGATGGACTAGTCCATAATTATGAATTATAAAGTGGAGCTGATAAAACGGACAGTGAGTGTAGATGCAAGTTAGGTGTACCTAAAGAAGTGAGTGGTTGGTGTGTATGTGAAATGGGCAAAAAAAAAAATAACAGCAGGAATTTGTCCTTAGTACTTTTTTCAGTAATTTTTTTTTTCAGTTAAGTTTTATTGTCTGTGCTCTTCACAGCCTGTAGCAGTATGTGTTGTCAGAAATAGGCACCTTACTAGATCATTTTTTTCAAGTGCAGCTGGATAATGCCATTGAAAAATCCGGGAAACTTGTTGTTACAAACTGGAATGAACAACTGAAGGTAAGATGCTAACAGTTATTTATAATGTCACCTTGGATTAAACTTTCTTTCTTCTTTTCTTCTTTTTTCTTCTGAAACCACCTAGCCTGAGTTCAGGAATTTAGCACACTGCAAAAATTCACATGCTTTTAGGTTTATATGCTACAGTGCCATAAATGTAATACAGACGAGTGCATTCTGCAAAACAAATAAAGCAATACAGAGAATTATAAAAGAATATTTTAGAGGAAATACTAGACAAATATTTTCATCATTTGCTTTGAGCAGCAGACTCCTTGTGCTTTCCACAGGTGAAGAAAAAGCTGTCTGGGTTAACCAGAGAGCACGAGGCGCTGTTCAGTTTTGTGGAAAAAAACAAACACATTTGCACAGAAAAAGAGAAGCAGAAGGTACTTTTTTTACACAGCGATATTTCAGGTACCATGTCAATGTAAACAGAGGAGGTGTGAGAACACTGAAGACATTCCCATTCCAAAACTGATATCATTTATGCCTGAAAACTGTCAAACTGATTATATGAAATTATATGGCATCATAACGCTTGCATTCATGTGTTTGGTCAGATGCTCAACAGACTGACCAAGTCAGCAGAGCTGCAAGCCAAAGTTGATGAGGACTACTTCAGCATGAACATGGATGGCCACCAAATTCGACTGAAGTGGGAGAACACTCTCAAATCCTGCTATCAGGTGTCAGGTCATCATTTAGTGGTGTCCCAGTCTTCATCACTTCTGCTTTGGATCTGTACTCCTAAGTGATTAGCCATAGTGACTAAACTCATGAGACTACATGCTTTGAATGACCTAATATTGTATTTCAGATTGTTCAGGAGCTTGAGAAGCAGAGGATAGAGGCTCTATGCAACACACTGAATAAGTACAGTCTCCACATGTCCAGCTACGTCCAAACCCTCCTTCATGTGAGTTAGTGGAGCAGAACAAAGCCTTGTTTAAAGAACTAGTAGTTTTTCCCCTCCTACGACTTTTATGTGGTTTTATTCAACAGAAGTCTTAATTCATTTTTTTTTTTTACCATTTTTTGACCTCTCTGTACACTTTAGAGTAAAACACTTTTTGTTGCTGTGCTTGTAAGACTAATATATGCTCTCTTTGTTGTACCACATTCAAAAGGCATCCCAGGCAAAAACACTCCTTATTAACTTTGTGAAGTGAAGTGAAAGTGACCATTCTCTCATACGTGAACACACCACAGCACATGGATATGCAAAGCTAAACTGCTTTCAGATGAATAGGCTGGTGTACACCAATCGGCCAAAACTAGAATGACGTCTAATATTGAATTAGAGCATGATGTTGCCATGAAGTGGGGCAATGTTTAGGTTGGTGGTGAATGTCAGGATAATTCATGTGGATGTTTTGACATTCACCACCAACCTAAACATTGCCCCACTTCATGACAACGTTTGCATATCCATGTGCTGTTGTGTGTTCATGTACATTGCCCAGAGCATCTCACTGCGTCCAGGGACTTACCTTATTCCTATAGTACAAGGGTGAGGATCATACCTGAAATGCGAGGTTATTTGCAGAATTTCAAAAAAGTACATATAAAGTACAATTTGCCTGTTAATGTGACTTTACTGCTTGTGTAATTGATCCACTATGGAAGTCAGCAGCTTAAATATTATGTATCTGAATAGTAATATCCCCCTCCCCCCAGAGTGAGAAGCAGGTTGAGCAGGCCATCAGTAGAGTGGATGTGGAGAAGGACATCCAGACTCTAGTGGAAGACACCTCTGTTACAGCAGACGATAACCAGGCTGAATTTCTGATGGCTGATTATTTTGTAAGATTTAACCACAAACACGGCTAACTCCCATTCTTATTTGTGTACAGTAATAATTCTGTTTCATCATCATCATCATCATCTTAGCTCTTCTTGCCACTGCTGGCAGATGGCCTCCACATTTCTCTCCACGCATCCCTATCAGATTATTTTTTATTACAAATGGACATAACACTAAACTATATACCCATCCAATGATACAAAATGATAAAGTAATGCCAATCTGATAATTACTTTTTCCATGTTTCCATGATAGGAGGAGGACGGGAGGACAATCATGGGAAGAGAAAGAAGAAGAGATGCTTTAAAAACTAAACTTCAGCGATTGGAAGAATGCATCACAAAAACCAGGAAAGACAAGGATGGTATTTTTCAAGTCTTCCTTCCTTTAGACTCACTTGTGAATTAAAGATGAACAAATGCAAGACATAAGAATCTTGCTACTACATTATGTTGAACGGGCTGACATTTCCTCATGAGATTTTGATCATTTCTTTAATAAGCTGTCTCTGCAGTAGCTCTGAAATAAGGCTGTTTTTTTTTTTTGTTTTTTTTTCAAGGATTGGAGAAAATGTCAGCGGCATACTCTGAGAAAACATCACACTCAAGGCAAAAAAACTTAGAGGAAACAGAGCAGCTCCTTGATGAGGTATTAAATGAATCATATGTTGAATGTTATGTCGAATTTAAGGAATATTTATCATTAGTTATCACTGGGTTTGTGATTGTGTATAGACAACTTTAAAACTGGACCTTTTGGAGGCAACGCACTGCAAACTCAATGAAACCTTGATGGATTTAGAGGGGAAGCAAAAGCAGTTACATCGGTTTAGTGACAGCATCACAAAATTCAAAGAAAAGGTAAGATCACTATAAAGACAAGTGTAAGAACTGGATAGACCTGTGCATCCAGTGCCTACAGTACAAACTTCTATATAGTGTTTGTACTGTACAGTGTGGTCAGCTGGATGGCCTAGTGGTTAGAGCGTTGGCCCTGCAATCAGAGGATTGGGGTTCAAAGCCCACTGCTAGTGTCATTAGTGCTGAGGTACCCTTGAGCAAGGTACCGTCCCCACACCCTGCACCCTGCTTCATTGTCGGCTTCACTTGGTGAATGGGTTAAATGCAGAGAAATCATTTCACTGTGTGTTGTACTTGTATGACTATGCATGTGACA
>JBBIGA010000002.1:16699678-16711547 GCA_037576975.1 Alestes dentex
TTGCACATTATGTATGAGATGAGATACCCAGTACTGCACATACTGCCCGATTGTTGTAGCTTCATAGCATCGTACATTTTGTAAACAGAAACATATTGTGAGCAGAACCATATTGTAAACAGAAAAAACATTGCACTCTGTAAGTTTCACCTATTGGTGTTGTAGAAAACACTACCCTGTGTGTGAGACTGACTGCACGTGTGTGTTCATCAGGCATAGTCTTTGTTATAAAGTCTTTTGCAATGTTTGCAAATAGTTCATTTAGTGAACAAGGTGGCATCCTGCTGAAATTCAGCTTGGGCTTTGCCACCTGTCTGTTCCATTCCACTGACTCTCACTGGTCTCCTCAAGCTGATCTTACATATGGTGCAATTACTCAGAGGTTTACAAAATAAGTTTTAACTTTCTTGCATTTAAATTTAGTTGATAAAACAGTTTGTGAGTTCATTTGAAGACCTGTCAGGACAAGAAATGTTTTGATTGAATGTCTGACTAGCAGGTCTGATCTCTGAACAAAAGTTAGAGCAGCATGTACACTTGTTACATGATGTCTAGTACTCTGGTCATGGCCCATGGACCAATATGATCTCCATGAACAATGCTATATTTAGTCTTGGATATGTTTGTTATTTTTTATCTATGAGTTTTGGGGTGGGTCAAGAGCAAGATCACCATGATAGGAAGCAGGGATGTGTCTGTTTGACCCAGCTGGGGTTTTAGTACTCTTCGTACATTGTACACAACGCTGGTTCCAAAACCACTACAGATAAGCTGAGATTGGTTGAGATTGGCAGCAAAGTCTGGGCTTATCCAAGCTTTTCTGAGCCACCTGCTCTACCATCTCTGACTCACAAGTTTTACTCTTTTCTCACCCATTTAAAAACTCCCCATTAGCATTTTCAGCAGGTTAAGTTTCAGACTATATTGTGTGTATTAGAGTCCTTTAGTACTTGAGCAGTCTTTTAAGCTTTGAAGATACATTAACTTCTTGTCTTTTCTCTCAGAGCTGAATATTTGTATAGATGTTTAGAATGTGTCTTTTTTATTGAATCATGCATAGATTGACACAGAACAAACATTTTTCTGGTTGAATAAATTTTCCTTACCCTTCCACTCTTCTACTCTTGCTCATTTATAATTCATTTCATGCATCTGCTTCCTGAGCCCTTGTCTCTCATGTGCCCCTATGTTTTGGTTATTGGCATGCTTTGATGGTAGCAAGGGGTTTTTGTTGCATTATAGGTAACTTTTGATCCAGTCATTAACATGCATTCCTTTGCTAGAGGATTTGTATTGCCGTAATGATGAACTGCAGTTACATTTGTGGGGTCCTAATAAGATAAGACAAGATAAACCTTTATTAGTCCCACAAGTGGGAAATTTGCATTGTCACAGCAGAAAGTGGACAGAAACAGAGATGCCACTGCCCCAGCAGACCACACCGCAAAAGATGATGGCTGATGCCACTATGGAGTCACAAAAGGTCTTCAAGAGTGGGCCCTTCACTCCGCAGCAGGTACAGCCTGCTCTGCCCTTTTTTGTGTTATGAGTCCAGTCCAGTTTATTGTTCAGATGAACTGCAAGGTACCTGTTGCTCTCCACAGCCTCAGTGTCCATGCCTTGAATGTTCAGTGGTTGCAGTGGAGGATGTTTGTGCCTATGGAAGTCTACCACCAGCTCCTTGGTTTTTCCAGTGTTGAACTGGAGGTAGCTCTGCTGGCACCAATCCACAAAGTCCCGGGTCAGTTTCTGTACTCCTTGTCATCCCCATCAGTGATGAGGCCGACTATTGCACAGTCATCAGAGAACTTATGCAGGAAGCAGTTGGTGATGTTGTGAGAGAAGTCTGCAGTGTAGATGGTGAAGAGGAACGGTGCCAAAACAGTTCCCTGTGGAGCCCCAGTACTGCAGACAACCCTGTCTGACACACAGCCCTGGGTTCTCACATTCTGTCTTACCAAGCTTCAAAAGACAAAAAGAAACTACCGGTGACTTCCAGTAACTTGCATTAAAAGGGTGTGATGATGAGCCATGAGGCTACCGGGAGTAACTAATGTGACAAATCTGATTAAATATTTACTTAAACAAATTGTTATTTATCACAGTGTTGTAATTTCCTCCATGAAGAATTTTCTGAAGGTAACTTTACCCACCTTGTATTGACCTATCAACTGTTGCTGTTTGCCATTTATGCAAGGCTTCAGGAAACTTTTATGGTTGCAGTGGTGCACAGAGGCAGACCAAAGCACCTGAGTGAAACACTAGCCATAAATCAAGTTTTACACTTCAAATGAAGTAGTCTTTCTTTTTAGCAAAAATGGATGAATTTCTTTCACCTGAAGGTGCCTAAGATGAATGATCTCTACTCGTCTGTAATGGGGCTGTGAGAGGCTGGAAGAGTTCCTCCTTGAGGGAGAAGTTGAGTCATTTCTATTAACCCCAACTGTCCAAATGGGAAATGCCACCATCAAACAAGGCCTCAACTTATAAAGCAGACCTAATTAAGAAGGACCCCTGAAAGGCCAGTGCTTTGAGGTACTCAGCCAGCTTGCAGTTGTCTAACAGAGTATTTGCTATGGCTGGCTAAGGCTATGGCTGAGTCAGAAATGTGACAAATGCTTGTGATGAACTTTCTTTTAAGGACATCTCTTTTCTTCAGAGGGGAGTCTCTCCATTAAATTGTCTGTTCGGTTAGATAATAATTCTTGAAAGAAGCACTAGAACTTTATCCCTACTTAGAAAGGGTTGTATGTACTGCCTTCCAGTATTGCATTATAATGCTGCTCTAACATTACCTGAATATTTTAATGTGATATGGTGCCGCTGCTGTGCCACTTTTATATCTCTGTATCTGTAAATGCTGTTGAGGACCAAAGGGCAAGCAAAAGGTTCTGCACATTCCTTTACATTTTTTATTCATCTGCTCCTCTTTTCATCCTCCCCTTTCTTTTTTTCCCTCTCTTCAGTAGAATTCATGAAAGAAAGTTAAGCTGAATGATCTGTAAAGGGCCTGTTTCTAGTCTCCCTAGTCTCAGTGGCAAGCTGTAGAAGGCACTTGCATTTTCAAAGCAAGCGTTTACTTTTGCTGATTACATTTTGCATTTGAAAATAACATTTATTCTTTTAAAGAATCTCAAACTGCTCCAGGAATGAGTATAGACACCCTGACTCGAAGAGGGGTGTTATGGAGAGCAGGATGGGTGAAGAGAGTCTGAAACTCTTAGAATAGCAGATAGAAGTTAGGAAGACATCATTTAAATGCCAATACACTGATCAACTGCATGTTTTATTAAAAAAGACCAACCAGTGCACAAAAAGAAGTAAATTTGCCATCAACCAGTTGTATCATTGTCTTATTTTATTCATTTATTATTGCTAACCACCTTATTTTCCTCTTGGTCCTTTATAGTTTCAAATACTGAATTTGAAGCTTTTCATAGCCTTTTTCACATGTTGCTCTGCTCTTTTCTTGGTGCATTTTGTCCAATTTAACTTTTTTGCAAGCCTAAAAAATGGTTTCAACTACAATTAAAATAATAAGACTTTGTCTTTCCCTTCTCTTTCTAGGTGGTTGCATATCATTACTGCCAGGCTGATAACACTTACACTTGTCTGGTCCCTGAGTTTGTGCACAGTATTGCTGCTCTGCTGTGCAGAGCACACCAGCTCACTGCCTACAGGGAACTCCTCCTGAAGGAACTACCCCTACAGAGCATGCTCAGTCTGCGCTCCTGCGTCCAGGACCCATTGGCTGCCTTTCGCAGAGGTGTGCTGGAACCTCTCATCAACTTACGCAAAGGTAGCCGTTAACCAGAGTTGTTCCCTAATTTACTTGTGCTTCATCTGACTGTTTTAATTGGGTTTTTATTTCATTCAGTATTATTCAGTATTATAACTAAAGTTATGCTGGTGTTTTCCTCCTTTAGTACATAACTGTGAGGATCACAAGCTTATGCATTAAAGTGGTTCGAGCCTGTCGGTGAGCTAAAGAGTGTTTAGTTTCATGGGGATGAACTAAATGCCTGAAGCCAGTAGACTTCAGTGTGTCGATTTGAATCTGATCAGTTGATGCTAATTTATGCTCTCTTTAGTCTCACTTTTCCCACACAGCAACAGTGGTTATTTGCTGTTTCACCCACATGTTGCTGAAGATAGAAATAAACTGAGCATCAGAATGGTTTATGGACAAAGTAGTCCATACTAACCTGTCAGAAACAGTTATTTAGTTTGTAGCTGCAGTCATATATCAGCCCTTTTATACTGCTTATTTGATTTAGTACTGTGGGTACTGATTGAGCCTGTGAGAACAGAGATGTTTGTTAGATTTTTAAAGCAACAGGGAGCAAACTCATTTCAGGGTCGCTCCGATTTGTTGATTATGGGGATTCAATATTCTCTCTACGCTGTACACTTGGTCAATGCTGTATCATGGGCGGTCAAGTTTGAGACATGGATTAACAAACCTGCTGTTCATATGATGGAGATGGAAAAGACTGACAATCAATATGGCAACAGCAGGCACAGGTGGAGATCTGCCAGCAACAATAGCTGGTCTACTGTTACATCGGTTCAAATGCATTCTTTCACCCCCTTGTGAAATAACTGAAACGAATCACTCTATATTCTGGCTGATATAAAGGAAAAAATGTTGATTTGGGTACTTCATTGCTTAGTTAAGAGTCTACCTGAAGATTTGTGAAGAAGATTAAAAACCAGAAATGGTTTATGAATTTGTTGAACTTTATTTGATAAACAACCCCAGAGAAAAGGAGCATTGAAACACACATGTACACCATGGCCTTGATCTGTCCCTCAGTGAAAAAATATTTTTCCTCCCTGGGTAAATCCAGCCTTACTGCTTGATGGCAAAAAATCCTCAGATCTTCACGTTGCTATAATGAATTTTTAAATGTTCTCTGCATCTCTCTGCATGAGCAGAAGGCAGGATTGAGCTGTTCATTCTTTACTCAGCTGAATCTACTGTAGTGGTGTCTGCTGTCATTTACGTTCCTTTTGTTGTCTGAACTTTGTGTGTAGTCTTGTAGATATTCTGTCCAATCTATCAGAAATAAGAGCTGAAGATTGTGACACTCTTCTTCTTCTTCTAGCTAGTATGGTTTGTGAAAGCACAGGGGCGTCAACACCTTCATTTTTGAGATAGCATTTGCAGCTTTTCAAGGCATAACCTTTTCATTTTTGTAATATTGGGATTTCTGATATGAAGTTCTGAGCATCACCTTGAGGTTGCAAAATGTTATATTGTGAACAATAAATAAAATAAACAATAAAAATATTAGTGCAACAACTACAATAGTAAAATGCAAACAATTTCAGAATTCACATGGTGTATCCACTGTTATCAGCATTATAACTGACTCTGAAATGATTTTCACACACATGCGCGCACGCACACACACACATATAAACATATTCTATTACTGTTGTTGCTCATGTCCTCCCGATGACTTTATGTTTACCTGAAAGTAAATGACACTGCTTTCAAACTGAGGTCAGACAGCTTCAGCTCCAAGGAGCAAACAATAATGCTCCGGATTATAAGAATATTGAATCGGATACCTGGAGAGCAGTAAAGTTGGTTAACACGAGAAAAATATTTGTTCAGTGTCTAATTTTAAATGAAAGAAAAATAAACTGAAACACAGGAAAGACTAATCCTAAAGCATAAATCTTCAAACTAACTGATTATTACAGTTAATCTCCAAAAAAATCATGAATTTCTTCTTTTCTATTCTGTCGTTCTCTCTCAAAAAGCAGAAGCTTGAACATAACAAAATCATCACAGAAACATTAAACTTTACCAGAGATACTACACTGTGTTTGCACAGTAGCATCCACACCCGCTTAAAAGACCAATTTGTGCCACTTCTGTTGAGTGCTAAGTTTTGTGCAGATAAATTGCAGCGGCATAATTACAGGAATTTCTGTTCTGGATAATACTTGCACATAACCCTTTTCTGATAAATTCAGATGTAAAGGTACATGTGAGAGGAGGAATAGAAAAAAGTCTTTCTTCTTTATCCTCAATTACATAATGATATCCAGTAACTTTCAATATAGTGTCCTTAACTAGCATAGTTTAGATGTTTACTTCAGTTTACAGCAAGTGAGTGCACGGGTGTGTACCTACACCTATGCAATTATTGTGTTGCTTTGTAGATGTGTTTATGGTAGCTAACAGTATGGAACCAAAATAGCTTCGAAATATCTTGTACAATGCAGGGGGCCTTTGGTAGCTTCAGAGCCCTGTGTGGTCTTAATCTGGGCTCGCTTTCTGCTGTGTTAATTATTTGTAAGACTCATGACGTGTTTCTGTGAAGGTGTTTTCTGATTTCCTTTCTTTGTTGCTTCATTTAATTAGGTGTGTAGTACTACTTGATTTTTTTTAACAATGGCCAGTCATTCACTTTGTCAGTGACTCAGCAAGAAATATGGTCTCTTGTGAGCATACTGATAAAACGTTTTTTCTGCATCATCAGTACAGAAATTAATAATTTGCTACTGCATACTTGTCTGAAACATTCATTTATTTTTCTGTCTGTACACATTCAGAGAGAAAGATTCCAGAAGAGGATTACATCATCTTAATTGACGGATTGAACGAAGCGGAGTTTCACAAGCCAGACTATGGTGATACGGTGGCATCCTTCATTACCAAAATCATTTCAAAGCTCCCCACCTGGCTCAAACTCATCATCACTGTACGGGCCAGTTTACAGGTGAGGAACATTTGTGTACATTTTCATTTGTGGACTGATCTATGGTCTTTCTCAGTACCGTAATAAGGTGTGAATTTGTGGTACGTTTTTTTTTAACAGTATTTGCATTTTTGAAACATTAAAATGTTTTTTTTTTTTTTAAAGCATATCAGAGTGAAAGTTTCAACATGTTAAAAATTACATCCACTTTTTTTCATCCAAAAAATCAAATGATGACCTCTTGTAGACTAATGTAAGAACAAAAATACTATTTCTCATACCATTTTTCTCATGTATCCACACAACCACAGAGTGACTCATTGCTGCATGTGTAAAACCGGGACTGGGGTTTCAGAACACAGACTGGAACTCATTCAAATAAAATGCAAAGAAAAAAAAAGTTAGCTATACATTCTGCTTACCAATTTTATGGCTGTTATCAGTAATTATCAATAAATTGCTAAATCATCCTTGCCTAGTAATTTCACATGATTCTAGGTACTTACTGTTGCTAAATGTATATTAAAGGCACACTTGCCCCTATAGAAATAAGTAACTATAGAAAATAGTTATTTACCTATAGTAACTAGCTATTGATGTTGATTTGTCCTGTAGTAACATGATGTTAACTCTCATGAAAGAGGAGCGAGTATTTCCTTTCTCATAAATCTCAATTTAAACTCTTCTTACAGGTTATTTTTTGTTGTATAAAAGCTCAAAAGGCTGTTTGCTGTCTAAACTTCTAACATGATTGGATATCTCAGTATGTCAGTGTTTCAGTTATTAAAGGTTACACCACACATACTTCAGGTTAAGTCACCCATAAAGGCATTTGCTTCAGCTTTGCTGTACTTCTGTATTACTCCCAGAAGAACAAAGATGCAGCTGCTTTTGTTGTATTGCTCGGTGCTCACTTACTCTTTTGACACCACACTCTATGTGGCAGAGTTACCAGCTGCCTCATAATAACAACTCCTGTACAGAAAGTGGCTTCCTGGGCACCTTTCCACTTGTCATATATGCCATTGTATATTGTTATTTCTGTCAAGTGTAAGACGTAGAACTGGCAGAGACTGCAGAGGAGTTCCAGAGAAAGGAAAGCACAGAGAGAGCTGTATATGGGGAAACCATATGAAATATGAACATTTATTTGTATTGACTGTATTTTGACAGGACTCAATTTCAGTTCTGCAGACAGAGCAGACAAGCAGACTTTTCAGTAGTCTTTACATCTTTAAGAATGTGTCCTTCACCTGCTGCCAGAAGCATGTGTGTAACTCTACTCAGCATCCATACCTGACACTCAGGAGGACTTCACTGTAAACACACAACTGCGACATAGACAGAGATTGTATTTCAGCCATGGATGCTTGCTACAGCACTGCAGAGTAGTTGCAGCTCAGCCACATGATTTATATCATCATATGTTTAATAATTAAATGATAAGTTATGTAAATGATCATGATAAGTAGAGTCGGGACTCCACAAAATGATTGTGGCCGTTTAGAAATTGTCTTGCCCATTCATATTCTAGTTTGCTTCTTTTGTAGTGCTTGAATTGGCATAGTGGTGCCTCTGATTGGAACAGTTTTTATTCAAATGGTAAGAATAGGCTTGGTCCTATTTCTGATTAAAAGCTGATTAGAATTAATCCAAGCTTAAAGGAGCTCTACAAAAGAGGAGATATCCACCGATTCAGTACAAATTTGTTAAGACCCCATTGTGTGAGATGTGGAGATTGTGAGGATGATTAAAAGAAGAAACCAAATTGTGTGGATTCCATCCTGGTTTATTGTGGTCCATTATCTGTCAGTGTATATATTCAGACTATTAGGTCATTGTAACGTTAATGAAACGGGCAAGGTGTTTACTTTTCCTGCTTATAACCAGCCTGAATGTGACAGATTTGAACGTTCACATTAATGTGGTCAGCAAGAGTGAATCTCTCTTTGAGAGACTCTCTCTCACTCACTCACTCATGCACGCACGCATTTGGGGATTTGTGTGAGTGTGTATCTTAAGTATAAGGATTTCCAAACGCATAGTTCTTTTTACTTAACTATGTATTCAAATAAGGCATGTTATTGCTTGGAATAAATACATGAATTGTCTATTATCTTCAGGCAGCTGTGCATTTGTTTATACATGACAATATTAAAAACGCATTGAACATTGTTAAAATAGGACAGAGCATACACGGACATTGTCATTACGCTTTGGGGGTGACACCCATTGTGTGGCCACTAGTTCATCGAGAAGTGACCAGCGTTTAGCAGACTCTTGAACCACTGCTTGTGCTTCAGGAAAACATCTCCCTAATTATGGAACACTTGTTCCACCATGATTCAATCCCTGATCCTCAGGCTAAAAGATAAAAATCTTATTAACATTTACAAATTAAAGGTTGCCAAAAGCAAACAGATGAATAGTGACAGATTGGTCCTTGAGTTTGCTGTCACCCTCTGCAGTCACTTTATCCGTGATTGATCCACATCATGAAAGCCTTAATGGCTTCTGTGTGAATCAGGCCTAATTCTAATAAATCCATAAAGCTGACCTGTATTACATATACAGTATTTGGTAGCTCTTTACTAAAGGGCAGAATTAATAAGGCTAAATGACATCTACAGAAGTCTTTTATGACAACTGACATAATACTTCAATAAAATTTATAAATATTTATTCTCATAAGTGTCACACCAGAAAGCGTAATGACAATGTAAACATGTTCAATAAGTCTATATAAATGTCTATATAGGTTAAAGTCTTTCATTCGTGTATACATCCTTGTTAAAGTTTCTTTGGGAAGCTCATCTGTATTCTGTAATCAGTATGTCAGAGAACAGTAGATGAATTAGACTCCAGCTTGCTGCCTCTATTTTATGCATTATTAATTATGTTTGTCTTTTATACTTTGGTTGGCCTATCTCTGAGGGAAATTTCTCAGCATAGTCCTCCTCTGGAGTTAGGACAGAGAGCAGGATTATGGGGAATTTATTTGTTTGACATATTGGTGTGTGTGTGTGTGTGTGTGTGCGTGTCCGCATATGTGTGTGTATACATGTATCTGTCCTCCGTGTCTTACTGCACTTTAAATTTATGTGTTCCGAAAATACATTGTTAGCTGCACCCATGACAGCTGTCCTGGTGGATTTCAGTACTCTTCAGAATGGGATGTAGTCTTGGTGCAAATGAATTTTTGTTCATGTGTGAAAGCAGGTGTGAGGGCAAGGTCAAGGTATAGGAGTGTGTGTGTTTATCTTTTTTTTTTTGTTATTGTAATTCTGTAGAATGTAATCTGTGATTGTCCATGGAGACTGTAGCTTTCTTAGTCACTTCTTATACCTTTGATTGCAGACTGAAGTGTGTGTGTTTGTGTGTATACAGTGATATGGAGTTTAGCTGTGCAGCTCACTGACCTTCTGCAGATAAATCACCCACAGGACATCAATACCATAGCAGAGGAGAGGGGGAAAAGCTTTTAACAGTACCTGTGAGAGAAAGTGAGAGACAGAGCAAGAGGGAGAGAGGTTCACTAGGTTAAATGAATTGTGAAGAAGGATTATAAACAAAACAATAGGGTAGTCCTATTCTGTCCATAATAAAATATGCCATTTTCATACTTCAGATTGACATTTAAATAAAGCTGTGAATGGACTAACCACCGAATGATGCAAAATATTACAAAACATTATTATGGCAAGTAAAATCAATATATCTCACAATTTACTGATGATGACAAATGACACACTTTATCAAAAAGCTTGTACACATTTGTTTTAAATGCCTCAATTAATCGCAGTAATGTTTGAAAGGCATGAAGCATATTTTTGTTTTTTTTTCTTTCTGAAGGAGCTTACCAGTCTGCTGCCCTTTGCCAAGATCAGTTTGGACGATTTTCCTGATAATAAGGATATCGGCTCTGACCTGAACGCCTACATACAGCACCGCATCAACAGCAGTCGTGACATTCTCAACAACATCTCTCTAAACGGAAAGACTGATCCCATTATCGTGGGAAAGGTGAGCTCACACCTCATCTCCCGCAGCCAAGGTTCGTATCTCTATCTAAAACTCACCCTGGACCTTTTCGAGAAGGGTCACCTGGTCATCAAGAGTGCCAGTTACAAGGTGGTGCCTGTCTCCCTCTCTGAACTCTACCTGCTGCAGTGCAACATGAAGTTCATGAGTAACTCTGCATTTGAACGTGCCATGCCTATCCTCAATGTGGCCCTGGCTTCTCTGCACCCAATGACAGACGAGCAGCTGTTTCAGGCTCTGAATGCTGGCAGCATACGAGGCGATCTACAGTGGGACGACTTCCAGCAACGTATGGATATGCTGTCCAGCTTCCTGATCAAGCGCAGGGATAAGACGCGCATGTTTTGCCATCCCTCCTTCAGAGAGTGGCTTGTGTGGAGAGCTGATGGTGAAAGCTCTGACTTCCTCTGTGACCCCAGGTGAGCTCCCATGATGGCATACTGTGTTTTATCCTTGTATAATGTGAAACTAGTGTGGTTTATCCACTTACACTGTAAGCATGCTAGTAAATGTCTGATAAATCGCATAATGAAATGTAGTGTTGTTGACTCCAAATTGTGAGATGGGATGCTTGGCCTCCATGAAATGCCACATGGGCACATTTTTGAGAGTAGGACTGTGTTGAAATGTTAAGTGAAATGTTACATACAAGACTTCATCTCGAACTCCAAGAACCTTCTTACAGCACCTCCTATTAGTTTACAAACCTTAATGGTTAGCAGACCTTATCTTTAAATAGGGGTCTATCAAATGTGAATAGGGCATTTTTATCTGTGCATTTAATTAATTAGTTGTACAGTGTGTGACAGATTGTAGTATGTGGCTTTCTTAAAAGTGGGCTGAAATTAAATTATTTTGAGTGGTGTTTCAGTGGAAAAGTGCAAAAGCTTTTTAATAAGAAAGTAATTTGTTTGCTCTGACTACTATTTTCAGCAGTTAGAACATAATAATAGTGGGTGGATTTGTCAGTTGCTAGATCAAACTTTCTGTAGCAGAAATTACAAGCAAGTTTGCAAACTTTCTTTAAACAAGAAATTCTGGTGTGTGTGTGTGTGTGTGTGTGTGTGTGTGTGTGTGTGTGTGTGTGTGTGTGTGTGTGTGTGTGTGTGTGT
>JBBIGA010000002.1:16724159-16742649 GCA_037576975.1 Alestes dentex
TGAAGAATAAAGTTGGTGATATCTCTTTATGTGAGAGTGATTTTGTGCAAAGAACTTCACGAACATGTTTTGTAAAGTCCATAGACCAATTATAAATTGTTTTAAAAAAAGTGAGTTTTGCATAATAGGTTCTATAATATTTCTATAACTTAAAGCTGGCTTTTAAATTTGGTCCATTAAGTTAAATATTGAATAATAAGCTTTAGGATGTAATAAGCTATATATTTTAAAGAGTTAAATGTTTACTGTTTTGTTTGAGGCCAGTGACTCAGTGGCCAATCGTGTTTGTCCTTCACAGTTTTGCCATTATGAATTATATCAACCAGTGGTTTCTGTGTGTTCACTGTGTTCTTTGGGTAAGAGGTGAGTGGGTCCTGGTTGAATGGGTCACTTGCTGGGGTCACACAAGGGCTAAAGACAAGCGTGAATGTCTTTTGCTGAGCTGAAACATTGAAAAATGCTTTGGATAACTGCTGTCTTGTAGGTACAGCACAGGTCTAACTGCCCCGTCACAATTATTTGAGCTTGAGCTGCTTCTGTTGTCAACTGAGAGCTGCTAAGCATCAACACCTGTAATAGTTGGCCACTTAAAGCTTGTACTTTATCACTTGCATACAATGGGGAAAAAAAGTAATTCTCATTTGCCATTATTTATATGGCAATTATCATCTGCTAAAATTTCATGATCGACATTATCACTAATTCCAACATATTAATAAATACCCCCAACGCAGAAATGAAACACATGCTGACTTTATATATGTGATAAAGTAGATTTGTCAGATTTTCCATTCATATATTCATATATTCACACATCACCTTACATTCTGAGAAGCATTTATGTACTCTCCTCATACTACTTGACTGTGACACTCAATATGTTTAGCTAACACATGCTCTTAGATAGAGCAAATCATTACAACAGTAGTTGTAAAATTAAATAACGATAAACGAATTACTGGTTTGACTAAGATTTGGAACAGCGCTTGCAGGAAAAAAGGAGTCAAGTCAGTTATATTTATTGTCACTTCAGCCATTTCCAGAGTACACGCTGAAATTAAAAAACATATCTCCAGGACCAACACAAAAACAAAAACAGAAACAACACTACATAAGTGCACACAGGACAAAATACACAGAGTGTAAAGAAAGCAAGAGAGAGCTTGCAAGAAAAACACAAAAGCAACAATACAACAGGACAAGACAAAAATGTAGTGCGTTCGATGTTTGAATACAGTATTATGTCGTATACTGTACTGTAGCAGCAGAGTCATTAGGTTTCAAAAATGCAGAACAGAGGTAGACAGCAATATAATTGATTGATTAACTGAATACAATTATTTTATATAATACATAATAATTGTGGAAATACTGGCAGCAACAGGATAGAGGATGTGCAGTACATAATAAATAAAGGGTGTGTACAGTGGCAGTTGAGGTGTAAGTTGTTTGTTTAAGGCAGAACAGTTCAGTGTTTATGAAATGTGTTAGGAGAGGAAGTAGTTCGGTTGTGTGTGTTGGTGGGGTTACAGTTTATGTTTCAGTTCTGACTGAGGAGTCTGATGGCCTAAGGGAAGTGTTGCTCCCAGCTTTGAACTGTTCCCTTTTCTCTTAACAGCTGTATCACAGACAAACCAATCATGCTGTTCCCAAGCCAGGCCCAAGCAGCTTTTTTGCACTTCCTACAATTTGTGTTGAGCAGTGTTTCATTTGGTTTATTGCTTCTTTCATTAAAAAATCTTCCATGATTGTCGTTTAATTTTCTAGCTCTAACTGCAGCCGCAGGCCGAGGGAAGATAGATGTGTGTAGTTACTTGTTGGAGGAGGGTGCACAGGTGCAGCAGGTGAACAGAAGAGGAATGTGTGCACTCTTTTGTGCAGTGAGACAGGGACACTGGCAGGTGAGTCACATTAGCACACTTAATTCAAACTCAATCATTAGATCACATTAACCGACAGATATATAGATACACACAGTCGTAGTGTGATGAACCCACTGGAATTATCTGGATGTCTACATGACTAATGTTTATCTGCCTATGCAGTCTGCCAGCGAGCATACACACCTGTCTGTTTACCAAGATGGCAGGGTTAAACTGGTCAAGTGTGCTAATTTATTGGTTTTTTTCTTCTCTTACGTCTTTCTGTGTCAGATAGCAGATATGTTGTTGCAGCATGGTGCGGATGTGAATGGGAGTGATAAACAGGGGCGCACGTTGCTGATGGTGGCGGCTTGTGAGGGCCACCTCAGCACTGTGGAATTCCTCCTCTCTAAAGGTCAGTTACCATAGTTCAGGGGTAATGAAAGGGTTAAGAATGTATGCTTAACCGTGTAGTTGATCAGTTTGTAAACTGTGGTAACATACAGAACACATGTACAACATTTGTGATATATGTTTTTATTTTTATTAAGTTTTATTGACCTTGCTTCTAATTCAATCTTTATAAACAATATATGTGAATTTGCTTTGTGGAGCAGGACTCTAGACCATAGTCCTGGCAGTAGTTTCTGTTTCTCTAACTGTAATCTGTAATTTGTTTCCCAGGTGCTTCTTTAACATCTGTGGATAAGGAGGGGTTAACGCCTCTGAGCTGGGCGTGCTTGAAAGGACATAAGAACGTAGTTCAGTTCCTGGTAGAGAACGGTGCAGTCATAGACCACTCAGACAAGAACGGGCGTACTCCTCTGGACCTGGCTGCTTTTTATGGAGACGCAGAGATTGTAAGTTACTTGGAAACAGCTGCATTGACACCAGCTGTGGAACAATAACATGCCATAATAACTTGCAGGCCATTTTCAGAAACGGTACTCACCTTTTTATTTCATTAATTAGTGTTGTTGAGATAAACTTGTGCGTAGTTCGGCTGTGTAAATAAAATAACAAAATAAAAAAGATTTATTTTATGTAGCATTGTTATTGATGTGAAGTACATGAAAATTTATGTTGGAAAAAAGTGTTAGGAGACTGCGCTTTTTAATGTTTATAAATTTGAATACTGCGTCTTGCCGATTCTCTCAGAAATGTTGGTTAGGGCATGAATAACTGTTTCTTCATCAGCAATCATGTATTATTGCTGTAGAATGTTAATATGTTATATTCTATGTGTAGGTGCATTATCTGGTGGAGAGAGGAGCTGTAATTGAGCATGTGGACTACAGTGGCATGAGGCCTTTGGATCGGGCAATAGGCTGCAGGAACACTTCAGTAGTAGTCACTTTACTCAAGAAAGGGGCCAAACTAGGTGAGCATAATCTTATGATACACATTTACATTTGTCTAAAAATAACTCTTTTTTTACGCGAGGGTACCAAAAATCTTAAATATATTACACGTGATTGTATCCCAAGTTATTCTTCTTTAGGATGTATCACAAAACATGTAACATACTGACAAATAAGTTCAGAATTCCTAAAAAAATCAGTTGTACTCGACATGCAATACAACATGTGGTACTGCCATTGAAGACAGCAGATCGCTCATGACTGCATTTCCAGACATCCGCTAATGAGATAAGGAGAACAGCGGTGCATATTCTCTCTGTGACACAATCACACATGCACACAAAAGCAACACTGACCATTAACAACAGCCTCATGGCCACTGCTGAATAGCCCTGGCTTTATTTTGGTCCTGAAAATGAGAGCATTACAAAACCAGGTAATGATTCCCATTCACACGTATTGCCCTTGTAAACCTCAGTATTTAGGAATATAATAAATAGGACAACATGCTTATAAACTTCCATGCATAGCTGGAGTCTGCGAGCCAGTGTGTAACTGGAGGCCATTTCCCAGCATTCCTCCCCATACTTGTATTGTTTACTGTGGTTTCTTTAAAGAGACAGTCTTAGGTGAACCTCATTTTTAGAGTTTATGGTCTATATAAAAATAGCTAGAATCAAACCTATAAAAGTACTGCATGCAGTGTACTCAGGTTCAAGATGTCGTTCTCTTTGCTGCACTGTATTTTATTCTTTGCATGTCTTTCGTTTCTACACTGTTTCACTCTTTTCCCCTCTCTTAACTGCTTTCAATAAAACCTCTCATAAGGCTACAGAACATCTCCTTATGATCGAACAGGTACTGTCATTAGGTAACTTTACAAGTATCAAAGTGACATTCCGTCTGCTTAGTATTTGAAGGGTTGGACGACCCACTTTCTGTTTCTCCCTAACTCTGTAACCTAGGTAATGCAGCCTGGGCGATGGCCACTTCTAAGCCTGACATCCTCATCATCCTGCTACAAAAGCTCATGGAAGAGGGAAATCTGCTTTACAAGGTAAAAGCAAAGATCAGCATTCAAGGTCATACATGGAAGAGAAAAGCCTTGACAAGTGTCTGAGGATGTGTGAATAATGAGTTTCCCATTTTCAGTGAGAGTCCATGTGTTTACTACCCCCTTTGTAAAAGTTAGTACTCCTACTTGTCAACTCAAATGTACTTGTTGAATATGTTTGCTTGAGTTCAGACACTTGAACACCTCAGGTTCTTGACATGTTTCCCACAAACACTGTTTAAACAAAATTTGATCTTTAATACAGCAGAGAGCCAAAGCAAAGGTTTGATGGTAATGATTCTCCAACCTGACTCTCATCTGTGTGCCCTAATTAAAATAAAAATGAGGGTTTATTATCTTCAATTAGCTTATCTCTGTTTGGCCCTCTAATCCGTGAAAACCGAGTTTAAAAACTAACTGCTATATTAGATGATTCTTATCAGTGAAAGAATTGAGTGAAATGAAAAGAAGATGAAGAGCATATGTGTGCCATTGATGTGTGACATTTAAGAGATTGAGTTTTGTGTCAGAGAGAGGACAAGGCTGGAATAAGTGATTGATGCAGAGAGAGTGTGTGAGGTACATGCTGGAACAGATATATGACTACTCTTTGTTTTTGATCTTTCTACTCCTCCTCTGTCTTTCCCTACCTGTTCTACCTCTTGTTCTAAATGCTCGCATTTGTATTTTTGCTCTCTCTCTACCTCCCTCACTGTATATCTATCTGTCTCTATCTGAATCAGAGAGGTAAGATGAAGGAGGCTGCTCAGAGGTATCAGTATGCTCTGAGGAAGTTTCCCAGGGAGGGCTTCGGTGAAGAGCAGAAGGCATTCAGAGAACTCAGAGTCTCTCTATACCTCAACCTTTCACGCTGTCGCAGAAAAACCAATGTGAGGATCACTCTTTCTTCTCTAAAATAGTATAGCTGTGATATTATATACTTTAGGATGTTTTTGATTTAAATATTATATATGAATATGAATATTCTTTCAGATTACATTTTTCAACATACTGGATAAGTGCAACAAGTGGCTGAAGATATATTTATTACATTTATTTTCTTATTAAAAACAGATTGGATAAGTGCAACAAGTGGCTGAAAATACATTTATTTTCTTATTAAAAACTGTTATTAATATTGTGCTAATTTACTTACTTTTGCATAATTTTTATTAGAAGCACACTTAATCGTTATTCTGATTTGTCTACAACAGATAAGTACATGTATCTATTTTTTGTTCTTTTGCACTGATTCTCACACCATTTACAAAACAGAGACTGTCCCAGAAACTCAGATTCATATTACATGAAGCACTTGGAAAAGATTTTTCCACCACTGAAGCAATTAAGTCTCACTTTAAAATGGCCTATGACACAAGTGCAGTCCATAGCCAGTTTCCAATCTACATGTTTGATTGATAAAAAAAACAATAAAACCTCAGAATGCTCAGAGAAGCAGATTGAGTCCATTAATTTGTAACACCTATTACTCTGAGCAAATTACAACTATTCGGCCATCCAGTCGAGGTTGCTGAAATAACCACAAACGGCTGAAGAGCATCTGTTTTCCTAGATAATAATAGAACTTCTGATTTAGTATTTTAAGTCTTTTAGTAATATGGGGACAAAACCAAAACCAACTGAGCTGGTCAGACACTTCACAAACATAGGCCTGATGAGCTGGCTTAGCTGTATCTATTTGATCAGATAACCAGTGTGCTGTCTTGTGCCTCCTTCACCATCAGGAACCTTTCAGCTCAACAGTGCAAGTTAACTGTACTGTCTGAAGTAACTATTCTTCTTTCTCACACAGGATTTTGGCATGGCTGAGGAATTTGCCACAAAGGCATTGGAACTGAAGCCCAAGTCTTATGAAGCATATTATGCTCGAGCCCGAGCTAAGAGGAGCAGCAGGTACTATCTAAATAGCACTCTTTATAAACAGCCCATTCTCTGGTTCTATGACAGAAAAATGAAGGTATTACCAGGACATGACCAACTTCCTTTTTCACACTCACCCATCTCATTTTTATTTGTCTTATGTATAGGCAGTTCACTGCAGCACTAGCTGACCTGCATGAGGCAACCAGGCTTTGCCCCAACAATCGTGAGATCCGCCGTCTCTTGGCCCGAGTAGAAGATGAGTGCAAACAAATGCAGCGTGCCCAAAACAAACAGCAGGGGACATTAAATCAGTCTACAACTGACCATGACTCTGACCATGAGCGCGAAGAGGGGGAAGAGGAAGATTCAACAGAAAACAGTCTAGGGAGGGACCTAGATGAAGAGGATTCTTCTCAGCTTGATGCAAGAGCCGAGCCTTGGTCGCAGAATATCTACCAGTTTAACCGGACACTGCCAGACTCTGTGGGCAATTGTCAGCAGACCAGCAGGCCAGGCTCTCCACCTCACAGGCAGAGTCAGAGACAACACCAGCGGGAGCCTGTGGCCCAGAAGAGCCTGATTTTGCAGCCTACCAAACAGGCCCAAATTGTCAAAACCAACCAACACCTGAGTTCACTCCAGTCAGGCTCTACACAGGCTCCAGCCACTAAGTCACAAACCCATGCACCATCAAGCCCGCCTCCTGAGCGCCGTATGCTAAAAGCAGGGCCAGGCATTGACATAAGCCCTCTACTGCCCCCAAGTGAAGACAAAAGCCATTCGTCTACTGCTACAGGTCATGAAAGTGAAGGTGTCCTCCTGTCTCAGGCATATTCCTCCTCCAGCTCCAGCAGGGCTCCAGAGAGACTCTCGGCTCACTCTGTGAGCTCATTAGAAGGTCTGTCTTTGTCAGCATCACCTGGAGCTCTGGGGCAGGGGCAGGAGCTGAGAAAGGAATCAGCACAAGGAGCAGGCTCTGGCTCCGGGTCTCAGGCAGGCAGCATGAGGGTCTCAAGCTCCACCAGCAGTCTGGCATCCAGCAGCAGCCTGTCAGACAGTGGGAAACTACAAGGCCCAGATGTTCGCACCAAAACTACCATGGACAAAACCAAGTCTACCCATGGAGGCACTGTGGAATACAAACCCAGACCTTTCATGGGCATAATGGACAAAACAGCACGTTTTCAGCAGCAGCAGTGCCACCAGTCTCGTGGCTGGCAGAGTCACTCCTCAGACAGCCACAGCACATCCTCGGCAGGGCTAGTAGGAGCGAACTGCGAGTTTACGTACCCCAAACCCAGCAGCACTTACCACGAGCAGCTCAAGGCTTCTTCTCAGGGAGCTGCACTGGGGAGCCTGCACAACGGCAGTCTGCACGCTAAAGAATTCACAGACAAGTTCTGCCAGGCCGCCACCTGTTACAAAGAGTCCAAGCCAGCTGTTGCTATGGCGCATTCCTACACGGACAGTAAGCCCAAGCATCCCAGCTTAGCGCGAGATAATCCTGCCATTCATGTAGCTTCAATGAAACCAAAGCGATCCTTTATTGAGTCTAATGTATAGAGCCTATTCATAATACAACCGTAACCCACTGCTCCTTGCTCTCTTACACCTTCTGTCTCAGACACAAACTTACATCTGTACACAGACACACAACACACATCTCAAATATAACAACTCAAATATAACTTTTAGGAGATACTTTCTCCACTTTATTATAATTATAGGTTTAAATTTCATATCATAGACAATAGCTCCTCATTACTGTTTTTTTTGTACTAGTAAAACCAAAAGTGTGCGCTAATGGGCTGCTTGCTTACCAGGCATCAGCCACACTGGAGACTAACCACTGGGACTAACAGGGCACACAGAAATCAACACAGCACTTTACAAACCATTACTGCATATCTGTGCTCACAATGTACACACACATACCAAGTGGGAGCTTATACTGTGGAAATTCATTGCATCATTGGTGCTGACAAAAGGTAAATATAAATGTAGAAATGAATGAATGAATGAGGACAGTAGATGATGTCAGTAATGACAGACATTCCTGTTTTTTGACTAGGATCCTTAACCACTAGCGCAATGTTTCTCCAGTCCTGTTTTAGAGGGCTAAAGTTTAACATTACTCCCCTTATTCAGCTAACTAGGCCGTTAGGTCTTTCATGAGTTGCTGGGGTGTTAAACAGACAAGGGAAAACACTAGACCAGGATTAGATTTGAGAAATTGTGCTAGCTTTGTAAATAGTAACACAGTGTGTATTTTTTTTCAACCTGTTTATGTGAAGGTCTACATCAGTGTATATCACTTATTGAGACACGTTCTGTGTATGATGAGATTTATTTTATGCACATTTTGGTTAAGATGTTTGAGGTTATTAAAATATACCTGGTTTGTATGTTTGTATATTACATATGGATTTGCCCATTAATGTTCAAAGCTAAAATAGTCTCATATGTGCTTGTTTTGCTGTCTAGGATAATTTATTTACAGCACCTATGGCTTGGTAATTGTAAAAGCAATATATTTTATATAGTTATTTTTGCACAGCTAATAAAAAAATTCAATAAGAAGCTCTATAAATATGGCAATCACCTGGGTTGGAGTGCATGCCACAGTTGCCATTTTTAATGAAAGAGTTAATACAGTACACAGTTAAAATATGAGAGATATTAGGCTTGGAGGCAAGCAGTTATATTTTAATAAGTTTGTTATTTGCAGTTGTTGCCATGTTTCAGTAATGTGTAGAACTGTATTCTCTTTAATTACATGCTGTAAAGATGCCATCATTCATAAACAGGAAATAAAAACAAAACTCCACTGTTAAACAGCCACCCTGCACTACTGCCATTCTGTTCAGCTCACTGCTACATTCAGAGGCGCAAACGCATATGATTTGATTTTCAGGTCCAGTTTACGGTGACAAACAGGTACACAAGATATATATTTAGCTAAATCTGGGGAAGCAAAACACCTTTTGACTGCTTGCAGCATTGTTTTTTCCCCACCAATACATATAAAGCCCCCATCAGTTTTATTGTTTACATATAGTAGGACTTAATGGGTGCACAGATCTTACCATTATTATTTTTAATAACCAGCAACATTGCTATAGCAGAAGTTCATTATATAACCAATACACTCACTCTATGGTTCATTAAGGCACGCAATCTTCGTTCCAGTTCATTCCAAAGGTGTTGGATGGGCTTGAGGTCAGGGCTCTGTGTGGGACAGTCAAGTTCTTTCACACCGAACTCATCCAGCCATATGGATGAACTCATCCAGCCACTGTGCACTGGAGGACAGTCATGCTGGAGTAGAAAAGGTTCTTCTCCAAACTGGGTCCACAGAGTTGGAAGCATGGCGTTGTTTTGTTTAGTGTATGTACAGATCTATCCATTTCAGATGTGTCATTACAAATCAGTGTAGGTCACTTTTATTGTTAATTCCAAATTATATTAAAAAATGAAGCCTGATGGCCAGTTCCCCAGTCCACAGACCAAACAATATAAATCATTCAGTGCAAAAATTGTAATTAGACTAGCACCAACGTCCACTTTCATCCAAAAACCTTGTTTTGAAAGCCCATGAAGGACTAATCTTCGTTCAGTTGCAGTCACTGCATGGCCTTCCAGTGGTCTATGGTCATTTTTAGAGTTCTGTTGGGAGTGAGCATGGTGCTGTGGAGAGGCAAGTTTGTCATTGGACTGGTGTGATTTGAGGTACTGATCCAGCTCTCAATTGCCCCTCTCTCATAGGAGTAACCATCTGTTTAGAAAATACAGGAGTAATATCAGACTCAAATGATCTCGCTATGAGAATTGTGTGAATTGCATGGATCAAACAGTCACCTATACTAAGAGCATAAATGCAGGGACTGCATATGGAGAGCACTGCACTTTTTAAATGACCATGTCTTTCTTTCAGCAGCTCTTATTTTGAGCTATACACAGATGGTTTTCAAACAAAGGCTATTCTAGGTGAAGGAGGAAGGAGTTACACTGACCATTTAACACTTTTAATGTTCAAGAATAAGCTCACAGACAGTTATAACACGTTTTGGATCAGTGTGCTGCTCTGCTTATCTGTAAAGCTTTTTACGTGTTCTTTACACCACCCGAAATTGTTAAAGATTGGTTGAATAGATCTTTCAAGTTATTTGTTCAAACAGCACAGAAGAATGGTGGTCACTTTACAAATATGGACAAGAGTCATAACTTTGACAGCCATTTTGATTTAGTCCATATGTATGTAAAAAGAATTTTTCAGTTAGTCAAATTTTAGGTGAAGGAATCATTTGGCAAAATCTACTCATAGTCTAGACTCCAGATTAAAACATCTATAATATGTGAAACACATATTGCTTTTTTGGTTTAGTGCTGGAGCAAAAAGGCCAGTGCTGCTAACAAACAAAAGAAGTCAACAGTCACCACAACCTTTTCTGTGAATTCCCAAAGCCGTTCTCAATCCACTTAAACCACATCAGATAAATTAGATAAGATAAATTAAACTTTTTGCTGAACCATTCCTTTAAAACTAATTAATACAGCGTGAAAGGTAAAATCGGCTTTGTACTGGTAGATACCAGGGTCATCACTTACCTTTGTTGCACTCAGACAGTATTGTCTGAAAAATGAATTACTACTTCATTTGGCCACAGTAGTGGAGCAATCATAGAACAAGAAAGAAGAGTTCCTCTAAAATTCAATTACTCCAATATTTGTCTGTCCATTACGCAAATTGATAAGTGCAATGCCTTTTGTCTGCTTGTTTACAGTTGGCATTTTTCGTTTTATCATAATTTAGTAATTTAACTGCTGAATAAAACATTTCTAGCATCATCATTTCTAGCACTACTGGCCACCCAGATTCTCTTTCTCTCTCCTTTTCTCAGAAACGGACTGATTAAAGACCTAATTTAGCAGTTGGGGTGAGTAGCCTTAGGCTTTTGCCAAACTGTCCAACAACTTACCTGCAGCCATGACTGGATCCTTCATGACCTCCCTGGTGATTGGACACAGAAACTCATCTGGGACACCAGTGCCAGTCAGAGCAGACTTCAGCTCCTTGATCTTTCTCATAACTTTACCTCGAAGCCCCAGTGACTCTACAAACATTAAAATTTTAAATAGTTAATAAAATGAAATCTTTTCAAAAGACTTGAATCTAGCTGTCATCAGTTTGAAACAGATGTTGGCAAAATACTGTAAAAAAAAAAAAAAAAGAAAGAAAAAAAAAAAGAATGATATTTAAATAATGAACAAATACAAAGGCAAGAAATGAATCACAAAGAAATCAGTGTCATTTCCATCTGAACGGTTGGTGAAAGCGCTTGATTGTTTGCAGCAAGCTTTTCAGATTTCATGGCCAAACAAAAGGTTCATCTCTGTAGCCTCTGTTAAATCAAAAACAAAAGGAATAAGCTCAGAGGCTGCCTCCATTCAGCTTCACAGACAAACCAGAGAAGAGACTGTGTGTGAGAATAATCCAACTGATACTTTTTGAGGCAACTCTTTTTCATGTTCCTCAAACCATTCCTGAACTATTTTACATTGTGGTGGGACACATTCTCCAGCTGAAAGAGGCCCCTGCTATTAGGAAAATGTTGCCATAAAGGTGTGTACTTGGAACACAGCCATGTTTATGTTGATCTTACTTGTCAAAGTCATATCCATGCAGCAGAATTTCCATCTCAATAGAACATTCCCAGTTCATCTCATTTCTTGCGTTGGCTTGCCTCCTGGTGATATCTCTACCCCAGGTAAGCGACACACACACACACACACACACACACACACACACACACACACACACACACACACACACACACACACACACACACATCGAGTAATCCGCGCGATGTAAAAGAAAATATAATTCATCAAACCAGGCCACCATCTTCCAATGCACCCTGGTTCAGTTCTGATCCTTATATCCACATTTCAGTTTTGGCAGTATCCAGGTCAGCATGGGCACTCTGGTCAGTCCGCAGCTATGCAGAGCCATACACAGCATGCTGCAATGCTGCAATGCGCTTTGGTCTGACATCCTTCTATAGCCATCAATAACTTTTCCAGAAAGTTGTGGGATCAGAACAGACAAGTTAGCCTTCTCTCCCAACAGACATCAGTGATCCTTGGGTGCCCAGCACCCTGTTACTGGTTCACAGGCTGTCCTTCCCTGGACCACTTTTGGTAGGTACTGACCATTGCATATTTGTAACACCTCACAAGATTGTTTTGGAGATGCCCTGACCGAGTTGTCTAGCCATCACACTTTGGCCCTTGCCAAAATTCGTCGGATTCTAACGCTTGGCCATTTCTCCTGCTTCCAACCCATCAGCTTCAAGAACTGCCTAATACATCCCACCCTCCCAGGGGCCACTGTAATGAAATGCTCAATGTTATTCACTTCACCTTTTAATGTTGTGGCAGATTGGTGTATGTTGTGGAACTTAAGACAGCTCAAAGATTAGTTTTTGTCTTGAAAATTATATTTATTTATGTGTAATGTCCTTTTGTATCTATATCATAATAGTTTGGGTTTTCACACCACCACTGCCACACACTATCTAAAACATCTAAAACAACCTGTGCTGCAGAAAGAACTAAGCCTGGTACTTGGATCCCTTCCACTAACACTGCAGGCAGCGGTCAGAGTAGTGCTACGCTGCTTCTGCTCTCTTATTCTTCTGAAATCATTTTTTCAAAACCATGCTCACTTTATCATCTTTATTTATTTTTTGTATTAGTAGGAAAGTCCACCTATTATTTTATCTTCTTGTGTTGTACAGCTTTTATCCTATTGTTTTGCCACTTTTTGCTGCTCTAACCTTTGTACTGTCCACTTTCTGTCGTAGCAATGCAAATTTCCCACTTGTAGGACTAAAAAAGGTTTATCTTATCTAGTAATGATCTTAGGGTAACACGTTTGGGAAAGCAGTGAGAGGTCTTTTAGTCTGATTTTTCCATCTGATTTCTCATTTACTTACCCACTTGCATGCTCTCCACAGGGCTGCATTTGTAATCAGTATTCAGGTAGCAGTGGTCACACACACACTCCTGTGTAGCAGTTGGGACAGCACACCTGTGAGTTGTTGAGTGCACTACATAGTTTACTGTGAGACTTCAGGATCTTGCTAAATTAAATTAATTAGTGAGCACTCAACAGTATCTCAAAAGGACCCAGTGGACAGCACTGAAATTATGCAGAGGCAGCACAGATGTACTAATAGAGCAATCAACATGAAATCAGCCCCAGGTGCAAACCTGAACACCAGAGACTGCAG
Source organism: Alestes dentex (assembly GCA_037576975.1). NCBI lineage: Eukaryota > Metazoa > Chordata > Actinopteri > Characiformes > Alestidae > Alestes > Alestes dentex. The sequence goes on from JBBIGA010000002.1 coordinate 16,737,616, forward strand.
CAAAGAAATGGTAAATCAACATTCTACCTTTCTATGAGACAGCACGGTCCACATCTGCCCAGCAACAATTACTCTAATGCATTCAACCAATCATGCTCTAATGTCAGGCCTGAGTTACAGAAGCTCATGAACAAGACGAACAGAGACAGCACGAGAGAGCTTTAAGTAGAGAAATAAAGGCTGCCGACTCTGAATCCAGACTAATCTCAGTGCAGTTCCTTCAGGACACAAGTCACAGTTCACAAATACCCTTGTTTTTATTTTCCTTTCATTATTTCATACTTACTTTTTACTTTTTTGACTGAACTATTTTTTAAAAGCCTACAGCCTTTTAAATGAACCAGGCTACAAAAGAAACAACAGTTGTGCTTTGCTTATAAGCACTGAAGCCTTGAAGTGTCTCCACAGGAAAGGACGCAAAGCAATACAAATAAGAAGCCATGCCCCCCACTCCCCTCTCCACACCTGTGCACAATTTTTGTGTAGCAGATCATGAAAACCTCATTTGGCTTTTGAATACACAAGATCCCATTCCACTGCGAAGCACGCAGCCTAGAAGTTGACATGAGCTGCTTTTAGCTTCCTTGAGAGAGCTTCAGCCAGCTGGAGCTTCCAACTGCAGAACAGAAATCAGGCGGTATTGTGGAATTCTGTTCGGAGCCAGAGTGAACAGCTGCAAGCTATGCAACGTGGAGCGATGGGTGCACTCACAAAGTAAAGTTATGCACAAAAATAGCAGTGGAGTATTTCAGGGATATGTTGATGACGAATTCAGCAGCGCATTACCCCTCCCCTCCTAATGCGTGTTTCAAACAACAGGATAGGGTTTCAACAACAGCTTAAGCTCGGATTCATTTAAAGGATTATCTATTCAACTGCATAAACATAACCAAGGTTACACTTATACCATAATTTTAATCCCGGTTTTAGTGTTATGCTGCCTTCACGTGCTATGGGAAAGATGATCCTTTCCAGTTGTAATTTGGAAATTACGAGTGCGTTGTGTTCAAGTGCTTTTGTTGTCGTAGTGAAGAACGGCGGACCCACAGTTTGTCTTGAGCTGTTACTTAGGCAAAACAGTTTTAGACTTCTCCCTACCGCTGATAAAGAATTTGGGCTACGGGCTGGGTCATCTCCTGGTCCCAGAAAATCATGCTGTCCCGGTGTACACTACAGACCAAATAAAAACTGCCTTTTTAGCCGACCACAAAGTACTAGGAGGCTATCCTCGACTGACACTGCTGCTAGCACAGGGTAGGTAAAACAAAATAACGGTATGTCTAAAAATGACATTAGGTGTAAACCCAGATGTCATTAAAATGGTGTATGTCACAACATTGTGCTGCAAACTACTCGCTAACAACAGCAAAAAAAACATTTATAAAGGTGCAAAGTTTCCCATTCGCCATATTGAAAGGTCAAAGTTGATCTCATCTCAGCAACTCGTGTATCAAAAATTTCTCCCAATTCCCCAGTGGAAATTACGACGTGAGGGGGTGTTCATGTGCAGTTTACAAGTCGGTTTCTGGTTTTACCATAATTCCCATAGGACATGAAGGCACCATTAGAGTAAACTTAGATTTTTTTTATTTGTTGCACCATTGACCATGGTGCATAGCCTTTATCTCTATTGTCATTAGCTGTGAAGTCATAGCTTGCCAACAAATAAGCAATCCTAATAAAGTAAAAAAGCTGCAGTCATGCATGACAGATGGAGACGTTTTCAAAGTAAAGCTCAGCAAATTAAATGTTATGGAAATACAAAGCATTTTAAAGACATTTTTTGCATTGGCTTGTAAGCAGATTTGTCCATCCACATAATGAGTCACTAAAAGGTTTGATGAGTATCAAAATGATGTAAACCATATGGTATGGACTTCAAAGTAAAGTTTTAAATCATACATAAAAACTAGAAGAAAACTGAAAAACTATGATTTTGGTTCTTTGGTTGTCAATATGTTAGTTATCTCTCTTTACCATCATCAAAACACCAACTGTCAAGGCACACTGTAGCTCTGGTGGTTTGTGGTGGCTCAGCATTTTACTTAGACACTTCATGTTTTTTCTTACCTGTATGTACAAATGCACATCAGTCTATTGACTGGTTTGCCTTACCCTTTCAGATATCTCATCTGTTGTTTATCACATCATTTCTACAACCACTGTATCACAGTCATATCAGGTGTTCTCACCAATGTTCAGCTCAGTGGCCAGAATCTCTTTGGTGAGGGAGATGAGCTCAGGTCCGTCAATGTTGTGGGCTTTAAATGTGTCCACCAGAAGATCCAGTCCCTCTTCTTCAAGCCAAGCAGCCACCTCCTCCTCCGACCAATCTGTGACCATCATTCTGCTGTGACTGAGTGACTTCTTTGCTGTCCACAACAAAAACAGGAAGGGCCTTTTTGAGCAAAGCACCTTTACACAGGTGATATCAGTGTAATAATCATTTCACCCGCACCAACATGTTAAACTAACACAGCATGTTAAACTAGCTGGTTAACCCAGCTTTAACAAATGTCTTCTTCATGCCCAGCTAAAAGCCATGTAAGCAGTAAGTTTCATATTCCTTATGGCAATGCTTTGATCACATCTTATGAATCGTTCCTTTCCCTCTCTCTCAATCTTGGATATTCTCATCCTTCAGGTAACTTTCTGTGAGGACTATGCTGATGGTTTGCGACATATGAGGAAGGAATAAAGTGCCAATCAGGTTGATTTAGCTTCTGTTTCATTCAGTGTGTCTACTAATCCATCAAAATCTACCCAAGACCCAAGCACTTGTAAGTCACTACTTCTGTCTTTGATTCTGCTGTTGTCTCAGGTTTACTATGAGCTTCCTGATTGAAAGCAACCTGGTCTCATTAACAACCAAGTTTTGTTCCCCCTCTATCAATCAGTCTTCCTTCATGTCTTCTTTCTCTCCCTCTCTTTTACATGTAAGACATGTGTACAGAGGCTACAATACATCTACATGTTATTCGGGATTTGATCCAGCTCATCAGCTAGTTATCAAGTCCTTTATTATCTAAATCAGGTCTGCTTAGGAAGGAAAGAGTCCAGTGCTGTAGGTTCCCAAGAGCAGAAATAAGATACTGATCAAATCCACTCGTATGGCTCTACCAAAGAACCGCACTTTTGAATGTAAATGGCTCAGATGGTAGTAAAGAAACTATAAAAGAATACTCAAATGTTCTTACTTTGGGTCACTGCTTTTGGTAGACGAGCTTGAAAAAAAAAGAAGAAAAGAATGACAAACACATCAAAGGAGACATACATACGAGGAACTTATTAAATCTGAATTGTGCCATTATATGGGGCAGCAATGCAGCATTTCATTCTCTTCAGTTTCATCACCTATTTGATGTTGACTTAAAAAAAGATTTCCTTCACATGGGTAAAGAGTGCCCTGGTGAAGAGAGAACTTTCAAACACCATGACTGGTGCTCTCTACATGTCATCAACAACACACAATCTTTTATAGGGACATTAGTTTTAAAGGTTAAAATCATATTTACAGGAAAACAAAATAATTTAATGACTACCATCTCACTCAAATTGGATTAGTTTGGCTACAAAATGCATGACAAAAGAAAGAACTGATTTAATTCACTATGTCTGAAACAGCACCATCTCAGTAGAAAAGCCTTTGGTCATCTTAGTGTTTTAGCCATCGAGTCCAGATAGCTTAATGATACTGACTGGCCTGGAAAGAGTCATCTGTAATGCTAACAGGCTGGACACAAGAAGGGTTTTAATGTTGTACATTTGCAGCAATGCCTGTTCTAGCCTCAGAGACAGGCTTCTGTGCCATCTGTCAGCATGGCACTGAGACTAAACTGCAGGGCACCGTGTAGCTGTCCAATAGAGCTCAGGGTCACACACAACACACACAGACCCACACACACATTTTTCTCACTCATTCATGATGAGCATTAATGAGCTCCACTCTGAGTCTGGTCAGCACTACAAATTCTAATTGTGACCTGCTCTGTAATACAAATGATGCCTGGGCAGACTGATCCACGGTCAGATGCCAGGTTAATTGGACATGCACTAAGCTCTCAGAGGTCACCTCGGCAAGCAAGAACACATATGTTCACTCTGAGGAGACCTTGTGGTGGTGTCAGTAAAGAGGCACGTGCAAGGTAAGATAGATGACTTCAGCATGTTCTGGTGTATGGTAACATAGCGGCCTTATAATAAAACGTAAAACGTAAAGGATTTTAGATAATAAATGTATTATCTGAATTCCTATAGCCAACGTTGTGGAATCAGCCCAGTGACATGATTTTTTAATTGTATTTTTTACAGTGAAGTTTATTTATTGTATTTACAATAATATATAAAGTTAGAAAAGTTAGGACCTGCAAGTATGTTCCTGTTTTGCAACTTCAGATTCTTTAAAGCAAGTACAATATGTGTCCTGGCTAAAACAAAGGCTGCTCACTGCGGGGGCTTGTTTGAGAGATGGATTCTGGGTGGTTAGAGCATATGGAATATGGAATATGACCATAACTGATTAAAGTCAGCATCAGACAAAATTTCCAGTCATTAGACGTCTTTGCAGAAGGTATCTCTGTAGAGATATTTTTGTGACTTTATAATAGTAAAAGGATTCAGGGCTCACTTGAAATGGCATCACCAATCTTCCAGATATTCACAGTTTTATCCATGGACCCAGTGGCCAAAAACAGCCCAGTGGGGGAGAAGGCACAGGCAGTTACATATCTATAGCAGAAAGAGGGATGAAGAGAAAGAAGAGCGAGTAGGAGAATGATACAGGGAGAAAGAAAGGACGAGAAAAAGACAGTGGGTCACACGAACATCAGCTGTTAGAATTAAAGTGGGACTCAATCAGCTAAACAGAACTCACCGCACATGCTGTGTTAGAGTGTGAAGTACAACTCCCTGATTCTACGGAAAAGGACACACAACAACACATTCAAAATAATTTCCTATGAAACTATATATATATATATATATATATATATATATATAAATTTATATATATATGTATATATAGATATATACATA
>JBBIGA010000002.1:16752141-16775090 GCA_037576975.1 Alestes dentex
CATTTGCATTAATTTTTTTCTAAATGTAACTGAAATAATAAAGCAGACAATGTAGTTTAACTTTATATGTTCAAAATGTATTTACTTCTATTTTTTTGTTAATTTAATGTATCCGGAACCCAAAAAAGGCTTGTCACGTCTTTGACCCAGTTGTCGCTGCTAAAATGGATATAATACTTGAACTATTGACATGATTCAGCCAAGATTGTTGTGTTCTTGATATTTACTAAATTTTACAGCTGTTGCTGCTACCTTTTTGTGAAGTGCAAATAAATTCCTTTGGAATACCTTTAAATTCATTGTAGTTGCTTATATTTTTTGCTCTTCTAATAAGTGCTTAGTAGTTTATTCTGTTATGTAACCTTACTAACAAACAGCACAATTTCAACAAAAATAATGTTAATATTAAAGTGAAAAGATGTATTATATCGGAATCTGTGTCGGTATCAGCAGTCGTGTATCGGAATCGGATCGGAACTGGAAAAACGTGGATTGGCCCATCACTACTCTAAATGTCCCTTTGTGATTTCCATTATCTTAAGTCTAAAACCAGATACTTTGATTTCAACGTATCAGAACCATAAGTTAGACCAGTGCAATATGAAAGTGCCCCCTAGTTGTGCAGGCCAGTGGCCCCCTAACACTGTTTCCTCAGACTTAGGCTTATTAGGCTCTTTATAAAGGTCTCCAAATAATGATGCAAAGGCATCTGTTATTTCCTTTGTATGAGACAGTATATTTTTAAGCAAGGGACCTTTAATCTTAACAACCACTCAGGTGGTCTGGGATTTATGGAGTTGAAAGGCTAACAAGCAACTGGCTCTGTTGCCCATCTCACTGCATCTCTTTTCGGAAAATCCAAAAGCTCTTTCTGCTATATACCGTATGTCATGAGCTTATCTAAGGCTTTTCTGGTTTACTTTCGTTCCAGCACGATGCTGTGTTCTCCTGTTGCTTATGTTGCATTTCCAATTGGTTTCTTTGATGTTCTTTTATGTTCTTGTATGTTTTTTAGTCTTGATGCAATCTGCATCATTTGATCAGGTTGATGGAGAGACCTCATTTATCTCAAAGTATTATTTTAAATTATATTCTAAATCTTGCACTAACACTATATTATCCAATAATGAGGCATTAAGTCTCCAGTATCTGAAAAATGTATTTACCAAAATCTATCTTTAACATGACAGGGGTATGATTGCTTAGTGTTATTGGTTCAATATGGCAATCTAATACATTATATAACAATTACTGGGAGAGAGAGAGAGAAAAATGATCCAATTACATACATAAATCTTTTCTGTTAGGGTTTCTAGAGCTCTATGGGTCAAACAACTTTTTTCTTGCACAGCTTTAAATTCTCCACCAACCGCTACCATGCCATTGGTCTGAAGAAATTCTGATCATATTCATTAGGGGCATACAAGTCCACAACAGACACTTCCATTTCCCCTGTTGTACCTATTACCCTAACAAACACAATGCAGTGTATTAATGCACAACTACACAGACTTATTAAGGGGAATTCCACCAATTTTTTAAAAATATTTCTGTATAGTTCTAATGTTAAGAAATGAACAATTCAGAGTAGTTTGGCATGAGAGAAACTTAGAGATTTCTTTTACAGTGTTAGGAACGGAGGGTTGCAATGTCTAAAACACGAATGTACCTATTTATTTTATTAAGCAAAAAGATTGCTTAACCCACACGTGTATTTTTATGTTTATGTGTACTGCTGATAATAGTAGCATATGGTAAATTGTGTGTGTGTCTATCCCTTACTGCATAGTGCATACCTCCTCATGTACCTTGTCTAGGTACTCAACACACTGGCACCTGGTTCCTTTTATGTCCAAGTAAGATTTTTTTCTGGAACATTTCACATCAGACCACTCTGTGAATGACTGTTTACATCCATTTATTTACGAAGAATTGTTGAAAAGAGGGTTTTCGCTTTAGGGACGCTACCGTGGCTTTGGGGAATTGTTAAAATACTATTTATTTCAAAGTTTAAGTTTAGGTATTAATCTAGCACTAAACGTTAGCTAACCATCGGAGGAAACCACCTAAAACCACCCAAATAACAAAAACATTTGGCGACACACTTGGTGAGTAAACGGCAACCCTATAGTCTTTAGCAAGTAAGGCCTCTGTAAGGCAGGCTCACTTTCTCAGCTTCTTCTCCCGGACTCCCCACAGCGCCACGGTGCCGTTGGAGGCCCCGGAGAGCAGCAGGGCTGAGTCGGCGGAGAAACAGCACACCCTCACGGGGCTCCTCCCGGGGTGCTCCAGCCTGGCCATCGCTGCCCCTGTCGTGGTGCTCCACAACATGATGAGCGCGTCTGTGGAGCAGGAGGCGAGGTAGGTGCCGCAGGGGCTGATGCAGCAGCAGTGGACGCCGTAACCGTGTCCAGTGAGAGGAGAGAAGGACAGCTCGGAGAAATCTCGGGCAGAGTAAACACGGACAGTCTTGTCTCCAGAGCAGGTGGCCAAGAGCTCCGTGGAGAAAGAGCAGCAGTTCACATCATCCCAGTGCTGTTGGAGCTTGTGCACCAGGATGGCCATCTTCACCACGAAGACTTCAGAGCAGGGTGGTCAACAAAGGTCTGGGGTGGCTGCAACAAAAAGGAGCCCACCTGATTCCCACCTGGTCTCAGTCTTCAAACTTTTTTTTTTTTACGATGAAAACCTGCAGCCACACCCTCTGTGGATAAGATTTGACACCCCTGCTTTAGAGCTAGATGCAATACTTGGTACAGCAACTCAAGACTTCAGTAATGAATCAATATAGGTGGCTTTGTGCACTTCCACTACAAACTCATATCCGAAGAATCAGTCTCTTATTCTTCCTGGATTACAGTCCACCTGAGTGTAACAAGTTCTGTGAAGCCTGTGCTTCCTTCTCCACTGATGTGCTGGAAAAAGAGGGCTGGTTACTTATTAGACAAGGTGTGGAAAGTACAATTATGCGAACACATGACACATTCCTAAGTGGGTGGTTTCACCTTTCCTCTATAGCTATTAAATGTTTGTCTGCCTGTATATACACAAGTGTTTTCCAACCCTGATCCTGGAAGAACTATGTCCTGCACATGTCAGAGCTTTACATTCACAAAATGTTGTGTTGTCCAGTTGTTTTGTTGCTCTTGTGTTTTTTTCTTGTCTCTCTTTTCTCCCATTTGCACTTATCTAGTCTTGTGGTGTTCTGTTCCTGTTCTTATGTTGCACCGTGGTCCTGGAGGAACGTTGTTTGGTTTCACTGTGTGCTGTGTGTTTATGGCTGAAATGACAATAAAACCTACTTGACTTGATTTGACATTTTCATTTACAGTATTCAGCAGAAACTCTTATCCAGAGCGACAGACATCTGTGCTTTGCAATCCACAAGAAAATGTCCCTCATACTAGTAAGCCTAAAATTAAGACTTAAAATTAAGAGCTACTAGAAGACTAAGACTAACTAGAGAAGTTGGAACTCCACCAGGACTTATCATATTTTTGTGATGTTTGTGTTAGTTAAGTTTATGACATGAAGATTTTGGTGTTCTATGCAGTGCTCAGTGAAGATGTGGGTTTGTATTCTCTGTTGAAGACAGCGGGGGTCTCAGCAGTTCTGATGACCAGAGGAAATTTGTTCCAGCACTTCAGTGCCAAAGCTGAAAAGTCTCAATGTACTTCTTTGAGAAGAGGTGGGTCATGTCAGAATGTACTTGATGCTCAGTGTACTTCTTTGAGAAGAGGTGGGTCATGTCAGGATGTGCTTGATGCTCTAAGAAGGTGAACTGTGACCCGTGCTCTGATAAGTGTTGATGGGTAAGACAGCTTTACAAGCTTTTTACACTTTCACTCAGTAAGAGGTTGTTACAAGCTCATCAGGTATGTTTGAAGCAGTAAAGAAAACTCAAATATATAGGTGTACCTTTAGGATCAGGGTTGGAAAACACTGATCTACTGTTTGTAGACCCCTTCTCATTCAACATTTTTTTAAAAAAATAAATGGTAGTATTAAGGATTGGTGGTCATCAGCTTCCGCGAAATGTTGAAACTGTGTTTTCAATCACAAATGCCACTTTTGCGCATTTCAGAGGTACTGGATGGTGCTGCGTCACCCCAGAGAATGCTGTTTGCTGCAAAATCCAGTGCTGGCAGGCTTTATTACCCTGGTTGATGCTGGCATTGGGCATGGTGACCTTAGGCTCATGTTAAACTGATGTAGGTGAGGTGGGCAACACTGTTGTACTCTAAACAGGAGACTGCTGTATGATTTCCCCAGCCCGGCAAGTATTTCACCAATAACAGTCCTTGGCAGAGACTCCTAATACTTCACTTGCCTATTTTATATAGCTACTAACATGATTATATTTGTAAGTCGCAATGCATTAGTAAATTAATGCAATGTGTGGTTGCATCACCAATACTGAACACACCCCAATCTACGTTTAGAAATGTCATTTATTAAGCCAGTGTCCCTCCCAACATGAGTTGAAATAAAACATTTTAGACCAGGATGCTACATCTTTACAACAGCACCAGTAGAAAACCTGTTCTGGAAGAAAGTTGTCACAGCACGATGGAAAAGACAGTGCAGGCATACACTAGGGACGGCCTTGTGTCCATAGCCAAAGCAAACCAGAAAGAGGCTGGAATTGTGAAGGAGCTCCATCAGGGCTCATTTGTAGCATTCTTTGTCATTATGTTGTGTCTCCCTGCATGACCTAGTACTGGTATTTTTTGAGCCTACTGGGGACCTGTGAGCAGAGGTTGTAAAAGATGTGCTGGCAATCTGTGTAGGCATCACAAGAGGCCTTTGGGTTCCCAAATTATTTTGTTTTCAGATACCATCTACACTGGGAACTGGGACATAATCAGAAGAGGAAAGTTTCAGAAAATAAACACAAGTCTGAGGTCTGTCAGTGTTGTATGATTTGAGACAGTGGGTCTCAGTCCTGCTGCTGGTATCCAGCTGTCCTGCACAGGTAAGTGTTCTCACTGTCCCAACAAATTCAATATAATTTAAGGGCTTATTAATTAGTTACTGAGTTTCAAGAGTGTTGAAGCACGGAACACATTAAAGTGTGTGGAGCAAGAGAACTCCAGGAATGAGACTGAGAAATGCAGATTTAAGACTGATAAACAGCAAAACAGAAATATGTACTCTTTGATATATTAACAGAACGCTAGGCACTAATAAAGTGGTAAGAGACCACAGTGTTGAAGGTATAAACAGTGCCATTAACACTGTACTACTGTAGTCATTATTATAATGTTACCATTTTAACACTAACCAATCAGTCTAAGGCATAAAGGATGTCTGCAACTTTATGTACACATCATACATATTCCACAACAAATATGAACATACATGGACATTATGTACACACATGTAGTAGATTAATACATTTGTACACAAACTCTGTTTTACAGTATTGTCATGAGTTTTCTGGTACCACTAAGGTACCAATGTAAACAATTTTTTTTTTTTTTTGATAGTTTTTTTGTTTTGTTTTGTTTTTTACATTGACTGTCATTTCAGGGCAAAAAAAAAACCCAAATGCTTTCATTATGACTTTGAAGCATTTTGATTACATTTCCTTCTTTTCACAGAAACAGGACCAATTTAATCATAAATAATTAACAAAATTAAATAAATGTATGCTAATAATAAAGCTCATTAAAAAAAAAAAAAAAGTAAACAAATTTTATATTTACATGTAGATGAAATGGATACCGCTGTCTGGAAGTTCTTTAAAGAATCAGAATTGGTATTGCACTTTAAAAGACACCCAATTTCGCTTGTAGCAAGCAAATCACCATCATGAATGAGAACACTGGTGAACTGCTGGTTTTTTTGGTTCCTTTTGAACTGAGGCTATAAGAAACTTTTGCAAATGTGTGCATTCTCGATTACAAATTTGGAGCAGCAGTAGAAGTCTGTGTGTGCTGAGGTGGAAGAGTTTCAGACAATTCTAGTTCATTTGCTTTAAAAGTTCGGTCCATCTCCGCTGAAAAAATCTCCTCATATTGTGTCCAGCACGGCCAATGTCAGAATTATCCTCATTAAACCTCTCACAGTTATCAAAAACCAAGTTAACGTCAATGATAAACGTCTCCAGATTCTGGTATCTGAAATAAGAGAGAACCAAGAGGTACCAAATTAAAGTCGAAGAACAGGTCCAATATACAGAACTGCCTTAATGAAAACCCAAGACATGAACAACAGCAGAGTGAATTCCCCCTCTAAAGCAAATCAATCCCTCAAAGGTTAAATGTACCTCTTGTTTCAATTCTCACTTCTAATAAGACTGGCGTTTGTGCTGAGATACATACTGGCTGTTGGAGAGTTTTTCACGGATGGTGGAAAAGTCCATGGGTTTCTTGATGACCTTGCGGTATCCAGGGACCGATTTAGGATTGACTGGTGTCATAAAAGGCCAGGCATCCTGATGAGACTGCAGCTCTGCCAACAGCAACCTGCACAGTAAGCATTCACATATGAAGTTCACAAATGTCCAGCTGCATTTTCCGTTTCTCTGGGAAAGTCCCTGTAACAATGTCTGTGGCAGCATTTTAAAACGGTATATAGAAAGAAGTACCATTCCATACAACACCAGGTGTAGAACACTAGTTAAAGAATGTTTGTAGGGCTATTTATTAGCCATTTGTGTTAAATTAGCATGAAGTGTCCAGGTACCTGCAGAGTTCTACATCTTTACTATTGTCTCTGGCTGTTTTGGCCTTTTTAACTTGTGTTGAACTCTGTTCCTTGGCAGCATCAGTGAACAGATTCTCAGTCTTTTTCTTTTTTATTTCCTTTCCTCCTTTTTTGGGCGTGCTGCAGGCACTGGTGCTGGTTGTGTCATCCTCTGAGCCATCTCCTGCTACACATGCTTTTTTGCTGCGTTTGACCTCGGATGATTTCTTCACCCCTCCGCTAAGGCGGCTGGCCTGCTTCTTTCCCTTCTGGGATGAATCACTTGCCTGCAGTCAGATAGTGAGAAAAGGAAGAGAATTAGTCGGTACATGAACAGACATTGTGTGCAAGTTAACCTTTCCTACATTTCCTATGTGTAGTTCTGACATAAATATTGTTGAAGGCCTGAGGATAATACGTATTTTGTTCTTTTTGAGATCAAAGCACTGCCTCCCCAACCTTGGCTATGCAAGCAGGGCAGAACCAGTCTCCTTCAGGGATGGTGCTGATCTGGGGTTTATGGCAGTATGTGTGGCATCCTTTATCACAGCCATCACACAGCAGCAGCAGCTCCTCATTGTCTCCCTTCCGGCACATCTGGCAGTACTAACACCACAACACAGCACTGAGACTCAGCAACAGCAAGGAACCAAACACTCCCCTAAAGCTTACCATGGATCCTCACTGCTGGTTTAAAATGCTGTTATTGCTCCTATCTACCCTTAGAGATAAAAGTCTGACAACTAGGGCTGGTTTGGAATTGGGCCTTGCACTGCAGTGCTAAGAAGTTCTTACTAGGAATAAGTCTGCTAAGCAACAGTGAGGAATTTTCATGCATATACAAAATTGATTAGTAGTGTCTAATAACTACAAAAGAACCAAAAGATCCAATATACATCATTGGCCACCAGCCCTGCTACTGGAGAGCTACATTATTGCAGCCCAAGTCTAACACATCTGTTCCAAATAATTAAGTGAACTGATGGTCTGGATAAGATGTGTTCAGCCTGGGTTGGAAGTGAATTCTCCACTAAGGCACACCTCCAGGAGCAGGGATGGTATAGATACTATACTACATACACACTATCTGCTACACACTACACTATACTAGTAAACTAAACATCTAAAACTATTAGTCAAAAGTTTTAATTAGTTTTTACCACTTTCATGATGGATCTCTCCCATGCAATTGAGCGCTGCAGTTGCTGCAAGCAGAGTGAAAGCTGGGCGCCACTGCGAACTTCACTTAGCGCTTTCCGCCACTGCTTCATCCCTGGAGCCAGGTCCTCCTCACCTCTGTTGGAAACAACCAGGGGGAGATTAATGCTGGTCAGGAATAGAGAGAACAACCCCAACCTTTCAGAGAGCTATAGAGAATGTAGAATAAATAGCAAACAGCAGTGCTCATAAAGTTGCCAAAGACAAAGTGTGTGCACCCACTCAGACAGCAATGTTTTAAAAGCACACTTGGCCCCACTAGGGAGAAGATTTCACACATTAACACACACACACACATACACAGACACAATTTCAAGCACACTACAGAAAATTCACAAATTGCCACAAAACACCAATGCAATGCACCATGCCTTAAAACACCATGGACAAACCAGTGTGAAAGGTTTGCAAGTACACACAGATGTACACAAATGCACTTGACCGTCACAGCACAGAGACCAAACAAACACAGTATGGGGACAAAGGGACAGGGGTAGGCAGAGAGGGATAGGAAGGCCAGCTAGTGTAAGTGAAAGGATATTTTAAAAGTGAGAGCAAGTTAGAGAGTGCGGGTGAAGAGGCGCAGTTCTGGAGGGAACTATGATCCTGGATGACCTACCCATCACCATCAGCACTAGGGGATGGTGCAGGAGCTGGTACAGTGACCGTACCCACGTTATCCAGAGTGATCTGAATGGTGGTGCTTAAGGGACTCTTCAGGTACCTTCTCTCAATGTTCCGCTCCAGCTCAGACAGACGTGCCACAGCTATGTCCAATGGGTTATTATCGCGCCGCACAATGCTCGTTTCTGATTTGTCCATTGGTTCGCAGCCATTTTCACTGACGGCCTTGTGCTGATAATAGACCAGGTCCTCTCTCTCACTCTGTGGCTCGGGGGGCATCCAGCCCTAGTCAACATGAGAGACATAATGACAGTTCCATCACCAGGACATCCATATGCACTATGTTGTTTATTAGGTATTTCTATTTTGTATATACACTCACTGGTCATTTTTATCAGGTTTAACTACCAGATGTGCAATGTTCAACTGTAGCCCATTTATTGTTGCCTAAATTGTTAGTCACTACCTACCCTCTCCTGCAATAGAAAGAGATGCTGTATCAGATATTAGTTCACTCTTCTCAAAATAGCCATGACACCAACATTGTAGTGGCAAGTTAGTGTGTTTTACACTGGTATAAGTTGATCAGCCACAGCAGCATTGCTCATTTTTTGAACAATGTATATTCACCAATGTATAAGACACACCTACCTTCCTGGTACAAGTTGTAGGTGATTTCATGGACAATTTGTCTTACTTATCTTCTTGCCCTTCATCTGCCATCAGTTTCTGGCCACAGGGCCACTACTAGCTGGACATATCTGGCTATTTAAAATACCTGCAGTAGTGCTGTCTCTGACACAAGCATACCAGTGCAACACAAATACTACTGAGTTGGTCTCACTGCTCTGCTGAGAATGGTCCAGCACCCAAGAAATATCTGCTGTGGTCCTATATTTGTGGTCATATGGTTGTCCCTTCCACCCATTGGTGGGTTTGAGAGTGGCTGTGCCTAGCAGATGGGTTCGCATTATAAATACAAAGTGCACCAATACAGTTGACAAATTGAAGAGGAAAGTGAATGAATGGAAAAACAGAGCAAGAAAAGTTGTACCGTTACACAATTAACATGCTACCATGGCACATATTTAAAAAATGTGACCATATTCTCCACAAGGTGACAAATGCATACGTGGTACACGCCAATGGCCTTAATGAATGACCCTTATAGAAAGGGCGTCTGGTGGTTCTGTTTTGCTGTTGGGACATTTAACTTCATGGTTTTATTCCACTTGTCTTTTTTTTACTGATAAATCTTATCCATTTCTTCGGAATGGCAATGCCCCCATCCACAGGGAATAAAAGGTCTCAGTCCAGCTCAGTGCCTATTTAAGATTTTGGACACACTTGTTATGCTGTGGGAGGGAGACAAAAACCTTGTTTCTTGTTGCTAGGTTTTTGGGGTTTTTTTGGTATATATGTGTAAGTATCTACAGATAAACAGTCATGTTTGACTGGAAGCAAAGCATTTTGGATCATTTCTTTCAGCAACGCGTGTCACATTGTCTCCTTTTACATTTACAGCATTTAGCAGATGCTTTCATCCAAAGCGACTTCCATTCCCTAACTACAGGGGGCAGTCTCCCTGGAGCAACTTGGCATTAAGGGTCTTGCTCAGGAACGCAGTGGTATGCTGAAGGTAGGATTCAAACCCATGACTTCTTATTCCAGAGGCAATTATCCAACCCACTAGGCCACCACCACCACTTTTGGTAGGTGTCATGTTGCATCACTCAGTATTTGCTTGAATAGACCCCTAGCCTGTTTCACCCCACATAGTTGGCAACATAACGTTCACTAAATCGGCAACTTAAAGTGGAAATAAATGGCAGCTAGTCACTCTGTCAATCTTCTGACGCTCGTGTGACCACTGCATTAGACAGCACTTTGCCATTTTGAACACCAACTCAGGGGTTTCAAAATATCCAGAGACTTGTAGGTTCTATGCCGAAGCACACTGAAGCTGTTGTGGTATGTTGTGGTGCCCAAACATTTTACTGATTTCATGTTGACTTCTCTTTTTGCCACCTCTCTGTATATGGCAAACCAACCTAATAAATGGGCCACTCTGTGTACAAATACCAGAACAGCACATGTCATCTACAGCTTGCTTATCATTAGGACAAATTTGCAAGTCCACCATGTTCATTTAGCAATTGTGTTTATCAGAGGATTTTGAAAGCAGGATGCAGAAGGATACTCACCTTGACCTGCAGGCTGGCTGAGGTGACTCTACGCTCAAGTTCCTCCACCTGCTGCAGCACAGCGATGTCCATATCCATTGCATGCTCCTCTACACACCAGTCCTGCACCGTCTCTTCACACACCTGGCTCTGTTTCAGCTCATACAGGTCGATCACAGCAGCTACATACAAAAATACAAAACCCAAAGACAGCAATGTAGTTTGTCTATAAATATCCAAAAAGCAGTGACACTATACACAAGCTGTTTCATAGAGACAAGTTAACTGTTAATATGATATACCATCTTTGTTCTTGGCACAGACTTGCATTATGTGGTCCATGTGTTTCTGGATTTGTTTCTGAAGGACCTTCTCTCTGGTCCCACGAGGGTGCAATGCATTCACTATACTGCTCAACTCCTCAGAGCTAGATACCTTCCACCAGCCAGTCAGCATCTCTGAAGCACACACACACACACACACACACACACACACACACACACACACACACACACATCACGCACATGTTAAAATTCTTCTAATGCATTATGGGTAAAATTCTCAGCATGCAAGTTGTCCTGAGACAGTATGGATGTAGCAGTTAGTGTCTGTTCTACCTTCAGGAATGCACTGAGGGGAGGGGAGGTCCTGGTTTTTAGCCATTTCCAAAGCAGGTGATTCTGCTGCAGGGGGCTTATCACTGGACAACACTGGAGACTCACTCTTAACGGGACCCACACTGGGGGCCTGTGAGAGATTCCCATTCCCATTTCCCTCTGCATCTGTGTACATCCCTCCCAGTGCAGCAAATGTCGACATGCCTCCAAACGCCATGTTTAGACCAGCAAGTCCTGTGGGCCAGTGACAAAATGGGAGGCCCAACATGTGCATGCCAGGCTTCATCTGTAGACAGAGAGGGTACACTTTAAGGGTGCTATTACTTTTAAGTAAAAACACCTGAAAATGTTTAGTTTTCAAAATGTTTTACTTTGAGCCCCCTCCAACCTTGTCCATTTTTCTAGCTTGAAGTTTGAATGCATGCATTACATGATGGCATAAAATGTATGCGGTACATTATATTTCCAACATAGTACTGTCACAGAAATCTGTGTATGTTATATAGTTGGTTGGTTGGGTTTTAATATATTAAGTTACCACAAGGCAACAAAAAAAACAATTTGTAAAATTGTTTACAAATTGTAAACAATTGAAAAATGTATAAAAAGCTGGATGTTCCTAAATGTTTTAAGGACAGTGAATCACATTCTGTTAGTGGAAAACAAGAAACAAACCTCTACACACCTGTTGTACATCTAATGAGAAGTTCCTGATTACTGCAGTAGTTGAGGGGCTGGTAGAACAGGTGGCATGCTGGTTGGTGCTGGAGGAGAGTGAGGAGGGGGACTCGGCCCTGATGTTAGAGGCTGAGTTTTTGTTATTGGAGAGAGAGGAATTTGATTGGGTTGCAGTGTTGCTGTTAATAGGAGGCTGCGCTTTGGAATTGCAAGTCTGAGGTGAGGGTGATGGTGTAGGGGTGATACTGCCTGCCAGAGAAGAATTATCACATGGTGAACGTGGCAGCAGGCTGAACCAATGAGCATTTTTCTCTGTCAGAGCTCTGTAGAGATCACTGTGGAGCTGCTGCTGCAGACTGCCCTGACATTCATGGCTTACGAGAGGAGCAGCAGGTTCAGATTTAATTTCTTTGTTTGAGATGGAAAAGAGGCTGATGGGTAATGTGGTCTGGGTTTTTGAAGGCACGTGGGCAGCAGAGGTCAGGGGGCCTTGGGTGTGGCCACTTGACTCAGGGGACATCTTTGCCACTTCAAGTAGTTTGCTGAGTTTGGAAAAGGAGCCTGGTTTCTGCAGGAACAGGTTGAGCGAGTCTTTCTCCTGCTGTGGGTCCAGAGAAGTTGTTTCATTCTTTACCTCAGGGCTGCTACATGGAGGTTTGTCAGCAAGTACTTCCATGGGTTCCTCTTTCACTTGGATGTGCTGAACAATGTGCAGCCTCTCCCTCTCTCTTTGTAGCTCCTCCAGTCCTGAGCAAACAAACAACATAGCAAAACCACAATCAATCATTAGGTCAACTCTCCCTTTGCTAAAGAGAATCAATAGTGAAATAATCTGTAAACCACCTCAAGTATAGGGCTGCTCTAGAATCCTTTTTTATGATGATGTTGTTAGGTGAACTTGGATCAGCTCTCTTATTCTAAGCAGTTTTGTTAACCCCATCACAAAATGACAGTAAAGTTAGACTTACCCTCTCCACTCTCCATGCCCTCAACAAACACACCTCCACACTGGGGCAAAACCCAGTAGCGCCTCTTGTAGCGGTCTTGCCCGAACATCATTGAGCGCAAGGAGTGTGATGTCTCAAAAAGTTTACGACGGATCTGACTCTGTTGCTATGGAAGATAAAACAGCAATTTCCAAATTATGGTACCTGTCTACTGCAAGTAGCCCTGTATCCCTTTTTTAAATTATGTGAATATTAGTTTCTAGACAGGTCATTATTTACATTGGTTAAAACAATGATGCTGTCATTTTAAGCCAATCAGTGTAAAAGTTTCCAAAAGCCTTGAACCTAAGAACCTAATATATATATAGCAGCAGGTTGATAAATCATTTTTGATTTGATTTGTACTTGTAACTGATTGCTCACCTTGGTTACTTTCTCAATCTGTCTCTCTAGTTCTTCAACACTGGTTGTCTGATCACCATCATCCTGTAAAACATGTGTTTCTTGATATTGCACTGATATCCCAAGCTGATGATCAAAACAGACAAATCATTACAGTCTTCATGTTGCCATAACAACTTTCTTGGGTTAATTGTTTTTTTTTTTTTCTACAAAGATCATTTCTTTTTGGCATGTTGGTTGTTGCAGATCCAATTATTTTTTATTAATAGCAGTGAGAAATTATCCTTTATTAATAACAGTGTCCAGAGTTACATATAGTGGTAACATTTGTTTAAAACATGTTAAAATGTCATCAGCAAACCAATCCAAAGGATTACCACGGTAAAGTAATCTAAATACTTTGTTATATTCAGATTAGTTGTCTTTCTAAAGTCACACAATTAAATACAGACAAAAGAAAACCAAAGATGGCTTTTATTTTAATACAAGGAAAATACATTTTATGAAAGAAAATTATAGATTCACTGTTTGTGTGTTTATGTGCGCTATGAAAACGTCAAGAAATATTCTGGTAGAGTTTAGTAGGGAGTCATTTACATTTACAGCATTTATCAGATGCTTTTATCCAAAGCAACTTCCATTCCCTAACTACAGGGGGCAGTGTCCCTGGAGCAACTTGGGGTTAAGGGTCTTGTTCAGTAACCCAGTAGTGGTGTGCTGAAGGTAGGATTTGAATCCATGACCAATTTGGTCCAGGGGCAAGTATCCTACTCACTAGACCACCACCACCCCTTAGTCAAAGATGACAAATTTGTACAGTTATCACGGTGTGAGTAGTGCAGTCCTGCTGGTAATCATCTTATTTCTCTGTAATCAGATTACTACCTTTTTTTCATTTTAGCAGTTAAAAGAATACAGTTACCCTACCTTTTTTGGTACACTGTTATAGGCACTCTGTTACTAGTCAAGAATGTAAGCATATTTTAGAAAAGAGACTTAATTCTGAAGAAATGTAAAACTAGTGTAACTGTTATATATTTTGGCTGTGAAGGTTTGGCAAAATTGTAAGCATGAGAACTGCATACCTCTTCTTCACATGTGTCTGTTTTCTTTCCTTTCTTCAGTCCCTCTTCTTCTTCATCATCTTCCTCCTCTCCCTGGTCATCACTGTCATCGTCCTCGTCATCGTCATCTTCGCTGTCTCCTGCTTTCCTCTTGCGCTTGCGGCAGGAGCTGGGGGTCCCCTGAGCATGATTCTCATCACCTCCTATACCATTCTCACGCTTCCCTGTCCGCTTAGCATAGATACTTCTCAGCCTACACACACCCAAGCACACAAACAGGCACACACACAAACACACAATCTTAGCCCAGTGACTGAATCAGTATTTGTAATCAATCAAAGCGAGTGCTACTTCTGTGGGCTTACTTGCGAAGGCTGCCCTCAATGGTCAATTTGTCTCGCCGTAAATTTGCCATTTGGTCAATATTTTTGTCAATTTCACTGCATGAAGACCAGAGAAAATAATGTAAAAAAATAGCTAAAGATTCACTCTTTGTTATTACTGTCTTTATGAACAAGGAGGTTCCAGGGCTTACGTGACCACATTTTTGCTGCAGGCCAGCTCATTGACCAGGAAGGCCAGCAGGGAGGCTTTCTGAGCAGGAGTGTGGGCCTGGAAGGCTTTGGTCTTGAGGCTCTCCACCAGTGGCAACAATTCAGCCTGACTGCACTGAGCAGACATGTAGATCTGCAGAATCTCAGACACATTCTCCTGATTTATCACCATGCTGGACAGGTGCTCCCCAAGGGCTGTTTTGGCCTAATGTAAACAAGCATAGCAAGCAACAGATAGAAAAAATATATTCTTAAATAAATGTGGATAAACAAAAGAAATAAAGAAAATGATATCATGTTTTAGTTTGGTCTAGACCCCGGGACAGGCTTAGCCTGGGTACCTGCAACCCTAGTGTGATTAAGCGGTTACAGAAAATGAGTGAGAGTGAGTGAGTTTAGTCTAAAGAGCAGGATGGTTGTTTCTGTAAAACTATAACACATTTTGCTCCAACATTTCTCAAAGTTTCTAAATTCTTGGATCATAATGTTTGAACTGCTTTATGGTAGAACTAATCACTAATACTTCAAATATAGGCTTTGGACAAGACACACCTGTACGCTTACCACAAAAGGGAATGACAAGACTGAGATCTAACCAAACAGTATCAGTATATCAGTAAAATCAGTATGTCATACTGAGCAGGCTCACTGAAATGTTAAAACTGGTCTGTGTGGACATGGAATGTTTGAGTCAGCAACATACTGTCTAAGACAGAGATCATGTGTTTTTGAGTGACACTGTGTATGTGTGTTCTTTACTTTGTGTCCTGGAGGAAGGCCAGGGTCACACACTACAGCAGAAACCAGGTGTACGAGCAGGTGCTGAAGCTGTGCTGCGCTGGGGCCCAGGTTGAGCAGTCCAGCCTGCAGCATATGCAGTGTAGGTAACTCAGTGTTGTCCAGTCCCAGCACTTTCCCAAAGCAGCGCAGGAACTGCATCACCATCAGACAGTCTGCAAAACAGGTACCCGGCAGGAGCAGCCCTGGCAACCTCGATAGTTCCGGCAGAGCCTACAAAGGGTGGGAAGGGGTGAGAAAGGCTGACTATCACTTTTCAAGACACTTACCCACCCACACCCAAAGAAACAAAACAAACAGCTACAGCTATAGATACTGCAACTGTCTCCTTACCCTGAAAAGCCATTGTATTCACATATTTGTCGAAACCTGAGAGGACCCAACTACTTACGTTGGAGTTCTCGCGGGGTCAGATTTCATTTCTCAAACAGTTATGTGGCTCATGTTGGTTCAAATGTCTGTCACAACAAGGGGACTTAACAAGAGGCATTATTAGAAATTCAGAGTTTATTTGATCCCCCGTTGTGCTGCAGCCATCTGTAGCCAGGACTTCAAAAGAACACAAGTGACTTCTCTTTCTGGGTGGGTATGATGGCCTTCCCCCTTCCCCATCAAATAACAGACCTGACAGTCAGCTTTCTTGTCCTAGTACATTATGCTGATCAATGGTTTTGCGTTAGCAACAGCTCAAAAATATGTGTTGCCTGGCTTCAGAAAAAGCATGTGGTAGCCTTCAACCTCCCAGCATTGGTGATATTTTGTAATAGGGAAATTCTAGCTTGTGGGTGGAACTGGAGGTGACTAAATTGGGCAGAAAATCTGGAAAAATCCTCCCAAAAAATCTAAATGCACAGTTTTATTAGGTCTTCGGTTGGTGGTTGCTTTGAACCTTTTGTGGCTTAAGTTGGGTTTCAAAACCTGGTGTTTGGTTAGATTCAGGTAGAATGCCATATTTGAGTTTCAGTTTACAATTTCAGTCCCAATTAAAGCTCTAGCATGTATTTCATGGTGGATCAAATGAAGGAATATATTGCTGTATTCACTTCAAGGTATAGTAGATAAATAACCACTAGATGGCAGCACTGTGCTCCACATCACTGTCCCAAAGTCCAATTTGGCCTGTACTACTCCCATACAGCAATGCAATGAAGAATGCTGGCAGATTAGAACCACCTTGCCTTTTACAACAAGAAAAGTTTAAGAACAGTAATAAGATCTTCAAGCAGATTTGTAAAAAGAGATCAGATGAGATGAGAAAACGGGTGAATAAAAAAATCCTTTTTCCTCTGTCAGTGATAAGTAATTACCTTCTGATCTGCCAGACACAGGTCTTCAACAGGTTTATTGAGCTCTTTGGCCATCTCCAGCTCCAGCCTTCTCAGCTCCAGTTTGCGTTCTTTGTTTAGGCGTTTCTCATCTCTCTTTTCTTGCTTCAGGCGTTCTTTCTCCTGTGGCAAAGAGCAGTGAGAAACCATTACAGCTCAGCCTAGCAGTTTCACTGGGAGATACTTAAAGGGTTGATTCACACTTTTACACAGTCGACAACTAAAGAAACGCATGTCAGGTTGGCATTAAGTGAAGATGGACTAGAGTTTGGTAAAATGGTGTATAACCCACCATCCCACATACAGAACAGAAATAAAAGCACGTAACAACCCCCACCAGCCTCCCCTAAGCAAGTATGTGAGTGGTTATACAATTAATACAGCCATGCACACCTCTGCTCTCTTCCGAGCCTCCATGGCTTTCATCAGCAGCATGTGCTGCCTTCGTCTCTCCCGTTCCTACACCATCAGAAACATGCAGAGAGAAAGACAGAGAAATGGAGAGAGAAATAAGCAAAAAGTAGTTTGTAATGTCCTTAGCATAATTAATTACCGAAACATATAAGTGGAAATGATGGATTTAGTCAAGCTTAAAGAAGCAAAATCAAAAACACCAAAGAGGAAAAAGGCAGCAGGCAGATGCTATACACAGTGCAAAGCATGTTTAAAGCTTGAGTCAGTACTGCTGATTTGGAAAAAACATGCCAGTATCTGCAGAGCTAGCACTGCTCAGTTCCTCAATGTTTAGTGCTAAAACTTAAAAGAAGGAACTGTGTTTAGTACAGACAAGTGTTATTCATTAAACTGCAGGCTCCGAAGAATTGCCCCTAAGAGCAAAGCAAGCCGAGTGAGAAGAAGTAGAGGAATCCTCTGCTGAAAGTAATGTGGCCTTCCATACAAACATAAATCAAGCATTAAATGGTGATTTGAGGGGAGAATACATTGAAACTCTGTATACAAACATTCATTATAAAAGATAATATAAAATATGAATAAGTAAACGGTAGCAGTAAACCTAATTCTATAAATCAGGTAATAAAAAGCACCCGTGCTGATCAGTTTATATAAACACTAATCAGCCGTCTGAGCAATCTGAGCTGAGTTTAATGTTTATAGATTATTTCTCTCTCCGTGGAACAGAGTATGCAATGCAGAGCCATGCACAGGAAATGTAGGGGTGACAGCAGCCTGCATACACAACACAATAGACAGCCACATCACAACCAAGTCACAGTATGGTGGTAGATGTACAAAAGTAAACATACCCATACCATATCTAGTCTATGCCTCTCCAACTCCTGCCAGAAAGAGTTGGCAAAGGATTAAGACAGAAAAAAACAAAAATTACACTTGAGTAAACCACTTTCATGAGCAATTCCCCAAGCAAGCGTTACCCTAAACCATTAGGAAACAGTGGGAGTTGGAAATATACAACAGTGTACAGTATTCTGATTGAGAGCCCTCTTCCAGCAGAAAGAAGCTGAATTGTTGGAGATTAAGTGACATTCTGAGGTGTAGGTTGATGAGGCATACCTGGTGCTTCAAAAGCAGGGCCTGCTGTCTGCGCAGTTCCTTCTCCTGCGTGGAGACAGCACAAATGAATACTTGCTTAGTGTGGAAAAGGGAGAGAGAATCAGCAAAAAGGCAAGGCAAATATTCACTTATTTCTGCTGTGAAATTGCAGAACCTTCACCGGCAAATGTGTTGATGGTAGTGATGAGGGGACTACACATCCATAAAATCTGATACAGGACTGCACTAGTCAATACCAGTTGTCATTAATAAACAATAGGTCTGTTTATCATGCCTAAAGCCAGCTAATATCATGCACCAGTAAATGGTACCCTGAAGCAATACAAGCCCTTCATTTAGACTCAAATAGATAAACACTAGCAGAGTAGCTCATTAAAGCTCCGCACATACATGCATTAAAGTAACCTCCCTTAACTGCTACTCCCTCACCTTTATTCGTTTTTCAGCTTCAAGTATTTTCGCATTGGCGGCCTCTTCTTTCTTTTTCCTCTTGGCCTGAAAGTGCATAACAGGGGGTGTCATTTATCAAACTAAGATCCTAAAGAGAAAGAGCTGATCCAGCATCATTACTTGCCCATCCTTGTATAATAATCATTCATACAGTTTTTAGTTTTCTTTGAGCACTCTCTTCTAAACAAGCTGAAACCACCAAGTCTCAGAACACAGTCAAAGCAAAATCAGATTCACAATCCACCACTCAATCATAGAATGTGGGATGCGGATCTTTGGTGAAAGACACTTCTTTCCCAATAAGCAAACCGTAGGAAATTTCGAAACTAACAAGAACATTGTTACAACTGCCATGTTTAACAGCAATCTAAACAGGGAGGTTTTTCTGTTGAAAGAAGAAGAGAGAGTGAGAGCGAGGGGCTGGGGTGGGTGGGGGTGGGATGAGTGAACTGAACTCCTCTAATGTGGAAACGGCTGTTTAATATTACAAGCATGTACTTCAGATCAGAAGCCAATCATTCTTTGATCCCATTAACTTGAAAATGGCAAAACACTTCAAGAGATTTAAAGAGAAGCAAAACCAAGAAAGAATAATTAAGTTTACATTTAAATATGTAATTACATGCTATGAAAAAGCCTGTTAAGGTTGACCAGCCAAGCGTGGAAGCTTCAGACTAAAGGCAACGAAACTGCAGACACTCAGACTCAGTTCTGGGCTTGTTCTATTTACTTCAGTTTTGTGAAAAGTGCTGTACAAGATATCACTGGTTTGGGTCTACATGGATTACAGTGCTATTTTTTTGGCATTCAGAGATGACTAATATTTACAATGACTAAAACAAAAAAAGGCCGTAAACAAATTACAAAATTACTACTTTTTAAAGCAAATTTTTCATTTTGTCCTGTTATTTGCACATTCCTATAATGCTATCTGTTTGTAATGTTTGCAGTGGTTAATTTGACTTTGTGATTTGAACTGATATCTCGTTTCCTTTCTTTCCTTTATGGCTTGCATTATTTTATTCATTTTTAAATGTTTTTAAGTCTCCTAAATAATATACCAGGTAAAAGCCTGTTCATTTTTACCTCCAGTATCTGCTGAGCCCGCAGTTCCTTCTCAATACGAATCTGTTGGATTCTCCTGATCTTCTCCTGTTACAGAAAGGGGAGACCATTGGACTGGGGGGGTTCTTGCTCTCATAAAGAATGAGAGCAAGAACAAGAGTGAGAATGATATTCAGTTTTCTTCTAAGAAACATTTTGTTTCTGCTGACTTTCAATAGACCTTCAGTAAAACAAAACCCTCTGAAAATGTTACTTATAATATGAACTGAGAAACAATTGTTACACATACACACCCATGAAATGTGTAGAGAGTATTATGTATAGAGAATAGTCTCTTGGTGTTTTTTGTCAGTATCCCTACATGAAGCTTGAACATTCTGCTCCCATCAATAACAATCAGAGCGACTAGGCTAGCTAACAGGCTAAATGTTGCTAGTTAGTGCAGCACAGGAGGAAACCTGTGGGGTTTCCTCTGAAAGGAGGTGAGAGGTGTTGTGGGGGATGTTGAGATGGTGAAGTCTGTACCTGCTGCTTCAAAATCTTCAGCTGCTCCTTCTGCTTCCGCTTCTCCTCAGCTGCCAGCAGAGCTGAAATTATAACTCAGGTTTGGGTATGCAGCTCCAGCTACACATCATAATTTACTGAAAGTTGCATTTTTAGATGCACATCTATTAAAAACTGCCTGTTAATATTTTGTACTTACAACTACTTGGCAAATGAAATAAATAATCACCTGGAGAAGTAATTAGTCACAGATACATGCTTTGTCTCAAACTGAGCACTTTTGTTGTGTACAAGTTATTTTAATTCCAAGTAGTGTGTTCACACAGGTAAATGCGACAGGATGTAATGTACAGCTAATACTCATATGATCTGGAAAAAATGAACTTGGCACATGCTGGCTGCCATTTGTTGTGAAAACGGAGTAGTTGCCAGATGTCAGGGAAGGTACTGGCATATAATACTTAATTTTAAGAAATGGAAGAATTGTATACTCACAAAACAAGACTGGCACTACACATTACAAATGACAGTTAGGTCTCTTAGGTCTATCAGTTAGGTGTATCAATATGAAAAAATAAATTAATAAATCAAATTGGCAGTTATTTGTATAGAAACTATTCATAACATTTTGTAACATGCATACTACACTGTCACAAAAATTCCAGATAAAAAAAAATAAATTTTATTTATTTAAAGTAAATAAGTGTATTCTGCACAAACACAGTGAATAGTAGTTGAAGTAGACTTCCTGCAGTTGTGCACCTCTGCCAAAGAGAGATGCAGGGCATAATGGTTTTACCTTGCTGTCTTTTGGCCTCTTTGGCAGCTCGTGCAAGTGCCTGCTTCTCCAGCTTTCGCATCAGCTTTATCTGTGCAGCCTGCCGTGCAATCTCTGACCGAGAGGAAACAGGAAGTTGAGGGTGATTATTCATTTACTTCTTAATGCCCAGAAAGGTTGACGAGTGGGAAATACAATGTGCATGTTGCTTCCGCCCAGTGGGCCAAATTATTCTGTTGTAACGATTTGCAAAGGGTTGTGATATAGCCCTATTCTGTAATAATTTACACAACCTACAGGAAAGAATGTATAGTGGACATCACAATCATGGTGAGAGTAAATGAAGTAGGGGCTAATTGGTTAGAGGCACAGTCTCACCCTGGGCCTCCAGCCTGCGCAGTATTTTAGTATCAGCAGAAGTAGCAGCTTCATTCTCCCCCATGTTAGGGAGCTTTCTTTTCCTGTGGCGGGAATGGAGCAGGTCCCCACTAGAGACGTCCGATGGATGCTGGAACTCAAGATTCTTGGGACGGCCTCTCCGACCCTCCATTGCTAGGAGCCGATGAATGACTTCATCCTCTTTCAGTAAACACCACTGCAAACCCTGGAAATCAACAGTGCATAACCAGCCAATCAACACACAAGTCAGTATTCTCACCTAAGCAAGCACTGTCAGCACAGCGTTGCTTTCACTGGCTGATGATAAAATAAATCATGCACAGAACCAATACTCATTTTATCCTAAAAATAAAATATGTTGATCCTTTTGGCCTTTTCGGTTAAGCGGTTTTATCAGTGTTTCCTGTTCTAGTGCTGCTATTTCAGAAACTCCCTCCAACTGCTAAAATATTGCATAATTCACTTTTAACTGTCAAGGATAGAAGATTACAACAGGACATTTCCCATATAATCAGACAGACACACGTCTCTCAGCGAAGGCCAGGAACGTCTGAGATTCTGAGAATGTGCTACATAGCTGAAAACAAATACAAACATGAAACACAGGAATATGAAAATGTAGCAGTCACCTCCGGTCCTTCTCTAGCTTCAAAGAAGTCTCCAACCCTTATTTTGGCACTGAAGCTAAAATGGTCACGTGTGATCTCACTTATTCCATTTCTTGCTAAATACTGTAAAAAAGAAACAAAGTCAGATTAAAGAAACCATAAGCAGACACTGAGTGCAAGTCATTTTTAACATATCACGCTTATAAGAGCTGTTAAAACACACTTGTTAGACCATTTAAATACGCTCAGGATATCAAGGTGCAGTGATCCCAACATAAAATGTAAATAATCAGCCAGTCATCCTAATGCAGTACCGATCCTTACCTTCATGACATCCGGGTATTGTTTAAGTTTTTTGCCACAGGGGGCATAGTAGGCAACCTCACCCTGCACTCGGCCACAGATACTACTGATACGCGTCTCCCTCTGCCACCTGGAGAGAAATGCAGGATTGAAGCACATTAGAACAATGTGGGGGGGGGGGGGGGGGGGGGAGGGGGGGGGGGGGGGGG
>JBBIGA010000002.1:16775100-16785419 GCA_037576975.1 Alestes dentex
AACCTGGAAACCCCCCCCCCCCCCACCACACACACACACACACACACACACACACACACACACACACACACATATATATACACATGGATAAACCTGGAGTGACCACTGACAGTGACTCTTCCACTTTAATACCCTATCTTTGGGTAACTCAGTAATTCAAATGAAGTTACACAGCCTTGACCAGCTGTGACATACACTGGGATACTCCACACACCTAGTGACCACCAGACCCTATCAGTCTAGATGGATGGATGGATGAATGGATGAAGGGCAAAGGCCAGAACGGGTGCCATTTTCCTCTGTCCTGCTCTGGACAGGTGCCATGCCTTTAGTCAAGCAAGCTTGAGCAAGAATTCAGTGGAGCATGGACTGAAACTATACAGCTCACAGTCCTTCCTTCACGTTTCTTCTCTCTCCATTGAATTCAGTTCTTGTTTGTGTTTTGTGTACATCCTACTTTTTTTGCTACTGCTTTTTAGTACTTTCCACCAATCATCAAAACAGCCTTTCTCACCCACTCAGACCTCTTATCCATGTTTATCCACATTTCAGCTCTTTAACCCTCCATGGGTCTCTTACCCATATTCAAGAGGCCTTCGCAGTGCTCTTTCATCTGTCACTCTTCTTCTCTTTCTTGAGTCTAAAAGCCAAGTGTTATCAGTAAGTGAAAATACACAAACAATTTCTATCAAAAACCCAAGTTGTTCAGTGTACATTATTACCTGGGGGTGTGGGCAAACTAAAGGATGAAGATGGGGTGCTGGGATAAACAGGGGTCCCAGAGCTGCTCACAACAGTGGACACTGGTATAGCTGAAAGCAGATGCAGGGAGGCAGTGCTGGTCACCATGCCAGAAGTGCTGTCTGTCAAAGAGGCTGAGCTTTTAGTAAGTTTGAGTGGAGTTCTCTCATTCTCTGTATCTGTCTCAATGTCTTCATCTTTGTTGTCATCATTGTCAGAGTCACTATCCAGAATACTGCCAGAGTCTGCATAAGAGAACACAGAGTGAGACTTTTCTCTGAAACACACTAATGAATCTAACTTGAATTAATTTAGACTATTTATTTTTCAACCATCCACAGTCACAAATAACAACACATTTATTAATTAAATGAACGGTTTGGCAAAACCGTATCCTCAAATGTAGCTCATTATCCAATACATGTTCAGTGTCTAGTCCAGAAAAAAACGAAATTATACCTCACCAATGAACATTATACAAGCTATATGGCAAAAATATCACACTTAAAGTAAGCTCAAGTTTATGTGATTTCTGAGATCGTATGATAACGTATAAATCTAAAGAAGCAACTACCTGATCAACTACCTGTTAGTTTACCTGTTAGACTATCATCTGAATCCCTGTCATCGTCATCCTCTGCCTCATCGTCATCCATTGCAGAGTCATCTGAGTCTTTGCTGCTGGCAATGTCTGACTCTGTTCTTCTGAACACTTCTACCAGGGACTGGAGCAGTTGGCTGTGAGTCCCTGGCCTGTGCACAGGCCTGGAGGCCTTTCTCTGGGCTGCTCTTGAGGCTACCTTTGGAGAAGTCGAAGCCTGGTTTGGGGCAGTGAGCCCAGAGGAATGCTCCTTGGTTCCAGTGGTCAGGTTGATGGGTGTGTTGAAGGTATTGACAGCTGCTAGTACAGGTTTATCAGGTGCTTTGGAGCTGCAGGGACGAGGCTTAGTGATGAGATCCAGTGGAGCGTCCTGCACAGTGCTCGGGATGACCCCATTAGGATGGGGATTTTCCAGCATGGTGGAGGACAGAAACAAGTTGGAGTGCTGATGATTGCTGTGGGGAGACTGGAGCTTATGGCCATCATGAAGTGTGCTTTTTTTCAGGTGTTTACTCGCTTCCCTCAGCTGTGGGATGAATGCAAGTCTGAACTGTTCCTGAAGACAGACATAATAAAGTGCATTTAATGAAAGAGCAATTGCTTTATAATTGAGTCATTTTACATTTATCGGATGTGCATTAGGGCAGGGGTTCAACACATTAGTTTTCACCATATTAAGTTATTAGCATAATAAAACTATTGTTAACAGTAGCAATAATAGCAACACCACATATTGTTTTCACTTATGATCATTCATTAAAAACAGTTAAGAACATTTAACTTTTCTGTGTGAAACTGTAACAGAAAAGCTGTTTTAATGTATGCTTTCATGGTACCACATCCATCATAGCATAATTATCCAAAATGCTAAAAAAGTCCAAAACAGGTCATTGTAATTACAATGATTAGAATGGGTAGGGCCTTCACCCCGCTTTAATACAAGCATCCAAACCCACCACACAGTTAATTGGTTGTCTGCTTGATGGCAGCAGTAGTGTTTCTGGCAAGTTAACAGTGCTGTCGCTGTCAGTCATGTACAATAGGCATACCAGTGCAAAGCAACAATGACAGACTAAGGCTTAGACCCTCACACACACACACACACACACACACACACACACACACACACACACACACACACACACGTGCGCGTTGACCTTTTCCAGGCTGCTTGCCACAAAACAAATGGCTCAAGAATAAATTATATAAACTGAAAAGCAAAATGAATAAAAAAAACGGGTGTTAGACTGAGCTATGTATAAGGGTGGATCTTGGGCATGCATAATACATTAGATACATTAATCTGAACAAAGCCAAATATTAGATACTCTTATTATTGTACAAAATAGATTTTGTGATTAATACACAGATACATAAATCTAAAAAATGTACTGTTTGGATTTTTTTTAACTAACTGCACTGCTGTGTAGAGACCATTCTTAAGCCTGGCTAGCTCTCACTGTAAGGTTTTTGTATGGCTAAAAAGGGGATATTGAGGGCACAAAGAAGGTGATTAAAATAACATAAGCATGAATTATGTGACTTGTTCACACAACTCAGTCATTGAAAATCAGGTTACAAGGTAAATGTCAAGAAAAAAAAAAAGAAAAATCTTTGGTACAGTTCACCCTGAGTTTGGTTGTGTTTTGTTCTCCCTACAAGTGTAACTCTCCCTAAGAGTGTAACAAAGAGAGAGAAAGAAGTAGAGGGGAGAGAAAGAGAGAAAAAGACAGTGGAGTGGCACCTTTTTCAGATAAGCAAAGTCATCAGTGTGCAGGAAGGGTTTGTCTGGGGCACTCCTGCTGGCCATCCTGAGGCTTTCGGGGAGTAGGGAGGGAGGTCTTGGAGAGGAGGGCCTGGGGGGTGAGGCCAGATTTTTGGGTCTGTGAGAAGGCGAGACAGTGTGGGGTTTAGGAGCGGAGGAGAGAGGGGGAGGCTTTGGAGAGGCCGAGAGAGAAAGCACTTTTGAAGCTGGAGAGACAGAGCGATGCTTTGGGGATAAAGAAAAAGCGTGAGATTTGGGAGAGGAAGAAAGGTTTTTTGGAGAGGGGGAGAGAGAGAGAGGTTTTGGGGACAAGGCAAGACACAGAGGTTTAAGAGAAGGAGTTGGAGGTCTGGAGGAGTTGCCTCGATTTCGGTTGGGCTGGG
The DNA here is from genome assembly GCA_037576975.1 of Alestes dentex. Lineage (NCBI taxonomy): Eukaryota > Metazoa > Chordata > Actinopteri > Characiformes > Alestidae > Alestes > Alestes dentex. The sequence continues at coordinate 16,778,591 of JBBIGA010000002.1, forward strand.
TGAGTGATAGGAGGGGCTTGGAGCTGGCTGCTAATCCTGTAGCTTGGATAACACTAGTGTGTTTAGACCTGGAGTTCTGGAAGAGCAGGGGACTGGCCTGAGAGAGTGTGAGGGGCTGAGTGGAGGTCTCCCTGCTGTGATGGTCCAAAGAGTGAGAGTCTGCTCCAGCAGCCAAGCCCTCCTTCACATGGCTTGGTGAATCCTGAGAGACACGAGGACACAGGATCAATCAGTTAAATTATTTTGGTGCAAATAATAATTATACAAAATATGACTGGAATAACTATTTACACAGCAGTTGAAGAAAACAATAAATACAATAAAACAATCAGATGTTATAGTTACATGTAATGTAAACAACATGCTGATGTATTTGTACTTCTGTAATCATTTTCAATTAATGTTTAAGTATATTTGTGAAGACTGCATGTTCATGTTTAGATTAAGTTACTTAATTACTTGTTTTTATTTCCATTTCTGTACTGAAATACATTGTGTCCTGTCCAATTTTACTGCTGCTCACTTCTTGAATTTAATGTTATAATAAAAGGATCCCGAAAAGAGAAGAATATCACCTAACAAATGTTGGCTCTTATCCAGTTAGTTGCTGGATGTACAAAGAAGTTCCATGGCACAGGCTACTCAGTACTAGGGCTGTCAAGATTACTGAAAGTTATGCTCTTAATGAATAGGCTTAGTAATTAGCTCACATTTGGAATGATAAACAGGGTATTCATAGGTCTTTATGCAGCCATGTGTAGCAGACTGAAAATTCTTGACTTAAAAAGCATTCAGCTGAATTTGCCGATATCTGCAAATATCCCAATTCTGTGTATTTAAATTTTCACGTTGCTTTTTTGTATTCATAGCCTAAAGGACACTTACATTTGTATGTATCATTTTTACCACATAGTGTTTTCAAAAGTTTTTTTTGTAAATATTTTACAGTACTGTTGAATCTTTGAAAGGCTCTGCATTACATGCCATTGTTTTCTTCTTCTTCTTTTTCCTACTAAAGCTACTTTTACATCTACTTTACTTACTTTTAAAGTAACAATAGTATGGCTTTAGACTACTCTACCCATCACATAATTTTTTATAAAATTGTAATTAAATATTAATGATTACAACAGTCCAAATCTTCGCCCTTCATGATGAATTAATGCATTTTATACTCATAATAAAGCTTCTCAGATTCTCAATGGAACAACCACTGAATGGAACTCTTCATGAAATAGGTCTGACTCATCTAACACCCACACACACACACACGCATACTTTACATGAATCGTTTTTGACATTTCATGACTCAAGACTTTTAGAAAAAGCTTTTTGAGACGGAACAAAAACTGTTCCCCAATCATCTAAGGTATCTATTATTATTATATAAGAAGAGCACCACACCACCCTTAGGGATTTCTGCTAACATGGATGACTACAATTCAAGAAAGACTCAAAAGTACCTTAACCTTCTGTTTCACTCTTTGGTCTTGCTCAGAGTCCGAGTCTTCGGTGGCAATGCTCAGAGCCTCATCCTCATCCTCATCCTCATCATCGTCCTCTAGATCAGCCGAATCCAAGCTGCTGAGTGTGTCGCTGGAGCTGTCAGAGCTGCATCCTGACCGGCTGTCACTGTTACTTGAAATCTCTACCATTGTCTTACACAGTTTCTGTCAGAGAGAGAGAGGTGTCAATCAATATCAACCCATGCACATACACACACACTCCTCATCTCTCTTTCCCCACAGACACATGCACACCTCATCCATCAGTCTCATCTGTGCTTCCAGCAAACCTTTCAGAATTATCCTCCATAAATAGAACAACTGGCAGATTTTTATGACAGCCAGTAACTGGAGATCCTCTGCAGCACATTACTTACCCACTCACCTTTGCACTGCATAATGATACTATAATAAAGATGATAAGATCATAGCTGGTATAGCATAGAGTATAGCTGGTAAAATAAGACAGCTAAAAAAAGGTGTCAGGCTTAAAAACTTTTCATGGACCATTAATTTGGAAAGACAACAATAAGAGTAACATTTGTGCTAGTACTGGATTTACCTTCTCCTTTTTGTGGCCAGATTTCTCCCGGGCTTGACCTGTCTCATTTATGTGGTTCCTGCTGCCGTTCTGGGGTTTGTGGTCTGACTTGTGAGTTTTGACATGGTTGTGAGTGGGTTTGGGGGTTTTGCTGTGACTTGAGGAGATTGGAGTAGGTTTGGGGATTTGGCTTTGTGAGTTCAAGCCTAGTTTAGGGGTCTTGGTCTGCTCAGAAGTTGAAAGAGCTGGTGATGGGGAGGAGGAGGCAGAGCTTGCTCCAGAGGAAGTGGACTTGCCATTGCCATTCACTGTGCCATTCAACCCTATTTTATGAACATATATGGACACACACATAAATTATAGAATGGTTCAAAAACCTTTGCAACACACCAGGATATAACAAATTACTGCATTTAGCTAAAATATGTAAACGTGGCATTCCTTTTAGTTTCATACAACTGAAGGCCATATAAAGTTACAGTTAAAGCACCTTAGCTCTAGGCTTACCTTAAGCCTACCATGCTGCATCCTCCTGGGGACAGATAAGGCTTAACATTTCAGATTCATAAAAAGCTAAGTGTTTTGCCAGAGGATAACAGCAATCATTAAGTAACGGAAAGCACCTGTGTTCAAACCAGAGAGACCCCAAGAGGAGTAATTTTTGCCTCTGTTGGCAATTATATTAATTTCATAAGACGTTTGAGCAGTGCACAGTCTCCCTCTGGCTCTAACAGTGAAAAGGCCCTTTCTTGCTGCTAAGTTTGCTTGAGATGCTTGAGAAGGAAGTATTACAGCAACAGTGGCTAACATTGTGCTACCATCACAACACACATAGGAAACTTAACCTCTGAGTTGCCAAATTGTTGTTAAGCACTGGTACCTTTAGCAGACGCCTGTGTGCTCTTGCTAGGGGTGCGAGGCTGTCCAGGGCTGGGGTCCGTGCTCAGGGTTGGAGGGGTGAATAACGGGGGCAGGCCCAGGAGTGGGGGAAAGAGAGCAGCTGCTCCATGAACCTGCACATCTGATGGCCGCCACCAGTCTGATGGGCAAAGAGAAGCACATACTTAAAGCAAGACAGTTCTTCCTTAAAGAGTTATATTACAATATAAAAAAATACGTATTGTACATGTATTTTGAATATCAGGCACATTAGAGCATTACAGTTCACATATCAAATACGACACACCATTCTTAGCCCATTTGGTCACTACTGGAACATTTAGAGGAATTCTCATTAAAAACAAATTGCAGCAGTGAAAAACAGTTATCCAGCTTTTCAGTGGACACTGTTATGCAAAAAGGCAGCTTAATTTTTCCCTTAACAAAAAATTGTTAAGAAAACTATTTGACATAGCTATTGAAAATCCACTGACAGACTGACTATTACCACAAATTAGAACAGTGGTTTGTTTTCAGAGGGACATTCTGTTCAAGTGATTAAATGATGCAAAATAATACACACACACCGCAGTATGTGTAACAACCGTCTCTGCTTTTAAGCTGAGGTCTGCACACGTGAACAACACATTACATCTATTTTGTTGATTGCAGGCCATAACTGTAAACATGTTGAGAATTGTAAAGGCGAAGCACAAAGAAACACTTCATCTCAGGCTAGCCAGAGCTTTGGAGATGCTCTCCAGCTGTGAAAGCAAACTTTCCTAAACATCCTCTTTATGACAAATAGTAAACGCAGGCCAAGCTAGAACAACACCATAAACAAGAACATCAATGGAAAACAAAACAAGTAAATTACAGAGCCAGACAACCTGGAGCAAACTTTCAAAATGTCAAAAATGTACCATAAAACTCAAAAACAAAGCAACAGAATCCAGGTGAAGTCATCTCTTAAATAAAATTTGAGATTTACACAACTTCACAATATTTTACAGCCACATTTTTTCTGCTCAGACAGCAGAAAGCACAATATTTAGAGACATGTCTAACAGTTGGCCATGGAGGGAGTCAAACCAATTAACTGACCCTAGAGTGTTTCACTGCCATAAATGTCAAAGCTTACTGGCCTCATGGATAAGATGTGGTAAAGGTGATGCATGTGGGTCATGTGGCATGTCTTCAACAGAGCTAACAGTAAAACAGTCAGAGAGGGAGGCACACCTGTTTGACAGCTGTTTGATTTTAGAAATCTGACCAAATCACTGATTTTCTTTTTAACATATAATGGTGAGTCAAGGCTGCAGAGACCCTCCTTCCAGCAATAACATTTCAGATACAATTCATAATGTGGGTCAGCTATATGACTTCATACCTGGGAATGTTCCAAGCTGGGGATGGGAGGTGAGGGCTGCTGAAAGACCCAGTGTCCCCAGGCCTCCAAAATGAGAGCGTCCAGACAGAGTAGAGTAAAGGCTGAAGGCTGGATGGGCCACCAAAGGGAAGGCACTGGACACTGCCGACATTCCAAATCCTGAATCACCAGCCATCCGGAACAAATGTCCTGCAGATAAAGAAAAATTATTGTAATTTTTTGTTTGGCTAGCGAGTGTTTAGTGCTTTATAAGTGCCGTAAAGTCAAGATCACACAGGAAAGACACAAAATCACAGCACCACTCTTGGCAGCACTGAGTGGATGTGAACCACGGACAGAATGAAGAACCACTCATAAATGTACGCATTTCCTATTGAGTGGAATATGTTTACTACATGAAAAATGTGAAGCGGTGTCCGTCTGTCCTTTGTGGTTAATAATACTCAGGCACAGAAAGAAATTGCCTGTAATAAATAACAAAGTAAATCCATCAATAGAGCCGCTCAAGAATACCCACTCCGCCAACATCACGATGCACACATCCCCATCTTCACGCATTCCCTTCAACAAGACTCAAATACTAAATAACACTTCAGTTGTTCCTTTAAAACTGTCTGTATCTAAACAGAAATATTGTGACAGTTCCACAGTTCTGAAAGTGACTGTTTGCATACTATATGAAATTACATTTGACATTCTCAGTCACATACAAACACATACACACACACACACACACACACACACTACACATACTCTGTGCAAGAGAATGGATAAAATACAAGCATGTCTGGATTATATTCAAGAAAACTTCATGTCAGTCACATGTCCATATGTCACGCAGTGTATGTGACAGAGATATAACCAAACACAAGTGACTATTAGTAACAGCAGTAAGGAAAAAAATAAATTTTATATATAATATATATATATATATATATATATATATATATCTTTTGTATCTTTTTATGTATGTTATATATAAGGGTTTTTTTTTGTTTGTTTTAATGTACCTGTTTTACATGGTGTATACAATTTGAGCAACTTTTTTGACCCACCATTACTGCTAACCTTACCTTGTGAATTCACATTCGCTAATCTTATCTTGTTAATTCACTGTTAATTCACTATATATATCTAGTGCCACATTTGCCATTATATACTGTAATGATATATTTTAAAAGTTCATTCATTGCTAAAATCCTAATGGCCTTGTAAAGAACAGAAGACAGAAACAAAAGCCTGCATTCGGCTGAGAGGAAAAAGGAAAAGAAAAAAACCTTCAAGGGAAACAAAGCAGAGCCTCCCTGTGCTCTGTTGCCTTAGCGCCCATCTACGTACACACCAGGAAAATCTCCTCTTTCAATCTCATTCTAATGAGTTGCATATTTATTGGGAAGCTCTCCGAGGACCTGGGCATCTACAGTGCAGGAGAGACGAAGAGAGGAAAACGGCGGAAAGGCCAGCATCCATCTCCTCCTCAGCGCATTCTCCCCAGCACGCCACAATGACATCTGCAAATACCTTTTTAATATTAATGGCATCATTATCCCTAGCCTCAGAATAATTAAAGCCGACTGCCGCAAAAGAAAAAAATGAGGAAGTTCCACATACACGACTCCAGTTAGTGTTTGGTGCTCAGCCATTGCCCTGCCCTGCTCCCCTCAGAACAGGGCACATCATTTGTCCCCATCAAGCAAAATCCATCAACGTGTTCATCTTTCATCGTGTAGGTGAGAAGAGGCTCTAATTTTACTCATTTTTATCTCCTATTCACTGCAGTTTGGGAATAACACACCCAAAACATGCCAGTGAGTTTCAGAAGGAAAAAACTGCTGATATGAATCCACACAGGTTCAGTGTCACTTTGCTAACTGCTGACTCTATATGCTATTGATTGTCAGGAGGTATTTCACAAGACAATCTAGGAAGAAGTCTACAGCAAAATCAGCAATTCCATGCATTAACAACAAAGATATAGGACACATGCCAAGCACAATCTTCAGGAGCCTCAATATCCCTCCATGATGCCCTGTTTCAGGGAAGAAAAGACCCACCATATGAATAAACAGCAATCTGCTTTATTTCACACACTCTGACTTCAGAGGTGTCACTGAGATGTCTGCTTTTAATCAGCATTCCACTCAAAACAGCTTATCTGGGCAAAAAAAAATCTTCTTGCCTAGACACATTTTTGTGTGTATGTGAGCCGTGTAAGTGTGTGTGCATGCATGCATGTCCATGCACTGAAATGCATAATGCAGCTTCTGAGACACTTAATTGCAACAGCATACATTTTTTTCCTTGTTGTGCTCTTATCATTAGAAAACTATGTCATAAATCAGAGAGAATTTGCATGTTGTTATCTAGCACAGGCAATCTAACAGTACATGAATGCCCACTGCAAAATGGCTTTAACCATAATTATTACAAAAGAAAATCTCTCTCTCTCTCTCTCTCTCTCTCTCTCTCTCTCTCTCTCTCTCTCTCTCTCCCCCTCTCTCTCTCTCTCTCTCT
>JBBIGA010000002.1:16812108-16822589 GCA_037576975.1 Alestes dentex
GGAAATATTACAGCATATTGGTGAGGCTAACTGCAACATACTGATGAGTGTGGCAACACTTGCTACAAAAAAAAATGAAAATTATAAAAGTATACACAATAATAGTAAATTAACCAAATTGACATTACAACCTAAATATTAAGGCTGTCTCTGAAAGAGACAAAGTAAAATATACAGATATAGACAGTAACAAATTTTGACAGATGTAACAATGACAAGGTGCGCTCTCCAACACCCTTAATACCCCTAAAATTGTTCAGCTAAATCTTAGATAAGAAGAGCAGACCACTCCCTTACCCATTACTTCCTTGCTAAGAATGACATTACTGTGAAGAGAGAAAGTGGGATGAGGCCGTTTCACCTTTAACTGCTGTCAGTGGCTACCTAAAGATAGATTTTACTTCCATATCAATTAATCAGTAGAGACAGTCCACAGCTAACGTGAGCACATTCGTAGAGAGAGCGATGGATGGAAGCTTTCTGTAGAGTTAAAGAAAGATGTGTGTGTGTGTGTGTGTCTGTGTGTGTGTGTGTGTGTGTGTGTGTGTGTGTGTGTGTGTGGATAGAACAGAAGAAGGAAGAAATAAGTGTGCATATGAAAAGACAAAGACCTTCAAACAAGACAGCTAAACGAAAGCAGAGAGAAAGCTAAGCTGACGCAATACACTCTGAAACGTGTGCTTGGTTGTTGCCACCTGCTGGCTTTGACCTTCAGGATGTGTTCTGTTCTCTCCATGCGTCCAGGCAATGTGATGTGTATGTCATTAAAGCACCACGTGTTTCCAAACTAATGGAGCTTCATTTGCAATTGGTATCAGAGACGTCCCTCATTTCCAGACAGGTTTACTGTGATTGAGATTACAGATTACACACAACATGGACTAATAGTAGCCTCATTCACTTCCTTCTTTCTGGACTTCACATCACAGGTCAGGAATATCTAATAATAGTAATTATAACAACAATAATAATAATAATGATTTTATTATTGTTATTATTATTATTATTAGTAGTAGTAGTAGTAGTAATAGTAGTAGAAGTAATAATAACATAAGATTTTAAAGCAGAGTTTGAAGAACCTTGTAAGCTGCATAAAAACAGACAGTGTTCCTTTATCCTACTACCTGCCATCTCTCCTTCTTTCTTGGTTAGAATAAATTGGAAGCTCCAATATTTACAACCACATCACATTACTCTGTGACAGCAATCAACTTAGTAACTCAGACTTGGCATAAGCACACACACAAACATACACACACACACACACACACACCTCCACAGCAGTCTTTCACACATGGCTGGATACCTCTGAAACTGCACCATTAAATATTTTTAAAAAGCTAAATAGAAAGATGCTTACACACTTAAAGCCTGGGACATACACATGCTCATACTGTTAAATTGCAGTGTGTGAGTTTATAGGCTGCAGGTTACAAATGAGAGGCTGTGCTGTGATTGTTCCAATGTCAGGAGAACCTGCTCTTTCTGAACACTGCTCCAACAGCTCAAAACATGACCTAATCATATTAGATAAAACACACACACACACACACACACACACACATACACACACACACACACACACAGATACATATAAAGATATGATCCAAACTTAACTGTAAAACAATTTTCATTTGTATCTTTTGTGTTAGAATATCCAGTGGGAATTGAATGAATAATATGAATTATTTCAAGCAACAAAAATACAATAAAATCCGTGAGACAATTCCTGACCAATCTAAATCTTGAATTCATCAGTCAGAGCTGTGAAAAGCTGCATGAGGAGACAAGAAAGAACGCACCATTTCTCCTGTACCGGGGGCTTTAGACAGACACTGCCTGAACGGCTGGAGTGTAAGCCACTCTGTCTCTATAACAGGAACAGAAGAGTCCCTTTAACCTCCCACTGTCTCTGTCTGAGCCTCTGACCAGCCCTGTATCATTTACTGAGTCAGCCATGCAGGCACTGCTGAAAAGTACAATGTGGACAAGGGAAGTACTTTCACATTCAGTCATCCAATTGCTACCTTTTGGTTGACAGTAATTTATTTAAAAACTATCCAAAGCTGTCTCTCCCACTCGAAAGCACACAAAATAACCAAAAAAACACCAGGACAGAATTCTAAAAAAGGGTAAGGTGGCAGAGAAAATTGCCAGGACAAGCTGTTTTGATTGAGGCTAATGGCAGAGATGCATCATCTTGCACTTAAATTGTGCAAATCAAATAAATCTAAATTGAGGTGCTGGGAGACACAAATAGAGGACCATCTAACAAGCAATGCCCAATTTGAATGAAAAGGGAATTGTCATGTACTGATCTCAACTGGTAAACATCAGTTTCCTGGAAATAATTCATGTGTTTAATAGTGTGCATTCAACAGGAACTGCAATAAATCTGTGATACACAAAAACAGAGAGCAGTATCTGGAGCACAGAGGTTCAAACACTTACTGACTGATGAGAATTTTACTTCAGCAAAAGGATGTCAGTGGTCCATAACCTGCAACACACACACAAAAACACACAACCAATTAACATCAGCCATTATCGGCTATTTAATCAGCTAACAAGGGTGTAATGATTTTGATACAGTTAAACAATTTCAAAAAAGTAAACAAAAAACCTGATTGCCTTTTGTGTAAACCACTGTCAGTGATCAAGACAAACTAGCTGGGTGTATCCCAGTGTGTAATGTTTACAGCTTAGTCCCACTGTTTCATAAGATCATGAAAATCATGTTAAATCTGAAAATTGTGTATTGTTACACTCCTGCTGATTAACACAGAAATATCAAAGTCATATCAAGTCTTGATATGAATCATGAGGATTAGCGTCATCAAAAGAACAGTAGAAAGCAGATGTTACACTAAATCATAAAACACAGGCGGATCATATGACATACATGAGGAACATGCATGAAAATGGTACTTTTTTAAGAAGTAGAAAACAAAAAGAAAACAAGAAGAAAAAAAGTAAAGCATTTTAATGGAAAACAATTGATACGTTGTACACAGATAGTGTTTAACATAGTAGGAGGATTTAGCGACTAACAAAAGTGAACATCCAAGTGCAGTAACATGCTAAGGGTTGCACATAGACTACGTGTGTATGACAACTAATAAGCATTTTCAGCAGTGATTACACACGGGTGGAATACTTCAGCCTCACTCTCTGTCTGAGGTTCCACATATAGACCAGAAGCATCGCCAGCTAGTCCACTAATGTGTTCTGCTGAGCCTATATATTTCTCTTAACTTCATTAAACACAGACCAGTCTGGATTTTCTTTTGCTCTATGGGTGTGTATTCCAGCACCTCTCTGAGCATTAGTTACACCTTACCTACACACACGCTTTACACTCCAACAGACACGACAAATATAGTCTCATGGTGAAACAAGTTTTGTATTGCTGTTACACCTGTCTAGACCTTTAGATCTACTGATTGCAAATGTCATGAAAGAATGAAATCCGACCACGCCGCCAGAAGAACAAGCACAAACCTGTTTATGCAGAGAAACAGTGGGAGATTAAAGTTACAAAATATTTCCAAACAGCTCTGAGCTTCCAGTTTACACAGTTTATGAAACAGTAGAAGATCCCTTAATTAACACCTCCTTTCGACATCATCTCTTTATTAATATATCAGATCATTTCTTTATGTCATTTTGGCTTTTAAGTACACACTTTACATTCTAGGAGAGTCATAACTCGAATTCTACATCTTGGGTTTGTTTGTTGCATTTAGTGAACCTTATTTGACCTTTCACTGTTACAATGCCTAAATAATTATTCAGATCTGAACACCCCCATTCCATCACCAAGTCCAAGCAGTGTCCTATAGTCATGCTGTACCTTTGTTTAAACAATGATCAACTAGCAAAGATAAAAGTTCTCTCATTCTGCTGACTGAGGTTTTGGACTGAGCCTGTGGACCAAACACTTACCCTCTCGATATCAGCAGAAAATACTGTGTTGAAAATTGTAGGGAAAAAAGACTGAATCCTGTGACAAATGTAGCGTGAAATAGCACACACACACTGTGTGATGTTATTAACTATGGACTTTTTATTCAGTAAGGCAGGAGAGTGTTTGAGTATAGCATACCTTTAGAAGTACATTTTAAATGAAGTGCTTCAGTTAAAAATAACTTTTTAAAGGGCCCAAATCATGAAAAAGCATATTTTCCTCACTTTTCGAAAGAGGCTGATGTAGTATGGTAACATTATAGAAGTTACAAAATTCACTGTTCACCCCTTTGTCTGTACACTCCTTATGCAAAAATCGACTGCTTTGAATTAATTATTCTAGTGATGCCACAAAAACCAATTCATTTACATATGCGTTATAGCAGTTTTGCTCTACTCATTTATGTCATAAGAAGTGTTTCAGAGAAGAGAGTAATAAAGAGAGAGAGAAAGAGAAAGAGAAAGAAAAAATATAGTAAAGTAAGTAAAAAAGCACAACGGTATTAAATGTTCCAGATGTACAAGAGCATGTGTATTTTTTCAGATAGTCTTGAGGTAAACTCAACATATGTGTTTCACTCAATCATGTATCACTTTATGACTCAGAGTTAGCTTATCCATGCTACACAAGAATCTGTGAAGTAAAACATTGATGTTGCTGAATAAAAGTACAAGAACTGAGAGAGCAAGAGCCTAGAGCACAGATGATAAGTAAGAAAGACCTAGCAGGTCTTTTTCAGATAGCAATCTAAACATAAGACCCAGCAGAAACCACAAAACCAACGGATCTTTTGCAGACAAGGATTTAGGGCTAAGAGATAATAGCAGCCTTGTGATAACACCCTGCTATACAGCAATATTAGGGATAGGTGAGAAGACAAAATACATGGTACTAGATAAAACTAGATGCATCATAGAGAGCAGTAAATGAAGTGCGTCTTAGAGGTGGACAAGATGGCAAAACTATAACACCAAGATCTTCACTTTTCCGATACATAAAATATGTCAGAGTATAAAAACAACACGTTTTAACATCAGACTGGGGGTATAGAAACTTTAGAAGCCAGCAGTGAGGACTGTTTGTTTATTTGAGCACAAACTGTCACCAGGTGGCAGCTACCAAGTACTGCCAGCAAGAAAGCAAGATAGCTAATCAGCCAATTTGGTCACTTTAAGCTTGTCCTTTAATAGTCACAGGAACATATACATATTTCTCATCATTAGTACATATCATGTATTTGATGCAGGTACATCTATTTTCTACCTTTTACTGCTAAACCATCTAATTCAGTCCCATACTCTTTAGAAAGATACAACCATGCACACATAAAGACAATGTTCTCTGATGAGGACTAGTGGACACAAGAGACTGATGCAACTGAAAAGGCACTGAAGTTTCAACAAGTCAAATTAAGCTAGACTAACAACACAGCTGTCTTATTTAAATGATTACATAGAGAGAAATGGATGCAATACTCCTTACTGGGTGTCTAGCTTCAAGGCACTTCTGAAGCACATCTGTCCTGCCTGCATTTACACCATTCAAATGATTGGCTGTTTTTATATAGTGTTTTTTCATTCAAATTCATCAACCTGCTCTGGAGTCTGGATCTTCAATTCTCGCAGGTTGAGCATACAGAATGATGAGCGCAACACTGTGGCACACTGACAGCTGAGTGACGGATAGCTGTTGAACCCAGCAAGCGGCCGGAGCCTAACATGCCGCTTCCGAAAAGCCACCGCTGCTAGCGCTCTCCTGCAGCCTGCTTAATTTAGCTCTAAACATTTGCCTTCCGCCAGGGAGCTGCGCTAGCCTGAAGGAGCTCTGAAGATTTCCATCAAAGTGCAACAACCAGCAGCAGCAGCAACACATCAAGACCAGCCCAATAAAAAAGAGAGGACACATCCCCCACATTAAATGGCTCTCCTGCACGATGGGCCTCTCCTGCCAGGTCACCTCAGCCAGCCTGCAGAGCATGGAAGTTGGAGTGTTATTTCTTTTCTGCTCTAACGTTTCAGCCCAAGCCCTCTGGGGGGGGAGTAAAGAAGGTCACTGCCAGGCCCCCTCAATGAAAGGTCTTCTCCTGAAACTCTTTGAAGTGTCACACTGGCAGAGTTGGCTAATGTTACAGCCAAGTTACTCTCTGCCATCATTTAAAGAAAGTGACAACACAACCACCCCACTCCCTGAGGGAGGGTCTGCAGAAATGGTCCAACTGTCTAATAACCGTTTCGTTGGCGGAAACAGCCACCAGAAGAAGCTCTGTCTTTTCAAGTTTCTTTGGGACATGCAGCTGTAATAGTTTTTGGAGTCACACAAGTTCCTGGCGTCTGAGGAGAATTCACACACACAAAATAAAACCAATTACATTTTAGCAGGGAGATCATGCAGGTTACTCCCGTAAAGGTACTTTCTTTTATAACTTTGAATTACTATAGTGATTAAATAATTAATAATTTCTATTTCTGTTTAAACACATTTGAGCCCTTACACAACTCATCCAGTCTCTCCTTACTTTTCCTCCCTATACCCCTTATTTAATCTAGCTCTTTAAGAAGATTTAAATCTGATTATTTAAAAAAATTTATTAGTCATAGTGACGAAATAATGTAGGTATTACACTTCTGAAGCAGTATGCAGTATTTATGCTAATGTAACATACACAAAGATACAAAAACAAATCACAACCATTTGTGTGTACACAATCCTGCCGAATATGCCATCACACGTAAGTGGCCCTAACCAACTATATCCAGGGCTTTTGCTAAAAGTACAAAGTGCAATGGTGGCAGAGTATGTTGTTTCTTGCTACCTACCAAAATAAATTCTTGAAGAGTGTATGTAAAGATGTGGAGAAAAATGATTAAAAACAATATAACTATTAGGAATGACTTGTTTAGGACAGATATAGCAGAGCATAGGAAACTAGGTAAATTTTAATCCTCAGTTTAGCAATATAAATAAAGACACACCCCCTGATGTACTGGGGAAGGTGGACTGAAAACTGGTAGTGTGACTAAATAAATCATTTTTGCTTCAGTAAATCAGGCGCAAGGAGCTTTATAACAATTAGAACTCATCTTTTTAATTTACTCTCTGGTTTTCCTTAAAACATGTATTTATCAGGGGGAGGGGGAGAGATGCTGAGCTCAACATCATGATGACAGTCAGTCACAGACAATAGCTCTGTCAGCTGGCCCAACCCTAGTTTCTAGTGTATGTATTTGCTGTCCATTCTATTCCCACTCTGTCTGAATTACAACTAGACTAGTCCAATCTAGATTAAAACACATGCTACCATGGTGACAAGTAGGGGAATATTCAGTGTGTATGTAGACAAAGAGCAAACTGGACCGTTATTGCACCATTTCTAAAAAGTATTGATAGATCCTGGCCACCTCCCACTTGTTCAGTAACAGACTCTGTCATTTTCTTCTTCCATCACTTCATGCTGCGTTAGGAGAAAATTAAATATTTAAAATTGGTGTCTGCAGAGGCGGCTGCTAGCACAGCTAAAATAGAGAGGCTTTGTGGCAGGAGTGACCAGATTTTAAATGCAGTGAGATCAATAAATAAGACAGGGATATGCTTGCTGAAGCACAGTCTGTGTGTGTGTGTGTGCGTGTGTGCATGTGTGTGTGTAGAATGGTTTATAATAGGTACTGAGCCTCTGGGCTCCCAGGGAAAGCAGCTGTCCTTTGGTTATGAATATGCAAGACCTTACTCAACACACTGCATCCTCTCTCTCTCTCTCTCTCTCTCTCTCTCTCTCTCCCTCTCTCTCTCTCTCATCAATTCTTGTGAGTATGCTATGCACTATTCCACTCTGAGATACTAATGGAGGGTAGCAGGAGGACAAACAGCCTAACTACTGGCATTTTAAATATCACACCCATTTACACAGTAGGAGGCTTCAGCTCACAAAACATCACAACCATCTACAAGAGAGGAAGAAATGGATGGAGAGCAGGGTGACAGTGACAGCAGTGACGAGAGAGAGAGAGAGAGAGAATAATCACCCCATCTCACAGTAATACCTTTTTACCTAACCAATCAAAAAGTGTCATCCCTGACCTAGAAACGGACATGCACCAAGGCTTTAATGATCTGGCACATCAATCTAAAAAACAAATAGGGGACACTGAATTATACAGCATTAACCTCCAGGGTTTGACTGCGAAGGCCCAGGGCTGGGCTGTCTTCATGCAGCCAAGATAGAGGCCACAGAACCAACACACACACAGGCACCTGTCACACTGTTGAAGCTCTTAGCCTCCACAGCAGGAGAGCAACGGCTCTGATTAATGAGAGCAAAGGCAAGAAAGAGGGGAGGAGAATGGAGGGCGAGTTAGATGTGAGATGCTTCCATAGTGAAAAAATATGCAGGAAAAAAATCCCTCAATAATCCAGTTGACATGATTTCCGATGGGTTTGTCCTAAACAAACCTAAATACACCATGTCCTCCCTTTTTAGCCGTTCCTTTGTGTATAGGAAATATGTACGAGCCACTCAGTTTAACAACGCAAACTCTCAAAGATGCTGTTCATGAGTTTTCACAGAGCTCAGAATAATTAAACATCCTACTATTATCTTCTCAGGTGACCCAGGAAAATGCTCACCAAAGTAATGCCTTGACCCACTTAAGGTCTAGTCACATGTTATTCTCCTTGCCAGTGAGTGTCATCTACATTAAGCAAACCCTGAGTGAGATCTCGGTAACAGACAGTGAATAGCAAACAGTCAAAACCTGGCGAATGACATCAAAACCAACTTGGGCACTGGGGCTCCCACATTGCACAGTGCAAAGCAAGGGTCATATTAAATGTGAGAGATGTGTTGTGCTGCTTGCTTATATATACTGCAACCTCAAAAACAGAATCAAATGTGTTGCATTCAATTTCCGAGATTTTAAAAAGACAAAAAAACACTTTGAATAAGGGTTTGAATTTAAAAAGTGCTTTACCAAGCACCAGCCTACTTCTATACCTTTGAGGTCACAGCTCCTCCGGGAGTGCAGCACATTCAAACAGCACGCCGTTATTTTTCATAATCTTAAATAACTGACTGCAGAGTCCAGGGATTTGCAGTAGCACGTTATTGTTTCCTTATTCTGAGAGCATTCTCAAGGACAACACTGTTGAATAAATATGAGGGAAATGTGATGACCTTCTAGCTGTGCATCTAGTTATTGGTTGATTCATTGGCAGCGATGACACCCCTCCCCACCACCAGCCATTTATAATATGATTTAGCCTATCTGGCCCGCCGCGCTCTTCAAGTTGTGTAAAGGATGGGCTACATTCGAAAAGGAAGACTCTCTATGACCGTTTCTCATTTTGCAGCTCATTGCTATTACTTACCAGCGGGAATATTGACCACTGGAAGGGACAAGTTCATTTGCATTACGCCTGCTAAGAAAGAGCACTGCTGAAAAATCAATGGTCTCAGTGAATCTGGCATTCTTTTAAATTTAGATTAGGTACGTGATATAGAGTAAATCCGCGCAGAGGCCGCCCACTTTGTAATTTCACCTTTGCACATGTTTCTGTCTCACAGATTCACATGGAGGGAGTTGTGTGAAGGTACTGCATTTTTTTTTCTCCTAGGAAAAAAAATTAAACCACAAAACAAGCCATGACAACTCTGCTCACTCCCTCACTTGCTCTCTGTCTCTCTCTCTCTCCAGCTGAGGGACTACAACGAGTATATCAGGACCTTCTTTTGTGTTCAGATGCTTCGGCGTAAAAAGCAACAATAGCCATTTGTTTGCACTACAAACTGTGAGTGAGCGAGTGCGTGTGTGCCTTAGTAAGTGAGCAAGCCTGTGTGTGTGTGCATGCATGTGTGTGTGTCTGTGTGAGCAAGAAAAAAAGGAAGGGGGAGGTTTCAATTCATTTCCACTAATGGTTTCCAAGCATCTCCACAGAATCAAGCAGCTGTCAAGTCAATGCATCAGAGTGGCGAGCTGTTCTCCCTGAAGAGGAGGGAAAGCACATCAGGACGCTCAGCAGAACAGATGCTCCTTTCCCTACATTACCCTCGCCATACATTCACAAACCAAACAACTAAGAATAGCGCTTAGAACACTGAATATTAACCCTAAAAGCAGAATAAAACTGATTAATAAAACAAAACACATTTATGTTATAGGGCACTATTAGGGCTTGTGTTGGATAACAGGTGCCTCAAATTACATGCAGAAAGATCATATTCACCAATGGAGGATTTCAGGCACTACCATTACACCCTACATCACTCAACTTACTGAGACTCTGGAAATTAAACCTGTTTCGCGGATCAGCCTCACCTTAGCCTACGACACAATGTCCTGCTTTAAAAATGACCATGCGGCTCAAAAGAATCTAACTCTTATGAAAAGAATACACACTATAGACAAATAGGTCCTGAGAAGGAGCCATTAAGTTGATAAGGACTGTAAAATAAGATTGAAATAAGCCTGAAGTCCCTAACTTTCAATCTGAATCAGTTCCAACATCATCAGTGACATATATA
>JBBIGA010000002.1:16822689-16846036 GCA_037576975.1 Alestes dentex
AGCTGTTGCAATTCAGGACATTAATCTTAATCTCCAAATAAACCTAAAGTCCCAAAACTTTCAATCTGAATCACTTCCAACATCATCAGGGACATAACATATATTCACATATGTAGATCATCTGTAGGGGTCACAGCTCATCTGTTATCTCCTGATTTTTTTTCTCACTGTTGCTGTAAAGATAAGCATGACTTTGCCCATTCCAGTAGCAAACTATACCATGATTAAGTGTATGAAGGGTTGCAGATATTTAGAATATTGCAACTGAGGATATATTGTGTCAAGAAGCTTGTAAAAATCCATTTTAAAATGTATAATTTACAAATGCCCAATGACTAGAGGGGTTAAAAGCCCACCAGCACTGGACTGTTAAAGCAGTGAAGCTGTGTTCTCTGGAGTGATGGAGCTACATCCAAAACCTTTGAGATAACCTGGAGTTTGACATCTAGAACTGATCATCCAACATCAATATTTGACCTCGCTAATGTTCTCGTGGATGAATGCAAGCAAATAATCACAGCAATGTTCGTAAAGCCCTCCCTGAAGAGTAGAGGCTGTTAGTGCAACAAGCAGAAGAAACTACCAAACTGTTGGACGAGCAGGTGTCCACAAACTTTCGGACAGTCAAAGTTTTGAACGTAAACTGTTCAAAAGTGACAGAAGATCAACTGAAAAGACCGTTGGTGGTGAACGGACACACACACACACACACACACACACGGTCATTTAAACAACTCCTCCACGCCGCAGCTTCCTTCAGGAAGACACACAAAAGATAAAGACGAGGACAGTTAAACAAAAGAGAGAAGCGAAACTGCAAAATTCACTCACTAACTCATGAAAATAAGACAAAATCCAGGAGAAACCTGCTTCTTTACACCGTTTGCTTTTAAAAGACGGTCCTTACGAGGTCGTTAAAACACCTGATAACATTTAAACAGGACGAAACGCAGCACTGAAGAGGCATTCACACTGAATAAAACGAAACTTAAACTCATAAATCGATATACACAGAATAAATGAAAGATAGTACAATTCGTATGTTTTATTTCACGTCTCTAATCACAGTCTAATCCAAAACCAACCCGAGTTTTGTCCTTCCTGTAAGTGTCCGACCACACGAAGACTCAGCAGCACACAAAGAGACTTCACAACGAAGAGATGCACCAAAACACAACACTAAAACAAGTTTTATCGATGCTTTGGCACCCAGTTTTACCAGTATAACTGCTTCATCCCTACGTTACTTAAACTGGAGACGGCATGCCTTATTTCTTATATATTTTAACATTTTGTTTAAATCTGGTATGTACCTGGTTGACTTTGGCCAGTTTTGCATTTGGTTCCTCATCATAGTGGTGTCGGGTATATCT
The DNA here is from genome assembly GCA_037576975.1 of Alestes dentex. Taxonomy (NCBI): domain Eukaryota; kingdom Metazoa; phylum Chordata; class Actinopteri; order Characiformes; family Alestidae; genus Alestes; species Alestes dentex. The sequence goes on from JBBIGA010000002.1 coordinate 16,824,063, forward strand.
TTACTTATTTTAATGCCGTAGAAACTATCACTCCTGGCTAAACTAAACGGTCCGAGAAAAAAAAACAAACAAACGACTAAACAATGCTATCATGAAATGTAACACAAAGTGAAACACAAACTCACCTTCTGTTTACACTTTCACACCGCTGCTGTTAAAGTACCAGGGAGAAAACCAGGGTCTTTTTTTGTTTGTTCGTCGAGAACGACACCGGTAGCAGATGTCAGGAAGGGACTGAACACTGCGTGTGTGTGTGTGTGTGTGTGTTTGTGTTTGAGTCTCCAGATTAAAGGAGACTCTGCTCACGGTTCATTCGGCTGCAGTTCTAAGGAACGGCCGTGACGTCATCGTGCCGTCTACACACACACTCACACAGGCACACACCCGCTCCCAGTCACTCATCCCCCAGAACTTCTCCCACACTCACTCACGACCTTAACTATGCCTTAAACGCTTTATTCGTCACCTAAAACATAGGCTATTAACGGCTAAATCTGAGGAGAGAGCAAACACTTCGTAACTAAGCAGGTATAAATACATAATAAACTGAATTAAGCAGGTATAGATAAATAAGAAACTGAACTAAGCAGGTATAGATGGATTAGATAAGAAACCGAATTAAGCAGGTATAGATAGATAATAAACTGAACTAAGCAGGTATAGATAGATAATAAACCCAACTTAACAGGTATTGATAGATAATGAACTGAACTAAGCAGGCATTGATAGATTTTTAAAAAACTGAATTAAACAGGTATAGATAGAAAATAAACTGAATTAAGAAGGTATAGATAGATAATAAATTGATCTAAGTGGGTATAGATCGATAATAAACTGAGCTAAGCAGGTATAACTAGGTAATAAACTGAGCTAAGCAGGTACAGACAGATAGATAAACCGAGCTAAGCGGGTATAGATAGATAATAAACCGAACTAAGCAGGTAAAGATATATAATAAACTGAACTAAGCAGGTATAGATAGATAATAAACTGAACTAAGCAGGTACGGATAGATAAACTGAGCTAAGCAGGTATAGATAGGTAATTAACTGATGTAGTGATCTGTTTTCCTCCTTGATTTTTAATTTATTTTTTTACTTTTTTTTATTCTGGGGTTTGTAGCACATATAATAAAAAATAATCAGTCACAAAAGTATAGTAGTATTTGCTTATCTCAAAACCAACTCTACTGGACTATTTTAAAACTGATGTTTAATTACACTGTTAAACGTTGTTAAATAAAATGTATCATTCGCAATTTAGAAAATTACACTGGACCTGACAGACCCTTAGCTGTGGGGACAAATGAAGACCTGTGTTGGGGGGTGTCTGTTATGAGAACCGTCACTAACAGGCTGATAGGAGACCTTTTGACCTTGAGTGGTTTTGGGGGATGGACTGAGATAGAGGAGAGGAGATGGATGAAAGGGTTGTAGGCTCAGGGTACAAAAAAACATGTTGCTTAGGCATCCACCAGTAGAAACATGAGAGTGGGGTGTTGAAATGTTACACACTCTGATATACAACATAGTAATTTTGAAAGATTGAAGCTATGACGGCAACAGAGACATGAAGCACGTGAAAGAAATTATTATTAGTGCATGGGAGCATTATTAATAAAAAGACCTTTAGCAACACTGAATAGGGATGAATATAATCACTCTGGCCTTCAATTAAAGCGCAGATCATGTTGATTAAAAAATTTAAATCCAAAGGTCTAAATGGCCCTAATACCAGCTGACTGACGAGTTCCCCTCATATCAGGAAGTGGTTTTTGCAGAGAACAGGCGCTCCTGGTAATTGTGCGGTGTGGGAGTCATTTAAGAGACAAAGTCATTCAGATACTCCTGAATTAAAGATGTGGAAAAATCCTTATTCAGCTTTAGGAATTTAAAGCAGGTTTATGTGGCCACTCGCTGTCTCTTGAGCTCATTGATTTCCTCCATCTTCCTCCTGAGGAACCAGGGGTCAGTTTTTTTGCATTGCTCTTAGAGATGCAGGAACAGACAAGCCCGCTCAGCTCATCACGAACGCCGACCGCGGGGGGAAATGATTTGACGCGTTTGTCACCCTAGCAGGGAGATGCTGGGATTTTAATTGTATTGGAGAATGTTGATGAGGGAACGCATAGGGGGAGAGCGAGCTCAAAGCAATGTCATTATCACAGAAGCCTCGCATACCAGGCTCTTATCCATACCATGGAAATGTCAGCCTGGCTCAGTCTTTTGTAGCATAATAAGTGCAAGTACAATGACTGCAAAGCAAGTATGATGGGGGGAAGGGCAAACAGCCTGTCTCCTTTAAAAAGCAGCTTTTAAAAGGAGTCTTGATTAGAAAGTATAATGAGACAGAAAGAAAGCATATAAATGATCCCTCCTTGGACTGATGGAAAACAAATTAATGTGGTGATTTGCTTGTAATTTTTTATGTACATGCACACACACACACATGCACACATATGTGCACATATATACATACATACATACATATATGTGTGTATGTTTGTTGTATGTTTGCATGTTTGTTGTTTTTTGTATTAGTCACGATACATCCTTTAGCAGGGCCTCTGCTTGCAGTTATTGATTTTCTCCTAACACATTTATGGAACATAGATTTCAATCTTCTCTGAACATAACACTCTGTAATTCCATTAAAACCTCAAGCATAGCGGCATCTTGAAAAAAAGGAAGACAGAAAACATTTCATTTTACCATCTTCCCCTTTGAAAGCTTCTTAGAGCCTGTATCTAAAGGACTAAAAGGCTGCTCTGTCTGTTCTTAAAACTATTAAGAATTAATTGAATATTTTCAATAATTACATTTTTTTCTTACCTTGTGGTTAACCTGAATTGAATTTAAGCCATCATTGCCGTGATTGTTTCAGTGGTCAAAGATTACATTTATTTCCAGTAATTGCTCTGCGAGCGAGTGGTGTGAATACATTACTGTCATGTTCCACAGCGTATTACACTGAGCTGGTGACAGTACATACACTTCCTATGTGGACATATATATGTAGATACATTTTCAAACACTGCATCTCTCCATGAGGGTTTCATATTACTATTTATAAATAAAAAATGCACTTTTATTTCATTGCATAATTTACATACATGCATTAATATTTAAAGGTTTTGAAAGGGAGTGAGAGTGGCATGGTTGTGATGAGGGATCAAAGCGGTGCGGTGAGAGCTGCTGCAAGTGCTTATGTGCGACTGGGATTTCTAACACAGACACACACACACACACACACACACACACAAAACTAACCGCTTCCACATGGCCACTGTAGATACTGTAGTGGCACAGCTGGAGGGCTGGACAGACTGAGAAAAAGGCAAACAAAAAAGGCACAGAAGTTGAATGTGTTCATAAAATGCAGGAAAGGATATGACTTTCCTTTTAAGTTATATTTTAAACAGTTATTGATTAGAATAAAAAGAACAATTTAAACAATGTTTCTACAACACAAACTCTCGCTAAATAGAAAAATGACCACAGTCAGCTCAACTGGGGCATAATGTGAATAGCTGTGAAACTACATTAATATAGCAATGATATCAGTATACAATATATGTGGATATTTAAAACCAAACTCCATAATGTGACCAGTTTCTAGACAATGAATAATGACTGACCTTTAGCCTCGGCACAGAACAACCTATAGAGTCCAGGTCGGATAGGCTTGTGAGGAGATGCAGGTTGCTGTAACACTATAGGATCCATCCTATAGAGTAATCTATTGGATTAAAGCACAACAAAGAAAGGAGTCAGGATCAGAGAGAGAAACACACCCTTTAAAATACCTCACAATCCTTCTTTTCCATATATTAAACATTCCTGACCTGATACATTTAAAGCCACAGGATCTTCTCCAAACATGAACATGGTTCCAAGTCAAACCATTCGAACATTGGGCAGTTTCCTTTTTTCCTGTAAACTTCTGACATAGTGGGGTTTTTTTCATGACCACAAAAGTATGCTAATATTCCTTCCACAGACATTTAATTTTTTTTTTTTTTTTTGAAGTTGATGTCGGAACGAAAATCACGTTTTTGTTTTTTTACGTTTTTAAATAATTTAAAGGCACCAGTTGCTCTTTACACTGTATAAAAAAAATCCAGTAGAAATAGTGCAAACTAATAATAAATCCTTTGATATTAACTTCCATTATAGGTTAAAAATGTTTGCTTTAGTTTTGCTCCTGAACCAACGGTATTGAACGGTCTGCTGCACAGTGACATTTAAGTGTTAATTATCCAGAATCTTCTGATAAGCTTTAAGAGACCGCAACAACTCACCATCTCTCACATCTACCCATTTATATAGTCATTTGTTTTATTTATTTTATTCATTTATCATAACATTTACATTAATACGTTTAGAAGACACAGGCGTGGAAAACCGGAGCAGACTTTTGATGAAACATACAGTACCAGTCAAAAGTTTGGACACACCTTCTCATTCAACGATTTCCTTTGTTTTTATTATTGGCTACATTGTGGATTAATATTGAAAACATCACCTACTGCTCTAATGACAGCTTTGCACTCTCTTGGCATTTTTTCAATCAGATTCACGAGGAATCGACCTGGAATGGTATTTAATTAACAGGTGCTCTTCTTCAAGAATTCATTAGTGGAATTTCTTGCCTTCTTAGTGTGTTTGGGATCATCAGTTGTGATGGGTTGGTACACAGTTAGTAATACTATTCGATTATGGTTCTACTCCACATTATGGCAAGAACCACTTAACTAAGTAAACATATTTTGGTTAGTTTAACTCTTTTTTGTTTACTGCATAATTCCATGTATTCCTTCATCATTTTGCTTGTTTTCAATATTAATCTACAATATATAAAATAATAAAAACAAAGAAAAAAACATTGAATGAGAAGGTGTGTCCACATTTTTGACTGGTAGTGTAACTATATCCAGGATATAATGACCAATATATATAATAAACATCTCCTATATAAGATCTGTACTGCCACAGGTTGAGCTCACGTAACCACTATACATTCTGTGGAAAAGCATTCTGTAGCTGAATGAATAGATGAGTAGTTCATGAATAGCCTGAAGCTCAGTGAATAGACTGCACTAAACTGGATCATCATCTTCACCTACATCCATTCTGAAGAGCATCACATTATACTAAAGCAATCTGTGAAGATATGATATATATTATGGTGTGTGGTGTAATTATCCACTTGAAAAAGAACATTAAAGATAAATGAATAGCATTAAGATACAACCGTCTGTTAAACAATACAGAAGTGACACTCATCTACTAGTTCTTACAGTATCATGCACTGAAACTCTGGACTTGGCCTGCAGTAACTATTCAAGAAAACATGCCAGCCTTGCATAATTAGACTGTATTGTCACATGACCGAGCCCCATTGCAAACTGTAAAAGGAAAGAGCCACGGCAAGTCAGTGTTGATGCAGAAAGACGAATGGGTGCAGTTTTCCCTTGGCACGCCGGCGCTCTCCTTCAGTGGTCTCCTCAGAAGAGAGGCCGTCTTAATCCCACTCTTTGTTTTTGGCTGTGTTAAATGGGGCATGCTTAGAAGTATCGAGTGGGCAGGAGACAGGAGAGGCCCCTGCACGAGAAGCACATGCCAGAGTGATTCCTTCTGACTGCACCTCTGTGAAGAAGATACGAGAAAAAAGGGGAGAGAGAGAGAGAGAGAGGGAGAGAGAGAGAGAGAGAGAGAGAGAGAGAGAGAGAGAGAGAGAGAGAGAATGAAAAACTTTTCAGGGGAATGAAAAACTAACTTCATGCGAAAGTTTGAACTAAGTTCATGCGAAAGTTTTTTTAACTGTTTCAAACCATTTCCATGGACGTGTTCATCATGAAATCTTCCTGTTCAGCAGATGTTTTCAAATAATATAAATAAAACAACAAAAACAAAGGCTTTGACAGCATGGACATGCTTGTCTATCAATAGTATGAATATAGCCAGGGATTCAACTGTTCAACTGGGATTGGATTTTGTTGCAAAAACAATGTGGGAGTAATATGATATGTGGTTTTGTGAGGTTCTCATAATTGATATCATAAACATATATGTATTAAAACATATACTAACAAATTATAAACTAACATTATAACTAATACTTATGGCTTTATTGAGTTCATTCATTCACTTGGCTGTATTCCCTGCTTATCATTTTTGGCATCAAAATGACATCCTAACATCTTATTTTTCTTAATAAAACTTAAAAGACCTGAAATAATTATTTTAACTGTGTTGCCTACTGTTTTTGAGAGACTTGAGAAACAATACAGTTTATCCAGAAAGCGTGTGAAATGGTTTATATCTATGCAACACTGAAAACATTGGCCTTCCTGTATAACATAAGTAACCCATTCAGCTCTTGAACTGATGGAGCTGATCACAAACACTGTTAATCAGTTAGCTCGGTCCACATGCAAGTCATTTAGCAAGACAGGACACTATACATCATAGTTATTCAAGGCTATCCATTTAGTACACAAAAAACACATATATATGGAGAAGGCCCAGTTTAACCCCTGGCTAAGCCACTTATAGGCCTTTGAAAGTCTCTAGCAGGTTCAAGATATGTGAGCAAACACCATTTTGTTTTGGGGCAAAAGAAGAACAAATGGTTTCCATTCCCCAACCAAGCGTCTGCTGGTGTGCAGCAGCTGTAATAGCCTGTCTGGTGCGCACATTTCCATGCCAACTGTCACTATATGTCATGTCTTATTAATGCGAGGCACTGTCCGTTTTAATTAGCAATTTCGGGTCAGTGCTAACGCCTTCCTCCTCCAGGCAGCAGCGGAAAGCAGGGACGTGTGAATGAGACGCCTTTCGTGTTATTTGGTCAAAAATAGGCCATTACAGCCATAATCATAATGGTGACAGGCCTGCTGTAATGCATGTTCCACACAGGCCATCCATCTTGAGGCGAACAGGCCAGCAGCCGAGAGCAAGCAGGCAGAGGAGAGATAGAAGACAAAAGCTGAAGCCTGTCTGAAAAAAATAAAGCACTGCGTTACGCACTGCAGTGTAATTAGAATGAAAGCTGGGGCCATCATTCTCCAGGAATCTCAGGCAACGACAGACGAGAGGCTTTCTTTTCTTGCTCATATCACGGAGCCCATTAATTATGCTAATCACCTCTATGCATGATAAGAAACATCCAATTTAAGAAAACCAATGTAAGAGCAGAGTCCTAGGAAGATAGACAATTTGTTCATTTCTAAACCAATAATACTTCTTAGCTGTGGTCTAGTTCATTATTCTCATAATGAAATTAATTACACAAATGTGACATGTCAAAGAGATACGTGCAGCAAGGGTAAATTTACCAGAATTTTGCAAGAAACTTTTGAAAATGCTGTGCATGCTACATTAGTGCAGAAAGTGTATTCCCTAGATGACAGCAGAACAGGCACCATTCTCTCATGTGCCCATGCATTCTAAAAATAACATTGTAGCTATCATTGTGAAATGGGTAGCTGTTTAGATTTTAGCCTATGTCGCTTGTGAAATAAAACTGTGACACTGTAAAAAAAAAAAAGAAAAAAGGTGTTTTAACTTAACATGAGCCTGACCTAAATTTTGAGTTCATTATTCTTTTAACTTACTATTTCAAATTCAGTGGCTTTTTTGTTGTTTGTTTGCTTGTTTTTTTACATAACAGCATATAGAAGTGAGCTGGAGTGTTTCTACTATTGTCCTTATTGCAGTGCAGATGCAGCATGTGGATCCTCCTCCAGTCCGCCCTTCTCCCATGTCAAGAACTATTGTATTCCTCTCCAATAAATTAGGCTTTGTTGCATATGCACATCTCATCTCTCTTGTCCAGACCTAAGAGGCCGCGACAGTCTCCTGAGCCCTGGGAAACTGGGGAGGGAAAGAAATAAAAATGTCACTAAGGAGTCCTGCATTCTTAGACATCTGTGAAGATATGAGAGAGAGAGAGAGAGAGAAGGAGAGAGAGAGAGAGAGAGAGAGGCAGAGAAAGGGTAAAGGAGGTTGAGTACATTTCTTTGCATTTAATAAATGTTTAGAGTATTTTAGGGAATCCTGATGTTCTCTTTGTGTGTTTGAGCCAGTCGGAGCCAGAGTTTGACCCGACATTACTGTGTGTGCCGATGGTTCACTCTGAGCTCTGATAAGGGACAGAAAAATACAGACACCATGACATGATTTCCCTTTTGAATAGCAGAGAACTCTCCATTGTCCTCGGGACACAATTTACACCACTCTTCTTGCTTTCGACCCTGCCGACCTCAGACAGACATAAATATTCTCTGCTCATGCATGGGTAGATCAGTGAGAATAAGTCTATCACCTCACATGCTATAGAGTGTCTCTTGGCGCACTTCATGCAAACCTTTTCGCTTTTTTTATGAGAATAACTTGTTTTGCATTTGTTTTAACTGGCTTATTTGCAACCTTTGATCCTGTTAACCAACGGTGTAAGGTGCAGATCCAGCTCGCAGCCAACAGGCAGCTCAGATCAAAACAGACTGAATATCCGTGTCACAGGCATATCAGACGGTTTTGGCGAACCTGCTGACCTGCACACAGTCTTGTGGACTTTGGAGCAGAGGAGCAACCAGACTGTAATGAAAGGTAGCAGCTCCCTTCCATCACATTCTGCTCTTGAGGCCTCTGACAAGCAGCAACAAAATCATAACAGATAAGGCTTGGCTAGGTGACAACAAAGAACAAAACCAGAAGCATTTAAGGGGAAATTCCAATGATTTTCTGCATAATGCAGTGCAATGCAAAAAAGAAAGCAAAAACACGAAAAACATGAAATGTGTCATTCTACAGAAACTTTACAGGTTCACCGAAGTGATTGTAACCAGAAATCCAAAGGGTTATATGCTTCTAAAAACTACCTGACAAAAGCTAGGCCTAAAAGGCCTAAAATGGGCTAAATCTTATACATATGTATTTACATACTGTATGGGTGGGGTGTTGTAATACAAATACCCAGAGAAAAGAAGTAAATTTACCCATGTTTGACCACTATCACCATTAAACATGTAAACACTGTAGACATGCAAGTTTGTTTTTACATCGTAGCTCCTGGCTCATATCACCACCACTGTAAAAAAAAAAAAAGGTTTAGTTTTTATTGGTCTATTCAGTGCATCATTCACATAAAATAACTCTGAATGCAATTCAGCAGTTGAAAAATTCATGTAATTCCCTTTTAATGTTAAATTTGAAAGCATCTTTTGATGCATTTAATGACATTTGCTTTAGCTTATGGCAAGAAGCCATACATGAGGCACAATTAAAGTGGGAATGATTTTGCATTGTCGTGGATTTTTTTTTTCAGCTTGCAGTGCTTGTTGCAGAAAAGTCACTGGCAAAGTTTATGGTTGGTGAATAGGAGGTGAAAGTTGCATGCCTACGGTTTAAATCTCTTGATCTTCCTTCATGCTGTACAGCTTCAACTTGAATCAACTTTACATGAGGCACAGCTCACTCTAGTGGCATGAGTCTGACATTACATGAACAACAACCAGGTCTAAGTGATCAGTGGTGCTCCCTCACTAACTGCAGTCAAGTAATGTGATTTGTTGTCAAAAGTAATCAGACAGTCACGAATTCATTTCAGATAACCCTGAAATCACTAAACCAAAAAGGCATTTGTTCAGTCTTGCCACAAACCCTGCATAACATCTAGATGCATCTCACGGACTAATCATAACCAACAGTTGAACGGTAACACAAACACATTATAATAATATATACACCAATCAGGCACAACATTAAACCACTGATAGGTGAGGAGAAAAACATTATTTCGTTATAATGGCACCTGTCAAGGAGCAAAATCTATTAGGCACTAAGTGAACAGTCAGTTTTTGAAGTGGATGTGTTGGAAGCAGGAACAATGGACCAGTTTGATCATCTGAGTGACTTTGACAAGGGCCAAATTGTGGGCTGGACAACCGTGAACAAGCATCTCTGAAACGGTGGGTGTAGTGGGATGTTCCCGTTATGCAGTGGTTAGTACCTACCAAAGGTGGTCCAAAAGAGGACCTCCATTGAACTGGCCCAGTGTCATGGACACCCAAGGCTCCGTGACACACGTGGGGAGCAAAGGCTGTTCTGTCTGGTCTGGTCTGTAGTACAATGAGCAAGGAACTGGACCATGGAGCAATAAAAGAAGGCGGCCTGGTCTCATTAATTATTATGTGAATGGTCGTGTGTGGCGCTTACCTGGGTAAGAGATGGCACCAGAATGCACAATGGGAGGAGGGTAAGCTGATGCAGGCAGTGTGATGCTCTGGGCAACGTTCTGCTGGTGGACTTTGGGCATTCATGTCGATGTTACATTGACAAGTATTGCCAACCTAAACATTTGTGCAGAACAAGCACACCACTTCATGACAATGTTACTCCCTTATGCACCCTGTCACACTACAAAATATCTCAGGAATGGTTTGAGGAACATCACAAAGAGTTTTGGCCCCCAGATTCCCCAGATCACAATCCAATCAAGTACTGGACAAACTAGTTCTAGTGCTGTTACTGACATCTTAGTGCCAAATTTCACGACACACCTGCAGAAGTATGGAGTCCATGCCTTGAGCTGTTTTGCCCTACACAGTACTGGACACAGTATTAGTGGTTTTAATGTTCTGGCTAACTGGATTATACAATAATCATATGTATTTTTTTTTTGAAGCACCATATGTAGGATTCAATGAAGGAAAACTCTTTCTTAGGACTGAATAAAAGACTCACTTCACTGTTATGCTGCTCAATATAGCTCTTCCTAACCAGCTACATAAACACATTTAACTGCTCCTTGGAAAGAACAGCATGCCTCATCCTTGAAACATTTCTCCCATCACAAAATGTACACTTATCAAACCTGGCTCCTATAAAGAAATAGTGCTAATGCACAGCATAGTTAGAATCTTTCAAAAGTAGGTACAATGTTAGTTTTGTCGTTCTGCATATAATCAGTAATTCCAGAATCAGCTGCCAGCCTGAGATACACTGGAGCTGAATTGGAACAGGTAGAGTGACACTTCCAGGGTGCATCACTGACAGTGATGTATAAATGCCTGTAGGGGTAATTAATCTGGCCCCAATCTTCTGTCCTTATTCATATTGCTGTGTTTCATCATTCAGTTGTCACACATGTACATTTACCTCTGCTTTAACTTGGTGTAAACCTCAAGAAAAAACTCAACATAGAGAATACACATTCTGTTCAACTACAATGTAATTCCTGGAATTATTTTAGTGAAAAATAAGTAACAGCACGAAGAAAGGTAAACCTAATATTTCTTCTCCAGTTTTTTATTTAGAAGTTCTTTGTCACACAAATACTGAACAGTCAAACAGCCTCTGATTTTAACCCATCCTAATACTAGTCTATACTACTGTATCACACACACACACCCACACACACTATGAGCGAAGAGCAGTGGGTGGCTACTGTAACTGGCATCCGCACATGACTCCAGGTCTTTTTGCCAGTGCCTTGGTCAAGGTTACTGATAGTAATCCTAGCATACTTATCTTTGTGGTAGAAAAAAAACCCATACAGACAAAGGGAGAATGCAAACTCCACACCCTGTCCAAGAATCAGTCCCAGATCCTTCTTGCTGTGAGGCAACAGTACTAACCACTGCACCATGTGCCACCAATATGGATCTTTACATTGTACAGAATTTGAAATTTATGCAAGAATAAGCAAAACTGAGAAAAAAAATCACAAAATCATAAAGTATTTACGCACAAAGATCAATCCATAATTACTATTTTATTTCTATAAGTGACCTCTCATTTGCATAACACTGGACACAACATTAGTAGAAACATTCATTTTTCCTAAAATTTCTTCAACCTTAAAAGCTATTTGACCTGCTGTAAAGCACAAAATTTAATGCTTTTCAAATTCAAGAATGGGAGGGTTCACTGTAGGGTTGACACAGAAAGTGCGCGCGCACACACACACACACACACACACACACACACACACACACACACACACACACAGTCCTAGATATCCTACAGATAAAAGGTTTTTCACACAAAAGCCAGGGATCACACAGTATGATCCCACTCTAATCACAGATCCAAAACATTTGAAAGAGTGTTCATCACAGAGTTGATGAATAGAATAGAATAGAAAAGTCACTTTGTGATTTACAATATGTGCTCTGATTCAGCTGCAACACTGAATGCGTGGTAGTCGTGTGACTTGCCATTCACTGCTATGACACTACAACACCTTCAGCTTTAATCAGTTTCATTTCTAAAGCACCTCCTCATTTTTAGAGAAGAACAATAGACACCCACTGGCTAATGATGCAGTTACAATATAACGATGCTGCAGGAAAACATCTGAAAACAAAAGGCCAGAGTGAGGGAGTATCTGTATTCGAGAATCTCACTTTGTAAATAACTATTAAAAAACAAAATCAAATATTGGCTCGGAATGGGAGAGAAAAATTGTACTGGCAAATATGTGCAAATTTTTTTAATCAAAGGGAACACTACGTTTTACAAAAAGGGCACTACTCTTTACAGTTTGGAAGTCTTTGGGAATATTAAACACTTATCCAAACTTTCAAGAAATTTTTTATACATAGCCTCATTTTTGTGTCAAAAAGTGTCAAAATTTATAACACCAAATGATTCGTGATGCTTCACTGACCCCCACAAAGCTGTGGCACTGTGTCAAAGATAAAACGGAGCCAACAATCATACAAACCTGAAACGTTATTCAGTTTAACCCTAGACTGAAAATTTCTCCATTTCTGTTTCCCAAACCGTCACAGGAACAAGCAAAAAAATTTCAGCCACCAATACGCCACGTAGTTCACTCTTCTCCCTCCTCTTATAAATTAGGCGTACAGACCTATGACAAACTCTGGATCAACCAAAGCACAAAGACGCGTCAACAGAGCATAATAATTAACTACATGAAAGACCTTAAAATTCTGCATAGCTAGAAAATAACAGGATCTTTTTTTCAGTACACACCCTTCCACGGTATCATTTAATCTCTGACGGGGCACAGTGGAAGACACACTGGTATCTGTGAGACTTGGTTCTCTGGGCTTTAGGACACTTCCTCAATCTCTTCCGCTTCCACCAGGCAGGTCTGGTCAGCGGAGGGCGCTCCGAACGGAGGATGATACTCGAAGGAGGGAAGCAGGGAAGAACCGGAGCTGTTCCTTTGCTGCAGGAACCAGACGACTGCAGAAATAGCCAGAATCACAACCACGCTCAGAATGACAAGCGCAGAAAGAACTGGATTTCCGTCTGAGCAGAAGACAAAACAACACATGCACATTCACTGACATGCTGATCATCTCATCAGTGTATAGCAGCTGTCACAAACAACACAATCACCACATATAATACATTTTTCACATAAATGCAGCACAAGAAGCTACTGATCTCCACTGCGTATAAACATTTATAGACATCTGCCCATTTAACGTTTCTTCTGAAATCAAGAGTATTAAAAGGGCTTCCCCCACCCCTGTGCTGGAGGTATAGTCTTTGTTCTTCTGTAAAAGTATTACACTAGATGAACACTGTTGTGAGGTTTTGATTGCATTCAGCCACAAAGGGGTAGATGGTTACTCATAGATCACACACAAGATACACACGCAAAGTGTTAAAAAAAGGCCTCTACTTACTCTTTTTTACAGGATCTACTGTCTCTGCAAAACAAGTGCAACAAATGAATCATGGCTCACGATCTTTCTAAATACAATTATTAGAGGAAGTTTACATGGTGTTACTACAGGTCAAAGCTTTTAACAAAAAGCCCATTTTCAGGAACTTATTTTTGCTGTGTAAACAAGGGGTCAAATTAAGATCCTATTGCAATTGTATTTTATTCTTTTGAAATTATTTCTTTTGTGAATCGTTACAACCCTACACTTACACATTCTCAAACTTTTGACTGCCAGTGTAATTTTCTCTATTGGGTGTCTTAAATTTGTTTTGCAAATGTAACTTACTCTGGGCTGTTTTACACACCACTCCATTTTCTGGCTGCTCAAGGCAACTGACACTCTCCCACTTCCCAGAGGCGACGTGAAGTGCCACACACGTGTCTATCGGCGGCACTTCCGAATCTTCCATAGCCCCCTCCTCCCAGTTCTTAAAGGTCAGAGGAGAGTCATCATTCCATTTAAACCCATCATCTAAGGGAAACAGTGAGACCCAGGGATACAGTACAAATTAGAGTGAGAAACTGATAAAGAGAGAGTATCACAAGCTTCAAAAAGATTCACTCTTAGCTTTGAGTCTTTTGTTCTGTGGTCATTTAATTTTGCACTACACGTGCCAGTTTGATTTCATCAGTATCTTTCAAACGATCATAATCTTTTTACTGTTACAAGTAAAAAAAAAGCCTTTCAAATATTAAACAGGCAAAATAATGAAATTAAATAAACACTCAAATAGCACTTCTGCAGTGCATATATTTTGCCTGAGATTTATACATGAAAGTGTTGTCTGGAAGTGAATTACATTTTCTTTAAATCTTTTCTTTTGTCCGAACTCCTAGACAATTCTGTAAAATGCACAGGATGTCCTGGTGTTGTGTAAAGGGGAATAATCCAGCTTCCTCTAGCTTCACAACACAGCTGGAGGTATTCAGTGAGGTCATGAATTCCCTACATGATCTTTTCTCTGCATTTTGTCATGGAAAGTTTACTGATGGAATGTAAAGCTGAAAAATACTTACTTTCTTTAGTTGTGTTTATTATGAATTCTTCTACATCTAAACCTACTATTCCATGAAACATGGATCTACCAGTGACTATTAAACAATGAAAAGATCTGTAACTGCCTGGAGAGTAAATCTGACAGGTTCTGCTTCTGAGGAGATTAAACACAAACTACAACATTCCAGCTGCATGTGAAAGGAGAAAAGAAAGGAAGTCCAGTAATCTACTTAAAGTCACACCGGTATTATTTGAACAATTTTGTTAACGTGAACTTAATGGCAACAACACATATTTATGTTAGAAAACAATTCACATTCCCTAAAATTCTTATTCATGACAACAATGTGAATAAAGTATGTAGGACATAAAAAAATATAGTTGGGCTCCTGACTGTTGGTTTTTATGTCTGAATCTGATGGGAGGAAGACACTTCTGATAACTTGATTCAGACTTAAATGAATTCAGACTTAAATGAAGTATAAGGATGCAGCACATAATGTGAGAAACAATCCTTTCCAAATTACACACCTGAATCACAAAACTATAAAATCAGTTGTTACGATCACTACTATTCCCAGCCAGACGATGATGTCGGCTTTCCAAACATTCATGCTGGAGTCAACAAGTTGTTTTAGTCAACAAGTTGTTTCACCCATTTAACATTTCTTCTGAAATGAAGGGTATTAAAATGACTTTTTACCTGCTTTTCTTTCAGGTACAACATTTGTTCTTCTGTAACAGTATTACACTAGATGTTCAAACACTGTTGTGAGGTTTTGATTGCATTCAACCACAAGGTGGTGGATGGTCAGTCATAGATCACATGTGAATCACAAAACTATAAAATCAGTGGTTACCATCACTACTATAGTACATTCCCAGCCAGACGTTGATGTTGCCTTTCCAAACATTCAAGCTGTAGTCAACAATGAAGTTGTTTTCTTCAGTGCTCTGCACTGTTAACAGGTCTAGAAAACATTAATAGAGGTGTTAGTAGTTCAAACCCAGGGCCCACTCTTGGATAATGTGAAAAACATAACTGAAGAACCAGAGACAGTACCGAAGCCCTTGCACATGTCTTTGGCTTTTTCAATGGTGTAACTTTTAGCAATGTCCTCATCTCCATGGACAAAGTGGTAGCAGCTTTGGCCAAAGGACACCCATGTGCGTCCATCAGCAGGGCAATCTGTGAACAGTTTTTGACAACAGTTAATATTTTGGAGCAGTTTTATTGTTATGAGCTTTTATGTTTGCTTTCCACTGTTTGTAACCCTTTGCAGCTCATGGCCAGAGGTATATACTATATGGACAAAAGTACTGGGACGCCTGACCATTAAACAAACAGGGACTTAAATTCAAATACGCAGACATGTTACATAGACAACAATATGGAGTTGGACCCGCCTTTCCAGCTATAACAGCTTCTGCTCTTCTTGGATTCCCACAAGATTCTGGAATGTTTCTGTGTGAATTTGTGCTCATTCATTCTGTAGAACATTTATGAGGTCAGGCACTGCTTTTGGATGAGAAGGCCTGGCTCTCCGTTACATTTCACCCCAAAGGTGTTGGATGGGGTTGAGGTTAGGGCTCTGTGCGGGCCAGTTAAGTTCTTCCACACCGAACTCATCCAGCCATGTCTTTATGGAGTTTGCTTTGTACATTGAGGCACAGTCATGCAGGAATAGAAAAGGGCCTGCTCCAAACACTGTGTTCACAAAGATGGAAGCATGGTGTTGTCCAGAACGTCTTGGTATGCTGAAGCATTAGGATTGCCCTTCACTGGAAGTAAATGGGATCTAGAAGCCCAAACCCTGGAAAACAGGTGTCCCTATATTTTTGTCCATATAGTATACTTCGTGTACGTGCAGCAGACTGCTTTCGATGATGGGCCAAGTCCAGTGCCATAACCTCACTTCCTCTTTCATCCTAAACATGTGGAAATCTTCAGACAGCGTCCCGTGATCCAGTCAGAGTCCCCACACAGTTCTCTACATTCACGTTTAAGAAAATTGCAAAACTGAAGTTGTACTGACATTATTGTTTCTTACGTCAAAAACAAAGCAATGACAGCGTTCAAACGTCAAAGTAAAGATATGTGTTTGCTTATGCTTAACTCCTGTACAGGTCCAGCAGCATATTATTATATAGTCTCTTTTTTAGGGTTCGAGTTCAGCCATAACTTCTGAACGCTGCCATAACTACCGCAGCAAAAAGTTGTAAACGAGAACACCAGGGCGCTTTCCGCACAAACAAAGCACAACAAAGATATTACTACTCACCCGCATTTGCCTGTCCCAGCTGGCAGTGGTATAGGAAGCTGAAAAGAGCAAGACTTAGAAACGAAGCAAAGTGCCAACCCTTTGACTCCATGTTTACGGTACAATCCAAACAGCCTTGTTTTCCCCACCAGTATTCCAACAAATTCCGCCCCCGTGCTACGATTGGCTACGAGTGCTTCAACCCTTCACTTTGATTGGCTAATAGTTCATCCTACAGCTAGTACTAGCCAATCCTATTTCCGAAGGTGCGATCCGCCTCAAAACGGGTGGGAAAAAAGTACCCCCACAGATCTCATGGCTGAGAACGTGAACTTTGAGCAGAAGCGTTTCACAATCAGAACATGTTCGCACTCGCACGACCTTCTGCAGTGTGTGTCAGTCCAGCTTATGGCCCACAGTAGCGGCCCTTACTCCAAAAGACCCCGCTTAACTCATAGAAGATATGTCAGTAAGAAAATACTAGAACGTGTAGTCCATGCAGACTCCAGGCTTAAGAAACACTGGACTATGGACTGGATCAATGTGTCAGTGGGACTGAGAATTTCCAAGATGGGCTTAATTCTGTCTTATATTTAACAGACCTCTGGTTTTGAGTTTGAATACCTGTTACTAAACAAACGAATGATTGAACAGTAGCAGGAATAAAATACTACTACTTATAATAAGATAAAATAGATAAAAAGAACTTTATTATCCCAAAGGAAATTATTTTGTCATTAGCATGCTCAGTGCAACAGAAGAACAAAATAAGACAACAGAGAAATTAAAAAAATATATATAGTCAATGAACAATAAACAATAGTGCAACACAAATACATAGTTGTAACAAGATAAACTGTAATACTGCTACATTGCTGTGTGTAAAATGTGCTGTATCTGCAGATTAGTACAACAAAATGGCTTATGAAAGTAATAAAATAGCAGCAGATAATGAGGAGCTGTGATTAACATTTTGTAACATTCAGTCAATTCACAGATGAAACAGTTAAGTTATATTGCACAAACCCAAGTATTTTCCCAGTTCTAGCTCACCTGGCTTCTTAAAGCCCTTATTCCTCGATGAGTTGGGTCAGATGCCAATTACACTGACTGAAAGTCACTGGATGCTGAGAATGATGATTTTAAGCTGTGTGTAAGAAAAAACCTTTAGGTGGGATCTCATTGCTCAGCATAGGCACACACTCTTCCTTCAAGAGGCCTCTAGATGGAGCCTTTAGTCCCTTATGAGAGCAGAGGAGGGAAGTTTGAGGCCTTGGTGGTTCCGGATGTGAGTCAAGTCATAAAAAAGGAAAAGAAAGAACTGTTCTTGCCTTATTTACAAAGACTTGTCCATAGTTAGAAATGGGCTACGTGAACACACTGTGCTGATTAACTGTAACCACTGCTGTGTGGGACCCTGTTTACTTATTTTGTAGTCAAAGTAACTTATGCTCCTCAATAGGAGTAGCTGTGACTCCTGTTGAGTGGCGTGTTTTAGTGTGCTTGAATTCTTGTGTAACAGCAGCCTTCGGGTGCAGTAGAGTGAGAAAGCCATGAGGGAGTGAGAGAAAGCGAGATGCTGAGAGACTGCACACTGGAGGCGAGAAGAAGGAGCTCAACGCACACCCTGTGGTGTGTGTGTGTGTGTGTGTATATGTGTGTGTGTCACACATGAACACACTGGGGTGTGAGCCTACCCCACTGTTCCACACAAACAGACTTCGCCGGCTTTTTGAGTAAAACTGCACCCGGTCTCTCTCAGCAACAAAAGCCTGGGCGGCTTTTCCTCAGCCCAGACATTCTGGCTTAGTGCCAAAGTGCCCGACAACTTTCAAGCTTAAAAGAGAGAGAGAGCGCCTTTAATGCTGGCTTAATTGAGAATTCAATATAAATGCTCTGCTTTCAGGCTAAGAAGCTTTACGAGTGCATCGCTGCTCAACATATTGGCTTGAGTAACATATTACATGGTGTAATTTAGGACATATGGAGTAAGAAGCTAAAGGTGCTGTGGATGTGAGAGTACTCTTGGTATCAGATGTACGAGATCTGACCGTTCCAGAATTTCTGACTCAGCCTCCAGTCACTCGCAGGCAGAGCACACCGGCCAGACACCCTTCTCTGTTTATTTATCAGCTGTTGTTGACTTTGTGAGGAACAGGGACTTCTTTATTTTGGTGTTGTGCAAGTTGGGTGGCCTTCTTATTATCCCGATGGTCCCAGCAGGCAGCGCAGCACACATGAGTCAGTAATGTGTAGACCGCGGATGAGTGTGGCTGCACTGTATTTAGCTTTACAACTGTGTTTGGCTGATCCAATCAAACCACTCAAAGCCACTTCAAGCAAGATTTCTCCTCAGACTTTCCAAGACGCCGGGAGATGCGTTTAAAAAAGAAAGAAGCAAAGGAGGAGCTTCACCCTCATGGCTGAAACAGAGAAAAACTGATAGAAGGGACACAAACACTCCAGTAAACAAACAGAGGTTTACAGTGTAGTAATAGTTCACAGTTAAAAAGAATGGGATTCATTTAAAAAAAAAAACCCAAAAAACTTTAACTGCCAAAATTTGCTTATGCACCTTTTCCCCCTACGGTATAGTTGTACCTCCCAAAATAAAAATTACCATTACCATTATGTAACCCTACTTTATAAGGTTTAGTGTTGGACTGTTAGGGTTCTACCTTTAACTTGGAGAGTGTGTGAACTTGGGCCTGGTACTGGTCACAGGTGGCTGAGAGCAGACAGCTGTAGTCTGAGTCTCGCTCCTCGTCTGGTTCTCTAGGCCTCCTGTAGGGTGGCATGACGCCACCACACACACACACACACACACACACACACACACACACACACACGCTCTCTCTCTCTCTCTGCAGTCCTTCATTGCTCCAGCTCCTTGTTGGGCCCATCTGTTGATCATAGGCCTTACCCCAGTTTTCATCAAATATAAATCTGTAAGAATCTTTCACTGCTTAAATATTTTACATCGTATAATTTACAAGCTCTTACAAATCCACTTGACCCCTAATCAGGAGCAGCCGAAAGTCGAAGAAAGATGATCGTTTACAAGTTCTCACAAATATAATTCATTTCAAAGGTGTGCGTACTATCTTCTCTTGACAATAAATGAATCAGCAGTGAACAGCCACACACAAGTGTGGCAAGAGGTGGGCAATAAGAAGCTCCATTTGCTCAGGTAAATGTAAAAGAAGAGTTTGGATAGATTAGTACTTTTCATATCATGCTTTCATTTTTTTCTCAAATGTAAATTAATCTACTAACATTTGAATCACTAATATTAGCCAGGGCAGCTGGTGGCCTAGTGGTTAGGGAGTTGCCCCTGCAATCAGAAGGTTGTGGGTTTGAATTCCAACACTGCTAGTGTCTTCACCGAGGTATCCTTGAGTAATGTTCTGTCCCCACACACTGATCCCCGGGCGCAGCCCACTGCTTCACTTGGTGAATGCGTTAAATGCAGAGAAAGAATTTCACGCTGTGGTGTGTTCACCACTCTGTTGTTTTTTTTTGGGGAATTTTTTTTTTTTTAGATTTGTTTCCCCTTCAAATCAGGAGCATCAAAAGGAGAGGAACCAACATGCTGACAGATGCTGACCAACTACAGTTACCCTGCAGTTCTGTGAGTTACTCAGTACAGTCATTTTCTGAGCTACTTTGGTCCTTCTGCTCAAGTTGTTTTTTGAAAAGATACATTTACTTTATCCTGAGTTGCTGTTTAACTGCAGTAATACTTTTTACTGGAGTATGTCGTCGGTATCTCTGTTCACTATCCGGTAGCATCAAGTAAGTGTTTACAGAGGCGTAAATCTGGCATGTTTTAGTGCTCCCTGCTCAAACACACCAGAATCAATTCTGCAGTTAGTTAACAAACATTATCACAGAGAAAACAGCTCTGAAGTGCAGAGGGACTGTAGGAACAGGGCTGAAAAACACTGGGAGAAAGCTGCTGTCACAACAATTCTGCCCCCTAGTGGTTTGAGTGGGAGGCTTTCCTCCTGCCGACTGGTAGGGAATAAGTTTCTAAATGTTTTGATTTTTAGTTAAAATAAGTATTTAAAACATTAGTATAAAATTATATTTCGAAAGAATGGGCTTCACATTTTTGTCAACTGTCTCCCCCTGTTACACAGACGGAGTGTGTATCACTGGGTCGTCTCAGTACCAAACATCCACAAGGACCACAAGGATATTCCCTTGCAAATCAGTGGGCTACTATACTGAGAACAGTTTTTCCCCTTGTATTTGCATTAGCCAGAAATAAAGATGGAAAGTCTACTCAACCTACCAAATTTAGGTTTTTATTAAAAAATTTCAAAGAAACAAACAGAAATAAAGCTTAAGGAACAATCTAATGAAAAGAAGTTTTTTGGCTTTGACAAACACGACAAAAAAAAAAAAAAAAAAAAAAAAAATTACAGAGGAAGGTCTCTCTTTAACCAGACAAGTTACCACAGGCAAGTTTGTGGCACATGTAAAAACAAACAAACAAAAATAAAATAAAAATAACTCTCATATAGATTTCTCTATGAAAAACTTTTTTTTTTATTTTCAAACAGTCTGTACAAAACTTCTCTGTTCATAAATTATTTTTTTTGTCATAACTTAATGGCTGTCTAATATGTGATGTTTCACGTTCAAGAGCGACTCTTCCTGTACGTCTCCCATTCTTTCATCCAGCTATACATTGGCACTTGGTTCAGGTGTTACTAGCAGCTTCGCCCACACAATACTCATGCTCCTGCATTCCTCAGTCTCAAGCCGCGTACACACACACACGCGTACACACATCCTTCAATCTCTGCCCACCCAGATACACTCACACTCTCACACTCACACTCTCACACACACACTCTCACACACACACTCACTCACACTCACACACTCACACTCACTCACACACTCACTCACACACACTCACTCACACACACTCTCACACACACACTCTCACACACACACTCTCACACACACACTCTCACACACACACTCTCACACAC
>JBBIGA010000002.1:16874587-16904903 GCA_037576975.1 Alestes dentex
ATTGGTGAATGGATTAAAAAAGCAGACAGAGGGAGTCTGTCTTACAACACGCCCCCACCCACACACACACACACACACACACACACACACACACACACACACACACACACACACACACAAATAACACAGCTTGCCCAAGACTTAATGACATCATCTCCCAAAAATGAGAGACAGGAAGCTGTTTTTCGACTGAAGCATTTCTGAAAACAGCACTTTCCTCTTAGAAAGTGCACACACACCACTAGAACGTAATTAATGATGAACAGTGGCCCAGCCTTCAGAAATGACACATGTGGCCAAAAATATAAAGAATATTTTTGTTTTGGTAAGGACATACCATGCATTGCCTTTCACCATATAAACTAAAACATTTGCTAGTTAAAGCTGCGTTAGTGAGACCAGGAGAAGAGCAAGGAACTCTTGAGTCAGCTCGGAGTCACAAACAGGAAGCCCATTTCAGAGCAATGTCACTAAAGCTGTCCAGTCTGACAAATGAACCAGACATTGAACCCAAAACACAGAGAGCCAATGGTAAGTGTTTTCCAGAAAGGAACCAGGTGGCCACACACAGAGCAACAACAAAACGTCAGCCAGAGAAACAAAACATTCAGGGTAAACACTCCCAGATGGAGGCCACCTTGGGGAAGGTGAATGATCTTCCAAACTGATTGCGTCTGATCTTCTAAACTGATGGCCCTGAAAAATGTTATTACAAACAAACAAGAGCCCTAGATGGGACAGTTAAAATCAAAGTGTCAAATTTAAACTAAAAGCAGTATGTGAAAAGCAGTTGTGCATAAGTATGTGGAAGTACTAGCCAATGCTGCATATTTTTTAGTCTGAAATAACAAATTAGAAGGTTTCGATTCCACTGTGCTGGCCATTGGCAGTCCTTTTGTGACACAGTTGACTGTAGTTCATTTGGGAGAAAAAAAGCAGGAAAAGGTGAAAAGTTTCGAAAAGTACTCTCATGAGAAGCGCTTTTATTTGTCATTGTTTTTCCTTTCTGAAATACAGTTGGAGCTGAACCTGGTATGTGTAATATTGGCCAGAGGGAACCGAGCAGAGCGTATTGTGTAATCACTGAAAGGGCAGAAAGCGTTGATAGAGAGATGGAACAGATTCTTGAGGAAGTCATACATAGCATGGTAGGCTGGAGCAGGGTACATCGTAGAAGAAATCCAACCTCTGAACTCTCCTGGGAAACAGGGGAACAGACTTTCTTTAAAGGAAGACTTTTGACCTCTCGTCCTATAGCCTACGTAATAGAGCCTTACTCATCGTACCCGCGCTGCAGGCAAACAGGGCGAGGAAAAAACAGCATTAATCCCATTCAATTAATATCCAAACACCAAAACCATTATGAGATTTGAAATCCAATTATGGAGGATGACCCTTAAAGCCTGTGCCAGTGCCGTCTCTCGGCTGCTGTGACCTTCTGCTTTTCTCTACTGATTCCAGGCCAGGAGCATGAGGGGGTTTCCAACGGGGTCACCTCAAATGAATCATTAAAGGCATCTCAGTATGACGCTCACACCAGCCCCCGGAAAGTCATTCCTTGCCCAGTTTAGAATGCCAGCTCTGCAAGTGGAAAGTGGGAAGGGTTAGGAGGTAAGAAAGGCAAATGGATTACCCTGCTGCGTTCTAGGCCACTGAAGGCTGATTGAGGACGCAGCACCATTATGAAATGTTGATGAATGTCATTTATAAATCTTTCCAAAGGCCTGTGACAGGAGAGCAGTGGTCCTTCTTGGCCCTTAAATGGGTTTTATAAGCTTCCTGCTCTGCTTTATAGGGGGCAAAGGGGCCAGCGAAGACAAACTCTCCCTATTAGGCCCTCTCTCCATTAGCTTCCATTGAAAATCCATTAGAATTGGATTGCCCAGGCTAGTGATAGAGATAGGGTGTCGTTCCTGCCAGAGATGCAGCAAGGGGAACAATGCAAATGCCATCTCACCTGCTGTTCTTGCCCTGCCTTCATCCTATTACTAAGCCTAATCTGAGCTCCTGTTACTATTCACCATGCACTTATTGATTTCTACAGACACCAGTCAGGGTCATACTACTATCCACAAAAGCACACACGGCATGGATCTGTCCTCTGTTCAACAGCCAACAGTAAACTTTCTGTTCAGGGCCACAGATTTGGTAATGTTCAACTACACTGTGTAATGATTCTTACAAATTAGTAATATTTCATCTGAGGAGGCACAGCAACGCTTTTTAAAAACAATGCCTACAAAAAATTTTGAAAAGGTCCTATAATCAAAACACACAAAATGCAAATGCTAATCCCAGCGCTCTCTGATTGGACCACTGCTCTGAATTTCACACTGCATTCATTCTGTTGAAGCAAAATACTGACTTAGAACTGCATTCATTTAGTCACTGACTTTTAGTCAGAGCTAATAAATAGTAGAAAGGAAAGCACAATGAACTTTCAGTTGTTTATAATAACCCATTCAAGAATATATCTCTGTGTGTGTGTACATCCATATATGTGTGTCTGCAATAAATATTATTACTTAAATATATTTTGCTATATTTGCTATTTCTGCACTGCTGGTGTGGTAAGCAACTCTGCTGGTTGCGTGCTTCCCTCATTCATATGACATCTTGATGCTTACCATTAACAATTTTTATACTTTGGGGTTAAAAAAAAAAAGTACAAAGATGGGTTCAAGTTCCAGATATATATAAAATATGGCAAGAGATACTTTGCATGATGTTAAACATGACTTCATATAGGTGTACATTGCTAGTTAAACAAGCTTGTAGTAGAGAAAGAGGTCATAAACTTGTGGTAAATAGAAATCAAATAGAAAGGGAAACTACTAGTGTTGTATTCTGTTGGAAACAGTCACCCATAATAGCCAAAATGACAATACCATAAGAATCTCCTCTATTGTATCTTACCAGCGCAAAAAACAATATCTTCGTTCTAACGATACTATGGCCTCTTTTCTGTCCTGGAAAAGTTGCACACAGTGAGTTAAAAGGTTAAAGGGGGGAACCGTTTTAGCTATCAGAATGAGATTAAGCTAAATGCAGCTAATAGTTTGGAGATCACACCCTTGGCCCTCACTTTGCACTAATCCAGAACCTTAAACCGCCAGTGCTAAGTGTTCACAGAAGTACTGTAGTCACTTTGCTGTGGCAGAATTCTATTCTGAGATGGTGATTAAACTCTCCTCCTATCAAAATGACTGAACTCAATATTGTTTCTAAAGGTATTAACTAATTCTTCAAATACACAAATGCAGTGGTTTGTGAACCATAACTGAAACATTTGGCTATGTAATTAGACTCGAGCAAGAGAGACACTTGACTTTCTCAATGATGTGGAAATGATGTGGAAACAGAAATTGCTACAGTTTGTCTTCTCTGCTATAAAGAGCGACTCCCCTCCTTAGCAAACACTGCAGGGAAGCCATTGAGGAGGAAGAAAGAGATTGAATGTGCTACAAAGTCAACATCTTATAGTCTGTCTATGTGAGAGAGAGAGAGAGAGTGTGTGTGTGTGTGTGTGTGTGTGTGTGTGTGTGTGTGTGTGTGTGTGTGTGTGTGTGTGTAAAGGGTGGCTGGTTGACAGGAGGTCTGAAAGGGGAAAATGAGATTTCAAAGTCATCTTGCTGGTCTCAACAGTCGCTAATAAGATACAAAAATAAAACAAGACTAGGTTGTTAATGGTCTTTTATTGTACAGGGCCTTTATAAAGTTACTGGCCCTCCACCAGCAGTATGTACTGCTAGTCCTTCTGGATCTATCTGACCTTGTCAGGAGATGTAATTTTTCATTTCAGATCAAAATGCAACGCTCCCATCAAATCCCGTCTCTCTTTCTGTCTCTCTGCCATGGCAGTCAATGGCCTATTACTCTCTCTTAGACCCCTCATCCACAACAACCCACTGACTGCTAGTTGAGTGGATTCTGTCCCATCTCTTAGAATAATTTCAAACCACCCCACAGTATGACAGTCATTATAACTAATCATTTATTCACCACATTACTCCTGGTTTAGAGCGCTAAAAGCTGGAGATGTGCCGGCAGCCCAAAGATACTCGGCTACTGAGAGAAGCCGACATTCACTATTTTACACGAACCCAGATGCAGACACAATTCAGACAACAAAAAACTTATGGATCACTAGGGCTGAACAATTTTATTTAAATTTTATTTAAAATGTATACAATGTATTATTTCTTTGAACCTAAAACAATTTCACTGAAAGATTTTATAAATGATAAATATTTTATGCAATAAATACTAGTCTAAAAATTAATATTTCAGCCTTGTTGCTCACTTACTTCATCTCAAATGAGTGCTCACTTCTGTTGCAACTAACTGTTGCAAAATTGCAGTGAAACACCACTGTATTTTCTCAAATATCTCCAAAGACCATAGTAATGTTATTTTATTGTTGGAGGTCACAGTGTCTTGTGTGATCTTACGTCTGGTTTCGCATCTATAGGGAATATATCAAACACGCACTGTGTTGCTGAGGCTGAGTGGATTATAGCCATATACAAGACCCAGCGTGTGGCAACTGGAACCGTGCTGATACAGAGGATTGATGTTTACGTATTTCAGACCATATTCCCCTCCTCAAGCCGTAATCGATCTCCATTTCGGAGCAGCACTTCCCTCTCAGAGCCCAACTGGGATTAATGAGTCACAGCCAGTAATTCAGACCTGCAGGAGGCCCTGCTCCTATCTCTTCATCAACTTTAGTAAACATGAAAGCCCTCTGAAGCATAACCACCTTCTTTCAGAACTAGCATGATGATCCACAGCCCCCACATGTCTCTCAGTCGGTAGGATCGGGGAGAGAAAAAACTTGTGTGTCAATAGTAGATCAATAATAACAGTAATGAGAGGAAGTGAAGTACTCACGGCTGGCAGAGCTTGACCAGGTCATGGTCTGTGGTTGCTGGGGGCAACCCCCGGATGTACAGGTTGGTTTTGCTGAGCTGTTCCCATCCTGCCGTGCTGCTGCTACTGCTGCTCTGATTGGTGCTGCTGTTGGTTCCGGGGCTGGGCGGGGCCATGGGCTGGGACGAGGGGCCAACGGGGGGCTGCCAGAAACGACAGAAAAACAAAACAGGGTCAGTGTGAAGAAACAGAACCACACACCAGTGCGAAAGGTAAACGTGGCCCTTAGATCTGGCAGAGAAAGAAACTGACAGACAAAAGGACAGGTTTGCAGGCCTGTTATTTTGGATTATGCATGAATACAATGTGGTGAGTGTGGAGATGACAACTGGGACAGTTATTAGATAAACAAAAGCTGATTGTGGACTGCAGGGAGCTAAAGCTATTGGCTAATCCTGCTCTCTGCTGCTGCATTCATTATGCGGATTAAGAAGGAGAGACAGAACCTGGGTGTGAAAGCCTATTTTGAAGTGTTATTGATCAAACTTACAGTAAAAGGACTGGGGTCAGTTTCTGCCAGCATTTAAATCCTAATGAGTATGGGGGTGTGGCAGATACTAGATCAAAAATTGAGGCCTGGGCTCTGGAAAGCAGGCTGCACTGGAGCTTAAAATGCATCTAGGCTGTAAAAACATTTTAGCTGTGTTAGTTGACTTCTCGTCATATACACAGGACTATGTCTTAGTTAATATTTTAGGATAAAGAAGAACTTTGTCGTCCTAGCTGTGGAACAAATTGTTCCTCCAGGGCCTTTGGCACTACATACAAGAGGGGTCAATGTTTACTAGGCCACACAGCACTACTCACCAAGACATTGACCACATGTAGTACAATTGAAACAGTGATGCACAGTCCAAGGGTTTTAAGGATACATTTGGCTCACCAATAAGTTTGATTCAAAAATAAAGAAAAAAATATTGCTGTGACCTTCTAATGGGGAGCAGGTGTGGTTAATCTGAGACTGGGAGTGTGTCATCGGACACTGAACGTGTTGTGTGGGTTATGATGAGGCTGGGAGTGTGGCAAACAGGATTAATGTGATGTGGTGATTAAACTAACTGCCCCCTTTGGTGTTAAAATAATCCAGCTGCGTTAAATCCTTTGATGTTGATACTTTGACAGCTGTATAAGATAGCACAGGAGCAATATGACAATATTTATCATTAAGATAATTGCATCACATTATGTCACAACTTCCTGACCATTTTGTGGATATTGTTAGTACTTTAACACGGACCAACTGCCTGTTTCATTACAACGAGAGCATGAATAGGCCTGTTTAAGTGGAGTTAGCACAGCATAGTGTATTGTGATACATATATATTGTGATTAATTTTATTTGCCCACCCCTAAGATCATAAAATAGAATTAGTAACCATATAATAAATAAAATGCAGCTGATGTCACTTACTCTTACAGCGCACAGTCACATTTACAATACACTGTGACACTATGCACTTTTACTTTAAAAGTACTAAACCACAAAACACAAATGCATAAAAAAAGACATTTGAAGCTGAATGTAAGTAAGGAGGTACCTGATTAAATATGTATACCATTTCTCAATCGGACACCTACACACAAGTACGTCTTCCTATGAGAAGCATTTTGCCTATGTGCAGTCTATTAGATTATGCCAGTCTAAAAGAAGCAAGTGGAATTACTCGGCTGTATCCGTGTCTGTAACCTGACTGACTCCACACTGTCTGAGAGTGTGAGTGAGGATGAATATCTCACTTTACTGTGATCCCTATCTCGTTTGAAGTCTGCTTTCTTCGCTTCTCTTCTCCAAGCAGTGAAAAGCAGGTGCTCTGGGCTGTGAATGTGTTTCTGTGGGGTGTGCAGGACTATCCATATATGGTTGGTTTTTTTTTATGTCAATCACCTGTGACCCAAAGAAGTGTGACATGTAAGTAGAGTTAGGCACTATGGCAAAAAAGTTTTTATTGTGATACTGCAAGAAATTACCATGGTTCCATCAAACACTGAATACCATTTTCATTCAAAATTTGACACACTGCACTAAAAGTTAAATGGGGCTAATTAAGCTGTCTTTGTAATGACTTCTCCAGTTTGGACAGTATCACGTTATGCTCAGAAAAGCTTACCATGACATAATTTATAGCAGAAACAATAAATGTCACTATATTGCCTTACTTTACATGTTTGTTACATGTGTGTGGGACTGAGTGAGAGAAAGAGAGAAAAAGAAACATTTAACATAAAACATATACTGAACGGATCTACTTGTTCTAGGCTGCAAATACGACCTTTTACTGCTCCGCTGGGCTCCACACACAGACACACACAGACACACACACACACACACAGACACACACAGACACACACAGGAAACCACTTGCATGCCAAGGTCTTCACATGCAAACCAGCCAGAAAGACATGTCTGGGAATGAAAAGTAAGCAACAGGAAAAGAATGACAACACTGCGTCAAACCCTGCAGTAATGTGTGTGCCTGTGTGTGTGTGTGTATGTGTGTGTGTGTGTGTGTGTACCATACAGAAACTCCCAGTACATATATTTGGATTTTATTTTAGACACAAAAAAACAAAAGGTGTGTATGCTTTTACCTTATCACCCAACCACAGAGCACAAATTAAGTGACTTTGAAGAAATTCACTGCACATGCAATTTAAGAAAGAAATTAACTTGTGGACATAAGAGAAAAATACTAAATCCAAAGTGTTGCTTTCATCAACGTAAAAATTATGACTAAATATCATCATCAGCGAACATTTATCCCGTGACAAAAACGAGACCTGACGCAACGTAAATGCTGGTCATGTGACGATAACTATAATTAAATATATAATGCAATATTGTTGACGAAAAAGAACGAAACTAAATGTGGTTTACAAAATAAAAACTATGCTAAAATGTCTCATTTTCGTTGACTAAAACGAGACAAGGCGTTATTTCCTCCCGTCTAATTGCGTTTTTATTTATAATAATACTAATAATAATAGTAAAAATAACAATAATAAAATGCGTTATTATTATTTTGCAGTATTTCTGTTTCCTGTTTCTACACACAGCATTTTGATAAGCAGCCGTTCCCATATCCATGTAAAAAAAAAAAAAAAGCTGATCCTAAATTGTTCTGATTTGGTTGTGTAGACTACATTTGTTCAGGAATAAAAAAAATATTCAGGTAAGTTCAGGCCAACACACTGAAGGTGAAGACTTTTACAAATGTGGGTTTTATGGCAATAGACAGACAAATTTTCATTTTATTTGCACTTTTTAGTGATGTGATTTTATTTAAATTTGTGTGTGTGTACTTCTAAGTTCTAACATGTTTGTTTGACAAAATAAATTTTGTAAATTCAAATCAGATTGTCTTCTGTGTCTGGAATGGATGTACAGTATTCTCGAGTCTATAAGGTAACAATAATATAATAATAGGATAACCTTGTTTGAATTGTGAAATAGGTTTGACTAAAAGAAAATTTAGATTTTGTCTATTCTACTAGGTACTCATACTATATTGACTGGGTTAAATAGAATTGCATTACTAAAAACAGAGACTAAAATACAACTTTCACTGACTAAAACTAGACGAAAATAGTCGTGGATAATTCTGACTAAAATAAGACTAAAATGCTCAGACTTTTAGTCGACTGAAACTTGACTGGACTAAAAAGAGATTGGACATGACTAAGACTAATAAAAACTAAAATGACAGCTTCATGCAAAGACTAGTCTGAAACTAAAATTAAGACAGGCCGCCAAAAACAACACTACCTCACAGCAATAAATGTGCTTGGCGTCAGTAGGATTACTGAGATTCAACAGATAAGGAAAAACCTTTCTTTTAAAGCATGGTCCGTGTTCATGGGTCTTCCGCAGTTAGCCATAGAAGTGCGCAACACTTTATATAGGAACATAAACCCCTTAATTGGAATCATGCTCTCTATTCAAAGACCACACATAGCAGCAAAAATCTTGGGGATATTTGGGCAGGCTTTGAGTGTGCCGGTTAGATGGCCCTATTATTCACATTATAAAAGAGCTCTTGTGTGGCAGAGCCAATCACTTCCGTCCTGTTTGCATGGACACAGATGTTCTGAGCTAGGGGAGCTTTTCCTCTTCAAGTACTCCCTCTGTTACACTCTGATTACCCCCTTTCTCTGCCTTTCTCCGTATTTTCGAGCAGTCACAAGAAAGAGGAAGCGTTTGGAATCCAAAGAATGAAGCAGCAACAGAGTTGAGCAATGGCAGGCTGGGCGGGCTCCAGAGGCTCTGATCGTCTTTCCAGCATTTGCACGTT
Organism: Alestes dentex; assembly: GCA_037576975.1. Lineage (NCBI taxonomy): Eukaryota > Metazoa > Chordata > Actinopteri > Characiformes > Alestidae > Alestes > Alestes dentex. The sequence goes on from JBBIGA010000002.1 coordinate 16,883,809, forward strand.
TCCTCGGTCCTGCAAGTCAACATTGACTGGCAGGGATTTCAAACCAGGAGAAGTGTTTAAGGCCTGCATCCTGACCGCTTTCCTCCTTTTTGCCCCATGGACTGCTTCTCAAAGGTGTGTGCAGACTAGCAAGCAAAGATGAAATTACCACCTCTCCGAAACGGCGTCCTCGGAACAACGGCACACTGGCAGTACATTCTGCTCCTCCTCTCAGAATCCTTACACATTTAACCTTGCTTTTGGCCAAACCTGGTCAGCGACGACATGGCCAGGAAAAAGCTAGCACTTTTTTTTTTTTGTGCTGGATGATTTGCACAAAAGCTGCTTCTGAGAATATAGTTGACTGCACTACCATGCTCATTACTGCTCATCTTGAAAGTATTTCTGAATCGAAAGCTGAACAGGAAACCTTAAATTTGCTTTGTGGGAAGGGGGGATGCCCTAGCACCTGCTTTCCACTCAAGCCTGATAAAGAAAGAAGTTTTCTAGTTAGAGTAAAGATACAGAAAATGGGTGAAAACGATGGCAAACAAATAACACCCCAGATAAAACTGATTTTATAGCTAAATGTCACAATTCTAAAGAAAAAGCAGCTCAGCCCAGATCAGTCATAGACGTAAAGAGGAACACATCAGAAACATTCCCCCCATGAGTAATGGTGATATAAAAGAACTACCTGAACTTGGACAGGTTGGGCTCTATTTTTATGGTTTCAAAATGACCGACTACCAAAAAGTTCACTGATCTCTCTTTTTACTGTTATAATTTTGGCAAACACCGACAAAAACTAAAACAAGAAAACAGACCCTCAAGTCAAATGAAGTTAATTCAGTTTATCTACGAAAGGAATGCAGATAATGCAGAAAGTTAAAGTGAGGCATGTGAACCACTTGTCTCTTGTGTACTCAAATTTGTTTTACGTCTACAGACATGGGTCATTTTTCAGTTCTAGTGAGTTATTAGTTTGAGGCCTGATGTGATTTGTGCTTCACCGTCAGCATTTTTGTTATATGACTGCAGGTTTGTGTTGCACCACTGTTGAAGATGATGTTATTGTATTTGTGGCAAGCGTTAGTGAAAACTTTCTGTTGTGTCTCAGGCAATTTTACAGCTCTCTAACACATGCATGTGTTTCCCAAATACAGACCTTTGCCTGCCCATGCATAGGCATTTTCCTAATTTTAAGGTTGACCAAACAGTAATCAAAAATTTCTATTGTATTTGGTCATTCATGGTACTGTACTGTTATGCTTGTGTCACGATACATAACATTTTGAAGTTGCTGACATTACACAGCCCTACTGCTATTGCCAACACTATACTGATTCATGTTTAATTGCACTGGTAAGTTTTGTATCCATAATAACATGCTGCTTCACAAAATAGCAGTCTTCCTCTTGCTAAGCAGTTTTCAGCTTTTTCAATTCTGTTTTGTACACTTCACAGACACTATCCAAAACCTTATAGTTAACTGTAATGTATCTTGTTGGGTGATTTAGAGAGCTGATAATAATATATAGTGAACAAAACAGTCAACATTAAAGAGAATTTGTGAGATTACAGTAACAGAAATTGGGAAGTTTGCAGTATTCATTCAAACTTAAATATCAAATAATATGAAACCATGACATCATTATACTGAATTATCTCAATAGCTAAAAATATCACCACCTTATTTCTGCATGTGCACATCAAATATAACTGATACACTGCAATAATGGCTGCGCTGCACTTCAAAATGCTTTGTCTCAAATGTTTTAGTTCCAGGCATAAATCCCTGTCTGGAAGCTAAAATCTGCAGGAATTTCCTTTTAGAATCCCACCGTTTCCTTTCTCCACTCAAGCTGTCTGAGAGAGGCGGGACGGCTGACAAAGGCCTCATTAGGGAACATGGCATGACTCAGGTACGGCCACTGTGCCTCATTAGATTACTTACATGCAAATCTACTCAAGCTGGTGCGGTGAATGCTGACTTTGACTTTTCCATTGATGGTCAAAGACAACTGTCCAAATCTGGTTATTTGTGTCTTTTTCTCTCTCTTCTCTTCATCACTGATCAAATAAAGGCCGTTGAGATTTTCTGACTGAACTAAGCACGTTTTGAACGAACAGACACTATCAAAAACAATAAAAAAAGTTTGACTTTTGATATTTTGTATCATTCACCAATTGTCAGTTGTATTTTCAGTCCTGCATGCATTTAAGAGCTTCATCAAAGCCAAAACCCTGCTGCACAAGGCTGAGATTGCAGGGTGCTGAATAACAGGTCTCAACTCAGTGAAATCCAGTAATGCTGAACAAAATATCATTCCATTAAAGGTCTCAACACAAAGGGGGCATTTATGGCAGAAGACAGGCTCAAGCTCATATTCGAATGGCTTGGCAACCCAATGGCACTTCATAGCATAATTTAAAAGATTTGCACAGAGGCTGAGGCTGTGTCCTGACAAAATAGACAGAATAATGAGTCCAAAAAGGGGTAAGACTTCCAAAGACAAGAGCCAAACTCTACAGTATCACGAATGCAGTTTTTATTTTATAAGCCCTAAATCTATCCAAATTCTGTATTAAATAAGAAAGCAGAGTGGAAGTGGGATATACATTCTACAGGTAAAGTCATGTAACGATCAAAAGAGTGTTTTGAGAGGATGCTAGAGCCAGAGGTTGATAAAGCAGGCCAAACCCAGACTCAAGTAAAAGTATTCAAGTATAAAAGAACCGAGTAAGTGCTGAGGAACTTATGGAACTGCAACTTCCCAGTACATCCAGCACCTATCAGCAAAGGAACTGATGTTAGTTAGGTGCTATTCTTCTCTCTTGGTCTAAAATAAAGAGATTAAATGCAACTCAGTAAAACAGATTCCTTTCATCACATACATATTTGAGTAAAAGTATTAAGAAAAACACAAATCCAATTCTAAATTATATTTGACTATATATAGCTGAGTAACTTGCTACTGGTCACTTTCAATTAAGGCATAGATTAAGGCATAGTCAATCAATGTAAAACCAAACTAAAAATGCATCATTAGTTACTAACTAAAATACAACAGATAATGCTTTTCTTTAGATTAGGCCTGTCTGCTGGAGATATCACCAACAGCCAAGGATTTTTTGTGATTTTGTGTGCAATGTTATTGCATTGATACTAGTTACAGAGGAATAAAAACAGGTAAAAAAAGATAGCAAGAAAAAGCAGCTCAGCCCTGATCAGCGTAAAGACATAAAGAGGAACACATCAGAAACATTCCACCATGAGTTATGGTGATATAAAAGAACTACCTGAACAATTAACTTGGACAGGTTGGGCTCTATTTTTACAGTTTTAAAATGACCAACTACCAAAGAGTTCACTGATCTCTCTGTCCTATCTCTTCATTTTTATAATTGACAAAAACTAAAACAGGAAAACAGGCCATCAAGTCGCGTGAAGTTCATTCAGTTTATCTACAAAATAAATGCAGATGAACTTTATTGTCTTGTGTACTTAAATCTGTTTTACGTCTACAGACATGGGTCATTTTTCAGTTCTAGTGAGTTATTAGTTTGAAGCCTGTTGTGATTTGTGCTTCACCATGAGCATTTTTGTTATACGACCGCAGGTTTGTGATGCACCACTGCTGATGACGATGTTATTGTATCTGTGGAAAGTGTTAGTGAAAACTTTCTGTTGTGTCCCAGGCAATTTTACAAATACTGTGTTTCCCAAATACTGACCTTTGCCTGACCATGCATAGACATTTTCCTAATTTTAAGGTTGACCAAAATGTAATCAAAACTTTCTATTGTACATTTGGTCATTATTTACCACTTATAGAAGAGTAATTCTATTTTTAAAAAATTATGCATCATTCAGCGATGCGAAACATTCACTGCAGATAAATGTATCGACCCTAACTGTGGTCACATCAAAAATAGCCACCTTATATCCGAAACAGCCACGGAACCTACATGTGTCTGAACCTACATGGGTCAGCTGTTGGCCTAGTGGTTAGGGAATTGGCCCTGTGACCAGAAGGTTCGAATCCCACAACTGCTAGTGGCACCTCTGAGGTACCCTTGAGCAATGTACCATCCTCACACACTGCTCCCTGGGCGTTGTGTTCCTGGCTGCCCGCTGCTTCACTTGGCGATTGGGTTAAATGTAGAGAAAGAATTTTACACTGTTCACACTGTGTGCAATGGTGTGTTCACATATGACAAATGGTCACTTTACACTTTACTTTTGAGACTTGTAATGTTGACAACAGTTGTCAGTAGTCAACAGGGTTTCTTTGTCTACTTTTTTGCCGTAAAACATCTTTAACATATGAAAAAAAAACAATAATAATAATTTAAAAGATTGTGGCAAATACTTTCATGCCAACCTTTCTCTTTTTATTTCATGTAACAGCATTCAGGTTTTAGAAGAATTAAATGCTTTGGGCATGTTGCTAGTTTCACTACTTTTATGAGTCATTAAGTTTCTTTACAAAGGCATATTTTTACCTGAAGGCCTTTGCTGACATCTTGATGATTTAATTATGTTTATTTTTTTAATCTGTGGAATTTCCCTTTAAGGTTATATTACCTGTGCGTTTTCTGCCAAGCACAGGTAATAATGCCTAGTGAATTACAGTGAGAACTGTAAACATTTATTTTCTCTGTTTGGTGTAGTCCTAGAGGATGCACTGCTAAAAGTGCATGGTCATCTTTTCGAAAGCAAACACCTCTAATTATGCACCTAAATCCATCCCAGAAGATTCACAGAGACTATAAGACGTTGTCCTTATGAGAGACAATAATGAAACAATACATTTCTAATGATATCCAAGTGTGCCTTTGCACAGAGTAAGAGCTAGTTCATTCATCCAAAGGCATCATTTGTTAAGACTACATTTGGGACAAAAAAGAGCATTTTTTTTGTCCCACTTCAGCACAGACACTCTACCAGGAAGTGTTCCATTGGTTGGGGCAATAAGAGGACAATGAGCATCTTTGAGAAGAGAGTTAGCATTGCCCTGTCTATTTTTTTCTTTTACAGTCTATCTTTCAGCTTTATGGTCCTCTTTCCTGGCCAGTTTTCAACAGGCCTGCATTTTCTGACCTTCTCAAAGCCTGTTTGTTCCTTATGGTTGTGTATTCATCTCCAGGAGAGAGAGTGTGTGTGTGTGTGAGAGAAAGAGAGAGAGAGAGAGAGAGAGAGAGCGAGCGCAAAAGAGAGCAAGCGAGCAGCAGAGAGAGAGAGAGAGCAGAGAGCGGGAGAGAGAGGAGGGGAGAGACGAGACTCTTATCGGCCTGCCCCAGACTCAGATAGCTCGTCATATCCGCACTGGAAATACTCTGGCCTAGCATTAACAGGCCTCGCCCTGAAAGCTGCTCACCTCTCCCTGCTCCTCTCCTCCCCTCACACACTGTCACCCTGCTAAACCTGCCTATGAATATGCATAATCCTCTTGAGTCTCGCTCTCGCTCTCCCTCTTTTGCTCTCTCTCTCTCTCTCTCTCAACCAATTAATCTGCTGATGTGCTGATAAATCAGAATTCATAATTGGGAAGGGAGGAACACAGAACATTTTATTAGCATTTTATCAACATTTTAATACAGCATCATCTGCAGAGGCAAAGCTATCTTATTCTATCATGACTGACAGCTGAGGAAAGGTCGTGTGTGGCTGGCTCACCTGGTCTCAGCTTTACCTGAACTGTGGTCAGGGTTACAGGTGCATCAAACAGTTCTAATCTGTGACTTGCTATCAAAACAGAAAAAATGTATAGCAAAATGCTTTAAAGTAAGTTTGAATGGTTGGTCCAAGCAGATCACATTTAAGTTTGTAAATTTGACAATGGTTACCCAGTTACGAATGCTTGAAATGGACAGACTGTTAGTAAAAACAATTTAAAGCATAATAGTACAAAAGTTAAATAGCAATCATGTGTAAATGTCCAATAAGAGAACAGTATTTACATCCCATAAAGAGGAAATGTCTGTTCTCCTAATGAACCACAACACCCTCCACAACCAGAAGGAAATGTCCTCGATATAAAAGCCACAGAGGCTGTACAATACGCCACAATTCGTCTTAGCCTTGTTATGACCTTAAACAACACTATAAATTAAGGATAAATAACATTTAATAAAAGAGGATTTGTGTAGTCTGTATCTGGCAACGCACCCTGCCGCTGAGGCTCCTTCTCGCCAGGTAACCTCAACGCACAGCACTCTCCTCTCACGTTATTTTGGGCAGTTTTCTTCACAAAAACATTTTCATTAAAGTTCAATACAACCTCAACAAACAGCTGAGCTCTGCAAAAATCACATTTTACCTGTTTACGATATGTAGTTCTCAGCGGGTTGCCAGAATTCGCAAAAATCATCCTGGAACTGGAAGAAGTATCGACTTTCCCGATTCTGCTGTCAGTAGTCAGTCGGTGGTGGTGGTGCTGGTCGCTCGCTTGTTAGGGCTAGAGTCCGAGAAATGAAGGGCCGGCAAAGTTGTACATCTGATTCTATACAACATAGAGACCCTACAGATGCTGTTACGGAACGTCACTTGTTATTTCGGCGCTTATTTTCAGCACAAAAGTGTGTGGAAAAGCCCTGTATGGACCAAAAATCCTAGACTCGTCTTTATCGCCCAACCCGTTTGTTTAGCTCCGTTCATTGATCTGCACCGAGCTCTCCACACAACAGCCCCTCCCACTACGGACCAAACCATCGCGTTCTCCACCATAGGGGTGGACGGAGAACACCACCACACTCATGAGCCAACAATGCTACCATTTGTCACTTTGTTTTTAACCGCTCACATTAAAGTGTAACATTCAATAATTATGTACGCCAGAGTATTATATATAGTGACATATATCCTTGTAACGTTCACGTCTTCCTCTGAGCTCCCACCTTCTTTCCTCAAGCGTGCATACTTCACATTCCTCTGCGCGGCCATCAACTACTCTGTGGTTTAGAAATCGGTGTGTGTGCGCGCGCGCGTGCGCTCGCGCTGGGGGAAGTAGTTTAGTGGGAAATGATATAACATAATTGAACATTTCATATTTCTTTTTAACAACTGCAAACAACATTTCAAAATTTCCAGTGATTAAAAGTAAAAATGAGCGGTTGGTAATCTCCCAAACATGGTTTGTAAAGATTGATAATTTAATGATGGTTAATCAGTTAGGAAGACCCAAACTTGAAAAGGATAAAATGTTACAGTAAAAGTTAAATAACCCCAAAAAACATGAATAAAATGCTGTCATCATTACATCTCATAATTGAACCCTTTCCACAACCAAAAAGATAAAAGAAGCCACAATCACAATCAGTCTTCACCCCAAAATGACTCGTAATTCCTCTAAGGCCTGGCTGGGACCTCAAACGAAAGACTTAGGATAAATCAAGTTTTACTGAATCGGACATCTGTAGTATTTGTTCCGACATACACAGGAGGTAATGCTGGGTTGCTGATGCATTGTAATGGTTAAGTTTAAACAATAACAGTCCCATGCTAAAGCCCACTTTGAGCATGACCTTTTCAACTTTCATAAGAATAAAGCAGACCAATATCTTCCAAGATATCTGTAATGGTTTGTGAAGAAAACAAAATACTGATAATACGTGAAAATTAGGACTTCAAGGCCATAAACAGTGCTGAATATGTGAAATGAGTTGCTTGAAACATTCTTTCACTGTCCAGCAACTTGCATCCCAACAGTATAGAAAACTAACATGACATGTCTTCACTGATCACTTTTACAGACACCATGAAGTATTAACCACTATTCCTGAAACGCTCTAAAGGACGCACAGAAAATGAAACAAGCATATGGCAATCAGATCATAAGCTGGTTCTTAATATAGTTTTTTTCTTAAGACAACATCGTGATAATATTGTAAATCATGATAAAAATCAGTTAATTCATGTTAAATATTATTTCAAAATGTGTATTTGATGTAAAAGAGACAGAATTGGCTAGCTTGCATTTTGCTATGAAAAGGCTCTAATCTGCTGGTCACTTCTGTCTCTCTTTTAGATCAAATCATTTTCGAAATAACAATGAATATTAATTACTTAACTTTTTATCATGATTTACAATATTATCATGATGTATTAAGGAAAAACATGTGTAAGACAATACATGTACATGTCTGTATTATGTTACCTGTTGACTCTAATGGCACACTAGTCATTCATTTCTGAAGGCAAGCACATTAAGAATGAGAGGACAGCACTTTGACCGTTATCATGAGTTGTGAAGGTGCCCAGACCATTAACACACTAAAACAGCTGTACAAACATCAAATAAAGCATTGGATCGTGATGTGACAGTTTAATGGGAGTTTGTGAAACCAAAGCTACTCAGTGTATCTACTTGGTAAATGTGTGAATCTCTGGTGAAACTGCAGTTTGACTAAAATGCGGTGATGATATCTATAACAATATTGTGGGTGGGAATTATCATGACGTATCCAATATCAATTTATCTTGCTCCTGTTTTTTTCCTGTTCAATTCAAAGTCTCTCTTTCTCAAACTCACTCACTACATATATTTCTCTCTCTCTCTCTCTCTCTCTCTCTTTCTCTCTCTCTCTCGCTCCCTCTCGCTCTCTCTCTAACTGAAACTCTAATGGCTTGTCCTCAAACCTCAACCCAACATTTCCTGTTATCTACTAAAATATCCCCCAACCTCAGCACTTTCAGTCTACTGTTCTGAATTCTAATTTGACCTTAGGAGCACACTGCAGTGTGAATAATCTCCAATGCTGCCGCTCTGTCCTGTCAGTAAGCTTTGACAACGCTCCACACATTTGATATTTCTTTAAAGCCCTACACAGTAAAACGCTGAGCCTCAGGGTCGATATCCTCCTCGTATGTTTGTGGCAGGGCTTTGGATAAACTTGCAATGAGATTACACAATATCTGTGTCTTGAGTCAAGGCAAACAGAGCACAATACACACCAGGCAAGAACCACATTAGCCGGGCAACAACAAACTAATCGCAGAGACATCAGATGTGCTCTAAATAGAATAACTAATAGCTATTTTGTCTCTTGACAGTGATGCTTTGAGATCAGTCAGTACTGAGGATAAAAATTTTGCTTTACAAGGAAAATAATGTATAAAAGTAGTATTTGCAATATTATAATGAATTATTATTACTTATTGTAATATTTGTGATTTTGTGTGGCCAAAAATGAAATTGGCAGGATATTTTCAAATGAAAAAGCATTATAGTTAAAAGTTATAATTGTATATTCAGTGTATTTTTAAAACTAATTCGGAATGATTCTAAAACTAAAAAAATCGCATCAAATGGTAGGGAATTGGACGTTTCATGATGCACGGAACCATTCCCTGAAAACTATTGTAACACATAGTTTCCTTATTAGAAAGACAAAGAACATGGTAAATGAAGCACTGTTCTTATGTATAAGAGCCAAATGTCTCCTTGAACATTTTTTAAAAAGAAAGCTGAGCAGGGTATAAACCTAACCCTAACAGCTGCTGCAGAAGACATACTGTTCCTTCAGTCTGAGACAAGTAAAAAGGTTCTAGTAAATCAGGCAACAAATAAGAACATTTGCACCTCATGAATTTAGAGGAAGTCAAGCGTATGAATGCATGTGTATGAATCTGAGGTTAATCTGGGGTTTTGGACTTAACTGCTGGAGGCTTACCTTAACCTTACTGAGCAATGTGTGACACAGACCTGTTCGAGTACTTCTGCTGTGGTTTAGAAGCACAGTTTCTATTCTGATTGATGTGAATGAATGGTCAGATCTGTGGATAATACAGTGCTGCACATTCAGAAGACACATGGGGTCATGTCAGTGACCTACTGCCATCATTCAGGCATGTGTGTGTGTGTGTGTGTGTGTGTGTGTGTGTGTGTGTGTGTGTGTGTGTGTGTGTGTGTGTGTATGTGTTTGTGTGTATGTGATGCCAGCAGGTCATCAGCCGGCGAGAGGAGCGAAAAGGTGGAATCAGCAAGAGAGACGAAAAGAGAGAGCCACAGAGAGAGAGAGAGAAAGAGAGAGAGAGAGACAGAGAGAGAGAGAGACAGAGAGAGAGAGAGACATAGAGAGAGAGACAGAGAAAAGTGCTGTTGTGAGGCCAATTATTTTATCATAAAATGCACATCTGCAGTTAAAAAAAACGTGAGTATTCCAAATATGACAACACCCCAGTATTCCCACAGCAGCCTTATTCTGACAGTAGGGCCATCTGCATAGCACCAAAATACATTCTGTTTTCAAGCTGTCACAATGTTCACAACTTTGTCTAGCACCAAGACGGTCTTGCAGGAGAACTTTATGGAACATATATGTCTGCAGATCAGTTAAAACAGGCTCGGCAAAGCACTCACTCATACTGACTGCTGCAGATGAGCAGTACAGCAACCTGCTGTAACATGCTGCAGCTGTCCAAGCAGTGCGTGAAATGTTGCATATACATAGAAATATCTGCATGTATTTCTTCAGATTCCCAGCCATATTTTTAAATACTTTGTTTAATCAAAATACACTGTACACTGTTTAAGCCTTATGCAGGCATGAAAAATGTTTCAAACTATTTATCTCAGGATTAATTCTATGTTGTGCAGGAAAAATACAATGAAAAAAAGGAAAATAAAGCACAATGTGTTTGTATTTTTTATGTATTAATATTAATATGTAGTTAGAAGAATTAAACTAAGTATTCAAAGGTAACTGTAACTTAGGAATATCACGATAACGACTAAATTTGAAAATGCATATTTTTAATGAATCAGCTTACAAGTTAATTACTCACTGCAGGTCATTACAACGTCTTATTCAGCATATTCCTCTCAAGGGCGTGCTGTCAGTAATTTAGCTTTAACTTATGTATCGAACGAGAGGAAACCCCCCACCAGCATCATCTCACAATTAAGCATGTTTGTAGTTGCAAAATGAATGTATATGAAGTAAAATGCTCTACGTTATGGTGGGCATCCGGTTGCTCAATTAATCGTCAAAATAAGTGCTAAAAAAACACTAACCAATGGAATGTTTCCTTTCTAAGAAGGCCCAGCTATACCTGGCCGAACACAGTGTGTGTAACATTGAATCAAATAATCTGTACCCAGTCATTTTTCCCATTTGTACTCAATTATGTTTCCCATTTCAACAACCGAAAAAATGCTACATTGAACATACAATTAAAATTTGCTCAAGCATCTTGCTATCAAATTTGTCCTTATTGCCCACCCCTACTTTATATATAATTTTCTCAGATGCATTAGATTTTTGCATGGAAAAGCGTATGCAATGAGTTCAACACAGCTAATTTCCACTAAGGGTAAAAAAAGTCATATCTCTTTCAAACAGCCAAAGTCCCTGTGATGGCACACTCAAACACACACACACACACACACACACACACACACACACACACACACACACACACACACATACACGTACCTGCACAAATAGGGTCTCCCACAATCTGATAAATACTGATTGAATGCTTATGTCTGCTTTTCTCTATTTCTCTCTCTATGTCTCTCTCTTTCACCCTCTCTCTCTCTCTCTCTCTCTCTCACTCCAGTTGCTATGTTGTACCTCTCCTCCTCACGGGGGAACTAGGTGAAAATGAGCTGAGGTCCTCCTGATGAAAGTAGAAGTGGTGTTTGAACTCAGTATATTAGCTAAAGAGAACCTGGTCCACACCCACCGCTCTCCTCTACGTTCTATCTGATGGACCACTCCGTTCCCTCCCTTTTCTCTCTCACCACATCTCTTCTCTTTCTCTCATCCCCAATTCAATTACAAAAACAATCTAATTTACAATTTACTCAGACATGACAAAATGGTACCTCTATCTCTCTTTCTCTCCCTCTCTCTCTCTTCCTCTCTCTCGCTCTGCTTCCTCTGGTTATAATGCACGTCTCCTGTTCTGTGACAGTCATAAGACGAAAAGCTCGGTTCGTTCTGTGTCAGTAGTGAGAGTGTTTTCAAAATCCCCACGCGTGTGTTTACCTTCCTGTGTGTGTTGCTTGGCAGCAGCCGAGGGCCTGGTCTCTTCAGAGGCGGCCATGCGCTCATCGTCAACTCCAACAGCCACGGCACCGAGTATGTGTTGTTGTGCATAAACACCCGAACACTTACACAGACACACACAGACACACACACACAAGCTACAACAGTTCAGGTTGTTTACGTGCAGGAGGGAGCACGTCCTACTGCCACACAGGAAGACAGACACATATAGAGTGTGTGTGTGTGTGTGTGTGTGTGTGAGCGTAAGAGAGAGTGAAAAAGAGACAAGGTGGGGGGAGGGGCCAGAGTTCCGAGTATGATTAGAAGTGCAACAGCAAATGTTGGAAATGCCCATGACATCCGTTTTACTGGCGCCATATGGTATGTTCTTTGGCCTAAACTCAAAGGGCCTGTATCTGAGCCCACACTACTCCTTTTCATAACTACATAAGACTACATAACTACATTTCTCATTGAACAAATTATAGTAGTTACTGAATAACAAACCTTAATCTAGATATGTATTATTACTATCATAATTAAAATATAATAAACCTGCACTTAATCTAAAGATAATAAATATGATGCATATACACTACCGGTCAAAAGTTTTAGAACACCCCAATTTTTCTGGGTTTTTGTATTGAAATTCAAGCGGTTCAATGTCTCATTGTTCATTCTGCAGAAAGTTCTTCCCAACTATGCTGTAGAAGTTCCCATAAGTGTGCGGCACTTTGCTTTCACTCTTCTGTCCAGTTCATCCTAAAGCAGCTAGAGTTTGAGTCTGGAGACTTCTGGCCACTTCATGTTTTCCATCTTACCATCTAGTTCTTTTTTTCTAAGGTAGTTCTGGCATAGCCTGGACTTATGTTTTGGGTCACTATTTTGCTGTAGGACGAACCGACCAACTCGGCACATACCGGAGGGTAGTGCATGGTGCTACAGAATTATTTCCCACTTCTGGGTAACCTTACCATTTTTAAACCTCTCGCAGTTCAGCACTGTCCTTTGTACCTTTTCATGCTATTCATTGGACTCGAACTGTTTGAATTTCAATTTAAAAAAATCTTGAAACACTGGGGTGTTCTAAAACTTTTGACCGGTAGTGTATATTATTTTGTTATATAAACCGTAGCCTAAATGATATATATATAACATAAAGGTGACTCAAGCTTACGTATACACTGTCATAAAAAAGGACACTGTCCAGGTATGTTTAGTTCTCCAGTGTACAATGTATTTGTACCCTAATAGACATAGCATGTTCCTTAGGGTCCAATCGCGTGTCTCCATTCATGTTCCTTGAGGAAAAGGGTATATTACCTTTCCATAACTTATACTTCTGTACGGATAATGCATGCATACATATAACAGTGTTTCCCCTACTCTTACATAGGCTGGGAAGCTCACCAGCCGTCTGGCTTGAATGAGAAACAGTTAATTCAGGATGTAACTTGCAGGCTAATGTCTGCTTCCAAGCATTTCGTTTTTATGTGATATGCACTCATTTTTGGCTAAGAGAAAATTCTCAATTATTTTCAAACATAAAAAAGAACGACTAATATTAAAGTGGCATGGATATATAGGACATAGATTAAGATGACGCATACATACACAAACTATATTATACTACTGCAAAGATAACATATCCACACACTATTTTATACTACTGAAAAAGGGAACGTATGCACACACTATATTATACTACTGAAAAGATGACATATGCTAAGGTTGCACGATTATGGCCAAAATGATAATCACGATTATTTTTATCAATATTGAAATCACAATTATTCATTACAATTATTCATTATTTTAGGTAAAACACATTTTATTGCACTTTCTATTTTAAACAAACAGTAAGTGAACAAGACTTTCATTTCAAAATGAAACCTCAAATAAAATAACTCATAAATAATAAAATAAAATTTGCCCAAGACAAAGCGCTAACAAAAAATAAAAATGCAATTCCAGCGTGCAATCATAAAGTGCAAACAAATGAAAAAAAATGAAGCCTATGCAGAAAAGGCACATACTACAAGGAACATACTACAGGCCTACAGATTTTTGGTGATAATACTAGCCTGTCAACATTTTCTGGCTTAAGAGATGACCAAAGGCAGTATGGGGTGCCGTTTGTAAAAACAGCTTAACAAATTTAGCGCAATTTTCACACAATTTTCATACAATTTTCACACCTTTCGAGCTAAATGTGTTAAAAAAAAACAAAATGTTGCGCTCTAAATCTAAATGTTGCACTTTTACAAACTGCGACTCTAAATGTGGGATTTTAATGTAGCACTTTTACAAAGGGCGAGATATGCTAATTGGCCACGCCCCGTGATTACAACTGGCTGTTACTTAGCAGGGTGCTGGACTGCGTGCTGTGATATCCCCTCACCAACATGGAGGATTTGCCTTAAATGATCTTAAATCTAAATGTTAAATATGAAAAATAAATCTCGCACTCTAAATGTGAAACTTCACAGTTAGATAGGGCTCGGTGACACCTTTCCAACGACCCCCTGTCTAACATAATAGCCCCCGGAGATCTGGAGTGATCAGCCGAAAACTGTTCACCTCGGACAAAAGTTATGGGACACCCAGACGAGGTGAGCCCTATCTAACTGTGAAGTTTCATGGAGATTGGTGGTTGCCCCGAGCCGCAAGCATGTTCCGTGGGGGACTAAAGTATTGGGACACCCGGACAAGGTGAACGGTTTTTGGCTAATAACTCCGGATCTCTTCGCTGCAGGGCGCGCTCCTTTTTTAGGCATCTCAATGAAGCCCTAATCTTTCGTTAGCCCCCTGGTGGTTGGCTGACTATTAGTTAAGAAAGTGCTCGATTTGATATGCAGCAGAGCCCACTATTCAAATGTTAATATCACCGACGATCATCTTAATTTAATCTCGGTAGCCAAAATCGTGATCGTGATTAAAATTCAAATAATTGTGCAGTCCTAACATATGCACACACTGTATTATACTACTGAAACGATAACATGTGTAGACACATACACTTTTATTAAAAGGGTAGTGTCCAGGTATATTTTAGTTCCCCAGGGTACAAACAATGTACATGTACCATCAAAGGCACAGCAAGGTCCAATTCTGTACCTTAAATGAGTTTTAAAGGTCCACTACATTCACCTTCCCACAGGAAAGGGGCATACAGTTTTTTATACAACTTTTTCATTTGAAAAATTAAACAAAAAAGCCTTGAGCCAGACAGGGTGTATAGAGTCAATGCAGTTCAAAATATGACTGTGGCGTAATATGGTAAAATGATGTTCCGTAAATAAATGTATTTAAGACATACCCTTTCTACACATATACTGTTACACTGATATTAATAGCACTATTATAGGTTTAAAGGGTTTAGGAGATTACAGTCAACAATTACTCCCTTGTTTCTGTTTATTTATTATTTTTGTCCTGAACTACATGGCATGAAGAAGATAGCCATTTGTCTACCTCACTGTTGGTTCTCCAAAGCCAGACAGCAGACAGGCACATGATGAGGGCTAATGAGAGAGGCAGCTGAGCTGAGTTTAGCTCGTTACACTGAGGGGAGACAGCCTGTTGAACCCCCGCACTGTGCGCACACACACACACACCATTGCATGTGATCCCTTTAACACAGCAGCACCTCTTCACCAGGACTCTAACCATACACTTGCTAAAAAGAGATACCATATCTCAAGTTCATTTCTGATCAACTAACAAAAACTTAGGGCGTGGTAGTCAGTGTCTATTCTTGCTCACTGTAATTATTTTGTAAGCATTATTTGTTTTATTGAATCAAAGGTTTAAAATTCATAGATTTCTGCCACAGCATGTGCATAATGTTTACATATATTTCAGTACATCTGTGTACAACTTTAATCAAAGAATTAAATTATGTGCTGAAAAGTCCCATTTCATAGTATTAAACCTGAAAATGAATGCATTAATAACACAGGCATGCTGCCGTTATTAAATAAAAATGAACCTGTATATTGCCTGAGGCAAAGCGAATGACACTGACATGTCAGTTCCATTATTTCCTGCGCTCGCTGCTCCAGCCATTCCGTCGCTGGCTCCATTTCTGTTTGAGAGCTTATCACTCTTCATTTGAGCATGAATAAAATATTCATCTTGTACAAAGAGCAATAAAGCTATAAACACTTGAAAATCCCAGTCACATTCACCATTTGCAATGCAATTCCTTTAGCAATCGAATGCTGGCCACTGGGCACAAGCAACTCAGCAATTACACAGCTCCCCTTTATTTCATCACGTATTAATTTAATGACATGTTTACACAGATCAACAAAGGCAGGGCTATTACAGGCTGACCTGCCTGTGTGCGTCTCATTGACAGTGTCACTGCACTGATAGGCTGTTGGAGTGTTTTCCCTGTGCTGGTGAAAGAAGCTCTTGGCAGCGTAGAGCTGCAGTGCTGCAGGCACCATTGAGCGCGGGACCCTCGTTTTGCTCTTGTTAAAAAAGTTCCCAGAATGAGAATCATATGAACACAATGGGCGCTCTTTCAGCACACAGCACAGATAATGAGCGCGACCACGCCGTGCTTTAATTGTGTACATTCTGCTGCCAGGCAACTCTTCAAACTTTATTGTAAACATTGTATAGGCCATTTTCAGGCTTGGCCTAATGCCTTTGTGAGCGCGCTTGGCGTGTAACTTCCAATGGCAGCTAATGTGCTCAAGCCTGGCTCCTCAAAGGCCTGTGCTGACATAGCCAGCCCACCAACAAACTAGATATTTTCCTTGGATAACATGAGATGGCTCCAAACTGTAAATTAAATGCAGGAGTTGTGCTGGTTTTCCTGCTCCACAGCAGGGTATTTGGACATAGTTCATCAGGATGGCAATGTTTAGGCCTCAGAACAGCAGTAACACAGCTGTTCAATAAGTACAACAACATTCATTTATGGCGATATTAAGAAACTGGTGTTGTTCGGTATATGGGTTTGCTCTTTCTTTTAATGTAGTAATTTGTTATGAATATAAATGTTTGGCACTTACTTATATTGCTGTTGCAGTTAAGGGTCCCTAACCCCCACACCTCTTTCACGCCAGTGGATTCACTTGTGTACTGATATTGCAATGGAACATTTAGCGTTCTGTGATCCGGATGTTGACGTAACAGAAACAAGGCAGTCAAGTTAGGAGTACATTTGCGAGTGCCAGTATTTAATTTAGCAACTTGTTTTTGCTTTTTTGGAGATTTAGCAAAAGTTTTGTGTTCTGTTTGTTAAAAGAATCCTGCTCAATGAGCAGACAAAGGACAAATAAGAAGAGCCGCTACATTTGGTGACAAATTTCCCCTCTTAAGATTCCAAAAGATTTTTAAAATACTTGTGTACATTAGTGTATGAGGGAGATCCGCTGTTGTACCAATGAAATTAATCTTGATTCGATCTACACTTCAGTTTCTCAAAAAAAACATTTAAATTTCACATTGTGCAATTTCATCAACTGTAATTTGTGGCAACACCCCCAAGTTTTCTCATTATGCTAATTAGGGCTATGCAACGCATCAATAGGCCATTGGGTAAAACCACATATACAACAAAATACCCAACGTTTCACACCTACGTGTACATTTTTAGTTGCTAAATTAAGACTTGCAGAGGTTGTTGATACCTATGTGCTTTCAGTGGTCAGATCACTGTCGGGTGTGGTCAGGTGTGAACACACCTAGGGCACACTGTGTATTGTAATCAGATTATGATCCAATCAAACCACATTCAGAGAGTTGGTCAGAGACGGACTTGACTACAGTCAGCACGAAGGAAAATGAAAGGTATTTTCTAAAAAAAAAAAAAAAAGTTGAACTTGCATGCCTAAGTCTACTGGACAAAAAGTGTCATGATTCCTCTCTGCGTGAACAGGTGTGCCACCTTGTGTCATCCACTTCACCCCTCCCCTGTTTCCTGGTGCAACCTGTGGAGCAAGTCTCAGCAGCTGGTTCAACAGAGTTTTTTTTTATTACGACAATCAGGAAAAGAGATTATAATGGGACTCTGTGTTCTAATGTCTGCACAAAGGGAAAAAATTAGTTGCCCCTTTATTCTCGCCAAAAACATGTTATCTGTCCCAGGAAATACTGTACATAGCTCTCCCTTTATGGATCCACATCTAATCATGTAAGCAGATACATGTCAATTATGCAATTGGAATTACGGAAATGCATCTACCGAGTGCTGACTATCAGGTCAAATGATAAAAGAGAAACACAAGCAAGGCTGGAGTTATCCTGAAACCACAAGTTTTCTTGTACTCTGGGCAGGTGAAAGAGTACAACATGTGACAGGTAGCGACAGGTGAGAAACCAGGTTGCCAGAATGACATAGGTTTTTATGCACTTTTCATGCTGGAGTGTCCATGTACATGCAGTCAATAACGTCAAACCTTTAATTTTACGTCATATATATATATATGAAATTTCTAGCTACAAAAAGCATGCAGTAGTGAGATCCTGATGTTGTGGGTTTCCTCTCTTTCAGTGATGAACACAAAAGCAATTTGGGTGCTGATAGTGCACGCTTGGGGAAAATGCAAAACACGCACATGTAGATAACACACTTAATATTCTTATTAACTTCGCAGATGCACTGTGACGGTAAATATATTTTTTTTAAAAATCTTGCAATTGATTATAGTCCAGTAAATACAATGAACCCAATCTAGATATGATTAGTACATCAAAGACGTGTTAACAGGCAAGGTGTATACAATCTTACAATGTTGAATCCATCCAAACAAAAAAGAGAACATTTAACGAGGTTTTTGATGAAAACATGTTTATAAGAAACTGCTTTCAAACTGCCAAATCTCACTTATGAGTATTACATCAGCAGTTCTATATTTGGCTATTCCTATATATTTGGATCCTCATGTACATGTTAAGAGCTGCCAGAGCTCAGTCTCAATGCTAATAGTGCCTTAAGTGTTTGTGAAGGTTTTTAACAGTGCGGCTTCTCCCCGTTACCATGTACTGTCAATACGCTGTGTCTCACAGACATTCAGCTCAAGATCAAAGCTCACTGTCGCACAGGCTTGACAGAGATCAGAAAAAATCTGCTATTCATTCCTCGTCTCCCCGTCGCCCTTATCTTAGGAATGCATCTGAACATGTCCCATAACAGTCATTTATGAGGGCCCTCACCCAAAATAGCACACAAAAATAGCAACTGAACTAAAGAGACTCTGGAGCAGGCTAAACAGCAGTCTAATTATCAAAAGACAACTGCTTTTTTGCTCAGATATGAGATGGTCACATGGTCTGATAGCAAAGACAGGACTAAAATAGCAATAATTTATTCATGTCACTTTGTATAGTCAAAAGCAAAGCACTGTTTGGAGTCATATGCTCCATTTGTATATATGGCCGGCTCCACGTAAAGTTAACATGCTGTAAAGCATCCTTCTTCCTCAACACTAACCAGCTCTTCTAACTTCAGTCCTGCACGCAGCGTCCCATATTGAGCTACAAGAGGCCCTGTATGTCCAGCAAAATGCTTCTGGCCTCCTACATGTGAGAGAAAACCACTGAATTTTCTATTTATGGTCAATAGTCCTCAGCCTAAAGCTTTATCATACATTTATGGTTTATTAAAGCATAATGAATCAAACCCAGATGAGCTGAATAACAGCGTAATGGCCCACTCTTTGGCCCAATTAATAATTTAAAGAGGATGATGAGCCATGTGAGCGATGAGACATGTGGGCGCACTGTAAAGAGTTGCTAATGACCAGACTAATTTTTTTTGGGCATGAATTAGGATCTTTAGAATTCCAAATGCTAGGAGAACACAGTACCACACACGCTCTCGTTCTGAAGATCAGCGGCAGGCAGACAGGCTCGGCTGAGATGACACTGCATCAGACGAAAGTGGGGCTAAAATATGTATCATGTCATCAGACAACGGATCAGCTCCACCCACGAAATGCCCCACTATTGATCCCGTCCGGGGCCGTCTGTGTGCTCTGGACCACATTATTGCTTTTCCCTTCAGAAGATACATCCACAGTCTGTGTGTGTTTGAAGTTCTCATTTGTGCACGAATCATCTGAGACATTCATCTCGTTTGCAAGTTTCGCAAGCAGCCTGTTTATTCCAGCAATAATAAATCAGACCCAACACATCTGACCAGATGTTCACTCAGTCATGAAAGACATTTAACTTCATTATTCTGGGACAAATGAGGAATGGAGCAGAAACAGCTCTGGTCTAATCTGCTGCCTGCCTCTTCACAGTGAGACATGGTCCTGAAGTGTTGTGTATACAGGCTACATGCCATCCTACGTGCGTGTCCAACACCGTGCTCATTCTAGCCAGCTTTCAGAGTGGGGAAACGTGTAACCCGTCTCTCAGCTCGCCAGCTGGCAGAGAGGCTGTGTAATGGCATTGGAATTCAGAGCCACAGCCCGGAGCAGGACAAAGCCCAGGACACAGCAGACCTCATCACAACACCAGAACCACAAAAAGTGGAGGACAAAAGGGGAAAACATGCGAAACAAAAACAGAAAAAGACGAATTTCAACTGCCATGAGAACAGTAGGCGACAGCGGTTGTGTAAAAAAAGGAAAAATGGGGGCAATTATGCCGCCCCCCCCCGAAACACCTCCACCGAAACCCACCCAAAAGCACAAACTTATCAAAGTAATCGTCACCAGCAGCCTTCAGAGCAGGAAAGCTTTATGTGAAACGCAGCCCAGCTTTAGCGATAGCAGTGTTGAGCAGAAGATAGACGTGTTCTACTATACCTTGCCTTGCAGGTACGGGGGGTAGTAATAGGAGTACTGGGGGTACATGTGCCTCCACACCCTGCCCATGAAGATAGAGGTGCAGACACGGAGCGGAGATCACAGCGGCTCTGCACGAGACTGAAACGAGCCAACTGAGAGCACTCCTGGTTACAGACACACACACACACACACACACACACACAGAGTTGTGGGCGGAGGAGCTGCAGTGGAGAACAGCAAGAGGTTTTGGTCTCACAACACTCTCATCACCACCAGGGAATAAGACCCACAACCTATTTAATATTAATAAAATTGTGTCAACGGTAGCCTATAGGTGGCTAACAATTCAATAAATACACA
>JBBIGA010000002.1:16923856-16938036 GCA_037576975.1 Alestes dentex
TATATATATGTACACACACACACACACACACATATATACATTTAAGTGACTAAGTGATGGTTTTCATAATTAACAACATTAAAAGACTTGCAAAATGTTTGTTGGTTTTCCAGCCTGACATGTATTCTGTCATGTGATATTAGTGTGTGACGTGACCGTCAGCCTTTCAAAATTTGCTGTCATCACATTATCGACATTTTCTTTTTCTGAACAGGCAAATTATTGGTGTTATGAATTATCGGTGTGTTAAATTATTGTTCATTTAGTAACAGTATGTCAAGGTTATGTCAGAGTATGTTTTGGCTTTGTCAACCATAGCTGCAGCAGTTGTGGGGAAGCGATTCTCAGGGCTTTGTTTGGTGTTAAAAATGCCGGAGATGCTCTTGAATATTCAGCGTTGTGTGGCGCATACATCACTGGTGTGATTTCTTAACATTTGCATAATGATTTTTCTTTACATCTATATGATGCCTCAAGGATAGAAGAAGAAAACACATAGGATAGAAGATGTCTTCATGCTTGGAGCAGCTTAGTCCTACCAAAGATATTAAAAATGCTTTGCATGTATTAAATAAACTTTGCATGTATTACATAAATAAACAAACAAAAATAAATAAATAACATATATGTGTATATATATGTGCACGCTTTAAATGTGTGATCTTGGCACATGTGCTGTTGCATGGGTACTGTTATTTTTCTCCCGTGCAAGGTGCCAAATCAGAGAGCCTTTAAATATTACCTTTAAATATTATTCAGTGTGCTCATGTATAAATGAGAATTTACATCTGTATTTCTAGGCAAAATAAACTTTTGGTTGTAAAG
This sequence comes from Alestes dentex, assembly GCA_037576975.1. Lineage (NCBI taxonomy): Eukaryota > Metazoa > Chordata > Actinopteri > Characiformes > Alestidae > Alestes > Alestes dentex. Next base: position 16,924,682 of record JBBIGA010000002.1, read on the forward strand.
CAATGGCAGATTTTACCAGGGTAAACAATGTTCTGTATTTCTGTATATGTTCCTCCAGAGCAACAGTTCTCCATGCCCATTCAGTGTACTGATGACACATCCGAACAAGCTGAGGTGCCTTTCTCCTCAAGGTCAGAAGTCAATGACTGCCTGACCTCTAACTCACTGGCGTCACGCGGTGTCAACCCCGAGGATGGTGACTTTATGGACGGTGTAAAATTCCCGCCTCCCACAGATAGTGAATATGAGTTTCTGCACAGTGCACCAGAAAGGAACATGGCCCTGTCCTTGCAGAGAAAGGACTTGGTGGAGCCCGTTTCCACAGTGATGGAGGAGCCGTTCTCACCATATCCAGTCTCTTCTCCTCCATTACATCTGCCGCTGGCTTCAGCATCGCATGAAGCCGTCCGGGGACCGCAACAGGTGAGAGGCACTCATACGTGTGTATGAATAGTTGTATGGGCAGGGCATGGAATAGCTTGTTTGTCAGCAAGCAAAAGTCATGGCAAAGTTCAAATAGAAAACATCTTTCTCACCATTCTGATCAGCACTTTAGACCGTATTCAGTGTGTTTCAACTTTGTAATTTTACCGTCAGTACATACCAATTAGCCACAACATTAAAACCACTTGCCCAATGTTAAGTAGGTTCCTCTTGTGCCAGCAGAACAGCTCTGAACCGTCAAGGGGGGGGGGGGGCAAAGTTTTAATGCTGGTTCGTTGCACATGGCCGATGCCATTTATAGGTCTGTACAATATTTACATGAAATGCCCGATGGATCAGGTTCATTTCATTTTAACAGATTTCCCGAGCATATGCACATATATGGGCTACGCAAACTTCAATCCGGCTGATAATAAATAATCCACGGACCACCAAAGTAACGTTTGATCAATCAACTTAAAATTAGGCTTCTCAACTCAAAAACGTACATTGTTTCACATGGGCTAAAGCCTATAGGGCTGTACACAGAGCCGAACACGCGATAAAAGCAGCCAGCGGCACTAACGTTAGCTGCCTCTCTCCATTCGGTAGCAACAGTCCCAGCGTCCGATGTGCTACCACCAGCAGACGGATGGCCCTCTTGATCAGCTTGTTTGGCCTTCTTTTTAAAGAAATAGGCCAACGTGCGTTGTTGCTTCCTTCTTTTCGACATGTCAGCAACAATGCCTTGTAAACACGTATTACTAACTAAACGAGCTCGTGTGAGTGGGGGAGTGGGTGGGGCTGCAGGCAGCGCCCCCCCAGCGTGTAAGCAGGCTACGTTTTTTCATGAGTAATAAGCTCTAAATATAATTTTATTTTACTTATTTTACACCTGTGAGAAAACCCATGCCCAAAATGGCATTTATTTGGTCATCATATCAATATTTTAGAGCCCCCCCAAAATTTCACAAATCATGTTTCCAGGGGAGTTCATGTCACCACTAGGAGAGCTATAGCTCCCCCTGCTCCCCCCTTGTTCGCACCCTGTCCATAAGACCTCTGAACATGTGCTGCGTTATTTGGTACTGGGATGTTAGTAGCAGATACTTTAAGCCCTGTATGTTGTAAGGTGGGACCTTCATAAATCGGACTAGTTTGCCCAGCACATTCCGCAGCTGCTCGATACTTGGTCTGCAAGGTAGTAGTACGTTATATCCACCAGAATGCCAGGAACCGAGGTTTCAGAATGTTACCCAGAGCATCACACCTCCTCTACTGGCCTTCTTACTATAGTTCATCCTTGTGTCATCTTTTCCCCATATGAGTGACCAAATGCTCCCAGCTGTCCCAGCTATACTATAAAAAATAAACTTGGTTTATCAGACCAGGCCACTTTTTTCATTACTCCATGGTCCAGTTCTGATGTTTATATGCCCATTGTAGTTACTTTTGGTGTTGGACAGGGATCAGCCTGTGGACTCTGATAGGTCTGCAGCTACACCCAATATGTTCTGACACCTTTCTATCAAGCCAAGAAGTCTTTAAGCAGTTTATGCTTCAGTAGCTCTTCTGTGGGATCAGACCAGACAGGCTAGCCTTTGCTTCCCACGTACATTGGTGAGCCTTGGGCACCAGTGCCCCTGTTCACCTGTTGCCCTACTTTGGAGCACTTATAGTAGGCATTAACTTCAGCATACTGGAAACACCCCACAAGAATTGCTGACATTCAGCCTCAGTCTAGCCATCACAATTTTTCATTTGTCAAATGCACTCAGATCCCTACGACTGCCCATTATTCCTGCTTCCAACACATTGACTTTAGGAACTTAGTACATCCAACTCCCTTTCACAGGTGGAATGTAACAAGATAATCAATGTTATGCGCTTCGCCTGTCAGTTGTTTCAGGCTGATAAGTATCAATTGCACAGAGAGCTGAAACCTCCTTACTTACAGTTGGTTTAAAATTCAATACAAGTGACCTGAGAGGTATTATATTGATTTATTAATTTGTAGTAATAAAATAGGAATTTCTGGTCAGATACAATATTTTTTGATATGGGTAGCAACAACCGATTAGTACTAGTTCACTATGTAATCCATATAGATTTATACGTTTATTGCAAGCCACACTGTGCGACATGGATCAGAAAAACTGGAGTACAGCATCAAGTCTGATGTATGAAGACAGTGTGATGATAAAAACTTACCGAATTGTAGGCTTCAAAGGTCATAGCAGCACTCACATTATAAGATGGTCTGAAGTTTTCGACATGGTCAGAATTTTATCCCAGGACATCTTTGGTTGCAAGACCATAACAACAGGCATCTTTGAACCTCTCTTACAGTCTGACATAAGACCACTGTTTTACAGCCACAGTGAAGATATTTCAGTGTTGCTTTCATGTTGGTCACCTTTTCTCTGGGCCAGCTCAGAATGAAACAGTGTATACAGTAAAACCCTGACATTCACGGTGGTTGTGTTCCAAGAGCGCCCACGAATTGTGAAAAACTGTGAATTTGTGATGTGGTAGAAAAAATGCCTATTTTTATAATGTAAACCCTAAATGTGCCCCCAAAATATGCTCCCAAAACACTTTCATTTTAAACTAGCTTAATACATTACCCTTTAAGAAAATGTAAGGGTAAACCCGTATATGTATTGTATCTGCCAGAGATGCGTCACGGGGCAGCATCAAATCAGCAACAAGAAGAAATAAATAAAGAAAAAAAAAATCTGCGAATGACTGAAGCAGAAAACTCTGAACCACAAATACGCAGGAGTTCACTGTATTCACCATTAGGCCTGAAACACACATATATACAAACACTGGAACGCAAATGCTTTGAGGTGTACAAACTTTATTTCCCGGGTCATTGCATTTTAAAATTGATCACAGCACACTTCATGATGCAATGTAAGCACAAGCTGTATTCTTCTTATATAAACATATTAGCATTTAAGAAATCATCCCAAAACTTCACCTTGTCTTGAAATGCTCTTATAATGAAGACCTCCGGCCTCCAACTCCTACTGCCTTATCTCCACCCCCACTCACAAGCTGCATGCTGAGCATTGCAGCATGGGGTGCGATAGCCTAGGGGTGGAAATGGCCAGGTTGCACAACCCTAGAAACCCTAATTTTTTTCAAACTATTCTAAAACACCTGTTTATGGTGGATTTCTAAATTGAAATATAAATATGTTAATCTAGTGCATTTCCTGCATTAAAAATAATAGCCATTTTAAAGACCTAAAAGCTTGACTGTTCTGCTTCACTTTGCCATATATCATAGGCCTTCGACCATTTTTGTTGAAGCTGAAAGAACAAAAATGTAAATTGTGTATGTTGCCAACAACAGTGTTTTTGAATGATTGCTGCAAATTAATGTAGGTCTCTGTCCAGCCTAGGCATTTTCATCACAGATAATCATTGTTAATGCTTTGAATCAACACCAGGGCTATTATTTATCAACCATGTGTTCACACTGTTTTGTGTGTAAACTGCACACACACAAACACACTTCTACAGACAGAGCATGATTTGTGTTATTTTTTTATTGCGTGTGAGAATGTGTATATATGTAGTGTATATATAACTTCTCCAGATCATATAAAATCATATAAAAGATGCATCTAAAGATGTGATGATTGATGTGAATGATGACTGATCTTACCTAGCTTGAAATGTTGGAACACTTTAAAAAGGACAGCCTTAAAAATGGGAGTGAACTGGACATCTTATGGTAAACTGATAGAACAAAAATATGTTCAACATTTCATTTACTTATTATCAAAGTTAAAATAAAAGTTGAAACATTGATTTTACACTGCACATGTGGGTTCCCCTGAGAGAGTATTAGGCATTTCAGTTTTTAGTTCACAACTGCTTTGTTAATTGTTTACAAGTAAATGTTTTTAAAAATATTTGAAATATTTGTAGAAATGAAATTATAAGTGAAACAACTATACATGGTTTACAATAGTAATCACAGAACAGGGTGCTGGCCCATTTCCACTCCTGGCTACAGCGACAGCTAGAACTGATCAAGCTGTTTTGTAGGACTGGTCTGAATAGCATCTCTTAAGACTTTAAATATTTGTTTCCAAACATGTATCTGAATAATCGTTCTCATGTGCACAGACATTAGTCTGTCTGGCTTTTTGCAGACCTAGGTAATAATGATCACTTAACCAATCAGTGTAGGTTTAGCTGCTTTACCAAAGGAAGAGTTAAATGAAGTTCCATATTAATGCTCCAGGTTTACTACCCTCATATGCTACTGTTTTTCCGTTCCTCCTTAAATGGTGCAGGTGACAGCAGTAATGGTAGCCTAGTCTCGTGATAGTTAATACTTTTTTTTAATGATAACATTTTATTTAAAATGGTGATGAATAAGATTTTACCTCTAAAAATGTCAGGAAGAGTGTAAGATAATAATGGAAACTAATTCTACGTACATAACATACAAATACTCAAATATTCGAATTATTTGGGCCAGCCCTGTTGTTTTGTTACACTAGCTTCCGTTTGTCTACTATAATGGCAGACCAGCAGTTGGTCTTGCAGAACCAGTTCTTTCATTTGTTTGTTCTGATGAATTATACAAAGCAGCAAAGACTTTTTCTACTGTTGATATGTTTAGTTATTGTGAATGTTGTAATAACAGTAGATCCCAGGTACAGATGCTCATATTTGTCCTCGATCACCCCCTTGAGTAGTGAATTTTTTAACTGCCACAGAAATGTAAGAACACACGTTGTACAGAAGGACTGTGTGTTTGCACGTTGTGCGTTGGCCAGGCGTTGTCATTTGCATTCACATGCTTGCATTGAATATGTTTCCGACTTTATTGTTATAGCAGAGTGTGTGTGGGTATGTGTATACTCTTATTGGCATAGCAGTGGTGTTCCTGCCTGGCTGAGTAATCAAACCTCTAATCTTCCATATGTGGTGCAGTAGTGTTTTCAACTGTGCTATCTGTTTGTCTGAGTTAAAAAGAACGGCAGCGGCCAGCACTGCGGATTACACGTGCATCAACATTTGTGTGAGCTAAACATAAGGTGTAAATGTCTGTTGTAATGATCATCTTCAACTCCTGTTTTGATCAGCCAATAGAAATGAAATTTAGTCCAAGAACATTGCAAACCAAGAGCAATGGACAAAACTACAGCTAAATGTTTTGAGCATAGCACACTTTCATACAGTCAGTCAGCGCCGCTGGGTGGGTCCCTAGCATGCTTAGAGATAAAGGGGCTTTATCTGATGCTTTCTGAAGAGTTTTCTTTTTTGTACTTTTGTCATTATAAATTTACTGAAATTCCATATCAAATTGTTTTTCAGTTTCTGTATGTGTGAGGAGAGGACGCTACAGTCCTATCTGAGATCTGAAAATCCATTCCTGGCTTTGCTCTGTTTACACACAGCAGCAGTCTGCCCGTGCATGACTGTGGCAGGCTAAATAGGGAAAACAATATTTTTGTATGTTCAGATTTTATTAGGCCTTTTCAAACTGAGGCGATTTTGATGGATGAGAAGAGCAGATTTGTTTAATGCTCCAGATCTGTGATCTGCTTATATTAAAAACTTGAGCATGGTGACGGTGATGATAATGAAGAGGAAGAAATAATGGATGGTTGAGTCACAGCTGAAACTCTGCACCACAACTGTGTATGTGGAGCTGTACACATTACTTTGTCCTGGAGCTCTGAGCAAAAGGAGCAAACACATCTCTCTGCCGTCAGAGAAAAGACAGCATTAGTGTGTTAATGTAGATGTAAATGTAAATGTTATGTAAACGTTGATGTGTACATCTTTTTTTATAAAGCTTTTTTGGCCATATTAAATAAAACTGTCCTGGATTATACTGAATGGTACTGTACCAGTGATTTTAAAATCCTGAAAATATCCATATTTATCAACTATCATTGATATTTTTTGATAATTTGATTCAAAAGAGGTCACATTTGTTTGCCACTGTAACTATAGCTAGGCCAAAAGTTACACTGGCTGTTCACATAGCAATTAGAGAATTGAGAGGTGTTTGCGCTCTTAAGAGAACACTCATAAGAGAACATGTTCATTTTGCTTGACTCTGCATATGATTCTATATGAAATGTTTGTGAATTGTTGCTTAGTAAAGTGTTTGCCAGGTATCATCGGCTTACTCCAAAGCAATAATGCTTGGTGCTCTTACCATGCAGTCTAGCAGCTCGAGAACAAGGTATTTAGATACATCTTGCTTGACTCCGCACATGATTCTAGGTCACTGAAGACATTTGTGTGAGCGTATGTGTGTGAGCAGAAAACATCTTGGAGTCTGCATAGCAGTCTTACAGTTGGTCTTTAAATGTGTGTCTGCTGAGAATGAGTTAATCAGATTTGATGTCTTGAGCTGTTAGACTGCTAGCATAAACAGGGAGCTAATATCTAACAATGCAACATTCCCCAAAATAGGTTTCTGTCTTTATGCCCTCAGATTAGTTTTGATTCTCAAAACGTTTGTCAGTAGTGTATTTGTGTACCAGAATTTAAGCCAGAACCTACTACCCTGTGGTTTGTGGGCATATTAGCCTGCTGCGCTTAGTGATGAAGACAGGTCAAATCCATGCCTTAAAGCAGCAGTGTAACAAGAAGTTTTAAAATTTTATAGCTATTAAAACCTGTATACTGGCAGTATCCGTTTCTATTAACTGAGTTAGTTCTTGCATTGGTTTTACACATGGCTGGTCAGTGGAGCAGTTATGAAGGATTTGGTCTTGTTTATAATGCCTTTTTCCAGGAAGATCAGTATATCATCTTTTCTGGCTTCTGCCAATAATGCTTATCAGCCAGTTATCAGTGACTAGTTATGTCATTAACCAATGACCATGTCATTAACAAAATGTTTTTTGTGACAAGATGAAGTGTGATTTTACACAATTGGTGATCTTGCACAACCTCATAATGTCATTATACCTACTACATATGACATATGAAGAACCTCTTTGAGTTTGCTTATATTTTCTCTCTGTTTGGTGGTATATGGTTGTATTGTGAGCATGTGCAAAACCACTGAGACGGTTCCTGTCTGAATCGAATACCATAATTTCATGAGCATATTCAACCTAACTTATTCAACCGTGGTGGTTAGATTTGCCAGTTTCTGCCATTTTCACGTCTAGATGAATTGAATGGTCAAAAAAGTCAAACTCTAATTAAGCCACTCAGGCTCATTACGAACATGAACATGAAACAAATCATAAGATACATTTTCTTAACATTTTTCATTCACACAGAGAGGTAGGTCTAATAATTTTAGTGTCTAATATTTTTGGCCTCACATTATTACAATGATCTTTTTAATGCACATTCTAAATATCTTAGGGCCAAACCAGTTTCAGTGACATTGTCTATAGTAAGTTAAGCTGCTTAGATTTTGTCAGTTCCATTCTGATTATCTATCCATGTACTATCCTTACTGCAGCCAATTTAATCAGTCAGAAAAGGCTATGTACAAAAAAAAGGATGTGTGGGCACAAATTTAATATATATATGATTCCTGGCCATGTGATGAAAATACGGGCTTCTGCACAAAAGCAGTGCATTACATGTGTAATAAAGAGCCATTTGGGAATCAGAGTAACAAGAACATACTTACATTTGTCGGACAACAGTAATACTTAAACACATTTGCGTTCATTTCCCCAAAAGTAAACTTTGTCATCCCAGCTATATATAGGTACACAGTGAGACGAGACAGCGTGACTCCAGATTTAAAGCAGAAAAAAAACACACAGAATACACATATATAAATGAAATATACATATACAATCCAAGCTAGAAGTCAAAATGTGCAATTTTGGTACAAGGGTAATTTTTCTTGAAATAGTGCAAATTGTGGAGATGCAAGGAAACATAGACCTAATGCCTATGTTCTCAGTTTGGACAAGAATCTGGTGGAGCCTTGTCAGAAATTGGGTTTGTGTTGGATTAAGTAATGATGGTCTTTCGCAAGATTGTTGATCCCTTTTTACAGAGAATGAGTCACTAGACTGAATGACTTTACACTATCCTATTCCAACTGATATTTTCAACTTCTGTTAAAAAAGATTGGCTAAAATGTAAACCTTTTTTGATATTTTACTGGTCTGAAAGTAAAATTCTTGAAATGTGTTTCACATGTACACTGGGAATCAAACTGCTGAACTTAAGGTCTCAATTAAGATGTGCTAAGACAACAGACAGTTGAAAATTGCATACTGTCTTTTGTTCTGTAATTCCATACACTTCTTAAACACCTCTTGGTACTCTTCTTTTAGCTCTGGAGTAGATCAAGATTAGCTAATCTTTAACCTCAGGCTCATCTGTTAAATTCACAACAATATGATGTTGTTAGTAAGCTACAATTTGAATATTTTCACTTAATTATCTAAATAGGTTGCATTAAAATGTTATCTTTTTCATTGCTTGTCCTTAAAAAAGTAAAATTAAGTGTAAATGAAAAGCCAGCGCATGACTAGTAAGTCTACTTTTTCTACACTTAGCACTATGTAAATTGTGTGTGTGCTGTAAAAAATACTGCTTTAATTAAAGTTAACATTTTAGGTTAATTGAACTTAAAATTATAAGTTAACAATATGCACACTTATACTTCTTAAAATGAAAATACTAATTTTACAGTGTCTGTTACTAGGAAAAAAACTTCAAAGGGTAGCAAGTGATTTAGAAGTTAGTTGCGAGTGGTCAGATAACATGTAGCGTATGAATGCAGTTACGTTTCATACACTGTTGTAGTATGTATTCATATTATTAAGAGATTCCTTTGTGTGAGGGATCAGTCGACAATTAACTAATGAACACATATCCTAGAATTTTTATTTTATTGTTTTGTTTTTTTTTGTAAAGAGTTTTGTTAATTATGTCACTCATCTAAGCTTTGTGTAGTTTTTCCCATTTTAAAGAACAGTAAATATTTGCTAGAGAACTGTGGAGGTATTATTGCTGTTTTATTTGTTCTTTGTTAATATGCAGTGTCAGGTCTACAGTTGTGGTGCCTGAAACACTGACCTGATGTCTAAAGCAGTGTCCTCTCTCTTTTTGAGCAGCCTGTGTGGAGCCCTGATCTCTCCACTATAGCATCTGAGGCATCAAGCATGGAGTCTGCTCACCCAACCGGCCCGAGGCAGTGTGCTTTTTGTAAAGCTACTGTTCCCGAAGACCTCATATACAGCCACCTCAATTCACACTTCAAGGGCAAAGCCGGCGATTGACACAGCCAGGGACAAGGGCTGTCTACAAGCTGACGGCATGCCTTATTCATGCCTTTGTTTCCTGATCTCTCTACAAAACCACTGTGCCACACGGCAGTCACATTGGCTTTCATTGAGATCATGGAGGGAGGAGAGGTCTCCACGCTCATTTATTTAATTTGTAAAACTTTAAACGGTACATTTTCTGGCCTTCACGACTTAATTAACCTGTCTGAATTTGCAGTAGGGGACTTTTGAATGGGCTTGAGTTGTCTGTATAATAAAGTGCTTCCATTTTCTTAGTTTGTATTGGTTTTATGTACATGTAATGTACTGTACTTATTTTTTGTGATTTAAGGGTAAACGTTTTTCTTCTCTGTAGCTGGAGGACAGTGACTTTTGAGATTCTCTGCTGAAGCAATCAAGTGAGACTCAAATCAGATTTCTTTAGACACTAATCAATACATTCAGTAGCATTGCAAATCAGGTAAATGGATTACTTAAAACGCAGGTGGTCAGTGTAGTTTTCTTTTCAATGAGAAGTTAGAAAGCAATGACTCTTGACTTAATTTAATATCTTTATTTTAATTTGAGCCAGCTGTATGGCAGATTCTAAGCAGAATGAGAAATAATTGTTGGATAATTATTTTGATGTTTTAACGCCATATGGTCTTTGAGAGCAGTTTTGCGCAGGTATTGCAGGTTAATTAAAACTTTGTTATTACACTGTGTATCTGTTGCATACTTGCTGTAAAATTATATGCACAATTACCTCATTATTGATAGTGTAATGTTTGGAGTCCTGATCACTGTTAGACCCGCATTAAATTTCTCTTTTTTATACACAGAAGAATGAACAAAAAGGCATTTTAAATGCCACAAACAAAGAAACGCATTAGTTACATTGGTTAGGCAGCACTGTAAATCTGCCTATTACAGAAGAGTATGTACCGACTTCTGATCATGTGGATGAGCGCCTCAGCAATTCTTTAAAGTAAAACATGAAGGTTTCGCTTACCTTTTGTTAACCTGCATTTTTTTCTGTACCGTGTGTCATATTGATAAGTACAATAATGCTTGAGTGAGACTGGATGTATTTTCTAATAGAGTGTTTTAGTCTGTCACCTTCCTGCAGCATTGGACTGTGGGAGTAGATCATTAGCAGCTTCGCAAACAAATGTAATAATTTTCACCAGCTCGTGTGATGATGTGCTAAGGAAATAGGGAAAATATGTGTACTGAAACACATGCGTGTGCAGTGAGGACCTTGCAGGCCCCAGGATTACTGCCTGCTAACACTTGTGCTTTGTAGATGAGCTGGTGTGAAGACTGCAAACTGGATTTTTTATTGATTCAGCGTATGCTGCTTTGGTTTGACAGAGGAGATGCTTGCAATGGATTTTGGTGAATGTGATGCAAATGAATTAATGGGGGAGAAATGTGGGTCTGCACTCAGGATGCGTGGTATATCATCTTACAATGTAAGAATTTAAGGAGCATAAATAGGACATATGGCAAGGTATGATCAATTATGAGAGAAAAAAAAGAATATAATTACTGCCATAAGCATTATAATATTCCTGTGAGAATGGGTCCATGTTTACTCTTTTTCTCATTTCCAGCATATTTGCGATTCCATATGCTTACGTACTAGTTCTTCATTCTCTACACAACCTGTCAATGTCTGCAAATGATACAGACACACTTTCCAGTAGAAATGTGCTCAATTTAACATCTACACACCTGCATTACATATAAACTGCGCATCTCCGCCTATAGAGTCATTTCACCAGCTGATGCCCCCGCTCTTGATGAAACAGTTGGTTCATACTAGACCACCACAACACTTAAGTGAAGGTGGGCAGCAAAACACTCCAGTATCTACGTATATTTGTGACACGTCAAGCAATAGTAGATAGGCATCCAGTTTTGTATTTCAAGCAGGACTAGCCTCACATCATCCCCCCTCCCAAAAAAAAAAAAAAAGCCCCCGCAGGATAGCATGTTTTGGTGATCTGCCGTCAGATGATGATTGTCCTGTATATTTACAAAGCTGAATATTACATCTTGAAAGCGTACAATGTGTTCTGCATAATGCCCGATTCGAATTGGACCAGCAGGCCCGCCTGAAGTCTCAGCCCTCCAAGCAGATCCCAGGGAGTGAGGAGAGAATTTATTCTGGATCTGCGGCGTATCTCTCCCTAATGGCTCCCTCTCTCCATGAGCCCTGTGAAGGCTCGGAGAAGGCTCTCTCACTGGAGCCGTGGACAGATGCTTCTACATAATTATGTTGTCAATGCTCGTTATTTGGAAGAAGGAAGCTGCACTGACAGTTACTAGACCCATGTGGGTTTTTTTTCTTGCCCTGTTCCTTGTATGCTGACTCTATTTTTTTCCTTGATTGAATCTATTGCAGAAGACAGAAGTCAAAAAATGAGCGAGTTCAGTCTACAACGGCAGTCCTTAGAAATCAAATCTTGGGCAACACTCCACTTTTGTCTTTTTTTAACTACGTAACTATCTGCTGCTTGCACCTACAGAAACGTTCCAAAATGGCTTAGCTATAAGTTAACTATTATATTAACTTGCACTGAAAGGTAAGGACCTTTTCCCCCTTCTCTTGTAAAGTGGATGCACAAGGTTTATTTTTGTTGTTGTTGTCTGCAGTAGATACATTATATGGACAAAGGTATTGGGACACACCTGTTTTTCAGGGTTAGGGTTAGGCCCCCTTCCAGTGAACAGCAATCTCAATGCTACAGTGTCATGCTCCCAACTTTGTGGACAGTTTGGGGAAGAACATTTTCGATTCCAGCATGACTGTGCCTCAGTGCACAAAGCAAGGTCTACAAAGACATGGTTGGATGAGTTTCAGTGAGGAAGAATTTGACTGGCCCACACAGATCCCTGACCTCAACCCCATCTACACCTTTGGGATGAACTGGAATGGAGACTGCGAGCCAAGCCTCCGCGTCCAACATCAGTGCCTGACCTCATACATGCTCTACACGGGCACAAATTCCCACAGAAAAACTCCAAAATCTCGTGGAAAGCCTTCCAAGAAGAGTGGAAGCTGTTGTAGCTGCAACGGAAGGACCAACTCCATTTTACAGTCTATGTATTTTAAAGCAATGTCAGGCGTCCCAATACTTTTGTCCATATAGTGTAGATACAGGCCAGAACAGGCTACTCCAACATGAGGCTGGCAGCGCGGGCCGGCCTTAGAGCAAGCGTTTTGGAAGAAAAAAAAAGGAAGAGAAGTAGCCTACGTAAACCCCCTTGCAGGAGTCTAAAAAGGCCGAGAGGGAGGAAGAGGATGGATATGGATTGAAAGGGAGAAGCAGCAGGCTGATTACGAGGTGTCAAAATTGCCAGGAGCAAAAAGGTGAAAGCAATCAGGGGTGAGAAGAGTGAGGCATTCGTGAGGGGCACCTAATTATCCATCTCATTTGTGGAGAGCAGCGTCTGAGGCAGCGTGCGCCCGCTGCACGGTGACAGATTGGTGCGGAGGAGAGGGGAGGTGTTAGAACAATGGAGCCCGCCTCGCCATCATTATTACTGCATGCTAATCAGGCGCGCCGCCGCTCCAGAGCTCCGAGCCGCGCTCGGTTCAGGGAAAAATAGTACAGGCTCCGGCTTCAGGGGAGCGGAGTCACCTCCAACGCGAGGAAAAGAGAGAGAGGGAGAGAGAGAGAGAGAG
>JBBIGA010000002.1:16947669-16962820 GCA_037576975.1 Alestes dentex
ACTACTGTATGCTGGGGTGTCTGTGTGTGTGTTCATCCATAACAGTGTATACTACAAGACACTGCTTCTTTATGATCTGAATTGTCATGTTGTACATGGCTATATGTGTTAGATTAACACTCTCTTTCTATCTCTCACTCTCTCTCTCTCTTGTTTTTCTAAAACGGTGCTCAGCTTCCTGCCCCTGCAACGCCAGAACTCTCTTCCCTTCAACAGTTGTCATCTGCTTTTTGAAATACCTTTATCATTGAATGGAAAAGGGAAAAAAAGCCTCAAATGAATGTGAGCAAAGGCACAGCAGAGGAGCAACACAGTGCAAATTGCTTCATGATGAAGTGGCTAATCCCACTGCTAGTTAAATTGATACTTAAAGGCCTGGAAGGCAGACATGAGTGCTGAGTGGGTACAAACTGCCTTGACCAAGGTGTGGTAGCCAGGTGAAAAATTGAAAGCAAGTTTCTCCATCTGCTAATGTTCTTTGCCTAACGTTAACACTCTATTCCTGCTACACATGCAGCCCTCATTTTCATGTTTGCACTCTGGCATAGTGAAAGAGACAATTTTAACATTTGTGTCTATTGTGTTTTTTTCCCTCTTCTTTTTTTCCCTTGATGTGTGATTACTGCTAGTTTCTCAGGCCATTTGAGCAGCCTTTCTGAGCTCTGTCCCTCATTTCCAGTGCGGCATGGCTCGATGCTCGATGGGCAGAAGCAGGGGAAGAGCTTTACCTTCTGTGCAGATAAAGTGGTAATTTGTTTGCCCTTATTACTGCGTGTCTCTGTTCTCTGTTCATGGATTTGGTATTTTATTATGCTCTTCATCCCAAATTTTTGACTGACTGGGATGTTTTATTTCTAAAATCTGCTCTACCTGTGTAGAGCACTATTAGGCCAGATCAGTACACGTAAAGAACACCGTGTGGACTTTAGCATGCTTGTTCGAAATAGAGGCGATCAACAGGAGTGTGCATCTTATTTCACAAGTGATTTTTGTGGGAAGTGAGCAAAGAAGGTAAGCCACTGAAACATCCTTTTCCTTCCCCTTTTTCTGTCCTTACCCCCACTGTCTCAACTTCAAGTAGACTTTCTCCCGCTAGAATTCCAGAATGATCATTAACCTTTCCTTTGGTTTCCACTCTTGCCAGGCTGCAGCTCCTGTTCTGCTTGGTTCCTGGCCCCATATGCCACTTTCCTATTTCCTGACTGTAGACAGCAGGGAGTAGCTCTATTATCACCTTCACTGAGCTGTCTTTGAATGTGAGAGGCAATTCCATTTCACTTTGCCATGGGGAGGAGGAGATAGGCACACTACCCAGTTCACAGAAATTGGCTCAGGACTTGCTTTTATAAGTTGAACACAAGGACAAGGCTTTTTTATTTCTGTATTACGAAGGTTACTTAATTCAGGCAAATGCATTCTTGAGAATAACTCTATTTGTGCATTGGTAAATGGACGATTCAAGACTAATCCCATGAGGTTAAACCGTCTGATTGCCGTGGGAAGGAAGGTGTAATTTTAATCTTTTGTATACCGCAGTTGCTGTTCTGTTGTCAAAGATTGTACTGTGTAAAATTGGGAAGTTACAGTGAGTGCTTAAACAGCGCAACGCTTAAGGGGATTAGATATGAAGCTGCATAGCTGCTTTATATTTACTGGTTTGCAAGCCAAGCTGAGGGCCCTTCACCTGCTGGTGCATTTTAAGTGAAACAGGCGTTCTGGCCTGCTGCTACATTCGCCTCACTCGCCTAGTCAAATCAAGATGTCTCACCAGTGTCATATTGTTTACTCTCACTAATGTTCTACTCTGTGCTCCTTCTGGCGTTTTTACAGCAATGTGTAAAATTTGTATTAGCAAAGTGCAGGAGGATTTTCTCTTATCTGCATATCAAATTTGAACGTCTGCTGATAAATAATTTCAGATTAGCATAATGATTCAGCACCTTAGAAATGGTAGCTAGGTATAGTAATTGTATTTCTGTATCCATTGTATATATTTTCACATTGTTGCTATGCCAAAGATTTTATTAGCAATGTTATCAGTAAGATTATAAATAAATGAAAATTAAAGCTGGATTGCTCTCACTGCAGGTGGTGAGCCATAATGCTTTCTTCAGAGGCAAATCTGAACAACACTGAGGCTCAGGTTTCTATCTCCTTTAAGTCCAGGCCAAATATGTTGAAATTCTCCAAGGGTTCTGAAAAGAAGTGCACACACTTTATGCTATCACGTGTCTTAAGCTAAAATTGATGTTTTATAAATAATTTCCACCCCACAAACATCAGAGGCACAATCACAGCAATCCAGTGATATTCATTTGGCATAAGTCAGTTTCATTTCTCCGCACTTTTCATCAGAAATGGCTTAAAAAGTAGAGTTAGCCTGAATTTTTAATGCCCAAAGCTTGCAGGGGACAGTGGCTGATGTTCTTCACTTGTAGACGTCTGACAGTGCATGGCAGCAGAAGGAACAAAATGGTCACATAGCCCGGCTGCACTCCCCGGGTCACTCAGCCTGCTAAATATTTAAAGAGACTAGCAGCAAACTAAGCAGTCGCTAACGGGACCATGGCTGGTGATAAAAGATGTTTTAGTTGGGACATTAGCCCTTTTCTTCCCTCTGTGATTCCTGATATTAGATCCTTACCATCGTTCAAGCCAATAATACACATCAGTGATTTGGCGTTGGTTGCCACGAGGAGCCTACAATTGACTCAGCGAGGCTTGGGACTGAAATGTAGTCTACCACTACAAAAACACAGAGGGTTCTCTAGCCAGACTCTGAGAAAGCCTGTACTGAGTAGGACAGACATATTACTCAACATGGTAGCAAGAACCACTGAATGACCAAAATGTTGGCCATTAGTGCTGTAATGCTAAAGTGTTCACACAAATGTAATCATCATGTGCTCTTTGACCCAACTGAATGTTGTTGGAAAAGTAGTGATATAGGCTAAGAGCCAAATGATAATGATCAGACACGGATATTTTGTTACTGTTGCAGCAAAACCTTGCATCTCAGAAATGGTAAATTTATAGGAGAAGCAAAAATCCTCAGGTTTATTATGTGCTAATGTTTATGTCAAGTAATTTTGGACCACTTTTATTGGTTTGTTCATCAAGAAATGTTCACACAGTGTAAAGGGCAGGTGATGATGGCAAACGGTGTAGAAAAAAAAGAGAATGTGTAACATAACGTGTTGCTAATTGAAAGGTCACAAGGTTCAGTATGAATATATCGCTATTAAAATCCAGACTAGACTTTGGGTGTTGTATACGTTCACAGAAAAAGACAGAGGGAGCTGAGCTCATGAATGACATTTGGTCAATGTTCTGGTCAATTGGTCAATGTTCTACTTTCATTATCAAAGTGAAAAGCAAATCTTGCTCCAACATGATTCAAGCAGATCTAATACTGACAGTACAACACTCTTCTTTGAACACCTCATATACCAACTAATGCTTTTTTGGGTTTTGCTGTGACCGGGATTCATTTTTTTGCAACACACATCACTGCTACAACTGAAAATATTAACTTTATTTCCAGCATGTGCCATATTTTGAACAATTCGACTAAAATTGGAGTGACTGTCAATGTTACAATTTACCCCATAGTTGGACGGAGGGGCTAACTATAACAGCTGCCAGAAAGTTTGGTAAATTCCATGTTTTTTTGAATCAGATTAAATCAAAATATATACAGTTAGTGAAATGAGACTGTGACAAACAAGAGAAAATATAAACACACTAGTGTTTTTTTTATGTGCATGGCATTTATAGTATATATTCAGTGCATTTGTGCATAAAACCATATTGTTTTTATAAAGGGCTGATATGAACTACTCTCATTATTTACTTTATGGGGTTAGTTGTAACCAACCCCATTGTGTGCAAGACTTAGCCTGGCTTACTGTTCCGGGAATGGCTGTGAATTGTTTACACTATTCAAAGTGGTGCTATGTTACATCCAACAAAATAATATAGGTGTGAACTGTGTGACTTATACACACAACTCAGTAATGTAAAAACACTTATTCAGTTTTCAAGGTGATTCTCGAAAAATACCCGTCTGATTGATGTGAAAATTTGCTGATGACGTTGCCATGGGAATACAATAATATGACCAAAAACACCTCAACCTTTTTAACCACATAAAATGGCCATACCACATTTTACCCTGCATTACCTTGTGCCCCTCTGAACCTTATTATACAGTGTAAACCATATGAATACATAGCAACTATGATGAACAAATTTAATGCGAAAATACATTTCAAATGTAAGCAAGGCTGCTCAGTATTCTATAAATCTGTGTGATTATTTAAAAGGATAATATTGTCTCCATTTGCCCTTTTTCAGGCCATCAGTTAAGTAGTCTTCAAGCCGAAGATCTTGGTGCAATTGCTCCTTGCTGGTAAATGTTCAAAGGGCACGTATACCAACAGCCAGGCGTCCTGGCCTTAAACATAAGGGTGAGTGACCATGCAGGTTTTAGTTAACACCTCAGTACATTTCATTTGTAATAGTAAGATAGTGTGAGCTCTGGAAAACGTGATATTTAAAGCAAACATGTTCACCTGTTTACTCACCTGTATATGCATCCAAAGCCATGGACTCATTACTTTTGTTATACCATTAACAGGTCTAATAAATTAGAACCAATTAATACATTTGCCGCATCATTAGTTTGCACACTAAATATGTTTTTCCCCTTGAATTAATACTTTAAAGTTTTCACTTTTTAAAAAAGTTTTTTTCACTTTAAAAAAAAATTCAACCTACGCTGGTCTGTTATCTCTGTATTCAGCAATATATACGAAGTTATTATCTATTATACACCCTGTGAAACTTTTTTGTATTATATGTGCTCTGCCTTCATATGCAACATAACAGAACAGAGCCTCCCATATTATTCTCAATTGCGGCTAGTTTATAATACTCGTGAGCAGTGGGAGTTCAGGATGAAAAAGGGAACAAAATGAGCGAGCGTTCGACTTGTAATTCCAGGTTGACATAAAAGACTCACTTCGTATTAACCTGGATGCTAAAATGCCTTTCAAAGAGGAAAGCAGTTGTCACAATGTTTAGTCAAGCTGTTATTCAAGTACCTGAGAAGAGAAGATCACACACAAGTCTCTCACAGCAAGCTTCAGCTGTGGATGATTTACTTATCCTTTGGAAAGAATGCTGCTGTAATCCACAGTGCGTAAACACTCTAAGCATTTGTAGCTAATGTACTGAATTTACATTTTTATTTTAGGGAATGTAATGTTACACTAGCTTGAGTGTCATGCCCTAGCTAGCATAAGTCTTATTTAATTAAGCATACAGAGCAGTTTACATAGTATGCAATAATATATTTTGTTTTTCTTTGTCTTGACGTTGTATGCATAGCATTGGATTTAAAATGGCGAAATAGTGACAATATTGTTAAAATACAAAACCTTAATTCAATAATATCTATTTCTATATTGCATGAACCATAAATGGATGTTGGTGTTAACATACTAGTAAAAAATATTAAATAATATGATCATCGAAAATAACTGCTAGTTATTAAATACAGGTGGAAAAATGGGTTCTTTGTGTGATGCCCTAGAACAACCATTTCATGTTTCCTGAAAGATCTTCCAGTGGATTTTGTAAATGGGATGTGTGTGAGAGAGAAACTTTTCATAACCACCATATAAAATAAAGATTCTTGGACGAACCCTCAAACTGGTAAATATGTTTTACATTGTTAGGTTCTGCACACTCACACATTTCATTTATAAAAATGTTCTTAGGGAACTAAAATAGTTGTCATGTGGCTTCACTAAAAAAAAAAAAAAAAACCATTTGTGGGACTTTTTAATTTGGAGAGATGAATTTAAAGGTGATGAATTTAGATGCATCTTTATATTTAAGGAGAAAAAATCCAGAATAAATTAATCAGAGGGCTACAACATCAGGTGTTCACTTTTTGGTCATTGTTTAAGGGTAAGAACATTGGCATTAATGAACAATAGACTGCAAAAGACCCCAGAACTGAAAGAAAAACTAGATTTAGATTGTGTTAATGTGCAAGAATGACAGAATATTTTTTTTCCTAAAGATCAGTTGAAACAGCCTGTTATATTAAGTGAAATGTCAATTTCTATTTCCAGCATCAATTTTGCATCAAATCAAGAGTGAAAGTGCATAGTGAGGGTCAGTGAACAGTCAGAGGCCACTCTCTTTCTCTCTGTCTTTCTGTGTGTGTATTCATGTGTGTTTGTGTGTGTGTTTGCGTGCAGTGAGTAAATCTGGCTCCCACACCAAGCCAAAGCAGCTCTGACGGGGACGTGAGTGACACCTGAGCAGAGGACCTAAAAGGACATCAATAATGAGCGGTGTAGGAGTGTGTCTCAAGGGATGACATGGGCCTGCGTCTGCGCCACTCAGCCTAATAAGAGTTTAAAAGCCACAACTGTCCACACAGCCCACGCCAGCCCACCTCCCATCTCCCTTTTCCAATGGGCTGCCTGATGCCTTGTGACAGGTTCAGGCCCAGCCACAGGACGCCACAGCAGCCTGCATTTATGGCCCCAGCAAGCAACACAGCCACTTTATTAACAAGGTGATTAGTGGAGCTGGCAAGAATTGTCCACTATAGAAGGGAAGAAATATTTTTTAAATAAAGTTGGATTTTGGTTTGATTTATTGATATGAATTTCACTATGGCATCTGGCAAACAACTTATAAATAACTTAAGGGCCATCTTAAATGCACTGCAATGAAATTTTTATTGACACTGTAATATAAGCCACTACCTGCCATGAATCGCAAATAACCTTGAGCTCTCTCTCTCTCTCTCTGTCTCTCTGTCCTGTCAGGACTGTGTTTACCCTGTGCAGCCCCGCTCTCATGATCACAAGAATGCAATCGCTTCTGACTGGGGCAGCCTCCTCTGTCCCCATATCCTGCCTGGCTATAATTTTGTTGTCATTCGGTGTGCTGCGATCCCATCATTGATGTGACAGAGTGGGCATTAGGTAAAGTCCCTGAGCTGGTCTTCACTTACAGCAGCTTTCCCTCCCTGCCACTGACAGTGATTAGATTAGACCCAGGTGGCAAACACACTCCTTCACTACAAGACTCGGAAACAAAGCTACCTGATTTAGTTTAACCCCAATGCCCTTAAGTAACTCCTCAAACTTCTTTTTATCCTTTGGTAAAAAATTAAAGTAAAAACATGCGTTTTGTGCCAAAGTGACCTCCTTAGCATTGTGGTGGTAAAATTATTGGATGAAGTGGCTCATGGAGGCCTGCTGGCAGCCAGCCACCAGCAGATGTGGAGAGGTTTAGCAGACATGTCTTGCTTCCGTGAAGCTGAAGAGAGGATCTGACGTTTGGCTTGTTCATATAGCGGGTCATTGGCATCTCACGACTGATTGATGCCAACCCGATAGCCCTGGGAGGTGAAGCAAAAGCAAACGCCTCCCAACCTGGGGTCACTTATTCAAGCTGTTCACGCTGGTGACTCATTAGAGGTTCTTTGAATATCACTGGAAAACTGGGGTTTTCTTTATTGCTCCAGGTGGATCCGTTGACACTGCTGTTATCAGTTCTGGACCTTGTTATAATATTGTATATACAGTGTAATAGCCACCATAGTGAGTACATTGTCAAGTAGGCAACTTTATTCAACAGCAACTGCTTCAAAAATAACTAATCAGTGACAATGAGCCGCATAATGACCGCATTATTGTTGTGTGTCTTTTTTTGAACTGCATTTGTTTTGGAAATTTTTCATCAGATAATTCTTGTGGCTACAAATGATATAAATTAAGTTTAGACCAATAATCCCATCACAAAACACATAATGAATACTCACATTGTAAACATATAATTAAAAGCACAATGCATCATTCAAACACATTAGAGTAATGTGCGTGTGACGTGGAAACACAACACCTGTTTGCTTGGGTCAGTGGCGTGTGTTTATGCCCACCTGAGGATGGAAAAGCTCTCTATTCAACACAATGACTCCCGGAGGGAGCGCTGGCCCTGCTGCCATTGATAATCACCATGGGCCCCTCTGTGGTTATGGCCACTGGCTGAGCTAATAAGTGCAAAGTACAGGGGGCTAATGCACAACAAAAGGAGGAGAGAGAAATAACAAGTTGGGGAGGGGAGGGGGGCAAACTCTTAATGCAGACATACTCAACAATAAAACCTGCAGTAGAGCTAGCCCCCCAAGTCTGGTTAAAGCTTATTAAAGAACGGGGGGAGAGAGGAAGAGAGAGAGAGAGAAAGAAAGAAGGAGAGAGAGGGAGGAAGGGAGGGAGGGAGGGAATAATGAGGAAAAGAAGATAGCCACTCATTGAGCTGGTTAGGGGCAGGCAAGCCCGTGCTTGCATGTTTCTGGAGAATAGATTGCTGGACCCAGTTGCCCTGTTCTAATGACCCTTCTTGTTAGCCTCAGAAATGTAAAGCCTCTTCATTAGAGCTGCAGTCCGCTCACCTCTGCCTGCAGATCCACTCTCCGGCTCCAGATCGGGTTTGCACTCATAAATGCATGGATTCTGGGTTCAGTCTCTGAGTTGATTTCAGTCCAGATGGGTGATTTCTCTGCATCTCACACCCTAAGCTTCTGTCTTAGTGATTAATTAGATGTTACATTGCTTTATGGAATTATTGTGTTACATGTTTTACTTCATGTTATACCAGAAACCATGTGTAGTCTCTTATTTGGACATCTTCCAAACCTGACGTGTCCATACCTGAGTGTTGCATGCAGAACATCATATAAAGGTGGAAATAGCTGGTCTGGAGAGTAAAAAGTTGCAGGAAGTAGAATGAGAAGAAGAGAAAAAGCTCTGGTCACTCGTGACATAAACAGCACTAATGAGAGGCGTCTCAGTCGTGGACAGACAGGGGATATAATCTGAAGGGAATAAAAGCTTCAGTTTAGTCGGGGGTGGGGGGTGTGGGGAGTGACTGTGCCATACAGGCAACCCTGCGAAGAGTCCTGCTGGAAGTGGCAATGAACCATGGCCACTCATTAACTAAACCTTTCCAAACAGCTCGCAGAATGTTTGGCTACTTCACTTGATATGAAGCTCAATAAAAATTCGAACCTCAATAAAAAATATATACATTTTAAAATAAATTCAAAACCTGCCATGTCTTGTTATTTCTGATGAAGATTTTGCGCTCTGAAGGTTCTCTGCAAAAAGACAGCAAAACAGAATCTGTTTGACGATGTATAAGACTTTATTGGGTAAATAGTGATTAAACCAGTAAATAATAATAATAATAATAATAGAAACCAGAAAAATAATAATCTTTGTCGTTGTCATCGTAATCATTATCATTATCATAGCATTATCATGCTATGATACTATCATTATCAGTAATGCCAATAACAATAATACTACTACTAAGAATACTAATAATACTAATAATAATTTGATCTAATGTATGCCAATGACAGTAACCACCTGTAACCACCACCACTACCCACACCAATAATAATAATGACCATCGTAATAATAATATTAATAACACAATAATAATTAAATCAGTCGTTCTTAATAGTACACTGTATGGTCTATTAAGGCACATTGAGGAATTAACTAAACAAAGTCTTCCGAAAAAAAAAAGAAAAACTGTCCAGATTTGGTCGTTCTGTGAGTTGTATGTTGTGGAGAGCCTAGGATGAGCTCTTTCTGATTTCTCTCCTCCACTTGCATTCATTATTGATTTGTCCTGGGACTGGTAAACAGATATTGAGAGGAAGCCCATGATTTCACGCCCGATCACAAACATCTGAAGAGATGAAGCGCATTCCTGTCATCTTATCTGCTTGAATAATGAATCTCGGTTTCTCAGGTAAACACTCTTTGTTACTCCTGCCACATGAATAGTAAATACAGCCGCTCTGCAGGCCTGTTCCCCCGAGCAGGGGGACATTATGAGTCTATCCGCTCTCATATTTCCACTCTCGCGATTTGCGTGGATCAGACTCGGCTGTTTTTGCAGTAACTAAAATTACCCCGCTCCCAGTTTTCACAGGTTTTAGTGTACAAACACGAGCGGCCACAGGAAGCTCGCGCGCCGTGGCGGGAAGGGCCCGCTTGATTATCCTAATTAAGTTCTGTCTAATTAAATTACCGTCACGCGCTAACCAATAGAAAGAGCGCCTTCATTAACCATGCACGAGCCCTGCTTTTGCGCGAGAGGCGCAGTCAACCTGCTGATTTAGCCCCCTCTCTCTCTCTTTCTCACTGTCTGCCCCTCTCTCTCTCCCTCTCGTGCACGCGCAAAAAAGCAAGTATAGCTGTGGAAGCTGGCGCGCGCACACGCACCTTAATTGCAATTGCCATTTTGGGGGGATTGTTTTAATTAATTATTTATTTATTTAATTTTATTGTTACGTTCCTCGAGCCATGCAGCTCGAGCAGTGCGTCTCGCCGGCGCTCGCGCTCTCTGACAAGTGCGTGCACGTGGGCAGCGGCGGAAGCGCGAGCTCGCGAGGGTCCGATCTCGCGCATGCCATGATTACGCGCGCCGGCGACGGCGGCGACCTGGAGAGAAGGAGTTCACCTGTGAAAAAAAACTGCGGAGGGATGACGAATGAGTCCGAGGCGGACGCCTTCGCGGACTCTAAGGGCCCGGCGGGAGCCGCCCAGAGCGCCAAACTCTCTCCTGCCCTCGACGGCGCGCCCGACATTCGCCACACCTTCGATGGCTGCGCGGCAGAGCGCTGCCTCGCGCCTCCTCCGTCCAGCCACGCGCCACCACCGCCACCACCGCCGCTCTCCGCTAACCCCACGCCCATGTTCCCGTACGCCAGCCAGCACGGAGCGGCGCACGCCGCCTTCTCCATCGCCAGCCCGAGCCGCTACATGGCGCACCACCCGGTGATCGCCAACGGCGCCTACAACGGCCTGCTGAGCGGCGCGTCCCCACAGGGCTACGCCGGCGCGGGCTACCCGTACGCGCAGCAGTACGGCCACGCGTACCAGGGCGCGCACTTCTACCAGTTCCCTTCGGCTCAGGCCGGCCTGGTCCCGGGCAAAGCGCAGGTGTACCTGTGCAACCGCGCGCTCTGGCTCAAGTTCCACAGACACCAGACCGAGATGATCATCACCAAGCAGGGCCGGTACGTATCCCAACACCTCCACCAGCCTTTAGGAGGAGAGCGCGCGCCTGGATTACACGCTAAACCACCTTTTATCACATTTTTTACCAACTTTCATTCCATCGAAGATGCTTTTATCTCTTACCCATTTTTATCGGCATTCATTCAAACTTTTTTTTTTACAACAAAAACGCGAGTTTTTTTATTTCAATTTTCAATTACATTGTTTATTTACGCAACATTTATACTTATTATAATTATACTCATTATACTCATTTTTACTTTTAGCAATACATTTTAATATAACCTAAATACCAATTTTGATTATGTTCTAGATTGCACCAAGCATATTGGACATTTTTGGGATATTTCAACATCTCGGGATTTTAGAGAGCGTTTTAAACCAATGTGTACGTTTTGGATCGAAGTAAACAGTTAGTGCTGCTTGTGTCCAGCTAAACGGACTGCAGTAGGCATTTGAGAGTGTTTTTTTTTTTTACAATCTTTTTGTACAACCTTTAAGTATCTTTATTATTTCAAATGTTTTTTTCTTAAGTGTATTTATGAAACAAAACGCGCGCAGCTAATTTCTGCGTTATGCCTGTGGCAGCTTCTGATTTCTCGCTTCTGATTTTTATTTTTCTCTCTTTTTGAAAGTTCAGCATGCGGTGTGTTCAACCCGCGTTCCTGCTCTTTATTTCTCTTTATTTCTCTCTTTCTGTCCAGGCGGATGTTTCCATTCCTGAGTTTTAATATATCAGGCCTGGACCCGACTGCCCACTATAATATTTTTGTGGATGTGATCCTGGCCGACCCGAACCACTGGCGGTTTCAGGGGGGGAAATGGGTCCCGTGCGGCAAAGCGGACACCAATGTGACAGGTACTACTATGACTGCTACCATTAATATTATTATTAATAATAGTGACAAGAAACACTGCAGTAGTTGGTAGTAGAATGTTGCATGTAGAAGTTGTAGGAATACAAATAACATGTACAAGTATAAAAAAATAAAATGGGTTTTGTAGTCTATTGGATTAGAATGGAAAGAGGATCATGAACATACTGCAGTTTAAATAAATCTGTCCCGTTTTGTTTTTTTGTTTTTTTTTTGGTTTATTTTGATGCCGTTCGAAAAAGGAAAACTAACAGTTCCATGGCTGACCTCATGTCCTAATATCGATTTATTTTGCACAAAAAAGAAATTAAATATATATATTATATATGTTTGTTTGTGATTTGCTTTCCTCTTAATTCTACGCATCACCGCACATTTTTATTTATTATTTGCACGCAGAGAGACAGTATGTATAGGCGGTGGAGACAGTATGTGTGTGTGTGCGCACTGTTATAATTTTCCAGTGATTGTTTTATGTTCTCCTGTTGATCCAGACCATCACATTCTAATAGTGCACTATTTTACATTTTTTATTTAAAGAGAGCACGGCGGGCACGACTCGACTCTGATGAAATTGTACTATTATTTTATCTAAACGTGTGTATGCGTGTGTGTGTGTGTGTGTGTGTGTGTGATGATATTTACAGGAAACAGGGTGTACATGCACCCGGATTCTCCCAACACTGGAGCGCACTGGATGCGGCAGGAGATTTCATTCGGCAAACTCAAACTAACCAACAACAAAGGAGCGACCAACAACACGGGACAGGTGAGAAAACCAGCCCTCCAGCTTTAATCCGGACACACGATTCTCTCACCAACAGCAGTACTCCTTATATTAATGCACTCAGGTCCAGGTCTCAAAATTTCCTTTGGTCCATGTGAGCTCGACTGAACAATTCTGAAGAAATTTTCCTCATAAACCGTACCGTTGTCGCCTTAGTCATCAAAACACAATTCTGTGATGCTGGACTAATGATTTTGACAACATAGTTCTAAAAATCCAAATCTGATTGTGAATAAAAGTGTCAAGCATGGAAAATTATAATAAAAGAAATAATACAAAACAAAAAAATAATACAAAACAAAAAATGTATATTATTACAAGGTGTCATTATACAAACTTCATCATTCAGTGTTATTCTTCCTAGTACTTAATTCAGTTGTTAGACATAAATGGGTGAAAAAAATACAAATTTCGCCTTATATTATTATTTTGTAAAAACGTTTTAACTGAAAAGTTATTAATCTGGTTTTGTTACGACAAAATACAGTAGCTGTGATAATGAAATAATAATTTCCATTAAAATACTTATATAAATGATTCCAATATAGTAATATATATGTACTATATATTTTAATGGCCTGTATTTTGGCCGACTGGTCACTACTATGCCTCGCCGGTGGTAACTGTGCTGTGTTGATGGTGGGCTTGTCTGCAGATGGTGGTCCTGCAGTCTCTGCATAAGTATCAGCCCAGGCTGCACGTGGTGCAGGTGAACGAAGATGGAACGGAAGACACGAGCCAACCCGGCCGCGTCCAGACCTTCACCTTCCCAGAGACCCAGTTCATCGCGGTCACGGCCTATCAGAACACAGACGTAAGAGAACCAGAGCTTTTCTTCTTGAACTAGAGCCCAGTGGCGCCTTACCTGCGCATAAGAGGAGATTCCGCATAACTCTTCACTTTTCCTTTCGCCACAGATCACACAGCTGAAGATCGACCACAACCCGTTTGCTAAAGGGTTCCGGGACAACTACGACACGTAAGATTTAATTCTTACAGAATTTGCTTATTTATTTCTTAGATTTTTAATTCCTAGATCAGCCCTTCTCGAAGACATTTTTTCCGTTTTTCTCTAATACAATTTTTGCTAAGATATTAATATATAGTAGTGATAATATATACGGACAGGAGTCCGTTCCTGCATTTCATTTCTCTGCAGAACTGTGAGCGCCAGCAGATCGCCAGCTGGTTTCTGAGAATAATGCTGGAATAATGAGGCTACTGCTCAGTGTTATTAGCTCCACTTCTCATTAAGAGCTGCGCGATGAAGATTGATCAGTTCGCTTTTAGCAGACAAACTGTCTCGTTCATTTATCAGCCCTAAAATTCAACAGGTGTCTGAAAATAAACTGACTGTATATACCCTAAATATATGACCTAGGAAGATAATTATAATTTAAAATGTAATCTATGTTTGTAATATTATTATTACGCACTGTGTTAGAAGACTGTTGTGTCTTTGTCCGTCCAGAGCGCAAAGATATTGTGTTCATACAGCAAAACAATGCACTTATTTGCGCTGTGCAGCGGTGGATTCAGACTTAATATCCCGTTCTGTTTCCCATTGAAATGATCTTGCAAATTTATTGGGCACATCTGGTAATGCGTCCTTTTGCTCTTTTAAAAACAGTCCAACAACAGCAACCGCTGGAACAGAATCAGCTGAAATTGGAAAAAAGTGTACCGCAATATCTGATGGTCCAGTATGCACCTCACATAAACCGTTTTCACGAATACTACATTTATTAATATTCATTCATATTTATACGATATTATAAGTGTGAGAACAAAGACCATTATTTTTTTAGACAGAAGGATTTCATGCGCGCAACACCACGGCGTCTTTATGTGTGCGGAATGACATATGTGACAAAGCTCCCTATTCCTTCTTAATTTTAACATAATAATAATAATAATAATAATAATAATAATAATAACAACAACAACACATTTCAAAATGTATTTCCCAAGTCAAGTTGTTAATGTCCACTGTTTCTCTCCTTCTCCCTCCATCCCTTTACAACCTCCTCCTCTTTTCTTCTTCCAGTGTCTACACAGGTTGCGACATCGACCGGTTGACGCCGTCCCCGGGCGCGTCCCCGCGCTCGCAGCTCATGCCCGGCGCCAGATACGCGATGACGGGCTCCTTCCTGCAGGAGCAGTTCGTGGGCTCGTACGCGGCGGCCAAGTCGCGCTTCCACGCGGGCGCGGGCGGCGCTGCTGGCGCGGATCGCGGTGTGCCGCTCGCCAACAGCCTGCTGTCGCCGCAGCCAAGCGACGAGGCCGCGGTGGGCTCCCCGCAGCGCTGGTTCGTCGCCCCGGCCAACAACCACCGCCTGGACTTCGCCGCCGCCTCGGCGTAC
>JBBIGA010000002.1:16962920-16976965 GCA_037576975.1 Alestes dentex
ATTCTGACCAATCTGCAGCTACGCAGCCCCACATGCAGCAGCGCACATGTGTGCCATAGTAACTGGCTAGCTCAGTTGGTAGAGCATCAGACTTTTAATCTGAGGGTCCAGGGTTCAAGTCCCTGTTTGGGCACACCCTGTTCGGGCACTAGTGGTTAGGGCATTGGCCCTACAATCAGACGCTATATATATATATATATAAGCAAAAACACAGCTAAATATAGTTTAATGTTAGGATTTATCAATTTTGTAATATGCCCCATCCACTTGTGCTTACATATATGACCGTCAAATAGAGGACGTCTAGGCTAACCCAGACTAGAGGCTATTGTTACCCCAAGAGATCGATTTTAGCTCCATATGTCTCTTTAACGTTTGCTCTCTCAGTAACAGCCTGGAGTAACATTAGCTCAGACTAAAACAAAGGGAGAAGAGAATTGCTGAAAGATGCCATTCAGCTCAAGGGATTAATGTTAGCATGTTTAATATATTGCGCAGAAACAAATGCGCTGCCATCAGAAACCTGCAAAGTGCATCTATATGGATATGATTAAAGTCAAGGATTGTATGCACTCCAAGGACTGATATCATGATACTGGCTTAATAAAGTGGCGACTTCTGCATTTACTTTGTATTGTAACCTGCCAGCCTTTAAAGAAACGTGTGGAGTATTGTGTGATTCAGGGCACTTACTGCTTGTGTGAATGTGAGAACTGGAAGACAGCCATGGGGCTTGTAGAAGGAGAGAGAGGAGAGCAGGCTGGACTGAGTATTTCACCATGTCACACATTACCACTCACTGCTCTCTCTCTCTCTCTCTCTCTCTCTCTCTCTCTCTCTCTCTCTCTCTCTCTCAGAGAGGTGATGAAGAGGCAGTGGTGGACAGAGGAGGCACTCGCTCCATTCTCAAGGCCAACTTTGAACAGGAAGAGCTAGAAGGTAATGATAGGATACACACACACACACACACACACACTTATGCATAGTAAAGGACATATGCAGCGAACAGAAAAACCCATGCAGTGTGCATGCAATGCGCATGTGCCTCCCCATCCCATCAGTCCAGATAAGTGATGGTGTGTGAGTGAGGAGAGAATGTGGGAGAGGGAGATTGTGTGGGTAGAAATCAAGATCACATCCTACCGGCACAGCCTGACAGAGCAGATGTGTGCATGTGCATGTGTGTGTGTGTGTGTGTGTGTGTGTGTGTGTGAGACACCAATAGAGGAAGGAGGAGAGAGATGGAAACAGAGGGAGAGAAGAGAACGTACGGCAGGAAGAGAAAAAGGAAGAAAGAAAGATAAAAAGAGGACAAAGGAGGGCTGGAAAGAGAAAGAAAAAGGAAAGTGAGAGAATGAAAGCGGTTAAAGAGAGAGTGAGAGAACTGTGTGAATGTCTGTGTGTGCTTATGTGTGTGTGTATGTGTGTGAATGACACTCATGAGATCATGGATGATATCTTATACCCAAAGAGCATCTCAAGAGGACAAGAAAAGACAGCACTAATTTATATGGGTCCATGTGACGTCAGCAACATGCGTGCATCTGCACAGGAGCTATTTCTGTATCCCTCGATCCTCCTTTGAAGAGTGAAGAGAGCAGCACTAGTGGTCTATTTAAACACATTGTATAAAACCCATAACAATTATAGGATCTCTTTTTAACGCTAAAGAGACAACTAGACATCTGACTGTTAGTGTCTCTAAGTCTAGCCTTAGTCACCTACATTCCTCTGAGGTAATGATATGTTTCCATGTCACTATGTTCTTTCTTCAATTATTTTTAGATTCTTGACAGCTTTATTTTTATACACATAGCAGCCTTTTAAAGTCATAACTGCGTTATGCTCTATGTGGTGGAGACAGTTAATGCATATGTTAGTGAGTAGGCTGTGGTACAGCGTGCTTGTATTTTAGTGGCTTGTTGTCAGCAGTAGGTCATGACTGTATTGCGTCTGAAACAGGAAGGGAGGGTTTATGCTGCCCTGCTTCATATTCCAGCACTAACACACAGCCCTTCAGGGACAAACTAAACCCCCCTTTCTCTTTGTCCTTCTTTTTATCTCTCTCTCTCTCTCTCTCTCCGGCAGGTAAGCTGGTTATATCTGGAGACAAAATGGTTCCTTTGCAGTTGTGTGTGTGTGTGTGTATGTGTGTGTGTGTGTGTGTGAGAGAGAGAGAGGAGAGAAAGAAGTGTATGTGTGTTCTCTTGTTACAGTGTCATCTGTGTTTTAATCTCAGTCATATTATTCTATCACATAATGTAAGTGTGGAGGCCCAGTGGGTGTCCATGCTGGCATTTTGAAGTCGAAGTAAAGATAACTTCACCATCTCAGCTATATACATTTATATCGTGAGACAAGATGACATGATAGTACATAGAATGCACATATATAAATAAAATATAAAGATAAACTTTTGCAATTTAGTACGAATGGCACAAAAATTGTGCAAATGTGGCATCAGCAGTCAAATGAAGAACAAAAAGAATACTGAAATGTTATTGTGTGCTTTATGTGTGTGAGTAATCAGCAGGAGTTCAATATACAGTCAGTCTATAAAAATACAGTAAATGAGACAGTATTTGGGGATACATGTAACATGTTTTTTTGCATATAGCTGCATATGGATAAAAAAAAAGTGCAAAAGTGGAAAGTTTAATCATTTCGCAGTTTAAGTGTTTGTGTGGGGAGGGGGTAGACAGTGTTTTAAGGAGTCTAATGGTGAGGAGGTCATATGGAGTTGGAGGAGGACTTTTTGATGTAGCACTTATGGATGGTGTCCTTTAGTGAGAGGAGAGACGCTTTAATGATGCTTCCAGTTGTTTTAACACTCCGCTGCAGGCTCTTTCCATCTGTGGTACTGGCAATGCTGAATATATTCAGGCAGGTCAGAATGCTCTCCATAGTGCCCCTGTAGAACAGGGGGATGTAGGTTTACCCACCTCAGTCATCTTAAGAGGTGCTCCCCTACTGTTAGAGATGACCTGAAAGTAATCCGATCCTATTACTTTCAAATACCCTATATGGCTTTGTTTCCAGTTGCCATTGTGGACAGCTGGAAAAGGAAGAATTCAAATTCTGTCTGCTGTGTTTGCTTCTGAGCAATGCTTTTGATTTTCCCACTGTCTCCACATAATGAAACCTGGGCTCCAACCAACTGTGCAATAATGTGTAAATCAGAATCTGCATTAATGTACACTAAGAAGCCACTGCATTAGGCACACTTCCCTTGTATCTTCACTCATTATCCATTTTATCAGCTCCAGTTACCATGTGCACCATAGTCTGTTACTCTGAATCATTTGTTAGCTCCCCTAGACTCTGGTCACGAGTGGTCAGGATCCACATGGGTCCACTAGTGAGCAAGTATTATTTTAGTAGTGGATCTTTCTCAGTGACATGGTAGTGGTGTGTGTTTGTGTGTATGTGTAAAGTGTCCATTTGTCATATGTGAAAACGCCACAGCACAGCACACAGTGTTTTCACAGCACACAAAATTGTTTTCTGCATTTAACCTATTCGCCCAAGTGAAGCAGCGGGCAGCCAGGAATTCAGTGCCTGGACAGCAGTGTATGGGGATGGTACCTTGCTCAAGGGTGCCTCAGTGGCGCCACTAGCAATCCTGGGATTTGAACCCACAACCTTCTGATCGCCCTGCGTGTGTAACATACAAGCAGTGCTACTGGAGTTTTAAAACACTTTACTCTCCACTCTATCAGACGTATATAACCTGCTGGTCCATCTTGCAGATGCAAAGTTCAGTTTTGATAATATTTGTTAGTACAGTGACATATTTATGTTTGTTACTATATTTATAGGGACAGTCCCCCTGGAGCAACTGACGGTTGAAATGTCTTGCTCAAGGACACAAGGGTAGAAAGTGGGCGTTTGAACCTACAATTGTGGTCATCAGGCTCACATTATTCTCCTATTCACCTATTATTCTCTTTGCTTTAGTGAGATGAGTTGAGTTGGTTTAGTGTCTGGACTAACCTACAACTCTCTCCCACAGTACAGTCTGCATTTAGCTGCCTCCTCAAAGTGGCCTCCTCTGCAGAACTGTGCACAACTAATCTGGACCAGCGGAATTTATACATGCTGCAAGTGTAGGTCAGACAGCCCTGGCATGTTCTCAACTTCAACTATTTACAGTTTTAGATATTTATAGCATTCCAGTAAAAATACCCCGGTCTGCCCTTGCCTACCCACCGAACGCCTTTTCTCTTCGTTTGAGTTAAAGAAATAGTTGGATATAGTCACAGTCTGACTTCAGCAGAGTTTCAAGGGGGTTACATGTTGTTTTAAAGACTGTCAGTCTTTGAGTGGCCGGGGGGTGGGATTTGTATACATAAAAAGAATTGTTTATATGAACTGCTATTCATTGCAATGTACATGCAGTGTGTGTGTGTGTGTGTGTGTGTGTGTGTGTGTGTGTGTGTGTGTGTGTGTGGTCTCTGTGGCAGATGTTTAAACAGTTTTATAAAGCTGCAGACCTGAGACCTAATTTATGTAAAATGATGAAATCAGCTAAAACATTCCAATGGCAGTTTTTTTAAGTGACACACTGAGGCACAGTTGGTCGTTTATATTTTCAGTGAGCTAGAAACGTAATGATCTCCAAATGATTCAAATCCGGATTAAGGGGAGTGCTATTCATCATTTACCATCATTTTTCAACACTATTAGAAAATATTCTTCTTCAGCCTCAGCCGGCGACAATATTAAATTGTGGATAAACTAGCGTATCACAGTACGGGGGCATAACAACACCTACATTTGTAATCCTCTCTCCAAAAATCCGTATTTAGAGTGCATCTGCTCCAGAATTCATGTTCATTTTGGTGTATGTAGCAGATGCCCTTATCCAGAATGATCTACTATAGCTGGTGAGTGCAGTTTCGGAGCTGTGATGTTTCTGAATTTGTGAATGTTTTGCAAAACTTTATTATAGGAGTGAGCAGTATGATGAAATGTATTGTTACCGTGATAATTTCACAGTGTGCTTTTCTGCAAGAGCATAATTAGTCCTGTTAATTTGTATTCTGTGAAGTGTGATGTGTGAGTGACTACATATACTGATGCTCAAAGTCAAAATGTCTCGGTATTATGTTTTGCCATATCGTCTACCAAATTCTTTACTCTCACACATCTTACATAGAAAGAAAATTCTTCAATGAACTGTTCCCTAGGGGACCAGAAGTCGTCTTTCTGTGATATCGCTCCAAAAAGCCCTGTCCCTCCAAGAGAGATTTTTTTTCCGCATGCAGTCAGTGTGGTTTAGAGAGCTACCAATTTTTGGGAGCTCTCGGATCATTTCCTTTGTTTGCACACACAGGCCACAGGACACTGTATATTGGGGTGCACGTCCCCCTGGGCCGGAAGACACGCAGACGCCACCGGCACCACGGCCACAGACATAGGAAGAGGAGCAAAGAGAGGGATTCTGGAGTAGGGGATGGACGAGACTCACCAGCCTATGGTGAGAGTTCCCTCATAACACTCTGTTCTTATTCTTACCCTCTCATACACACTATCTCCTGTCTTTCACTTTCTTTCTCTTGTTTTCCTGTCTTTCTCTCTTTGTCTTTCTTGCTCTCCCTATCTATGGTAGGAGAATCACAGTTCACATGTTTTATGATAAAAAATGTATTGTGGTTTTAGCACAAGATTATGGATGCAACCATTCACATATTTTTACATGTTTACACGTATAAGCTTTTTTATTCAGTATGGATTCAGTTGGATTTTTGCTCTTTTAAAAATGTTTTCATGTGTCTGATTATACACTACACAGATAAACAAAAGAATTGCAAGAACATGTTTGGGTGTGGGTGCCCCCCCGTTGGTACAGATTAAAATTTTGAAACACTGTTCCAAATTGGAATCTTTGATATGTGTTGAAATTGTTAAGGTTTTATTCTGTGGCCTTCTGCTTGAAGTGGTTTCAGTGCTGTGTGAATTCTAAGCAGCCTGCTTGCAGGGCGCGCTGTTCATTTCGTCAACATGGCTATGAGTCACTCAGCCTCCTCTGCAAGGCTGCAACGATTATTCTCACTCGATTCATATGTCAATAACGCCACGGCCACACATTGATTCTCAGTGGGAACGTTGTATTCCACACATTAGGGGATGATGCAAGGGCCTGATGCTTTGTGATCGTAGCAGAAACTAAAGATACAGTTCTGTGCTTTAATGTGGAGAACATTTCATTTACATAACTGACATTGCTAACAGCTGTATTATGTAAGAAGCGAGCGTTCTATTTCTGTTATGTTTGAATCATAGCAGCTCACGTAAATAAAAGAATCGTTCTAAAATACCTGCCTTGCTGATGTAGTGTTTTGAGGCTAAGCTGAGGTAAAGTCCTGTGCTGCAGACACCCCCTCTCAGAGGGTCCAGTTTTTGCTGGGAACTGAGGACGATGATGAAGAACACATTCCACATGACCTCTTCACTGAGCTGGATGAAATCTGTCTGCGTAATGGAGAAGACGCTGAATGGAGAGAGACAGCCAGGTGACTCACCACATTCCTACCACACCTCAACAAATAAAGGTTCCTCAGTCAGTTTTGTGATTTGTCCATGACAAATCAGGTGCTTTTCTTTGACATATTATGAGAGGTTTTTCAGTAAATATTGGCTGTGTTTGATGCATCATTCTGTATACTGCATACTGCATCAGTGTACCCTGTATGTTCCACTGTTTTTGCAGTAATATACATTATTGTATTCAGGTCTGAGCCATACTACAGGTAAGGCGTGACACTGTGCTATAATTAGGGATTGAGTCCATCAGATCCCATTTTCTTTAGCTATCCAGTCATAGCTTAAATTCAATCTGTTCAAGTAGAGCCATTTTTAATGTAAATAATGAAATATGTTGAATATGTATGAAAGTTCTGTATAGAGGCTATAGTCTCTTGGTGTTGTCCCTTGCACTCTCATCAGGCCAAGTTTGATCTGAATGCCAACAGTAAAACTATAATGAAAAATGAAAGAAAACAATATAGAGGAAGCAGAGTGTTGCACATAGGCATTGATTCCAAAGAATAAATTTGCTTTGACCTTATGGCTCCCATGAGGTCACATTTCTCTGACGATGAACAAAGCTATTATGAATATTAGTCTTCTTGTTTGTGCTTATGGCATTGTATGTGTTTTTCTCTCTCTTTCTCTCTCTCTCTCTGTAGATGGCTTAAGTTTGAGGAGGATGTGGAGGATGGAGGAGAGAGATGGAGTAAGCCCTATGTGGCCACGCTCTCGCTACACAGTCTGTTTGAACTACGCAGCTGCATTATCAATGGCACTGTGTTGCTGGACATGAGGGCCAGTTCTCTAGAGGAGATTGCAGGTGTGTGTGTGTTTGAGGACAGTGAAAGAGAAATAGAATTCTTAGAAATATTTGCTAGGATTGTAACAATGCATACATTTCATAATATGTATTGTTTTTTTTACACCTTGGCACAGATTAGCCAATATACACATATTTTCAAATTTTCGGAGTCTGGGTTCCGGATTTTAGACATTTAAAATGTCTAAAATTTTCTCCTAGGCTCAGATAAATAAAAGTTCTTCAGTATAACTTTTCAGCTCCACCCTCTAACAAAATAGTCACAAACCTAGTATAAAATATAGTAAAATATAGTCAGAAAAAAATAGTAATTTGGGAATGGACGTGTCCATAGCATGAGTATAGCATAAAGCACTTCACTTTGATGGAATGCAACCACATGCTTAATTTTGATCACTGATAGTTATTGGCCTTAAATATGGTAAATAAGAGACCAAACGGAATGAGGAATATATTGGCTTTACATTTTCAGATTTTATTTTTTGATACTGTTTTAAAATCAGTCACTCCTAATATTTATATAGCCTCAGCAAATTAATTGATACATATGTACCATATAAAACATGACCTTTTCTGTCACTAGTTCAGATGAGGAACTAGTTGAAATGATTATGGTAGTTGATTGTATGCCACAGATATGTGAAACATACATTGGGCTATTTGCAGCATAACGCAGCATTCCCAGGTAAAATCACAGAAGGCATGGATTAAAGTTTTTCGTCGCTATGACGGATTTCTGTCAACTGAGTGCACTAAAAGTTAATAGTGAGATTGCTACAGATCCGAAGGAAAAAATGGGGGTGCTAAACAAACTTCAGCAGACAAAGGAGCTTATGCTCCGTTAAAAATAAATAAACAACAGCAATTCTGGAGTCCGTTTTCTTGATGTTCACAGAGGAATGGCAATGGGAACCTGCTCTAAATTCCCCGTATTTTGGGTCGGGATCTTGGGAAAAATCCTTTATTTTCAATGTTGAAAATGACAGGTATGGCCTAAGTGCATGCCTAAAGTAAATTTGAGCATCACTCTTTATGCAGTCTGCAGTATTCAGCCTGCTTTAAAATGAGTTTAGGCTATTTGTAAACATGGCTATGTAAATAGTCCATAAAGCCATATTTTACAGGACATAGGCCCTTCGATTTGCATCACTCCTGTGCGGCAATTTGCTTTCGGTTTTGCCAGTATGGACGCGCTTCTGTTAAAGGAAGGCACAGATGTGTCGTACATCAACAAAATGGTAAAGAATAAGTGGAGATAAAAAAATAATTATTCAGTCAGATTTTTTTTTTTGCTTTAATCCGTGAGAAGGGCTTACTAAACAGTCTAGACTGCCATAAAACCATTTGGAACCCAGTCTGGCTGATGTGTTGCATAGAGTCACAGAAGAGAGCGAAGCTTCTTTTAGTTCCAGTTAGATGGTGCTAAACCATATAGAGATGCTAAGCTATCATTTTACTGAGAAAATTATCTGAGATGAGAAAATGCTGTAGGTTACTGTTGTGTAAAGTGGGGACTGAAGCAGCATCTGGACTCACCGGATACTTTGCATCTTGATGCCAAAGCCATTTTTAAAACCCTGGTAGTGGTCTGTAAATAGCACTTAAGCCAGAGTAACCCACACTGCATCACAGTTAGCTTGACCTTTTGAGTAGAGAGCCATTTGCAGACTGTAGCATCTGTGGTTATAACTGAGCTCCTTTATCTTTTTGCGAAGTGGCCTAGCAAAAAGGTAAAATGCCTGTTATGATACAAACAGTTGTTTGTGGAAAGCAAAATATAGATTCAGCTCTGAAAACGAACAACTATTATTATGACAAGTACTGTCCACCTTAAGCAAGGGCTAAAAATGTTACTTTTGTCTTCTTTTTAATAGTACTTGTGCTGTGGTGCCTTAAGACCATCTATATCTCATAAATTAGCACATTTTTCATACTTGACATGGAGGTCATTTGGTATCTGCTGTTTCAGTGCTCCGTCCTTTGTGATTCTTTATTCTATAAAAATGTGCCGTGCCTCAAAAGAGGGGATTATTGTCTTCCACCAGGAAGAATTAACATAAAAATGAACGATGCCTGTAAAAGCTCGTACTGCAGACGTAGGGCCATAATTTCATGTCATACAGCTCTTGCTTAAACAGGTGAATTATACAGCAGTAAAAGCCTGCACTTCTGCAACTGTGGTGTTCTTTTAGCTACTGTTCATTGTACACTTCACTGCTCTTTACTGAGTAATGTCCTTTACTTTTAGGGGTGTCAAGGATATCAGGGTTTCTATATGTACATATTATATTTTCCGCCAGAATACTTAGTGTAGATTAGTCATTTGAAATAGCACATTAGTTCAGTATCAAGTCTGACACATATGCTCTGTTAACTATTAATCAGGCTATTTATTATTCATGGGAATATTAATTATTGATACCTTTCTGGTGCACACAAGGACAATTTCAGAATCCAGCAGCTGTTCTACAGCAGGTATAGCAGATGCCATTTTATGTTTCAAATAAAGATGTTTATGAACAACACCAATCAGCCAAAATATAAAAACTACTGACAGGTGACATGAATAACATGGATCTGGTTACAATGGCTCCTGTCAAGGGATTTAATAGATTAGACAGCAAAAATACAGTCAGTTCTTGAAGTTGATGTATTGGAAGCAGATATATCCCAATTGTGGTGGCTAGATAACTGGGTCAGAGCATCTCCAAAATGGCAGATAATTTGGGGTGCTCCCATTATGCAGTGGTTAGTGCCTACCAGTGGTGGTCCAATGGTGGTCTAACCAGTGAACCGATGACAGGGTCATGGACACTCACAGCTCACTGATACATGTGGGGAGTAAGGGCTAGCCTGTCTGGTCTGATCCCACAGGAGAACTACTGTAGTACAAGTTGCTGAAAACATTTATGCTGGCTCTGACAGAAAAGTGTCAGAACACACAGAGCATCACAGCTTTTTGCGAATGGGTTTATGTAGCCGCAAAACAGTCAGAGAGCCCATGCTGACCCTGGTCCAGTCACTTCTGTGGGGGGACCAACATGATATGAGTCGGGGGTTTCAATATTATGGCTGAGCATACAACACATTGCACCGCATGGGGCCACTGTATTTTTTCTTTTAACTTAATCAGTTATAGAATACTAGCGTAGCCAAACTGAGGGAAAGAATTTTATTCAGGCTTTTCCAAATGGCTAGGTCATTTTTTATTTTATTTGTGAACATCTCTATGTCTTTAGAGTTAACTTAGGATTGTCTTTTCTTTCTCTCTCAGACATGGTGTTAGACCAGCAAGAAGCATTGGGAGAGCTCGATGAAGAGGTGAGGAAGAAGGTTCGTGATGCTCTGCTCAAGCAGCACCATCATCAGAACCAGAAAAAACTGGCGAACCGCATTCCCATAGTACGCTCCTTTGCAGACATTGGCAAGAAGCAGTCAGAACTAAACTCCATGGACAAAAACGGTATGGCATATCCTAAATGTTTTGCAGTTCCACAGTCATGTATTTTTCCTTTCACCATTTTCATTCTGTGTATATGTAATACAACACTTAGATTGGTAGTTAATGCTGGTGTTACATAAGGGCAGAGCAGGCAGGACAGGCCTGCTCTATACAGCATATCAAGAGTAAATCTTTCCTGATCAGCATATGTTTATGATTTATGTTGTTAAATTTAGTAAACATCACATCAAGGTCAAAAAGTCTATCCAGATGTGAGATAGAGATACTGCGATTGAGTATAATCCAAGCATGTGCATTAAACCGACAGAAGAGATTTTCAGTTGGCCCACTTTGGATTCAGGATTTAGAATATAGCACTCTCAGTAGCTTTCATTCTAATAAAAATGCATTGCTCTGTGACTCTTTGGTGCTGGAGACTGGGATGAAAATCACTGTGTGTGTGTGTGTGTGTGTGTGTTTGTGTATGTGCGTGTTTGTACGTTATCTCGGTCTGACCTTCTAGCTGATGAGTATCTGATGAAGGTAACTGCACAGTCAAACAGACGAAAGTGATAGTCCAACTATTTTGGAAACAAGAAGTAATTAAATGATAAATAGTATTCTACAATTATCTATTCATAGCATTTTTAATTGGTGTTTGCCTAGAGATTTGACCACCACTTTCTCATTATCACTGTATATTTGATACTTTACTGTTTTTGCAGCTATTAAAGAATCACATTTAGCTCTGTGTATAATTGTTTCTTTCATTTGTTTTTTTTTTCATTCACTTGCACAGCTTCCTGCAAACTAGTTGAAACTAATACTGCGCGGAGTAGTAGCTTCATTTTAATAGTATTGTTTTATATGTGTCCGCAAAAAAATTGGTTTTGTACTTTTGAAAACAAGGATTTCAAACATTTGAATGGTGTTTCACTCCATTTTTTTCATTTTTTTTTCATAATTTGCAAACAGCAGCAACCCCTCACTCTGTGAAAATGGACGAAAATTAATAATCATGAATGTAAACCAGTCTCAATTATTACATTGCCTGATTGCAATTATATGATATGATCACAGTTATTTAAGCTCATCTCAATTATTTTATACAGGCATTGCATTAAATTTCATTATGAAATTGCATCACAATAAACAGTATGTGAATTTGGCACATTTTCAAGAAACTTTAAGAAATGCATTCTTGT
This sequence comes from Alestes dentex, assembly GCA_037576975.1. Taxonomy (NCBI): domain Eukaryota; kingdom Metazoa; phylum Chordata; class Actinopteri; order Characiformes; family Alestidae; genus Alestes; species Alestes dentex. The sequence continues at coordinate 16,974,919 of JBBIGA010000002.1, forward strand.
ATTTATACTTGGTACTCTAACACGTTTATTCGTTTGTTTGTTTAGTAGGTAATACTATCACAAAACCCGAAAGCCTTGCTTGCTTAGCTACTCATGATTCTGTGTACCTGTGGACATTTTAGTGTTTGCACAGAAGCACATGCACAATAAGGCAGTACTGTACATGTTTTTATGTTAGTACAACATAGCATTGGCTATGAAATGCATAACATGAAAAAATACAATTTGTTAATTGCTGTTATTTTCATGACAAAAAATCATCACTGCTGATCCTAATCATGACAGACCCAAATAAATCAAATGCAAATGGTCCAGAACCATGTGGAATATTTTTTCTTCCCTTTGCGTTTATTTTGGAGAGGTTTTGTTTTGACACTGGCAATATTTTATTCCTTTGGAAAATAGGACTTTAAGTGAGCACCTATTTCTTTTTTAGGTTAGTTAAATAAAACAAATAAAACTGGTTTAAGACCTGTTGTCATGTGTGGCCAGGAAAATGTGTTCATGGAGCGTTAATGTTGTTCTTTTGTGTGTGTGAGCTGCCATTTATGCCCCTTAGTGGATATTGCATCCATTTGCATAACACTGTCCTACTTTAATCCTCTCTTTCAGTGTCTCTTCCTCCTCTCCTCTTGTTTCCTCTCAATGTTTGTGTGTGTGTGTGTGTGTGTGTGTGTGTGTGTGTGGCAGGTGGTTCATCTTTCTGTTCAGCCCTTAAGTCTTCATTTTGGGGTTCATTTAACTGTGATACGAGGCACAGGCAGGTGTCTTCCTGCTCACCCTGCTGGCCTCAGTGCTGCCCTTCCAGAGTGTCCATCTCCTCTCCACTCCCTGACCCATCCTCCACCTCCACCCAGCCAACCCTCACGTCTCACCGAGCCCACTCACACAGCCCACAGCTCTCCTGTTCTCTGCAGGCAGAGGACCACATGGATCCAGGCAACTTAGACTTGACTTTCTCCTCTAGCTCTTCCTAAAACATAACTTCTGAAGGTGGTTATTTTTCATTGTCTGTTGCACGCCTTTGGATATTGTAGTTCAAAGGATCTAGCGGGTCTAGGATCAAGGTTCAAAGGATCTAGTGGTTAAAGTTCAAAGGATCTAGTGGTTAAATGCTTAACCAGGTTTCAAGAATATGCCAGTATTATCTTGAATGGTTAGGAACATGTAATGTGAACATGTAAGGCTTCAAATAGCTTTGTTGAAAAAAAGGGGACCAAATAACAAGGAAAAGTAGGGCCTCACAGACATAAAAATTGTGTCATAAATGCAATATCAGTATTGAGGAGGGGAAAAAAACAGTAACCAGTTGTGATAATTTAATATGGCCAAAACAGACTCTTGTAGTTAAACGGTGTGTGTGTGTGTGTGTGTCTTACAGACTGATGCGCTCACTTTTTTTTGTACTTAGTCATAACATTTCTGAAATGTTATGACTGAAATATCTGAAATAAACGGAAGATACCAGCAGAAACTTAAAGTCTCAAATATATATAGGTTTGCATGTATTTTACAGCAAAAAAATCTTTCTCAGTGTTTGGAACATTGAAATAAGTTAACAGAATGTTAAACACAGATTATTGCTGCCTTAACTTACTATTACAGGTTTTAAGGCAGTATTGCTTACTTTTTTGAGTGTAAACACCATTTCTTTTGCATTTTTTCATCATGATAATGTGTAAATGTTTACATTATTTTTTGTTGAGGTCTGGTTATTACAACATAGAACAAACCACTAAATATTTGATATGATGGACCTATACCAGTAAATACTAATGAGCCAACAAAATATTGATCTTTCAGTATTGCACATAGTTTGTATGTTATGGTTCATTCTTTGGAGAACAGCATGCTTGGATGGTGATGCACATACAAAAATTATTATTATATTGACCAAGAAACATCTTTTCAGCCACTATAAATTTTTAGCACAATACATGCATACATTTATTATATATAGTGTGTGTGTATATATATATATATATATATATATATATATATATATATACACGATATTGGTATACATATACCCCCCACATTATTTTCT
>JBBIGA010000002.1:16977168-16991397 GCA_037576975.1 Alestes dentex
TATATATATATATATATATATATATATATATATATACACTATATTGGTATAAATATACCCTCCCAATTATTTTCTGAATGGCTTATTGACATACTGTAACTTCTCGAATAATAAAGATCAAGTGCTGGTTGAATTTAAAAGAAAGCATGATGTGAAGCATGTTCCTTAAATATTTCCTTATAATCTGGTTATCAACTCAAACTGTAGACTGTTAGCACATTCATTCACCTCTTTCCCACCTTTTAAAGGGTTGTTTTTAGGAGGTTGCTAGTGCAAACACATGAGGAGCACCAAACCTTTTTTAATGGCCCTCACTTTACTGCTGAACTGTTCTTGATTGTGAAAGAATTCCAAGCACAATTAAAATGTGAATTTGTGCTCATCCAAAAACTTGCTCAGAAACAAGAGTTGTGCAGCCAGAGAACACTACAGCTAAACAGACGTGCTCATGCAATTTAGAACGGACAGTTATTTGCGTCCCAATGTAATGAGGTTTGGTGCTGCATCATGTTTAGCAAGCAGTAGTTGTAGCCGCTATTAGAGTATGCTAAAATGTGATTTAGAATGGAATAAGAGAACCTCTCATTATTCCTGATTTTTTTGCTTCCTGTAGTAAATAAAGTTTGCATCTGCCGATAGAAAAATCAAACACTGAAATTAGCATTGGCCCTAAAATACCTAAATAATGATTCTCTCTTTCTCTTCTCTCTGTGGCTAATTTCATGTTTGTTTCACTCCATTTTGGTGGAGCTGATAAATGTGGAAAAAGGATGGAATCTACAAAATCATACTGACCACCATTTTCCATTAAGTCCACACATTACTCGCCTGCCCCATAAACACTGTGTGTCTGGCTCTCGCTCTGTCTGCAGTAAATCACCACTTAATGCACCTCAGCAGAGCGAAAGTGCATTACATGTTTCTCTGTCTCTGTCTCTATCCATGAACAGCTGTCTGCATTGATAAAGCTCTGTTCATTACTAAATTGCTTTAGTGTAACCTTAAGACCTGGAGAGGCACTCTGCTCTGCTTGATCTGCATTGGCAGAGTAATGAATGATTGCTTCAGCCATAGTCGCTGGTAGTTGCCAAAGGACCAAACCTGTATGCATGACTAGTGTTCTCCATTGTTATTGTTATTGTTATAGGCCAGATGATCCCTCCACAGCACCAGCCCAGTGCCCCTGAGCTCAAGCCAGAGGTCAGCAGAGAGAACAGCACAGTGGATTTCAGTAAGGTAAGAGTGACCTACTATACTCAAGACCTCTCAGTTCTACTGTCCAGTTTTCACCATAATGACAAATGCAAAAACAGTGAATGCCATTCTTGTTCAATCCATTTCTCAAATGATAACAACTATGACAGATGTAATACAGGTTCTGCTGGGGATCATATTCAGATGTTTTGGCAATACTCAGGTTTTACCTTTATATGTAGTACAAACACATCTAAACACTGGTTTGCTCTTATTTGATGACATTAAAGAAATTGTTTGCCAAATTAAATTTACAATTAAAAATTTTTCTTCTCTCTCCAAGTTTGCTTCTTTGTTAGGCAGCTAATTTTGCTAAATAAGTGTCTTGGATGCCTAAACTCTGGTAACCAAACATGTCTTGGCTGATCGGTTACGTGGTTTGGTTTGTGCTCAGTTTGGTATAACTGTTACTTCAACATTCTTATTAGCTTTCTACGGTCAGGTTTTATAGAGGACAGGCAGCAATAATATGGAGCTGATAAAATGCCAGTGCTTGTGTTTGCTACATTATTAGGGTGAGGAAATGGTTCCATATTGACACAATTATTTCATATTTACATAATTTGTGTATTTATTATGTATTAATTTATTATTTTTTACTCTATGGGCACTCCGTAGCAGGAGACATTGTCTACAGTAGCATCAGTGGCCTCTTTGGGATAATTGCCATTTAATGTCCCTGTGACTTTTTTCAAGATGTGCCAGCTGTTTCAGATACTCTGTCCTCTTCTTTGCTGCCTCTTTTAAATGATTCCTGTGTGTTTATCTTCAGTACTCTCAGAGTAAATATCTTCTTCCCTAATTTTTCCTCCAGAAGAAAACACTGTGTATTCTGCTGTTTAACCAATTGCAGTCTGAAAATGCATTTTTTTAGTAAAAGTTCAAGATATCATATTTTTGTCTTTTTTGTGAAAAAAGCACTTTGAGGTAACATTGTACTTAGATACGTTTTTCACCTGAAGTCAGTAACAGTTCTATTTAGTCTTGTTATTCTATATGGCCGATGAATGAGAGCACATCACAGATGACCAATGGTAGTTGAAACACTGCTGTCGCTTTTTGCTTCTATTTTTTTTTAGCTTAAATTGTATTCCATATATTAAGCACTTAGTTACAAATATTCTGTTATAAAAATTTAATGTCCTTTTACTGTAATGGATGGATTGTATGTATGTGATAAGGATTTATCCAGATAGGAGTAATCTATAAATCTCTCACCTGATCCGAGATTATTTCATGTTTTCAGTTTTCTGACCTTTTTTTATCATCTGATGGATTAGATATACATTGTACATAAAAGTATCCAGTAAATAATAATTTGTGTCACCTGAGCTGCTGGACGATGTGTATTGTACCTGCTATCATTTGTAAAGTCTCTTACTCATATCACAAAACTCAGCAGTTAGTTTCTTTAGTTATTAGGACTGTCCTGTAAAGCATTTATCTCATGGTTCTGGAACCTACCAAAAGTAGAAAGAACCTACAGCAACACAGAAATGTTAAAATAAGGCAGAGTTTGTCTGAATAACAGATGTAGTTGAAATGGTGAATGGAAATGTCTGATGATGTCACTGAAGTGACAGCACAAATGGACATAACATTATTCAACATTGCGTAATACACTGGATTATGCATTGTGGATTATGCTAATATGTGTAATCTCTGTACTGTTCCATATACCTCCATATGTGCTAGTCTTTTATAGAAAATGAGCAGTTTTTCACTGAAAACTGTATTACACAGAGAGGGGGATCCAGAGGTTTCATAAGACGTTTCACAGATTTGGAACAATTTGGAACAGTGCTATTATGCTAAATTAATGAATGCCAAAGCTGGAGTGGGACTGAAAGAGTTCTAGCAAGAGATGTTCTAGCAAGAGTTATAAATAGGCAACCACAGTTTCAGCATTTAAACCTCAGAAAACACAGCAAACAAGACTTTCTCTTGATTATTTCTGAAAGCGATATTTAAAAATTAGTTTATGTGGGATGAATCCATTCTTACAGGATTAGTGTGTGTATCATTTCTGGCAGAAAAAATGATGTTTGAGAGCAATTGGGTTTGTGACAGGGATTTTGTTTTTGAACTCAGTTCTTATGTTGCATAAACTTTAAATTGTTTTTCCAATTATGGGCAAAATTAAGAAACAGAAATGTAGTGAATTGTTAACACTACTTTCACTAAAGAGGTCATATGTCTTTCATCTCACCACAAAATACAATAAAGGTCTCAGTTTTCAAGGGAAGGGGGTGTATGTCAGTTGGAGAACAGTGGAAATGAAGCAGAAAAAAACTCATATGGTCCCTTGGCTGAATTTGTGGTTGTATGTGTGTTGTATGCTTGGTGTACTTGTAGATAGACCTGCACTTTATGAAGAAAATTCCTGCTGGAGCTGAAGCCTCAAATATATTAGTAGGAGAGCTAGAGTTTCTGGAGAAGCCGGTGGTGGCATTTGTGCGACTCTCACCTGCTGTCCTGCTCAACGGTCTGGCTGAGGTCCCCATAACCACCAGGTCAGCCATCTACTGTCCTTTTAACCCCAGAGTGTCAAACTCAGGTCCTGAACGGTCAAAAAGCCTGTTTTCCCTTTCGTTTTCTCTGAAGAGCAAGTTCTTCTCCCCACTTCATGGTTCAAGTTTATTGTAGTATGTTTAGGTTGCCATGCATAAAATAAAATTATAGTAAAATGACCATTGATCTGCCATTTGTTAGTTACCTTTGATGTGGTGTGTTCACTTCTGTGATTACCCACGATGGAAATGGAGCTGCACTGAAAATTTCAATTTGTATGTCTTTATCATTGATGGGTGTTCATGTAATGCCTCCTGGTGGGGAACTCATTTTTCCAGTAAAACTGAGACTGTGTGAAAATCTGCCATTTGAAAGGTGTTACCATTGATGGGATGTTCTCTTCGATCGCTGGTTTTGAAGAAAGTGGAGCTGCATTGAAAATTTCCATTTGCCTGTCTTCATCAGGTGTTCATGTGGTGCTTCTTGGTGGGAAACCCATTCTTCCAGTAAAACCGAGACTGTGTGAAAATGCTGTCACACTTTGAACTCACGAAGGCCTTGGCAGTTAGCTGATGAGTTTAATCACATGTGTTAAATAATGTAGAATGCTAAGCCCTGCAGTGCTGTGACACTCCAGGACTGGAGTTTGGCACTTCTGCTCTAACCTTAATATTTATCTTGTAGCTGTGGCCTTCACCAGCAGGACACCTTTTGGCTGTAGCTCTAAAATTGCTGATGCACTGTCCTAGGAACTTGTGAGGCAGTGTACTGATTTATCACATGCGCTCATATTTCAGACAAGTACACTGTTGACCACAAAAGCACAGTGCTTCATCTTTGTCATTAAGATAACCTTAAAGGAAATTGTATTTATAGTGTGTTTGAAATGGTTTAATTTGAAGTTTAAAGTTTAATCCCTCTCTAGAGATATGATAATCTTTCCCCCGCACCTCTAAAGCAGTGGTTCTCAAACTGGTGCTCAGGATTACTCAGCGGTTCTGCATTTATGCTGTTTTACGACGTGATAGCTGTGAGTGGTTAAACCAAAAAGTGGATCATCTGGGGAATTCTGAGGGTTGTTTTAAGAAACACTGCTCTAAATAAAACGATCACCAATGGCAAAAACGTGTGGTTTTACAGTAAGCTATTGTCTGTAATTATTTTGTAGGACCAGGACCATCATGCTATAACTTTTGCAAGATGATCCTAATGGATGATAACAAACCATAGCTAGGTTTGAGCCTCACTCTACGATTTTCTGCCTGTCAGGTTCCTCTTCATTCTCCTGGGGCCTATGGGTAAAGGACCACAATATCATGAGATTGGCAGATCTATTGCAACCTTGATGACAGATGAGGTGAGGAAGCATCTTTATTAAAACCTCAATCCAAAACTATATTTTTTTCATAAGCAGTGTGTGTTCAGTCTCTGTGAACCTGTTTTAAACATTTTTAAAAGCTATTTTACACGACTGTTAGGAGCATTGCGTCAGTTATGACAGAAGCAGTTTCTGCAAGACGTAGTCTTTGAAGAGATTGGAAGCAGCCTGGGGCCTTTCACAGCTTTGCACATTCTCTCACTCCTTCCTCGAGGCGCTGAGAGCACTTTCGGATTACACATAATGATATGCAAACGCCTGTTAATTAGCTAGAACACCACTTTTACATCTACCAGTCAGTTACTATGTTTCTATGGCAACACAGTAAGAGCACTACTGTTGAGTTATGCTAATGCATACTTGTACCAGCAGTTTTTTGATGGTGGTTTGTTTTATTCAGGGAAAGGAATATAATTGATCAAAGAGCAATTAAATTATTGTCATTTCTAGGTTTTCCATGATGTTGCTTATAAAGCCAAGGACCGCAATGACCTTGTGGCTGGAATTGATGAATTCCTCGACCAAGTAACAGTCCTGCCCCCTGGAGAATGGGACCCATCTATCAGAATTGAGCCCCCGAAAAACGTCCCTTCTCAGGTGAATGAGCAAGGCTGCTGGAGCTGCAATTTCAGACGCAGTGACTTATTTTCATTTTACTTCTGAGGAGGTCTATATGCGTACAGTATTTTTGAGGAGCCACTATTTTTGAGAATAGAATCATGTTACATTCACTTTCTGGAAATATGATGTTTTGTTCTGACATAACTTAGCTTTTAGAGTTACTCTGAGCACTATAAGGTCAATATTAAATGAAATCAATTTAATTTGCAGTCTCTCTTTTTTTTTTTTTTCATTTTTACTTTCCTCTGGTGCAATCCACTGCTGTTGCCTTTTTCCCACCAGTTTATTACATGAACTCCACACTCATCAGCGATATCCCAAACTGGAAGAGACAGAGCTGACACAAGTGCTCTGTGTGTGTGCATGTGTGTACATGTGTGTGCGTGCGTGTGTGTGTGCATGTGTGTGTGTGATAAACAGGAGAAGAGAAAAATCCCTGCTGTCCCCAATGGAGAGCTGGCAGAAACTGAGGAACATGGGGGGCATGGAGGCCCTGAGCTACAGCGCACCGGGAGGTCGGTTTGGACAGTGTGTGCTTGTGTTCAGAAGTCTGCGTGTGAATAAGCAAAAGTGTGTGTGTGTTTGTGTGTCAGTGTTTTTAGAGCTAGGGAGTGTGCATTTGAGTGAGGTTAAGCAGGTGTTAAAATTCAGGCCAAAACTGTATCCATGACAGAAAATAAGATTTAATTGCAAATTAATCTTTGTTGCTCATGAGCTGTTTACTCTACATAACCAAATGCCATGGCATTGAAATCAAGTTTCACAACTTCCAAATGAACTGGACAGACGCCACAACTGACATTTGGTCACCGAGACTCCCCCCGCGAGTGACAGTTTTCACAACTTACCGCAACTTTCTCTCCTCTCATAACAACAGCCCCCTTCTGTTCTTGAATTCTTTTTTTCCCCTCTCATTCATTTGCAGCAATCACATGTTAAATGAATCCCCATTAAGTGTAGCTTTATCCTGATTATATCTTAGAGATTATGAGGCTAATCCACTATGGCCAGAGGTTAAAGTCTCTGCTGGTATACTTTATATTGGCTTTATTCAAACTGCATACTACTGATGTCTGTGGGGCTCAGAATGAAAGAGATGTACTTTCTGCATAATAAAATGAGGTTCAGTCATGTACTAAATTTCTGTAGGACTTTACCTTTAAATTATTTGTCCTGGCACATGCCAAGGATGTGTCCTATGAAAGATCGTTAAAGACAGTCTAGGAAATCACAGATAGGCTCTAGAAATTCTAGTAGCAGTTTAGTGCCAATTACATGCGTGACAGTTGCAAATTCACTGTGATTCAAGTAGTGAAGCATGATACACTCTATATTTGCACTTGCTATGCTAATCAGTAAGGATGCACTTAATGGAGATGCAGATAGCCAATATTTTCTATAGGGTTACACCAGCATTATAATGCAGACATAGTATAGTATAGTACCCCAGTATTGTCTAAATGTTGCATTATAATAAATGCCTGATTAAATATCTTTTTGAAATATTCAAATATGAACATCAGTCCACTGTTGATCATTTTTAAAGCAGTTCATTAGCTGATACCGGTATGATTCTGATTGCATTATGCATTTCTACTCATCACTGTATTTTGAATTGTGTCAAATGACTCATTCTGACATGCCTAATATTTTGTCAAATTTTTTTTTAAATGGATCACAGTTTGGATGGATCAACGTTGTGGAAGCAACATAATTATTTGACATTTTACACATGTCAGTAAATACTGAAACACATTTACTATAATGCCAGCAAAAATATGTGGATCAGGAATGTTTTTTGAAAAAAGTTTGGATGACCTAAACTAATATTATGACAAAAATATTATTAGCTTATCGATAAACTGGTATTATGAAAGCTCTTAGACAGATCATTTCAGACCAGCCATGTGGTGTCCTGTGTGTTCCAGGTTGTTTGGTGGGTTGATCATGGATATAAAGCGTAAGGTACCGCCCTACCTGTCGGACTACACCGATGCCATCAGCCTGCAGTGTGTGGCCTCCTTCCTCTTCCTCTACTGCGCCTGCATGTCTCCTGTCATCACCTTCGGAGGCTTGCTGGGGGAGGCCACAGAGGGACGCATAGTAAGAGACAATTCAGACTACACTGAGATTCACACAGGACACACACTCACTGATATTTGTTCCTGTAATCTCAGGTCTATGTCTTCGTCCTTATGTTTGATTCTGTGTTCTAGAGTGCAATTGAATCTCTGTTTGGTGCATCGATGACTGGAATTGCCTACTCGCTGTTTGCCGGCCAGCCCCTCACTATTCTTGGCAGCACTGGTCCTGTGCTGGTGTTTGAGAAGATTTTGTTCAAATTCTGCAAGTAAGGCGTCCCTCAAAGTAATGCCAGTTTTTACAGAAATACCTACTGAGCTATTACACCCTCCTTCAACTATGTCAGAATATCACATTGCCATATAGGCCATTTGTAGAGATTTGACTTGTAAAATGCTAGATGCAATATATATATATATAATTTTTTTCCTATTCTACTGTATTGTGTACCATTCTGCTTTGATCTGTTTTCAGAGAGTATGGGTTGTCCTATCTGTCCCTGAGGGTATGCATTGGCCTGTGGACTGCTTTCCTCTGTATTTTGCTAGTGGCTACAGATGCCAGCTCTCTAGTTTGCTATATCACACGCTTTACAGAAGAAGCCTTCGCCTCCCTCATCTGCATTATTTTTATCTACGAGGCTCTTGAGAAACTGATCCACCTTGGCGAGACCTACCCCATCAACATGAACAACAACCTGGACAAACTCACAACCTATTCGTAAGAACACACACACACACACGCACACACACACACACACACACACACACACACACACACACACACACACATACATATGCACAGACTCTGTTCTCGCTACTTGAGATGTAGCCTATCCATATGAACAGTAAGTTAGATAAAGTCACCACAATAATGCTCATATACCTCTGTCTCCCTAGCTGTGCGTGCATTGAGCCAGTCAACCCTAGTAATGCCACGCTACAGTACTGGGAGCAGAACAACATAACAGCATCAGAGATCTACTGGGAGGCTCTGGAGGTGCAGGTCAGTATGAATAGAACCAGCCAAAGGAAATCCAATCAATTCATTGCATGAACGCTTTACATTAAGTTTGTGACATGAAGGTGATTCCGTTTAAGACAGAAATTCACTTCTAAAAGTGTAATTACCATACGTTATTAATAACTTAAGTTTTTCTGTGAATAAAAATACAAATGGATGTTTTTACTTAAAACAAGACTATACACAAAAGTAATTTCCATTAAATTTAGATCATAATGTGCCACTTTTGATATATGAACACCAATATGGTATAAATTAAAAATGTAAACACTGCATTCCGAATGACGTGAGCGAGATAAAGTTCACATTAAATCATCTTTAGACCATGCAAATATCATTGGCAACAACTGCAACTTCTACAGGTTGAGAAACCTACCTCCTGTTCTCATGTATAGAGATGCACACAAAAACTCATTGTGTCTGAAGCTGGTAAACAATGGCCCTCTTTGGACCTGTATACATTGTGACAGGCTAGAAAGAGCAGTCTGTTTATGAGTGATGGGGCCAGACAGAGAGTCAAGTGTATGGAAAAATGGTTATAAAAATCTGTCTCATAACCATGTGAGTGGCATGATCACTCTCCCAGATGGAGACAGAGCAACAGCAGAGATTAAGGACATGTGGCCTGGATTACACTGGATTAGCCATGCCGGACCACTAAAAGCAAACTCTTTACCTCCTGCTGTGGGCTGGAAAAAAGCACTTTTAATAGCAACAATACACACTACTGTGTATCTGAGGGAGAAAAAGAGGGGGTGGAGGGAAAAAGGGAGAAAGAGAGAGGGAGAGAGAGAGAGAGAGAGAGAGAGAGAGAGAGAGAGAGAGAGAACGGGAGAGTTCAAGGGGGTCAGATTATATCATGAAACAGCCTAAAAGCACAGTTTCTAAATATGATTCTGGAAAAAAGTGTTAAAAAACAAACACGCCACTACTTACAAAGCAACAAATTCTAACTGTATGCTATGTGGTCTATATTTTGTGACATCTCTGCTCTGTGGGAACATTTGTTTTTTTCTTCATAGGACATTTCATGTATGAATAGATATGCTGTACATTATAATAATGGATGCGCTGCTGCATCCATGAGTGAAATCACAAAATCACTTTATTAGCTTTTCTAAATCCACATTACAGTAATCCATCATGTTCTGAGAAAAAAACAATCATTCAGATTACTGCATATTGGGAATTAACCTTCAAAGTAAGCTTGACATAGTAAGCAAATTAAATGATGTAATAATTCATAACCATTAAACGTTGCATGCAAAAAAATTGTGTGGCATTGAATGTTCTGACTCTCAGGACTGTTTTGGTCTGTCACTCAGGACTGTATAGAGAAGAAAGGAGTGTTTGTGGGCTCAGCATGTGGACCGCATGGGCCATACATACCTGACGTACTCTTCTGGTCTATTGTTCTCTTCTTCTCTACTGTGGCCATGTCTGCTTTCCTTAAAGAATTTAAGACCAGTCGCTACTTCCCCACTAAGGTACTGCAGTGACTACAGTGTATGTGTGTGTGTTCGCGTTGATGTGTGTGTCTATGTGTGGGAGAGCTTTGCCAGACTGGTCTAAGAAAGATATAGTCTGTTGTGCGCTGATGCCCTCTAGTGGGACATGAATAAAGTGTCGATTTCAAATATTTATGTCTTTTCATTCAAAAAATTGTGTCCTATTGTAAATTATAAAATAAATATTTTATGCGTATAAGTGTTATTTTAAGCTTGTGAAAAGATATTGTTTTCCCTGCTTTCCTGCCCTCTGTAGGTTCGAGCAATCATCAGTGACTTTGCTGTGTTCATTACAATTCTCACCATGGTTCTGATAGACTATGCTTTAGGGGTCCCCTCACCTAAGCTACAGGTCCCTAACAAATTTAAGGTGAGCCATTTTGAGGTACATGGTACTGTTACACATATATTGACTTTCACAGTTTAGAAATGCAGTATTAGCGACTTTACCACTAATAGTTGTTTTTTGCTTCTTTAACATTTACATCAAATTAGTTTTTTAGGGCTCTAAAACTATTTTTTTTCTACTGTGCTGAAATAATTTTTCTAATCACCATAAAGCCAACACGAGATGACCGAGGTTGGTTCATTAGCCCTCTGGGCCCGAACCCCTGGTGGACGTGTATCATCACAGTGGTTCCAGCCCTTCTGTGTACCATCCTCATCTTCATGGACCAGCAGATCACTGCTGTCATCATCAACAGGAAAGAACACAAACTCAAGGTATAGATGAAAAGATCTTGTATGATCAGTTATTTTATGACATTATCTTTTTATTTTATTCTATTTAATGTAGAGAACATTGTAAAAATAATAATAGGACTGGTGAGGGCTGGACATTGATTTATTCACCAGTAGTTCTTTGTTAGTGCCTAATCGCTCCTGTGTCCCTTTTCGGTCTGTCTGCAGAAAGGCTGTGGTTACCATCTGGATCTGTTCGTTGTTGGTGTGATGCTGGGTGTGTGCTCGCTCATGGGACTGCCGTGGTTTGTGGCAGCTACAGTTCTCTCCATAACACATGTGAACAGCCTGAAGCTGGAGTCAGAAAGCTCAGCCCCAGGAGAGCAGCCCAAGTTTCTGGGCATTAGAGAACAGCGCTTCACCGGCCTCATGATCTTCCTTCTCATGGGCTGCTCCGTCTTCATGACCTCCGTCCTGAAGGTCAGGCTGCTGCTTTACGTGTCTTCTTGCATCGATGTAATAGGCCAGGGGTCACCAGTCTTACCCACAGAGGGACAGTGTAGCTGTGGGTTTTTGATCTAGAACATCAGAAGCTCACTTGATTCCACTTAGTTATTAAAAGGTGTTCTCCCACTTAGCTGGAGCGAAATCATGCAGCCACACTGTCCTTTTGCGGATAAGATTGGTGACCCCAGTGTTTGGCAATCCACTCTAAGATGGGTTTCTGTACACAGATGTAGTTTGATGATTTTCTGTGGAAAGAATTACCCTTATTAGGGCTAGGCCCTAGTACCCTTATTAGGGCTGACCTTAGAGGAACATCCCTCAGTATTCAAATGTGTTTTAGATGCTTCATGATGGTCCTTAAATCATTTTAGTAAAAAGAAGACAAATGCAGTGATGCCCTTAAAAAAAAAGAGAAAAAAGATGCTAAGTATTGGTGCCAGAACAAGAAAGTAGCACTTTTCTCTGAGCACAAAAATTTCATTAAGGAGGAGGTGCAATTTGGGATCATGTAAGTGGGGTTGGTTTTAATTGCCACAGAGAGAAGTTCTTGGCTCAGCAGTAGGAGAACTCCTCTTAACTGCATGCTCATTTTGTTTTTCTTCTTCAGTTCATTCCCATGCCTGTGTTGTATGGAGTGTTTCTCTACATGGGAGCCTCTTCACTACGAGGAATACAGGTACAAACTTCAGTTACAGTATAATTTAAGTACATCTAATCCTTCCATATGCACAGTGGTTAGTCAAAGTTAAAGTTTCTGAAGCTTCTGTGTTCGTTTCACACTCTTTGTCCAGTTCTTCGACAGGTTGAGGCTGTTTGGAATGCCTGCTAAGCACCAGCCGGACTTTATCTACCTGAGGCATGTTCCTCTGCGTAAGGTCCACCTGTTTACCATCATCCAGCTCAGCTGCCTGGTCCTTCTCTGGGTCATCAAAACCTCCCGGGCAGCCATCGTGTTTCCAATGATGGTACCTTCCTTTCCACTCAGCTAAAGCTAAATTCCTTGGGTTTATGTGCATATACAGTACAGCAAGACCAAGACCGAGAAAATGATGTACAAAGCGAGTTAAAAAGCACCAAAAATAAAAAATAAAAATACATGTTAACAAATGAACGATAGATAAAATTTGTAATAACTGGCCAAGACTGGCTTGGTTGTTCTTAAGTTAAAGTAAGTGTTGGAATTTATTTATGGAATTAAAGTGTATTTTTGAACAGAGATCTTAATTACATTTTTGAAACAAGACATTGTGATTATTCCAATGTTTTATTTTGTTTTTACAGAAGAAAACACACTTATTTCCAAGACTAATTGTTCTAAACATTTTTAGTGACATTTGCATAGATCTGTCCAACTAGCATTTTCAATATGTGGTTAAAGTGTCCTTTCTTTCCACTTATTATTGGGACTGTGAATTATTATGCATTATTATTATGCTTCTACTTACACAACTTTACCCAAAAAACGTATGTTTGATTATGAGATGAATACCCATGTTTTACAGCAGCTATAAGTCAAGTCAAGTAGAGTTTTATTGTCATCCAAGCCATATACAATAAGTACACAGTGAGACGAAATATCGTCCCCCTGGACCATAGCATTGTAGTGGATCTGGACTGTAAGCTTTGTAGAACGTTGTTTATTATTACAGAAAATATGGTTAAAGTCCACATATAATTGTGTTGCGCTTCTAACTCTCAGGGCCATGTGTTTGTGTGGTGGGCAGGTTCTTGCTCTGGTATTCATCCGGAAGCTGTTGGATTTTATCTTCAGTAAGCGTGAGCTGAGCTGGTTAGATGACCTCATGCCAGAAAGTAAGAAGAAGAGACTGGAGGATGCAGAAAAAGAGGTGAGCTCATATCACATCAACACGGGATTATGGCATGTATTGCTGCATGCTTCACCTTTCAATCCTAGTAGAGTTTTTAAGTGCTGTTGCTTCACATATTTAATATGCATTTTAAAGGGGACCTTTTTATTGTGCTGTAACATGAGTTGTTAGTTTGAACTCAGTATTGAACATTATAGCTTCTTAGTAAGTTAATTAGTGTAGTTTATTTAACTGGAAACTGAAAGATAAAAGATCAATTGGTGGATAAGGTTCTCTCTGGCAAGACTGCAAGAAAAGTCTCCCTCTAACTCTCACTGGTCTCTCCATCTATCTCGCTCTCCCTCTTTCTGTCCCTTCCTCTTCTGCCAGGAGGAGCAAAGTATTCTGGCAGAGGAAGAAGGAGTAGTTCAAGTGCCATTGGAGGCACATTACAAGTGCGTGCCAGTTTTACTGACAAGTTAGACAAACATAGCTGCACATTATTTTTCTACTACACAGACATCTTATTTTAGTACTGTTTATGCAATGACTGACTGAGACATGTCTTTTTAAAGGGATGATCCTTCATCTGTGAATATTACTGATGAGATGTCTAAAGCTTCTTTTGGAAACACTTGGAGAACGGTCAATTCTGACACCTCAAAAATTGATCCAACCACTAAAAGGTTTGAATTTTTCACTTTTTACATGTACATGCATTGGAACTGTGTATTTTTTCTTTTGAGTTTGAAGTTATACTTCTGTTTAAGTTCTATTTCATTTTGTTCTACATTATAGATTGAATTTGTAACCATAATTTGAGGCAAGACACTACAGCCGTCACTACAGGCGGCTT
>JBBIGA010000002.1:16993352-17010318 GCA_037576975.1 Alestes dentex
TGATACATTTGACACTGACATTTTTGGCTACAGTTTAAGTGATTGTTACAGATTATAGATAGTTAATCCATAAAATCTGAAAATAGGTTGCTGAGACCAAAAGCCGCCTGTAGTGACGGCTGTAGTGTCTTGCCTCAAATTATGGTTACAAATTCAATCTATAATGTAGAACAAAATAGTCACACACACTGTGCATTTTCAAACAGTAGAGCACGAGAGGGAGTGTATTATTTGTTTAGCCATCACAGCTGCAGACCAAGAAGCTTGCTTAGGGACAATAATGGGTTGAGATTTTGATACAGGCTTGCTGTAAGATTCTGACCAAACAGGATGCAATGCGAAATGTAATCTAACAAAAGTTATATGTTCATTTTCTGTATGTGCTAAAGTATAACATTACATTTTATACTACTTATTTATCATAAAATGAACGGTTAACTGGAGCATAAAGCAAGTTGTTACTTAGCAACCACTGCTTAGCAGAAGGGTAGAAAAAACATGCTGTTATCACACACCGGCATGTGTAGAATACGCAGCCAGTCATTCAGCATGTGACGTACAATACGCTGTCTGAGATCTCACTGGGTAATGCAGTTCTGAGGCTCATTCATAAAGGCATTCATCCTCAAAATGAGTTTTAGTCTGCATTCAGAACGAAAAATCTCGGCTCCTACACACCTGCATTTATGACATTTGACATGTTCATCCACTGATATATTATTGACTGCTGAAGTTGTGTTTGATTTAGCAAAAAAACCCATAAAATATTACAAAACACTTAGTGTTTTCATGATTAAACAATAAGACAATTTCAGTAATATTTTCTGTCCTGTCTGGAGGTTTTCTTCAAGACTAGATTTTTTAAAAACATGTATATTAGTATTGTTTAAATATTTAAAAGTATTTTAATCATTTCAGCATAAAAACTACTGGTTAGAATAGCAGTAAACGATGATTCTTCGTGTAATGTAATGAATGTAATGAATTATGTGCAAAGATTTTCCTGAAAAGGCACTCAATGCTTAATGCTTCTGTGTTAATCAGATGTTTGCATAAATTTCTGTGTTTATCTTATCATGAACTCCTTTCCCTCACCTCCTAGTTGCTGAGCAATAAAGGTAAGCTGGCTCTTCTCAATGTGCCTGATGCTTTCTTGTCTGCTCAGCTGGTGTCTCCCGTCATTCTTTTCCATAAATATGTGTGTCTTTGCCTGGCAAGAAATACAGTAAACCAAACAAGTCAGCGATGTGATATCCTGTTGCTTGCATTTGCACCTGCTGGGAATACGTCATCATTATGATAATGATCATGATCGTCTTTAATTTGATCCATATTGGTCCCATCCAACCAGTGAACCAGAGATAAAAGCTGTCACTAGCTTTTTCAGGCAAAGACAGACTCCATAGGCATGTGCTTCTGTACCTTACAATCCTTTCACACCACTCGGAGTAGAAATCAGACATTGCTGCATGAATCTCACTTTCTCCGAAGAGATTGGTCACTGCACTGTTTCATGCAGAATCGTTCACTGTTAATCAAACAGTAACACAAGAATACTAGACCTGTATTCCAGACCTCCCCTGCATGCTGGGTTCTTTTGCTATGCTAAATCATTTTTTGTTGTTTTTTTTCTACCAGTGATATTTTAGCCTAAAGTACACTCTCTAAAAAGTTTTTTGGACCAAAGCCACAGAGAAATCATTGTTGATTCTCTGAAAAAAAAACCATTAAATAGTTCTTTATGGGAATACTTCAGTGTTTTACAGCCTATACTTTACTTGCCTCATTTGTAGTATGGTCTTTTCCCGCAGACACTAATTTGTACATGTTTCTCTGTACTTGGTAAAAGAGCACTGAAGAAACATTGACTCCAAACATAGAAACTAACACAGACACCAAAGAGTTTTCAGTTATTTCATTACAAAGAAAGTAATTAAATGAATGCTTTTGGCATCTTTTTAGAGTATAAATAAAATACTCTAAATATGGCGGTAAACCTGGAAAAATTCCCCTGGCCTCAGCAGTAGAAGTGGAGGACAGTTTCAGAAAGGTCATTTCTCTCTCTTTTTTGAAATGTCTCCACATACAGGAGGTCTCTTGGCTGCTATTATCTGACACCGATCTGTCCTCTTTGTATTCCCCATCATACCTCTTTCTGTCTGAACCCCCAGTAGAGATTGTATTCAGGATCTGAGGGTTAGAACACAATGTTCTGACTGTCTGTGTCAAAAAGCTAGTTTGTACATAGCCAAATGTAGGATACGTCTCCAAAAGGGCTGGACAGGTAATGGGTAGTAGCAGTGTTTGCAGTATGTGTGTGTGTGTGTGTGTGTGTGTGTGTGTGTGTGTGTGTGTGTGTTTGTGTGTGTCTGTGTGTGTGTGAAAAAAGGTAAGATGCTTTCTTTGCCTGTTTCCACATAGCCTGTCTGGCAGCAGTGGGAGGAAGGAGAATCAGAAGAAAGATTCAGAGGAAAGTTTTGAGCGAGAAACAAGACTCTGACCTGCATCTCCTTCACTGTGGTTCACACACACACACACACACACACACACACACACACACACACACATGCACATGCACATACACGATAATATCATGTGCCACATGTTTCTGCTCCTTTTTGTCTTGTCCCGCGTGTCTGTTTTTTGTTTTCAGCAGTGCTACAGTAGAATCTTTATAGTTCATAATTACACTACATATGTTTGAAAAAAAAGAAAAAAATCATCTACAGAATGAGAGTCTGTCAATTTATATTTGATTTTGTTTGTTCAATAATGGAAAATATATATACCAGCAGACAGAGACCAGAGACGATGATTGTGCTTGTGTGAAAGGGGCGCAGCGTGCGTGTTGGAAAAATTTAGAAACTATTTTAAAGACTACTTTTGATTTTCAATGAACTCCTAAGTATTTTATATGTTTTGTATTTTTGAAAAATCAATTGTATTCTTCATGCAATTCCACAGTACATATATCTGCAAGCAGAAACAATGATTAAGAAAAGTACAATCTATGTTGTATTTAATCCAGGAGATTACTAGTCAGTCAATGAGCGACTATCTTACAGTAACTATATTTGGTACTGTATGCATGTATTCTTTGATATCAGTATAAATTCTATATGTATCAGCTGTTTTTGTTCTCTTTGGAAATAAATAGCAATCTGTAGTACTTTATTTTGATATCACCTCAGCTTTTAAACAAGAGAGTAGATGAAAATCATTGTATTTCAGATTTTAAAAGAAAGCTATTATCGTTTTAAAAATGTATTTACAGTATCAGCCAAGAACGCTGCTCATTAAAAGGCCTATATTTTGATTTCTGTTAATCTATGTAAAGTCTTACTTTGTAGGCTATTTGTTGATATTGTCACTATGCCAAAGTCCAAATCCCTGTTCCTGATAGCTAAGGCAATGTGTATCTTTGAATAAACATCATACATTACAGTTTCTCACAACCATCACAGTTTCTGAAGCTTTAGCTCTTTATTATGCCAGTCAGAAGACTATACTATTCATTGTAAAGATTCTGAAAGGCATTTCTCTGTAGGTCGATTGTACAGATCAAGGTAAAGCTTATACTTGAAAGTGTCTGTCAAGGGCATAAACTAACAGCCTTTGAGAATTAATGCAATAGCATTCTAGAAGGGCAAAATAGATCATATAAAAATTATTTTTGGAAGGTTTATTATGAAGACTTTCTTTGTAAATAAAATTGCACATTTGAGTTGTTACACCTTCAGGCTTAATTTCTTCCTAAAAGAAAAGTAATCGAAGTGAAAGTCCTTTATAAGGTCTCATGTTGATATGATTTGTCTTGTTTTGATCTCGGAAGTCATGAAATACAAGGCTACACTACAAATACTTGGACAAGGCCCTTAAGCCTGTAAACACTTCTTTATTCCAGCCAATCTTTCTTCATTTTTTAAAATGTAGCCTACTAGTTATGGGTTAAACGGCACTTTGAAACGTTATATCAGCGCTAATTTAATGTTACTGTTTCTGTTAATGAATGTGTGTCTAATAAATATTCCCCTAATCTCTTGACTCCTCGTGTATTTTTATGCAATCAGGACACAAGGATGAGGCAAATGGAAATTTGAGCGAGTGCTAAGTTTACTGAGCCACACACTAACACATACAACCAGGAAAGGAAACAAAACACAAACACACAAGACAATACAAAGAGGCTAATGGTGGCCTAGTGGTTAGGGAGTTTGCCCTGTAATCAGAAAGTTGTGGGTTTGAATCTCAGGACTGCTAGTGGCACCTCTGAGGTTCCCTTGAGCAAGGTACCTTCCCCACATACTGCTCCCCGAGTGCTGGGTTCCTGGCTGGCTGCTGCTTAACTTGGTGAATGGATTAAATGCAGAGGAAGAATTTTGTGCTTGGCCACTTTACACTTTTAAAAGAACTAGTAGAGGTATGAATGACATCCTCACAAATGTTTCCATTCTTTTTTGAAACCATAAAGAGTGTCAAAAAAGTTTTCAGATATTATACTGGATCTGTTTGGAACATTTTGGTGCTGCCCCCATTAATCTGCTCCTTGAATTAATAAAAATACTATTACTAAACGTCATCATTATTTACAATATGGTAGATTATATTGAAGTTAAGTAGAACGCAAGATATACTGAATATCTAGATTTTTTTCTCATTTGTGAGTTCACTTAGAAGAGCATGGCTGCATCCAAAGAGTTTATAGATCTGTCTTTCTTATGCACTTCCCTTGAAGTGATTGTCAAGTGAATCCACATTTAGTGAGGTCATGGCCTGCAGATCAAGCAAAATCACAGTAAGCAGATCAGAAAAGAAACATTGCTGCCCACAGTTTGAATCTGAACACAAGTTCATGTCTAGACCACTTTGGAGTGTCAATGTAGTATCATTTAAAACATGCTACATGACTAATTCTTTTGAGCATTAGAGGCTTTTACTGGACACGTATAGCTTTAAAAAGTTTAAACACATGAGACTAGAACGCTTCAGTGCTCCATGAAGCTCACTCTTATTACCTACTAAATTCAAGGTGAAACAAGCTAACAAACAGAGAAACGAAGAACCATGATGCTTACACACTAAACATCCAACCAATCAACACACAACCAAACAAAAAGTTAAGATCTACTTACACAGGGACACTAAGTACACTAAGGTAAAACACTGGGATTTGAGATAGCGGAGAGAAGGTACTACTGTATGTACTACTGAATGTACTACTTGTGGTAGTGTTTAGTTATGATATGCTACTGTATTGTTTGGTTCTGTGCACAGCAACATACATCCTTATTTCTGATGTCGTGTATGTGATGTAAGCATCCTATGTGATAAAACAAAAAAAGGGAAAAGCTTGACTGTTTTAATGACCTCAGCTTATGGTTATATATATATATATATATATATATATATATATAAAGCATATAGTGCATATTGCCTTTGGGAATTTAGAAATTATAAATAACTAGATAAAAGAGCCAAGTAACTGAAATACCTTGCTTTTTTTCTTTCAGCAGATGGTCAGAATTGTCAGCTGACAGCTCTGAGAGCTGCGTGGTCCCTGAGGCTTCCATTCTCTCTTTCTCTCAACCTCCCTTTCTCTTTCTCTCTGTCTCTCTCGCTCAACCTCTCTCTCTCACAGGACATTCAGAGACACGCAGTCTGATCACTCAGCCTTCACATCTCTCACTCACTCGTAACTCTGAGCTCTTTACATCATGTTAGACATGGAGTAATGGACTGACAAGACACCACATGAGGTACAGCTGTCACTGGGAGTCACTCTGGAGAAAAACTCACTTTGAGCACTATACCCAGTGGACAGCCATAATTCACTGTACATAACTGCTTCAGTTACGGTTGACTTGTGTTGTTAACTGTCAAGCAGTGAATGAAGTATTGATGGAAGTTCACAAGGCATAGAACCTGTTCAATAAATATGGATCTACCATTTATCTGACTAGGTATTTTCTGAATTATAAGCACTCTGACACTTCTGAATGGAAATATCTGCCCCTGAATGCAGTTTGAAGTTGAATACATCAAGTGCTTAATGTTTTAGCATTATTGTTAAAGCTGTGGTGTAAATAATAATGAATCATTCGCTATAGATCAGACTGCATCAGTCATGTTGCTGATAAAACACTTTAAAGGGTGAATGTCAGGCAACACACCAAACCAGTCCAGTGTTCAGTCACAGTGCTTAGTTTCAGCAAAGATTTATTTGCTCAATTCAGGAAAAGGACAACACGGTTCTTTATAAAACATGATATAATGGAAAAGGATGATCTAGCAGGACCAGCAGAGTCTCTCTCTGTCTCTCTCTCTGTTTCCAGGATGAAAGGTAAAAGGTGTCTCTCTCTTTTGCTGACTGGAGATTCTTACTCTCTTCTTCCTCTCCCTGTTTTCAACCAGGACACAAACTCTTTGGCTGCCTGGTCCTGCAGGTAGGAGCTCACATCGCTGGTGTAGGTACCGTCTGCATGCCGTCTTGTTTGGGAACTGATATAAGGAATGAAATTTAAAATGATACTATTAAAAAGAATATTTCCAGTCCACATGTTGCTGATTTTTAGTGTCATTATTGCACACAGACACACAGACATATATACATATATACATATATACATATTTACACACACACACACACACACACACACACTTATATGACATATTTATGAAATGAAATAATGGAATGTAAAAATGTAATAATGGAAAATGTTTATAACATTTAAAAAAATGTTTTAACATTGGGTTTAGTTTAGGTTTTTCCAAAACGAAAAGTTTTAAGTATTATATCACAATCTGGTAAATATTTGGTAATTAATTATTTTACAATATTTTTTTCTTAAGAAGCACAAATGAGAATAATTTAAGACATACCCACTCCTCTTTGAGTTCATCAGCCACTGTACAAAGTCCTGAGCTCTTCTTGTCTCCAGATATTTGCTGTAGTCGTTTGAGAACGTTCCTTCTGAGTGCCTTTTCATGCTCACTGGATTGTTGAATAGTGTGTCCTCTAAAACCATACTAAAGGAATAAAAAGAGTGTTAGCATAAAGTGTTTGACTGAAAATATCCTTATAAGTAATGAAGAATGGCATGTTACTGAAGGAAACATTCAAATACCTAAACAAAGAAATAAGATTATTGCCTAATTTAGTTAAGTGATAAAACTAATGGACAGTATCTTTACTTTACACAAAAATGTAAATATCTTGTTCAAGGATCAAGACCAAATTTAAGGACAAGGAACTTGTTATAAAGAATTTAGAAACGTGTCTCACCTGGAGTTCTCCTCTGTGTCTTGAGTGGGAATCTGCCAGCTGCTCTGCACGATGATGAGGAGTAGGAGTCCAGAGTAGATGCCCTTCATTCTGTTTTCTGAAATGTAAGGATGAAACACTCTTCTGTTCAACACAGGCAACTGACAGATATTCATGATGTCAATGCATTCATCCAAGCACAGAGCAGGCTCAGTGTGTTGGATGAATGTCGGAGTCTGGATATAATTCTTACCTGTAGACTGACTGGACACTGGCTCTTTCAGAGGAAGAAAGCCAAAGAAGTGAGAGAGCGTGCTGGTGTCCACTGAGTTCTTGTCTGGCTCCCAGGAGTGTGTTCCTGGTCCCTGCCTGCTACTGTGAGCCTTATATACAGAAAGCCATCCATGAGCAGGCAGCCCAAGTGATACCCTCCACACACGCACACACACAAGCATGCGCACACACTTACTCGTTACTCTCAATCCATTAGTCGAGACTCCGTTTCAGTGCACTGGACATATTTGCAGGGTGGCTTTGTTTAAAAAGGAGAGATGGTGCAATGTCTAGGCAAGCTAAAAAGCTGTCACTTGAGAGTAGAGACCAAACATGATGCCATCCTGTCAAATACAGTGATTCATTTCAGTTTCCAGGAAAGGATTTTCCACTGAGGTCAGTGATGCTAAATTGCTGGAAGAACAAAATATCATTTAATGGATTAAAGCTCAGTATTAAATAACATTTTAAATATCTTCTTGGATTGCCTGGATAAATTAGTCCTGAATGGAGAACCCTCATTGGCAGTGCAGTTCAGATTTCAAATTTGGGTTCAAAAAATTACTATCAGTATCTTCAAATGCTCTTTGGAATGGCTCATGTTATTCAAAACATCTTTCTTGCTAATTGATGCAATTACATATTTTAAGATGCACACATTACTGGAACAGACATTCACCTGCATACACAGAGCTTGTAAAATCTCCATAGAAATGCACTACCATTAAAATGGGATGGAGTAGCTTAACAAGCCTTAAATCACCATACTGATGCCAAGCAAGTATACAGCCCCTCTGAGTTGTGGAGCAGTCCAATATCTGTGGGATAAGTTGATCCAGGGCTAATCATTTCGTATCAGTACCTCATTAGGACATGGTTAATGGTCTTCTGGCTGTGTTCAGTTCATAGCCTTTTACTCACCCCCAGAGTGTCCCATCACCCTCAAACCATGTACTTCAGATATCACAAGGCCACAGAGAATAAGACACAGACACCAATTATGTATGTATCAGAACTCTGTTTATTATGGTTCAAACAGTGAGCCCTACAGTTACAGAAAAGCAGAGAAGTAGCAGTTTCACTTCCTGATAAAGCTGGTGCATCTGGGATCTCATAACTGCTGGAATGGCATGTTTCTGCATTTTTTTTAAGTTTAAGTGAAACAGACTATACACACAAATTGTGTCATACAATGGACAAAATGTCTGTCCAGCAAGGAGACATGTTCACATTTGAACTCTTAACAGTCTGAATGCAATCCAATCCTCACTACAACGTCCCAACTGCTGGAGTTAAGTCTTCCTAGAAAAAAATCCCTTGACCTAAAAAAAAAAACCCTCTTCACTTATCTTTTAAATGTCTAATTCTAACCATCACTGGTCAACTAGAACACCTCATATTCATGCCCAGCAACCACATTTATGATGATAACACAGAACCTGTAAATTGGTCTTAAACTAAATTGGTCTTGGACAAGAGATAAACTGTATCCATCCATTATCCTAGCCAGGGTCACTGGGTGTGCTGGAGGCCATTCCTGCTGTCAAAGAGTGACAGGTCGGCAGCCAATACACTCATTGGAGCAATTTAGCATCACCAATATGCCTGACTGCCTGACATGCAGGTCTTTGGAGTGGTGGAGGAACCCCACACAGACACAAGGAGAACATGGTAACTCCGTGCAGAAAGGACACTGTGCCACAACACCATCCTTTTTGATTACATGTGATTCTCATGTTTTCATATGTAATTACATTTGGATTTCTGTTGAGTTAAATAAGCTATGAATGACAACGTGTCAGTAGCCTTTGAGGGACTCATTGGTCCAAAGTAGACAAAGTTGTCATTCTTATTATCATTCATCATATTAGGACAGATTTGTGGTGCCATTTTTCTGACTCAGTTTTATAAAGAGTTTTTCATTTTACTGGGACTTCCTGAGATTTCAAAAAGCATGCACAGTGAGCTTTCATAAATAGCAAGTGGTTTAAAGACACTGAGGTGTTAACTAGTACTTGACCAGTTTGAAGGTAATAGCATCCTTTAACGCTTTACAGCAGAGGTTCCCACCACCGGGTTGCGCACCAGAATTGGTCCGTGAGTCATTTGGTACCAGGCCGCAAAGAAAGACAGAATAAATAATATTTTATTGATTATCAGTGTCTGAAAGATCTTTTATTTTGAAAAAAAAACTAATCTCGGTCACATGATATGGTACATCAGAAATTTAGCCCACATACTAGCGTAAAAAACAAACATCTTTGGGGAGCTTCCTCATATTTTTACGGACTGTTTTTATTTGTATCTATACCAGTCCATGAAAATATTGTTTTACACATAACTGGTCCGTGGCGCAAAAAAGGTTGGGGACTGCTGCTTTACAGGGTCAACACCCCATTTTTTCCACTACAGGCTCAAACATCAGTCAGAACACATTTAAAAGTTGTCTCATTATTTATTTGGATATTTGCAGTAAAGCATAATATTACATGTCATAATGTTACATGTCACATTCCAATACCACAAATGTATCAGAAGCACTGTTGGTTCAGAGTAGCTCAATTATCAAGTCAAAGGCTAAATGCAGATCATACTGAAGACTTCAGGTTATATTAAATTCAGTGCAATAACACCCTGAAACAGACATCACAAATTATGCCACAGGTCCTGTATAGCCTTATATTCTTTATCCGTATTATAAAAAATGAACATGCAAGCAAAGACAGATTAACATGTTTATTCTATTGAACAAAGAGTGAAAGGATAAACAAGAAAAGCCAAAAACAAAAAACAGTATATATATATATATTTGAAAAATCCTGAAACATACCCTGCAACTACACAGAACTCCAAGTCTCAGTTTATACATTTGTAACATTTAAACATAAGTTATATACATGTTAGTTGCAAAGTTTAAGGTCTATACAACAGCCTTTTTAACTAAATGCAGCGATCTGTTTCTTTTAAGAAAAGCACTTTTGAAGGAAATGACTCAGGTGTGTGTAGAGGTGGTAGCGGGCCTTGCCAGACAAACCATGGTCTTTGTCTGTGTACCACTGAAAAGACACATGACAAGAAAATGGAATTATATCTACATGCATCACCAGTTCAACAGTAAGTAAATTTTTTAACAGATTAATATTTGGTATCCCTCGTGTTCACACACTCACCATTGCCTCAAAGTCCACCTGCTGCTCCACCAGCGCTTTAGAGATCTGAGCAGCTTGCTGGAAATGGACATTATCTGAAAGGCAATCAATCGATCAATCAATCAATAAATCAATCAAACTTAAATGCAGGGGCAGAAAAAGACGTGAAAATTTTACGATGTATGGACTAGTTGAACAATGTTTTAGAATATAGCAGTCTATTTTACAGATATAAGATGGCAGTAATATAGCATATATTTTATTGGTCATGCTATTTTTTTTCAGCAAGCTCTACTGGAATCGGTTGCAGGGATTCCTCTGGACTTAATGTGCGCAAAGTCAACGCAGTGAATATTAAGAACAGGACTAGCTGGGTGAAACAGAAACTCATACCATCTGCAGTGCCATGCACCAGCATGTACTGTACGGATTTAAAGTTCTTTGCTCGGCCTGTTACAGTAGAATTCTGCAAAACAAAGAAACAAACGAATGAATGAGTAATAGAAGGATATTAACCCTAGCATATTAGTATTATTTGTATAGCCCTGTGTCACCCATGTAAGTGAGATGTGAGGCTCTTACATTGTAGCTCTCAGAATTTTCCTCAGGTCGGTGCATATATCTTTCAGTATACACGGCATCTGAAAAGAAACATCTTTCAGGACTTTGCCAATCTGTCTACAAATGCTCATAGTTATACATGTGATATGTAACTACATTGTATAATTACAATTATATTCAGATGAACAGTAATTTTAAAGACTTATTTGATGTGAGAATTTTATCACATTATCTCACACAAAAACACATAAAAAATAAATGCTTTGCATTATTGTGACATGTTACTAGTGACACTACTTGGGAAAAAATTTCAACATGCCATAATATTCCCACTTGGAAACGGGAGCCACAGCAATTCCACATTTCAGGAGGCCGCTCCCTGATCCTAGGGCCATGGAAGTCACATAGCCACCGTATGACTGCAGTGGAACAAAGATGGGATCATAAAATTATAGTTGCATTAAATAGGCTCATCCATAACTCACAGATAGGATAGAAATCCTCTTTTCATGTGAAAACTTACCCATCCCCACATTGCAATTTTGTCTTTGTCTATAAAGCCCATATCGATGAATTTCCTGTCGAGAAAATGGAAACAACACTTCTACACTGGGGTACAAAAGTGCAAGGGAATGTAAAATGTTTAACAAATAAACTCATAAAGGCAAAGTTAAGAATGCTGTGGCATTACCAAGACAAACCGCTTTACTTATTAAAAGACTAGAGCACTGCTTATAGTAACATATACTATGTGTCCAAAAGTTTGTAGACTCTTGCTGAGCCGTTTCTTCTGAAATCATTAGTATTAACAGGAGTATTAATAGGGTGTTTGTCCACTCTTTGCTGCAGTTAGAGCCCCTATTATTCTGCAAAAGCTTTAAATTAGATGCTGGAAGATTGCTGTGGCTGTGAGAATTTGATTACATTCAGTCACAAGAGCATTAGTGAGGTCAGGTGCTGATGTTAGACGATTAGTCCTGGAAAAATTATGCAAAATTAACATGCTGAATAAATGATTTAGAAGGGGTGTCTGGATACGTTTGGACACTCATACAATGAATTCTTCAGTTCCTTTCAGTCAAGTCCACTTGTTTGTATTGACTTCAGTACAGAAAGTCACACTCACTCGTACAAAAACAGTCCGTCCTTGAAATCCTCATTACTCTGTATGCATCTGTCACATCACAACTTTTCCCCACTGGTGAATCTTCGTCAGCGTGTGTGTTATGTAAGGTGAATTCTTCTATCTCAGCACCTGCTATGTCCAGCTCTGTCGCAGTCACACACCAGTTTAGCTTTTAGCGTGTGCACATCGCTTCCCTTCGGCTCACCTCACAGCAGAGAGCTGATCTTCCACCTCATACGTGCCCAGCCTCTCGTAGATGGCATGCATTATTTCGTCGCCTTGGTAACCGCTGCCCCTTCCATCAAAGCTGGCGATGATGACGTTCTCTGTGCTGCAGAGGTAAGTGGCCCACTCCAGCCTGAACTTATAGTCCACGTACTGACTCGCTGGGCCTGCATACCTTTAACACAGAACACCATTAATCTGATCGGTATGTCAGAAAGGTTTTGTCCAGAAGTTTGAGCACTTTGAGCATGTTTAACTAATTTTATCATACTGGTCAGTCTTGAAAAGAATTCACATTTCTAGAGGATGATCCTAACTGTTGATTTCTTTCATACAGTTTGATTCTGAAGTTTTTGATATTCTAGACCTTCAAACTTATTTTCACTTTTCCCTTAGGTTTTCTAGAAAGGTATGTGGTATGTGTCACTGGTCTGCCTTAGTAAAATTCATATACTCACATGCAGCAGCTGGGATAAACCGGGGATCAAATGTATTAACATATTGCAATCGATGCTGTAATAATGTTTAAATCATAGTTTGTATGCTCTGATGCATCATCTATATGTGCTGAAACCAACATGTGTTAACTTTTCACATCTGTGTGTCCAGTTAAGGATAACAAATTGTGTTAACAGACAACCAGTTGTGTTACTGAACACAGTCAGTGTCACGCAAATATGTTTTCTAACTATACAATCTGTGTCATAAATCTGTGTCAGACAATGTTTTTATGACCTTAGTTAAAGCAGTGATAACACAAAAATGTTAATGGACAATACTTTTAAAGAGTGTATCTGCTCCATTAAACTTGATCAGCAGGGTGCATTAGATAAGAAATCCCTATTTACAATAAAGCTTGACAGTTTCTTTCAGACAGCTGAAACTGAGCCAGTACAGATTCTTCCTTTAGCAGATGTAGCAGTGAGAGGAACGCCCCCGCTGCCTGAC
Source organism: Alestes dentex (assembly GCA_037576975.1). Lineage (NCBI taxonomy): Eukaryota > Metazoa > Chordata > Actinopteri > Characiformes > Alestidae > Alestes > Alestes dentex. The sequence continues at coordinate 17,006,896 of JBBIGA010000002.1, forward strand.
ATCACAGCTGCAACATTCAGCCAAACACACACATTTAGAGTCAAGCCAGCTGCTCCAGAACTATGAACTTCTACACAGCAGACGAGGCTTCTTGACAGTCTCAGCTAGCTTCATGGTAAGTTTGATGCCAAACCACCACCTATTCCAAATGGATGATATGACAAGTGGACTCAAAAACATGAATGAAGAACTTACACTTGTAGCAGAAGAGGATATTTTTTGGATGCATCAAAATCGGGAGGGAACATCATCTGGTACCAGAAATCTGTTCAAACATTTTAAAATAAAACACTAAAACAACAGATGATCTCAAAACATTTTTCTGCCAGTCATATGTGCTGCTCTTACCAAATCCGGCTATCTTTAGTGTGCTGCGTTTTATGGTTGGCATTTTGAGCTCTGTGGTCAGAATTTTCTCCAGTTTCTTGTTGTCTTCTAGCACTTTTATTTCTAATAAGAAAAAAGGATGGAGACGCAAATAACTTTGAGACTACTTCACTAACAGATTTTTTCCCCTTAATTTGATTTCACCAGCATTCTAACCTTTCCGTGTTCCTCGATTATCCATCAGTGTAAACAATGGCATTCCTGGTCCTGCAGGTAAAAATGAGAATAGATAAAACTGCAGAGTCCTTAGATAACCAGAGGAGTTATTTTAGCTGAGTTATTTTAATACAGCAGCAGGTGTAAGAGAACACGCTCACCGTAGCAGTCCATGCGGAAGTAGGAAGCATTCTGGCTGAAGTACGCTGAATTGAACTGACACCTGTCCTTGTATAGTGAACAGGTGAGGCATTCAGGGGGAGAGGCACCACCGTTGATGTAAGCGATCCTGATATCACACCAGAGCACATATGTTAACCTGTGTTTCCACTATTTCATGGTGCACATATAAGATTGTGATGACAACAAAGTAACTGTCCAATCATTAAACCTTAAAATACCAGCAATCACCTGCAATAAGAGAAATATTGATCAGTGTCACATTTGTATTTGTAAGTTTAATACAATGTGACAATGATTAGAAGTTATTATTGCTTACATAGCCTTGTTTGTATAAGGAAAAAAAGAAAAAACAAAAATAACATCAATTATAAGGGTTAACTAAGTAAAGCGGCCCCTTATAGTCATGCGTGAACACACCACAGCACAGCGCACAGTGTGAACAATGTGAAATTCTCTCTCTGAATGTAACCCATTCATCAAGGGACGCAAGGGGCTGCCAGCAACGCGGTGCCCGGGAAGCAGTGTGTGGGGACGGGATATTGCTCAAGGGTCTTCAGTGGTGCCACTAGCAGTCCTGGGATTCTAACCCATTACCTTCTGATCGCAGGTGAAACTCCCAAACCTCTAGGCCACCAGCTGCCTAGTGATTGGCCACAGTATGTTCTTTGTGGACAACAAAATGGATTATAATACAGATTACATATTTACAGCTTTATGCCATTTAATCCTACCGGTCATAATTGTCTCTGACATTTTGTTTCAAATGCTAAACTATGAATTAAATTATAGGTTGCCTTGATTTCATATATGCTCTTTTGTGGGTTGTATAACTGGTCACATGACCACAGGCATTTACTTTTAGAAACATTATGCCTTCATAGTTCTCTACAAAGCTCAGCAAAAGGCAGCAAGTAAAGAAATGCAGTTGTATTCATTATATATGATGCAAAAAAATCTTTACAGGGTCTGTTGTTATAATAAGGTCATACAGCCACAGGTTTTGAGGAGATGCCATTATGTGAACAGCCACAATTGTGCCTGGAGGCACATGTCAACTGCTGATTATCCTAACTATCCTAACTGATTACTTTTACAAAGCTTCACTTCGTCTGAAGTTGTGGGCATGCTACAGCATGATGACCGCGATACTACAGCCAACCTTTCCATTAATACAGTGCATCAGTTCAGTTTTTATTATTTAGTGTGTAATCAGTTCTACCTGATTTAATGATGCCGCATTTATTTTCCACTGGTCACAGTTGTGACTAACAATTGTTACTAACAAAGACATTCACTTTCACAAACATTTCCAGAAACAGATTGTGTCATTAATTAATCAAATGTACTTACATAGCTGAGAAAAAAATGTGAATAAACTGTTTCCATATCAAAATGACAATTTTCAGCAGAGCTGCAACTCAATAAACATGACATTCTTTGGTCAATTTTGCGGTGGTGTGTAACATATGGAGCCAGTAGGTAGGAACTCACTTGTACATGTTTCTCTGCCCTGGTTTTCCCATATGCTCATTACTGACAAAGTAGCTACGAAGAAAACATAAAGAGTTATGGGAGGGAATTAAATGCCAGATAGGTCTGTTCTAAAAGCAAATCAAGAGGAATGATTAATGTAGTTACATGGCACTTACATGGCATCTGCGGTTAATTTTGAAATGTAGCTTACTTCCCATTTGCCTGAAGTTATCGGTGTTGCTTTCCCCTGCAGAAGATGCATACAAGCATTACTGTGAATTTTCTTCTGCCCCATGTTTTAGAAATACACTCAGAAGTCACGAAAAAGGTACATTCCAAGTTCTTAATTGGACACAGTAACCTATGGTTTCTCGTGATGTAAAGAGTTACATAATGCTCTGGGTGATGACATTCCTTAATGAGAATGTAAGTGTGCAATTCAGTTAATACCATATGGCCACTGCTCCTTCTTCTTATATTCAAAGAAAAGTTTGCTTATTTGTACATTTCTTGGTCCACAAAGTAACTTATTTAACAAGATTAGTGACTTCCTTGAGCAGCCATACTAACAGTACATATCCTAATTAAAGATCTTGAGGATGGTGTCTGCTTGCATTTCACATAGTTTGTTTTAACATTCCGTCACACCAGAAGGACTACCCACTCCATATTTCTCCATGGACCTAAATATGGGTAAGTTACTATTCTAGAAGAAAATAATGGGTTTCTATTTGATGTATAAAAGGCATAAATCATATGTGACAACTTACACCTTTCACATAGTGAAGATGCTTGTATCCCTTTCCGTCACTCATCACCTTAAAGAAACTACTGTTGTCTGAGGTGAACAAAGGAGGCAAAGGGTTGTACTGAGAATCAGAGAGAGATACAAGAGGCAATGAGGTCCGTGCCAGGGGTTAGTTAGAATTTAGAGGGCTTTATATGATAAATGTAATGTAACTTACCCGGCCAATCCAGCCTGTTTTGCTCTTTTGTTCAAATTTCATGTATTCCTTCCAGCTGGTTTTATCGTACTCATAGATCTGAAGGAGAACTTGGTCCTGTCTTCTTGTCAGCCACTGCACAGCAATGCGCTCATCATTCACCCACGTTACTGAGCTCAGGTAGTGATCACTGAGGAAGAATGCACATGACAAGAAATTACAATGTAGCAAGATTAATACAAATAAGAAAATACTATGTAGCAAGACATATATATCTTGT
>JBBIGA010000002.1:17010418-17027891 GCA_037576975.1 Alestes dentex
AGAGTTTTACATCCCATTTAATGCATGAATGTGTGATAGCGTTGGTGTGTGTGTGTGTGTGTGTGTGTGTGTGTGTGTGTGTGTGTGTGTGTGTGTGTGTGTGTTAAATAGTATTTCTTTTTAAGGGCCAAGTTAAAGGCTTCAAGATTTAATGAATTATGAGATATTCTATTATAACTTTATTCTTGATGTTATACAGCTTTGTATTTTGGAATTATCACTGAACACATTTGTATCGCCTGTCTTTCCTACAAATCCGATGAAATAAGCAGATTAATGTACCTTTTGACTAGTACGTTAGTGTTTTAGCATCACTCTGTGTTTTGGAAAAGCTTTATACATTTCTTGGCAACAACTTTGGTTTCATATTGTTGAAAAACAGTCATTTCAAACTTTTGAACTGTTGTGCATATGTACAGACATACATGTGATTACATTAGCTAGGACAAGTGAGAAGTTTAATTATTTATCATATTATTTTACTAAACATTGAATATTCATTGCTGGCACTGCATCTGCAGCATGGATTTATTATAGGAAAGAAGAATGAAACAGAACATACCCTGCCCCAACACTTTTTGGCACCACTACTTCTAAGTGAATGGATGGCTTTGCAACATCAACTACAAACAGCCGTGCTTTTGGAATACTGCTGCCAGCCTGGTAAAAAAAAAAACACTCAAAATGAAACATAGAACAAAAAGTGGGAGTAAAAGCGAAGGTTTCATTTTCAAAGGTTTCATTTTCAGAAGTGCAGAAGTTGTCATCATTTCCATACCTTGGGGTAAGGCACTGTGACAGTGCTGGGATACTGTCCACTTCCATACATAGAGTACTCAATTGCATGCACATCTGTGTCATTAATCTTTACATAGGCCAGGTACTTTGCTGTGGGAGACCACCACATTCCCTCATTCGACGCAAACACCTCCTCTGGAGAGAACAAAATAAAATAGGGACTATTATATTGTTGAAAAAGTAATAAATAAATGAATTAATTAACAAATTAATTAACACAGTGGTTAATAAGCAGATAGACAGACAGATGACCTTCATATGCCCAGTCTGGAACTCCATTAAGAATCTTATTGACTTTTCCATCGTGGGTGACCTGTATGGGCTCAGCAGTGACATTCTGTTTGAGGTAAATGTTATAATCCCACACGTAGGCCTAAAGAAGAGAGCATGGGTTAGAAACAACAATGTTAACAATTAGTATAGCACTGATATTGAACTGTGCTTTAAAACAGTGAGATAAGAGAGCTGCAGATAAAGGTCCTTCTCACCAGTTTGTTTCCCACCGGAGCCCACAATAATAACTGGATGAATTGAGGCAAGTTAACAGTTGTAATGAAAGCTCTGTAAACCAGACACATTTAATTGAAACACAGAAAGTGACACATGTAATATGTCTCTTCACTCATTGTTACATTCAGTTCAATTTAGTGCTAAAAAACTGAATAGCAGTAATTATAAACAACACAGCTCTATGCAAAAGTCTTAGCATCTTAGACCATCTCAGACAATTTTATGAATATATAAAAAGAAAAAAAAAAAATAGATTGGACATTACAACAAAACAATGATCAAAATATTTATCTTCTTCCAGAAATGATAGTTTAAAGATTTGATTTGATGGCCTTCAACGGACTTACTGTAATTATATTATTATTATATACAGAATATTATTAAAACCTATGGGTAGATCTCAAACATGATGATGTGTGTGAATATTTCTGATAAAGAAACGCAAATTGCTGAACCAGAAGTGATCTGCAAGATCGAGAAGAGAAAGCTGGAAATCACATGAAGATTGTGATTTTAGTTAGCACGCATAAGTACTGTTATATTTAAAGGTCCCATGACATGCTGATTTTTTATGCTTTTATATAGGTCTTAGTGGTCCCATAAAACTGTATCTGAAGTGTCTTTCCGAAATTCAGCCTTGCTGCAGAATTGCAGTCACTTCGAGTCAGTCCCACAATGAGTTTTTCCCAGGATGCGCCGTTTCTGCGTCTGTAGCTTTAAATGATAAGGAGGAGCAGAGAGGTGGGACGAGGAGGAGAGAGGCGGGGCGAGGAGGAGAGAGGCGGGGCAAGGTGGAGGGTGGGGGAGGGGCCAGCTTGCGGTACCATGCACTAATGGTAGTAAAAAGCTAGGCACCCATTTACAGCAAAGCAACAAAATTATATAGCGTTAAGTTGACTTACTTGTCCAGGGAGAGTTGATACTGACACAGACTTAATTTTCAGCCGTTCAGCAAAACCAGCTCTGTATTGCCCCAAGTTGAGGAAACAGTCTTTGGCGAAATGTTTGGCGCAGACATACAAATTTTTAGGAAGTCATGTCGGCGCATTTCCAGAAAAAAAAAATTAACCCACTGGTTCTTCAGTGTTTTGCGTGAAGGAACTAAAAAAAATAAATTTGTAGTCATTTTTACAACTAAGCACCCAGCAACTGCCATGCTTCGCTCGTTTGCAAGCCATGACAATTGGTGGAGCCAATTTTTTAGGGGAGGGGTGAAATTCTCTGGGCGGGCAAAGAACGAGAAAGGGGAGGTAACCTTTCCCCCTGTGACGTCATGCGGGGCCAAATCCCAGATCGGGCCATCTGAGCTGTCTCTCTCTGAACGGGGGAGCAGGAGACCAAAGCACTCTTTACACCCATCGCAATTTCTAGCCACTGCAGGACCATAGGCAGGCTAGGGGAACTCGTATTAATGTTTAAAAAAATCTCACAAAGTGAAATTTTCATGTCATGGGACCTAAAATTATAGTCAAGTTTGTTTCATGCAGCGGTGTTAACTTATTTTCTAAGTTGGCCACAGAGTGGTACCAGACAATCACTCTCCTATACTTCATATACTAATCACTGAATTTCTAATGGTACATTTCTGAAAGTGTACTTTTATACACAATTTAGTATAGTGCACTATTTGCATGTGTGTGTGTGTCACATAACTACAAGAGGGCTCTACTTACTGTTTCTCCATATCATATATGGAGTATGAAGCATTGAAAGAGTGGCGCCATTGCTGTCAAGACAATTAAATTTTTATATTAATATTATAGTAATACACACTACTACTAATGCTTCTCTGATCAAAGTAAACATTTCCATAATTTATGATATTTTTGTTGTGACGAATAAAACATCTCCAGAAAGCTAAGTTTACAGGAGAAAGCAAAAATATCCTTCTAACTGGTGTTAAGCAGTTTTATCTGAAATTATTTTGGAGAATTTCTATTGGTTCATTCATCTTGAGTGTTTCACGCAATGTAAAAAGGCATAGCAAAATAAATGTAAAAAGGAAACAGATAGTTTTCTCTAGAAAGTGATCATTTGGAGACGTTACCTTTGAATAGTTGCTCTCAAAACAGATGAATTTCCGATCAGCTGACACTATGTAATTTGTGGCATCCACGCTGGCCTATAAAGGAAATTACACTCTCCATCACATAGACCGCAATGAACACACGATGAAAGGTAAGACTAGAAAAAGTTATGTGTGCCATAAGGGGAGTCTTACAAATGTCGAGTTGCTCAAGTATAATGAGCTCGCCATTGTTTCTACATTATGCAGGTACACATTGCCCTCTTTGCTTTTATGGAGGTATTCTTTATCTGTAGGAAAAGGACATTAATGACATAAATGACATTAATGATGTTAATGTAGGAAAACACAGTTCTATTGTTGTAATGTTTAACACAGTAAAGCCAGTGCAATACTACTGCCCCTCAATACCTGGTAGGAGATACAGTACTTTAGCACAGAAAAAACAATGCTACAGATTTTTTTCTGCACTGCATGAGTTATTACAGTTTATGACATTGTTGGATACACTCATGGTTTGTGTAATATCTTTTATAATAATCAATCTTCTATTCTCACTCTTAAAAGGTCAGTAGAGTTATTGGATTATTAGAGAAAAAGAGCACAGTATCAAATATATATATATATATCCAAAAATATATATGAACATTCATAACATTGTATCAAAGTATAAAACAGCATCGTTGTCATGTCTCTCAGTCATGGAGACCACAGTCAGAGATCAAACCTAGGTGTCTAGTAAAGTGGGCAAGGATGCGGAAGATGCTTATGCTATACACACTCCCCACACTCAGATGACTTTTCTGAAGTGGCTTATAAACTGCATGAGCTGCAACTTTGGGAAACTTGCAATTTGCCATTGTATCAAACCTGACCTGAAACTGCAGAGCTCGACTTATCTGCCACATAGACTGGATTAGCTCAGACAAATAAAAGTTCTCAAATAGAATAAAATCCAAAAATGTGTGTTGTTACAGCCTAAAAATGTCTTTGCTCAGAATGTCTATTCATCATGGACATGGTCTAATGAGAGGAAATGAAAGTGACTTTGTTAAACATGTAAATAATCAAATTTGAATAGCTCACCTGAAATCCACCACAGATTATATGTTTGATACCTAATAGTATCATTATAAAAGTCATCAATTGTGTAGGTCCTCTTTGAGTCAGAGTCACATCCTGAAACAGAAAACAGACCAAAACCTGGATCATTACAGTAAGCTGGCTAATTATAGTGGACCATCACATGGTGGCGCCACTTCAAAAGTTAAAAGCGTGATAGTTCCTGGAATAGCTTTGGTAAGCGCATACTTAACCTTGCTCACAAAAGCAGGTAGGCCAAGCAACATTTCAAATGATTTATTTTTTCCTTATCCTGTTATACTACACATTCACTGTATACATAATACTCAGACATTAAGAGGAAATAAGAACAATGAATATGTTTGTCTGGACCAGTTTTACAGTTTGGCTCCGATGACAATCAAAACCTCCAAAATACACCTGAAAAAAATAAAAATATGAAAATAACAGCTGTATAGTCAATAATAGTAGTCAGTATCAACTGGAGAAAAAGTTCCATTCACTGCTTTACACTACTTTTTCTAGTGAGTGTAAACAGTGAAATAAAACTAAATAACAAACAAAATAAACCAACTACAAAATGTTTTATGTGAATTTTCTACGCTGGAAATGAAAAGTGATTTCAGTATCAAATTTTTGCACATGAAATAAATACATACTATTTTTGTAAGCTTTCTTTGGAGAGAATTGAGCAATTTTATTTTGTTTATGTGCAACCACAGGACACACTTTAATGATGTAAACTTTAAAGCTTTTATAAATAAGAGACACACACGAAATCTGCTGGAAATCAACAAAATGACTAAACAGATGTTCAGCAACTTTGAGCAGGCAGTAAAAATCATAGAGTTCAGAGAGAAGCTTTAATAGAAACCCACTGTGAACATAGATGGCTGTTGGGACAGCGATCAGTGTGATGACGACAGCAGCTCCAACTGTGGCCAAACACACCTTACTGCAGCCCTGCAGGTAAACACAGACACACACACACACACACACACAGACACACACGCGCGCGGGGAGAAGTTTCTAAAGAAACTGTAAAAGTACACCACTGGTGTTCCAGCCAGGAACGGAAACTTAAGTCTTTAAACCAACGCGAAATCACTTTAACACAATTCGTACTTAATGAGCTTACAAATATGCCACGAGTGTTCCAAAATGAATAATAAGAAGGAGAAGGAAAAGAAAAACTTTCTGAACTGACCATTGTCGTGCAGAAGCTCTGAAGCTGCGTGCAGTCTGGAGGATCGCTGGGGCTGAAGACTTTTTCACGCTGTCTGCTGTCAGATCATTTCAGCAGTCCGGATCCTCTCTGGTTCCTCTTTGGTTCCTGCAGGACGCGTGGTCTCCCGCGCGGGATCATTGAAGCGCAAGGCTACAGGCGCGCTGGAGCTCCACGAGGACTGCTCCTCACACTGCTCCTCACACTGCTCCTCACACGGCTCCTCACACTGTTCGTAACTCTCAGCTCAGAGCAGAGGAGCCCGAGCTCTCTCAGCATGTGACCGCGTGGCTCAGCACCCAGCGGTCAGCAGAGCAGCCTTATTTACACACACACCACGCACACACACACGGAGACTGATAATGACAGGGAAGAGCAGCTTTTGCTCACCAAACATGGTGACATCCAGCTGTACAGCTACGGAATATGTACTAACACCATACAAGAATAATAATAATAATAATAATAATAATAATAATAACGGGAAAGAGCAGCTTTTACCTATTAAAATTGTAAAAGTATACTACTACTACTAATAATAATAATACAAATAATAACATCCCAATTCATTCATAAGTTATATATTTATTGGCTCATTATAAGTTATTACACAATATGTTTCATGTGCTTGACTATTGTAAGAATCCTAATATTCAGCAGATCTGATACTTTTAAAAAACATTTAATTACTTACTAGTTGCTTTTTATTACATTATGAAATATGAGACGTGTTTTATAATGCCCATATGAATTATGCAATATATAATGTCCGCTTTCTATGTGTCTGATATGTCATCTATAATTGATGCATGTAATATATTTATTCATCTTATTTATCTATTTATTTTTATGTTCACTAAGGTAACCCTAAGGGAATTATTTAGAATTTTTCTGCATTTCTAATTGCATCTCTGAGACAACACAGGAGGGAAAAGTCTGTCCACTGTCCAACTGTCAGTGGAAGTCATGTTTGATGGCAGGTTGTCATCTGACAGGTGCTCTCTGGTGAGGGCTGTAAAGAGGAAAACAGTCTGCTCCTGAGGGTATAAGAACAGGTGCGCTGGTGTATGTGTGTGTGTGTGTGTGACTGGATGTGACTTTCTCCCAGGATGCTCCTTATGCATGTCAATAAATGTTTGATCCAAGACCCGTCATTGCAGATTGCTCATGCAATAAATTAAACCCAGGTGACGCACTGGACAGTCATTTGTTTAGTACGGATAATATGATGTGGGAACACAATGTGTGAGTTTTTTTTTTCATATATTCTTCTACATATTGAACTCTCTAGCACTGATTAGACTCCTGAAGACTTAAACCAGCCATGTCTCACAAATATTTTCAAAGATGATCCTTTTTAATTGTTATAACATTTATTATTTAATTATATTTATTATAGAGTTAAAATACCCACGGAAGTATCCAGTTTCAGAAACACATAACCTGGACTGAGTTTGACCTGCCCAAGCATTTAAAATAGTTTAAAATAGTTAAATGAGATGTTTGACAGAACGTTCAGGTCACTTTCACATCATGAGCAGGTCAGTGGGGTACCTAAGACTTTATGTAAAATGTGCAATACAAAGAACGTGGGATCAGTAAACAGAAGTGTAAATAAAGTAACCAAGAAGTTTTTACACCAGAACAAAAGTTCTTTCAGAAAAGCAATGGAAAGAAACACTACATTAATAAAATGAGTGCTGAGTGACATTTGGCTCTTTCCACAGTTTTACTCCATTTCTTCAGTGTCTTCATCTGAGTCAGGTGTGACGAGGTCAACATGCAGGGAGTAGTCAAATGCAGGGAACCTGATGGCAAGCTCACTCCACTTGCTGAAAACCTTTTTCTTCGAGTCATATGTCACCACAAAGTTCTTGATGTGGAGGCAAGGACACTCGATGCTCTTATAAAGCATCATAGATCCCCAACTCTGCACCCAGACACAGGAAAGCAATCAGAAAACATGCAATCAGTTCAATCAGGTGTAAAGATGTTTGTGCAAAAGTATTAAACCATCTAGAATTGCTAGAGCATGTAATGTTATAGACTTACCTCTCCACACTGTTTACATGCAATGACTCCGTTTGCCTCATAGTCCAGTAGCCTCTTCTGAAGAGAGGCGTTCTCCCTCACATTGAACAATTGTCTGAAATAAAAGAAAATATGATTATCTTCAGCACACGTCAACATTATCTTTGTTATTCATAAAAGCGATCCATTCATATTATCAAAGTAATTCATAAAAAAACAAACTGACAAACAGTACGCTGATTTTGCTACATGCAAATGAGTTAATTTTTCAAAACTTCAGTTTTGTGCCTCTTTTGAAATTCTGGATATTCATTTTTATTACAATGTATTTCTTGATAATATACAGCCTTCTCAGTCATTTTATTTATAATTCTGGACCTATCAAAAATGTCCTCATTTTATTTACAGCTTCCTTATCATCATTTAAAATCTGTTCAAGACAAATATATTAGAATGACTTCATACAATTGGTTTTATAATACTGAAACCGCAGGAAAATACATTCATTACTGCAGAGTGTTACAATAAATTGTGCGCATGTATCATAAGCCACATGATTGTTTTTCCAGCAGACACGTACTTGAAGGCTGGGGTCACATTGACATGATGCATGTTCTCAATGATCTCAATGTGTTCTCCCGAGCAAACATCTGAACCACAGCCCCTGCAAGTGAGCTTCACTTTACTGGGGTCTTCCATGGCCATGCCCTTCTGCTGCTTTTTCTTCGCTTTCACACGCTCCTCCAGGATCGCCTGCATCTGGTTCTCCTTTATCTAAACACATTTTCAAACAAAATGACTGAAAATATAGTAAAAAACAAATATATTCTTTGCAAGTGATGCATTTATTGTATGCAGCTGTTAAAATGCCACAATATGAACACTTACCTTCTTTTCATACACGTCTCGGGTCAGTGTGCACACCCTGGCGATGGCTTTGCTCATCATTTTCTCCCTGTATTCATTCACACTCTCCCGTTCTGCAACACCCGATCCAGCTTCCTCCACCACTGTGTAGCTGCTGTCTTCTGCTCTTCCTCTGCCTCGAGCCTGAATGTATAAAGCAGGTCATTTCAATAATCATACTGTGATTACAGTTTTGGGGAAATATACACTGATGAACCATAACATTAAACCTTCCTGCCTTATACTGTTAGGTCCCCCAAGTGCTGCCAAAACAGCTCTGATTTGTTGAAGAACGGACCTCTGAAGGTGAGCTGGGGTACCTTAGCACATTAGCAGCAGATCCTTTAAGTACTGTAGGTTGTGAGGTGGGGCCTCCATGGATTGGACAAGTTTGTCCAGCATATTCTACAGATGCTCAGTTGGATTGAGATCTGGGGAACAAGGAAGTTCAAACATTTGCCATGTTCCTCAAACAATTCCTGGATGACTTTTGAAATGTTGCAGGGATGCTGAAAGAGTCCACTGCCATTATTGAATCTAACTGACATGAAAGTGTGTACTTGGTCTGCTTAAGGTACGTGTCAGTATAATGTGTCAGTATAACATCCACATAAAGGGCAGGACCCAAGGTTCTCCAGCACAACACTGCCCTGACCATCACACTGCCTGTGCCAGGTTGCCTTCTTCCCATAGTGCATACCAGGTAAGTGACACACACCCAGCTGTCCACAAGATGTAAAGGAAGATCTGGTTCATCAGACCAAGTCACCTTATTTTATTGCTCTATGGTCTAGTTCTTATAGTCATGTGCCCATGGTAGACAGGGCTCAGCACGGGCACTCTGTCCGGTCTACAGCTACACAGCCCCATACACATCAAGTTCCATTGTGTGTTCTGACATCTTCATCATACACAAGATTAACTTTATCAGGAATTAGTACTACATTAGTTCTTCTATGGGACTGGACCACATAGTCATTGCTCACCAAATACATCAGTTACTGTCACCTCTGTCACAGGTTGACCGATTTCTTTCTTGACTCATTTTTGCTGGGTACTAAAAACGGGATACCAGGAACATCCCACCAGACCTGCTGTTTTGGAGATGCTCTGACCCAGTCATCAAGCCATCACATTGTCAAAGCCGCTTACATCTTTACACTTGCCCATTTTTCCAGTTTCAGATACATAAACAAGAACTGAATGTTCGCTTGCTCCTCAATATATCCCACTCCTTGACGGTTGATATAGTAATGAGATAGTTGTTATCCGTTTCACCTGTCAGTGGTCGATTGTTACAGTGTGTACTGATGTTTTTATGGATGGTAGCATATAACTGATAATAAGTTATTCACCAGCATTATATCATAGCTGTTGAAACAAAACCTCCAGTCTGGTAACTTATAAAGAAAATAGTTGTAAAAATATTATTATATTATTATAAGTTATTGGGATCATTTCTATGCTTCCATTCATCATGAAATGTTAACACAATGTGAATGGCAACGGACGATTACGAACTACATAAAGTAAAAATGTTTTGTATTTTTTGTAAGGATAAACACTTTTGTAAGGATAATGTAGAGTATCAGTTACAAACAACAATGCTCTTATTCAAGACATTATGTAATTTGACATTCACCTGAATCATGGCGATTTCATTGGTCACAAGGCAGTATCGAATGACAAAGTTACACTCTGCAATATCCAGCCCCTCCTCTGCCACGGTGGTAGCTATAAGCAAGTTGATCTCTCCCTCACGAAATTTGCTCAGTACGTCCTTTTGCTCTGCCTGCAGGCACACAAACATCAACTAAATGACCCTGCACATCAAAAGTGAATCTTATAATGTAATCACTTTAGATAGCACAAAATGATACCTTTCAATCTCTATTCATTTGAAGACAGTAACTGCTCTAACTTTGTAGTTCGTCAATGACAACTCAAGACTGCATGTTCAAATAATGAGATGTTATGTGTGACAGAGATGTGGACACCAAAACTAGAGTGACTGTGCTGTTGTAACACAGTTGATCATATCTATAAAACAAATGGATTTAATTTGTAAAACCAATGGACATTATTGTTCTGCCCAGATTTAAGAAACTCACAGCAGTCATTGGCTTGACCACACTTTGGTCTCCTCCGCCAATCAGATGGCTTGACTGGACACCAACGTCCTCAAACTTTGTATTCTCTCGAATCCACTGGTTGAGAGCAATGGCACTGAGGCGTGTCTTGGTGAAGATGATGCCTCTGGGATTCGTTCTGGAAGTGAATTCTTGCAAAATGAAGGACCTCAGTTGATCCAGAGTGTTATTCTCATATGCTGGGTTTTTCATCAGCTTCTGGAGATGCTCTTTTTTATCTGTTAGATGGAAATTCAGAGAGAGGTGTTAAAATGTCTCAAAGCATGAAAGCAATATATAGTTTAGTAGCTTGCTCCAGCTACGATGACCTTGACTCATTTATAGTATCAAGGTCCTATAGTTTTTGACTTGCTCAACTCATAATCTGGTCCATTGAATGACAAGCATCCGTTTGATACCTTTGAACAAACCGAAGAGAAATCTTTCTGTGTCAGTGATCTGAGTGATATTGCCATCATCAGGGTTGAGTTTCTTCTTGATCTCCTCATCATGGTATTTGTGGAGGAAGCTGAAGGCATCAGACATGCGGATGGTGTTGCTCTGGTGGAGAGCTTCATTGTATTGACGCAGATGCTCTGCACAAGTCCGCGCTTTATGATTGTCCTCTTTAGCAGCTAAAGGACAACAAAGGGAAGAGGTTCAAGCAGTAATCTTATCTGTTCCTACTACTTATCCACTTATCTGATGTTATCATTGCTTTTTCACAGTAGATAACATTTAATAACATCTATCAATATTTCCTGTGTACTCTCACAGCTTACACAATCAACTCAGATTCAGTATCAGACAAGATGTAAAATGTGTTTTTGTACAACTCCCAAGCTGTCCATGCTTCTAATCTAACTATTAATGCATCAGAAATAAACAAATAAATGCTTAGTAACTTAGTCATTTAAAGTGACTGTATTAGTGAGTTAAAAGCAAATCAACTGTATTTTCTCACAAATACTTCTTATAAAAACAATTACTGAGATGTTGTAAATTATAAAATTATATAAAATGTATACCTTTATATGCTTGCCGGCCAATAATTATAACCTTTAAAAGCATTATAGTACTACTCCTAAAGTAAGCAGATGTAAAGAATTTAGGAGAATTTCTATTGGTTCATTCATCATGAATGTTTTATGCAATGTAACGGGCAGCTGCTGTGTTTAGATGACATGCTTCTTTGGACAGTGATCGTACATTAAACAGATCAAAATAACTAACTTCTGACAAAAAACAGTGAGCTTTAGATTTTAGGACTACTATTAATACTATATTTAATATTTTGGTTACTATTCCACATTCTTGCCTTTGTTTTCACTAAATTGTTAGCATCTACACAGAACTTCCCATGTTTAAATACAACACTTTTCTTCATTCTTCATTGTTACTCAATGGGAAGGTGCTGAGTTAACTTCCTGAAGTGTGCACTGCTGGGCAACAACTGAGTATCCCAACAATGCGGTAGTGTGTGAGTGCAGTGGAGCACAGGGCTGCAGTGGAACTGCAGTGTGATTTATTAGACATATTCATGGAACTGAAATATTCTATGACATAATTCCCCCTGCACACAAGTTGTATATACTGAGTGCTATATATATAGTCTGTTCAAACTGTTTTTGAACTAGGGTCACGCTCAGTTCCACCCTCAAGGCCGTGCAGAGAAAATTTCTCTCACCATTTTGCTCTTTCTGCACCACCCATTGCTCATAGTTCTGGGTGCCTGGTCGGCACAGTGGGTTCAGTTCTGCATGCTGGTGAATCTCATCCATGATCCCCTTTATCACATCTCCAAAGGGATCCTTTAAAATGGCAGAGTAAAACTGGCATTTACTCAAAGAATACAATGTCATATTGTGCACATTTGTTCATATTTCTATGCAGTAACCTCAGTTAGCTCAATGATGACCATTATAGTCAGCTGACATTATAAAGATAGTAAAGGACTACAGTTAAGTGAAGATATAATCTGAACAGAATGTGGAACTGTGGATGGATG
Organism: Alestes dentex; assembly: GCA_037576975.1. Lineage (NCBI taxonomy): Eukaryota > Metazoa > Chordata > Actinopteri > Characiformes > Alestidae > Alestes > Alestes dentex. The sequence continues at coordinate 17,023,135 of JBBIGA010000002.1, forward strand.
GACTGTTACCTCCTTCCTCTCTTGAGCGCTTGCAATGCGTTTGAATGGAGACTTGGGATCATCTCCGAGGCGTTTGGTCTTTATTGTATAAGCATCCAAGTTAGCACAAATCTGCAAGGCATCAATATAATGACTCACACATTTACTTTTGAAGCATTAGACCAACTAAAATATTTCAGACAGATGTGATCAATCACGGTCTCTTTAAAAACCCAGCTATCTCTCTGTGACATATCGGACACGTTTCAGAAAGCACTGAGGACATGAAATACAACTGTTCTTCAGTTGTTAAGAGTAGGTGGAGGGATTCTCATTGTTTGTTTTGGCATGTTAGCTGCAGGGTTGTGAAAGGCGTGTGGTGAGACACATAGCATGTGTAGAGAAAAGTGAGAAGGCCAGGCTGGGTCTGATCTTTCCTCCAGCATGGAGGGACATAAAGAGTATGAAATGCTTTATGGCTGCCCTGAGCACAGGGGCCACGTGGAACATTGGAACCAGCTCGGTGCAGAAAGATGAATGAGACATGAATGAGGAACAAGAGGCAGAAGGGGAAAGAGAAGAAAAGAAAGGAAAAGAAACCAAAGAGATAGTGTTAACAGATGAGAAAGAGGGCCACAAAGGATGTATCTTAAAGAACACATGAGGTTTGAATTTGCATGTATATCGGAGTGAAACGAATGTACACGTGTGTAAGTGTGTATTTAGCAAGTCTGTGTTTGATTAAGCATGTATTACTCTGAGAATGTGCTCCTCGGCTTTTTGCTGCGTTTTGGCTCCTCCCACACCGGGTGAGGCAGTGAGGCCAAGGATCTGTGGGAGGGGCACTTGTGTTTTCTGTTGCTTAAGCAGCGCTGCATTCCTGTGCTTTTGTTTCAGGTAGCGGATCATGATGTGATTATATACACCGCCCTTCTGTGTGTGGTGACACTCATCGATGACCATCAAAGTAAACTCTGCAAGAAAAAAAACAGCAACAGCAAGTTTATAGCATCACATTTTTACAGGAGTCTGAGAATAGTAGCTCTGTTTTGTACTGCACCCTGTCTTCATTCTATTTTGCTCCATCTTTTTCACTTGCAATTAGAACTTTGGTCCTGCCAGAACCTGAATCATGAAAATAATACAAGAAATGATCATTGTTCATCCGTATTTTTGTGTTTCATCTATAGTATTTCATACAGCACTTAAAAAAACCTAATCTTGACTTTGGCAGGATGCTCCAGACCACAGAAACCAAACTGAATTGGAACGTAAGAAGCAATTTTAAGCATTTTAAGAGAAGGGCATTTATTGCTTCATTTAAATTAAGTGGTGGATCATTTATTCTCTATGATTGAAAACTGGATTAAATTTAATTTGACAGCTGCCTAAATAAAATAACAAGAAGGGAGAGAACAGGGGAACGTCCTGCTAAACTGCCAGAGCCAGAAGCCTGTGTTACCCCGTCTGGAGTTTCTAATCATCAGTAGTCAGCCGCTGACAGTAGTAGGAGAGTATGAAGGAGCAAAGGCAGGCAGCAAACATGCCAGAATTACCAAACTGAACTGATCTGAAAGGCTCTGCTGTGTGAACGTTCCTCACATTTCTGTACCATCAATCTTATTTTCACTCTTTTTTTTCTGCCTCTCACTTTCCATTGCCTCAAGCTAAAATGTCACAGTCAACATTCTCTTTCTATTCATATTTATGCTGACTAGTCTGGATTTAATTTTCTAATATTTCTTTTGGAATGCTCACTCTTCAGATTTTGCTTTCCCACCATGGGGCAACTTTGTAGATATGAGGATTGGTATTTTATGGAAGTAAAAGACACTGCCCTAAAGCCTGAATGCCTTGCCATTCCCCAAAGAGCTGCAGAAGCTGACACTTACAGCATTACATGCTGTAAGTCTCAGCTTCTGAGACTTACAGCCAGCAGGGTACAAGCTCCTGGTCATAGGGTCAGTACCCTTACTTTTAAGTCCAGCAAATTGAGCTGTTGCATAGATTCATTCTGCTTAAAGCACAGCCTCAGGCCTCTAGAGAAAAGGGCTACAGAATGTTTTACAGTCCTGACGGTTACTTTAATGCGACTGTACTTTACAAATCAAACTGCAAAGGTGTTGTGTATTCAGCCCCAAAGGATTGCTTTCAGTCTTGCAGTGGAACACTGAGTCTGAGCCACTGATGGAAAAAAAAAACCCAGAATCTGATCAGTCAGCCAACCACGGGCTCACTCACTGCTGGCTAGAACAGACACGTGGCCTAGAGACCTAAGAAAAGGAAAAAAAGACTCAACACTAATAAACAGGACATGCCACTGCAGGGGGATTCCACGCTGTGGTCCACAGCATCAGCAAGGCAAACAAGGCAAAAGAGTGAGAATTGCTTGTGATGACAGCTAAAAAAAACTAATCTCAGTTAAAAGGTGAAGCAGTTTAAAGTGAAATCTGGCTCCACAAACCTCCTATTTCTGTACATTTGGGTTTATCTCTTAAAAGAAAAGGTGATGGTATGTAAAGTGTGACCTACGTGACAATCTAATCCCATCTTCATCACCCTGCTTGGCTTTGGCTAAAGAATTTTCCAGAATTTGTGCAGTGCAGATGATGATGTCATTCTTCTCAATGACTTGTGGGAAAGAGATTTTGAGCTGTGAATCTCCACTGACTCTCTCCACAGAGTATTGATGTTTCAGGAACTTCCCAAACTCTGCTTTGTAGTGTTGCTCCACCAGGGGTACCTGCACAGTGAAGTAAACAAACTTTCTGATAACCATTAAAAAAATTTCAGATTTCTTCACATTTCATTTAAATGGAAATGTGGACATTTGCACTGAAGAGCTACCGCAATGGAAACTGTATTAAGTTACTTTGCCAAAGTCAACTTAATTTATTAATTTTTTCTTTCTCCTTCAGTGCTGAAGCCAGGACCAATGACATCACAAACCTTCACCATATGTCCTCTTGAGATGCTTATTCTGTTTAAAAGGGCAGATCACTTATATGCCTCCATTTCATATCCATCCCTATGACAGGCCTTGCATGATATATACATACATTTATATACAGTAAACCCCCCCTTTAACGCGGATCAGCAGTCGCAGTTTCAGTTAGAGGTCTGCAATAGGGTGGGATGCCTGCGGGAACCGCAGAACGCAGTGCAAAAGCATACGCCGTGGGTCTACATTTGAGAGTTTCTTGCGGGACTGGGTGGGAATAGAGAGATGTGTTCGCGGGAGCGGGACAAAGACATTGTGCTCTGGACTCCCGCAAAGTATACATTTGCCTTGAATACATTTTACAGTTTGTTTTTATGTGGGGAACAACATATGTGGTAGGCGACCTAACCTGCGGATGTTTGCGTTGCACTGGAATGTCTGGGACGCTGGCAGAATGGAAGCGCAATGAGTGCAATGAGCACTGACTGAGCTTGGAATAAACACAGAGCCACGCCACAAATTTCAATGTTTCCCTATATTTCTCTAATTTTGACTGTGAAATGTTTCTATTGAGACTGTTTAGATATTTTTTTAATTCAGGTCTAGTTAGAAGCGTTGTCGGTTGTATTTTTTGTGGAAGACTGGTTAGACAAATCTACCCTTATATAATCTTTAATGTCGTGCCCACATAATATAGCCTATGTTTCATAAATTCCTGTATGTCAGTTAGGCAACAAATACATATGGTACCTAATTTAAATTTTATAAGCCAAGATATTATAGCATTTAAAATGCGTCCGGTATTTTTGGCCCACCCTATACTTCACCAGCCTTGCTTGCAGGATTCAGCGGGCGGGATCGAGACAAATCATAACCGATGCAGGCGGGAGCGGGTCGAAATATCACACATTTCTGTGGGAGCGGGACAGAAACTTGCGGGAGCGGGATGAAAAATCAATCCTGCGCAGACCTCTAGTTTCAGTCCAATGCGGATTTTTTCTGAGGACCAAACTAATAATTATTCACTGAAATCCCCGCACTAACGCGGAAACTGCAGATATCCTTTCCATTTGTTTGGTTTTTGTGACGTCCGGACCTCATCCACCACGCCCCCTCGTCCTTGTGCTAAGTTGCTATATTTCCGTATAAAAAAATAGTAATGTTTTGGTACTGTGGCAAGAAACACAAAGAAAGGCGTCTTGGGATGGTGAAATGCCCGCTGTACTCAGAGGCGAGAGGTTTGAAAGCAGCCAATCCGAGAACGCTATTTATTTCTCCTTGCTGCTGATTGGCTGCTGCTCTTTGACGCAGAATTTCCCCCGTGGGGCGTCTGGAGTGTTCTCGTGTTTTTCGATTTGTTCTTCTTAAAGCCCTATATTTTTAATACAGTAAATTAAATGAATTTAATACTGTCTTTACCTGCTTATACCAAAGAAAACACCTATGCATAAATTACAGTACAGTCTATACAGGGGTAACATCGGTATTTACATTCTAGCCCTGCAGGAGTTCAGTGTAAACTGTAAAGTATGAATACGGGTTTACCTTTACATTCTCTTTCAGAGTAATGTATTGAGCTGAAGTTAAGTTTTTCACTATACGCGGGTGCCCTTTGAATATAAACCCTGCGAGAAGCAGGAGTTTACTGTATATATATATATATATATATATATATATATATATTGTAACGGAGTTGGACTGTGGGGGGGGAGTGCTCCCATAATGCACTGTTTCACTGAGGGGTTTTGTTGTTGTGAACCGTGAACCGCTTGCGCTCGCGATTCTACTGGCCTGGCTGCCACACGGACGTGGCCCTGTTCGTCCACCGATGCGACAC
>JBBIGA010000002.1:17064179-17095047 GCA_037576975.1 Alestes dentex
TTATAACTGTTTTGATGGTTGAAAACTCTTTTTTTATTTGACCCATATGTCCCACTGAATTCTGTGTTATGACAAATAGCAGGAAACTGTAGAAATAACCTTTACATAATTACTAACTCCTCAATTCTGATGCTAAAGCAATTTAATATTTTGCAAAGCAAATGCTTTCAGATGTATAAACAAATTTGCCTGTGCATTTCCACATTAATGCGTTTACGCATTTGCTGCACTGATTAACAATTTCAAACTGATGTTTAATTACAGCCCATTATGTGGTGCTGTATGTGTGCTTTAGAAAATGGAATCAACAAAACATCCAGTGATGCTCAAGATACTGAAAGAAAATAAATCAGTGCATGAGTAGCACTGCCAGTGAGATCTATTTTCCCTCCAATCTAATTCAATATTGTCAGCTTAGCAAGTTTAGACTGCAACCACATAATGGGTCAATGAACGCTATTGTAAAGGTGAGCAGACATAAATTCTCATTTGTGGAAGGGTTTCCCTCATTCAGTAAGACCTGTAAATGAGCCCCTTGGAGTTTTCAAGGCTCCTGTTACACTTTAAACTGCCCCCTGGCAGGAGATCATTTATTTACCTGGCAATTACACTGTGACTAGACACAGAGAGCAAGGGCAGTAAGTATTTTAGTGTTCATCTGGAAGGCAAAGTCTGGCAGTAAAGTTTAGTCTGCAGATGAGATTTGACAGCGTGTTAGCGAGAGGCCTGTTTGAAGGTGTTTTATCTTCAATTTGAGCTGTGGAGAGCTAGCAGACAGAGTGCTGCATAAGTCACGAACAAGCCATTAAAAGCTCATTAGCAGCTACTGCTCAAAGTGATGCACAGTGAAGCTGTGCTGAGTTACAACTGCTCATAAAGCTGGCAGAGAACCATCAGTGCTATCACAGTACCACTACTGGATGGGTGCTCGTATTTATTAAAAGCTTTATAAACTTTCAACATGATAATATTCAATAATCCTATGGAAAACATGCATTGTGAAGTACTCTGGATGAGGCTTTTTTCTGCAGCAGTGGTTTGTGATGAGTGGTTGCAGGCTGAATCAAGCAAATATTGCGATTGCCAGCATGTGCTGTCCATTTCATTAGGCTGAATCTGATAAGCCGATGTGTAGTAATCATTAAGTGCACAGTATCGTACGCATTCTGTATCTTGTACACTGTGACAACACACAACTATGTACAAACATGGCTATGACTAAAAATGAAAATGCCACTTGCAATGAAATTCTAAATTCTGTTATGTCAAACAAATAAAGCAAATGAGAGTTCAGGGCAAAACTGATGTGAATGAAGCATTTGTGTTGAGAACTACAGGCCTGAAGCCACCTGCCATCTGTCTAGAATCCATTCTCCATTCTATACAAACCACACAGTGCAGTGACCATAACCGGCTTGACAGCCCTGCATGTCCAACCACAGACACAAACAATCACAAAACACACCCATACCCATCCCACAGTGCCATCTGTTCAACAGCAGGCACAGACACAAACACACACAATGCAGACAACCCTAAACCAGTTTGGTGAGGATGGACTTTTGTCATGCAGGCAACTTTAGGTTTGTCATTTCAATCCTTTTAAATAGCCAGATGGGGTTACAACTGCACACAGCACCGTCCAGTGCACTATGCAAACTGCTAAATACTGTTTATTTTAGTTACAATATGCTTCATGATACCACTCTTAAGATTAGGGTTACAGCTCGCCTGTTCAATAAATACAGCTACAACTCAATAGAGCATCAATGAACAATTCATATTAGTAGCCTGACCTACTCCCTCAATCCAATTATAGCTATTAAACCGGCTTTGTTCATTTTAGAGGAAGCAGGGGCTTGGCAAGGCAAAGCACAACAAAGTAGAGGTTTCACTCTGTGGGAGGAGATTTGACAGATGAGGCCAGCAGGCAGCAGCAACATGCAGGCCTGTCCGTTAGCACCTGGGTCATTGTTCTCCTAGATACCAGGCAGGCTCTCAAAGGGCAGCGGCTTGAATGCATTACCCCTCACAGCCCCGATAGATAAATCCCACTGCTTTGCTCTGGGCTAGTCAATAAAGTAAATGCATCAAAATAGTCTCCAATTGCCCTTTCCACCAAGCCTGGGTCGCTAGCTAAACAGAGAATCAGGCATTTATCAGGTTAAGTGAAGGTGTCGCTTCAAAACCACTCCTCAATAGCATGGACTCTGAATTAGAGACACAGAATTCTTCTTCTTTAATTGGGCTTCAGGCGATCTTCACTGTTGGAGCTCGATGGAGGTTGCCAAGGAGTTTTGCTCAACAGTGCAATTACTTTCACATAGCCGAGAGAAGCACAAAAGAGAAAGCAGCAGGGCTCAGAGCGTGAAATGTGGATTTAAAAAGTGTTTAAATGAGACCAGAAATTAATATCAGACTGCCTGACATTCATTCACACTAGGAATAATTATTAATAATACTACTTTAATATATTCGTTCATTGCCATCCAAAGAGGTCTGATAAACGCTGTGTATGATATAGGTTCTAAATTTAGACCCAAATGCCGATTGAGCCTGATGTGCCAGGAGCTTGTCACGAGCCACTGCTGAAACATTCCCATGCAAATAAACAAGTGGACAAGCCAGCACGCCAGCCAGCCCACCAGTGGCCCGTAAGCTGCACAAACAACGGCTAGGCTTCATCTAAATGCATCATTGATCGCCATTTGGTAAGCCATTAATCCAAATAAATGGATTCTGAGTCACATACCATTCAGAAAAAAGGGAAGGAAAAAATATAATCCCACGCTGACCATGTCAAATACATTCAGCTTTTAAGAAGCATCTCATGGCAATAAGAGCAGGCCCTGATCCCAAAGGGATGCATAAGACCTTACAGAGACAAACAAATAAATACGGATACATAGAGAAAAATAAATATATAAACAATATAATGTTCGCAGGAGCTGGGAGGAAGACAAGATTCATTTAACTGATTACTTACTTCATCCGTGCCTGAGCCAAAGATGAGCAGGTCAAAGGGAATGGCTGCCACCATGTCTATGAGGAACCATCCCTTGAAATAGTGAACAGCAATCTTCCCCGGATGACTGACCACCTCCTCGTTACAGTTCACGTATGTGGTGCGAAAGTTTATGAGGATGTCGATGATGAACATGATGTCTACCATTAAATCCACAACGTTGAGCGGGCTGCAGGAGTAGCCGCACTCTCTCCTCTTCCGTTCATCACCGTCATTGAGCAGGAAGGCAGCAGAGTAGGGTGTGAAGATGGCCGTGTATATGACCAGCAGCAGTATGAGCCAGTCCCACACAGCTTTAAACGGGCTATAATGGAGGATGGTAAATTTGTCTATGCGTGGGGCCTGGAGCTTGTACTCTGGTAATACATCTGCACCAAGTGACAAAACCTGGATCGGGAAGAGAAAGATTATTGTAGTATTAAGTGACTGTGACAGACATTAGTGCGTCCTTCATCTGTTCATCAGATCGTTTCTACTGGATCCTTACCAACATAAACTCAATATACTGGCAATGGTTAAATAATTCAAAACACAGTAAAAGTCATGGACAAAGAAAATATATTGTGCAACACAACAAAAACACTACAAAAAAATCCTACTATGTTATTTAGGTGACTGAGAATCAATGATAGCAGACACATATTGATATTTAATATAATTTTCAAAAACAGATGAAAGATAACAAATTGAGGGTCTTTTTCCTCCAAGATAAACACCATTCCCATTATGTATATGTAGCAGTCATGAGTCAGTTACAATACATTGTGTGACTAGCATCTGTAAACAGAAAAAGAAATAATTTTACAGTAATAAAAAATTGGTATAGTTGTTGCCTGTTAAGCGGTCACCATTAAAAGTCTAAAGAAGGCTAATGCACTAAAGTGAGACTAACGTTCACACAAGCAGTGTAGACAGAGCAGCGCATTACAGTACAACCTTATTAAGCAAATTCTTTATTTTAATTAAGATGGGAGCACTGAGCTGCTGAAACAAATATATGCTGAGGCTATTATTAGATACTTTATAGTAGCAGCTGTTCATATTGCCTTAGCCCTCATGGCTCTTAGCCCAAGAATAGGGCTAGCCCAGTGTTAACATTAATCAGGACAAGAGTTTAATGAGACACCTTGTTATATGTCTTAGTGCTACTGAAGACGTGAGCAAACACTGACCTCTGTGAGGGTCAGCATGCTGTTTTAGCGCTACAATTTAAGCATAACATTTTGGAGTGCTCCAGTTCACAATGTTTAGTGTGGATATGTACTGATATATCAATATTTCTGACAACCCTACTAGGCTCTGAATTCTCTACATTTTCATGGGTTGCATTGTGGCAGCTGTTTACACATCCGTTGCTGTATTTCACAGCTACTCTCTTTCAGTGCGGATCTTTATGATGTAATGCTTCATCAAGTCAGTACTGCTGACTACAAATCTTCCAAACTTCACTCTTAGACAAAACAAAACATAAATGTTCTCAGGTCCTGCTATAACTCCTCTTTTCTATCCAGAACATTAATCTCGTACAAAAATGTTTAGAACATCAAGCTTCCTGGCCATCTATCTGGGGGTTATTGATGGAGTTCTCTGTGTTTAAGTGCCTCGCTCAAGGGCACAGTAGCTGAAAAGATTTAACAGATCTGACAAAAAATGATTTTGAGGTGAATGTCTGTAAGGGCAAGTGTGTTCTTCTGTTTCTCTGTGAGAAAGATGAGGTCTGCCCTTGAGTTAAAGAGATTGCATGCTTTTTGTGCTTCAGTCTCATTTTGTGCAAATGCTTTTTGGAAATGAACAACTTAGTGCTAAAAAAGAGAGAGAGAAAAAAAAACCAAAACGTGCTACCAGACAAAAAGCTGCAGAGCTCAGCAAAGACCATGATTTGACCAGGCACTAGAGGACTCATGGAGAAAAAACTTGCTCTGTCAGATTGGACTTGATGGTCACCTTTGATTTTCCGAGGTTGCAGATTCTTTCCCTTGGGTTGCAGCGCATGGACGTATGATGATCATTTTCAAAATAGAGACTGACAATGCACTCCACGTGGCTAAGGAAAATATGATTTTTTGAGATTTCTAAATGCTAAAAAAGGCTGAGATGGTGAACTGTTGCATCCAGCAATTTTACAATGCCCACAGGAGGTGTGGTGGGATTTTTTCCATGTCTCAACATTCCATGTTTACCAATGTCAGCAAAGAAGCAGTTGCTATATTAAAATGAAAGAGATTCAAACCCCTGTTGTGTGCCCAACAACACACTGGAGCAGACAATCCCTACATTAGGAAGTGTGTGTCTGGGACTGAGCCTGCAGAGATCTCTCTCTCTCTCTCTCTCTCTCTCTCTCTCACACACACACACACACACACACACACACACATATCCACAAATGGATACACACACCTCCTGTGGCTCTCATCGGCACTGACAGACAGCAAATGAGGCCTCTCTGCCTGATTAATCCTTCATTAGCCATCATGACAGCATGGGGGGAGGAGGGGGCCTGTTTGTGTTGCCTCCTCAGCACTTTTCTCCCTGATCATAAAGGGCTGAGAAATAGATCTATTTCCTCTTATCTGCCCCTCACACACACAGTCGGGCACAGCAAGGTGATGTGAAAATCACTCAAAGGTTGACAAGCCAAATGGCTGAAATCCTTGAGCAAGAAAGACTTGAAGAGGAAGAGCTGGCTGGGTTTCCTCGAGGTGAACACTTGTATTTTTCTGGATGGGCTGTCAATGTCTTAAGTGTTTCTCATTTCCTCCTCCAGCTGTATAAGAAGGTGGTACATGTGAGCGAGGCTCTAACCCAAGAGCCCCCGAGCCTACACAATGACTCTGACTTTCACTGGAGGACACTTTCAGCAGTTATCTACCCTCAGAGCCAGTTGCCCGTCTGTGCAAGCACCCAAATCTAATTTCCAAGTTGCAGCCGAAAAAAATGCTGAGGAAGGGGGGGTTAATTCACACTGTCTCACATTTGAGGCTTCCACAGCACTATCGAATTCTGTTTTGCCAATATTGGGACATATATTTCCTCACAGCAGTGGGAAATCCATCTTCATGCCTGGATGGTCTTTTGATGCATTGTGGGTGCCAGAGAGAGAGACAGTGAGAGATAGATGTTGAATACTGGAAGAAAGAACCTAGAAACGTTCACAGAGGAAGAGACCATAGTATATGAACTCAGAGCAATTACTTATGATCCCCTTCAAAACATTTGCAGGTTTCATGCTCATCAGTCAATTTCAGTTTTAGCTATGTGCGCACATACACACACACGCACATACACACACACACAAACACAAACACACACACACACACACACACACACACACACGCATATACATATAGTACTCTCATGAAACAGACATAATTTTTCATACTATGTTGCATTATGTAGCACTTGCATTACAAAGCCCAGGCTTTTTCCCATTGCAAGGACAGAAACAATTACCACCACTTAAAGCTTCAGCAGTTGCTGTTAAATCAGCCCATGGAATAGTGAAAAAAAGGGTAGTGATAGAAAGTGACAGTGTTCCGTGTGTAATAAGTTCTTGGCACTGTATGAAGGATTTTTGGATTATTCCAGATGAGATGACAAAAAAGTGACTCAAACATAAAGCAAGTCAGTAAATACATTTACCATTATGTTATAACACTCTAGTGTTCTGCTGCTCATAGCAGTTTGCTATTTTTTTCACAGTGTAGGGCCGAACAGATCTGGGCATGGAGAATAACTGTTGCAATGGACATGGTTTGGCAGGAGGTGGTTACAAACTATGCACAGCATGGTTTCCTTTAGAGTTCCCCAAGCTCAGGGCAGCAGATTGTTTGGAAGGGACGACATAATGATTCACTGATTGGATTTACACTTTTGCCACTTTTCGGGTGCCTCTTCCAGCATCATTTCAGAACAGTCCAAAAAACAATTCAGAATCCTTGATGGTCCTGATTTAACAACCCAGTAGTTATGATGCAGTCATGGTAACTCTTCAGCTCTACAGTGGCCAAGAGAAGTTTGAACTAATTTGAGTAAACCATGCAGGGCCTGATTTGTCCCTGTACCATGTCCAGATGGAAATCTCTTTGGAACAGCCATTTTCTGTGTTCAGTACCATTCACCCATATAGTGGAAAACACCCTGTCCCATCCAAACTTATTTACACATAAATAATGGAATAAACCACTGAAGCTATGTTATATACAGCAGTCAGTATCACACACAAAAACATACCAAAATGCCTCTATGGCTGGATGAATTTTGCTAAGTCAGTGTACCATAATATAGATCTCACCTGCGTGACTTTCTCAGTGACGTTGTGTGTGCGGTCTTTAACCTTGGGAGCAATAATCGTCTTCTCGGAGCCAGGAGGTGACGGGACTTTTTTGTCATTGTTGGTCTCAGAAAAGTTGAGGGCAATTAGGGGAATCTTATTAATGGTGCTGTATTTGTTTAGATTGGAATCTGAGGTGGAGCCCAGCAGGCTGGATTTGAGATGGTTAAAAGGACCTGCAGGACACAAAGCAGTTTTATTAGAAATTGCTTAAAAACCACTGAGACAAAGCTCATTAGAGGTGTCTAATGAATGGTGGTGAATAGAAATTTAACAGAACAAACAACAGTAAAGAGCAGCATGGCACCCTGTTGTTTAAAAAGGTATGAAAGATTAAAACAATACATTTACTGGACATAACAATACCAGTCTTTGTTTTGTCAGGCACGTTTACAGTGAGAGTAGTGAAACTCAAACTGAGGGAAATATGTAGGGGAAAAAATAATTTTTGAAGTGGAAAAATGGTTACATTTATACATGAGGAGCAGCAGATACACAGCATTCACGTGTAGCATTGATTTCCTGTCAGACTGCAGGCTAAGAACACATCAATCTCATGCAAGGAAGTGGGATGAGGAGGGGAAACCTCCCCCAGTCCATCAGAGCTTAAAGCAAACCATCATTCAGGGACCTAGTTAACCACTTCAAACCTCAGGCACATACAAAAGGCTCATTTAACACCATTCCCTTCACCCCTATACTAGAACAGAGCATACACGGCCATATCCTAGTTCCTTCAGGTATTGGCATTATAGTACCAATAATACACATGAATGAACAAAGGGATCCAGGTTTATTTGAGAAGTGAAATTCGGCAGAAACTGTACGACAGCTCCCTGCAGACTTATACTGAGGCATTTCTTCTCAACCTCTTCCGTAAAACCTTTACAAAACATATCCTGTAATTTTATTCATTTAACTAATCCGATCATTTTACATCTACAATTATGGTCTAGCATTGGGTGATGGGATGATTTAAGACTGAGCCTGTTATCGTTGAGAGAAGTTTACTGGAGTCATACTTCTTGGAGTAATGACACAATTGACTGCCAAACTGTCCTGGTTTAAATACATGCAGCAAGCAGTCCAAGAAAGTAAAGCATTCCATCAAAGCACACTGTTACCTTTCAGACTGCGACCATGGTCTGAAATGCAGGAGAACAGTGATCAGTGTTTAGGAACCAGATTTGGGTCAGTCATATAGTCCAAGGTAGCAATATGCTTGCACTATATTTAAAAGTACACTGGTAAACCCTTCATGTGACATTATTGAAGACTGGCCTGCATTATGTTGACCAAAATGAATTGTTTTGGATCAAATAAGTGCCTTGATTTATTAAAACACCCAAAGAGCACTCATCTGGACTCTCTAAGACTGGTCATGATGCTCACAGCATACAATAAAAAGTTATTAGATGGCTCAGCTGCATATTGTAGTCTTCAGCTATATAAATGTCAAAAACCAGTACTGTGATAATGATTAACAAGCAATATACGGTGCAGGCCATGTCTTAACCTGTATTTGAGAAATGCATTACAAAGCACAAATACATCTGCCCTGCCGGTGCTTTGTAAACTAAATTAGCCCAACATTTCTAAAGCCTGAAGGGTTACAGAGGTTTCTGTTTCTAACAGTGTTAAAGAGTGAAGAGTTCCTCACCCAAGCAAGGCATAGTGCTGAGAGTTACTGAATCATACAGTAATATGGTATGATATACTATGTTTATCTTGTTTCAATTTTTCAATTTATTCTAATTTTGTATTACTCTGTAAACTGTGTTGGGTGGGGCACATGTGCCATGGAAATTTCATATGAATGATTTACAAACTTGACCCAGATTAAGCCCAGAGTAAAAAGAATTTCTACTAGTGATTTACTACTGACAACACAACTCAATCCAAGACTAGGCTCAGTCCATGTCCATGAAACCAGTCCTTGGAGAAAAAATTAATTTGGAGGTTGTCATATTTAAGTGATTGCAGCCATGCAGCATTAGCTACATAAAATATAAATCATTGCTGTTAGAACAAAAACTTCACTTAATTTTTATATATTTCACATAAGTTGAAAAATGCCAGCTGCCTTTTACATCTTGTGAGCATGTAGTGATCAATGGATCCATTGTAATGAAAGAATGAAAATAAATCAATTTAACTGTGTTACATCATGTAACTTTTACCTTCACTTGCATGCCTGTCCCTGAAAAGCCGCTTGGAGTTGCTGAGTCCTTCAATGTCATGTACAGATGAGGCTCTTCTTCTGCTGCATACACTGTCTCTAGAGATGGACTGGGCCAAGCAGGTGGTAGACTGGGCCTGGGAAGGACTAGGACGGTCCCACAGCTGCTTCGGGGATGAGTGGTCAAGGGGTCCAGATACACTTACTGGGGAGGAGTGGGGACTGGAGCTGATGAGGGCTTGTGTGTCATTGGCATCAGCTGGGCTGCAGCTGTCCTTGGTGGGTAACTGAAAGTCCCTCAAGGCCACTGAGTCATAGCTGGCTCTTGGGGAGTCCACCATCACTGTGTCCGGGTCCTCTTGGGGCAAAGTCTGCTTGCTGGAACCCGGCAGGCTCAGCGACGGCAGGCAGAACCTGTAGAATCTCCCTTTTCCTGGAAGAGACAATGTCAGAAAATATGTAAAGAGGTGTATCTTGCTTCTTTTGTGCATTCTGCGACGTCATCCTGAAAGAAATGGAGATGGATTTTAACAATTGCACCGGGAGATGGATCGATTGGGAAATGTCCTTGGAGCTAGCCTGGAATAGTTCCATTTATTCACAAAAAAAGATATTAAATCTCAAACTAGGCAACCACATCAAAAGCACAAAAACACAGTGCACCTCTCAAAAGTGTCCCTTAAGCTTTCAGGACAAAGATTTAACTAAAGGAAGGGGTTGTGTACTAAGAAACTGGAATATGAATCACATGCATCCAAATCATTATTAAGGTAAACATTTTCTCTTTCTTGAAAATCTTGAAAGTCATGCATAAGAGCAGCCTAGTGAGAAGAGGTGAGACGGTTTCTGAAGATCTGCACAGAGAACAAATCCGATTAGCCCACCCATGAGACACCTTAAAGGGGTTTCAAAGGGTAGACACCCCTCACTACACATTCACAGTTACAGACTGTGGTTAAGTGAAGCATATTCATTCTCAAGGGAATGAAAAGGCTAGATTGAATTTGCAGGTGCATGCTGGGCATCAAAGGACTTCTTTCAGAAGCAGAAGTAAGTGAATTTTACTCTGACTGGTCCTTGGTCCCAATTCACCTCTCACTCCTGATGGTGCTAGCAGTTGTTAGTAGTTTTAATTAAGGATTTTAATATAGGTTTCTGTTAATCAGAACATGATCAAACAAAAACACCAACTCCCATGGTATTAAATGTTCCCTATGTGCCGTCACTTTGAAGATTGCTGCATTCATCATTTTGTTGATATTGGAAAAATTATTGACTAAGGCACCCCCTGGAGATTTATAATAGGGATTTCCATTATCTCTAAAAATAGAACCAGAAAGAATTGAAGAAACAGAGCCTACTTTACATCAATAGCTGGTCCCAGCACATATAGTAGGCTTTGCAAACCAGTTTATCCCTGCATAGATTTGGGTCTAGCTTTGGGTATCTCCCCCTTTTTGAGAGATGTCTGTCATTTTTCTAGCAAATCCCAGTCACAAAGAAAGAAGGTGGGAATTTAAACATAAACATAGTGCATCGCTTCCTGAAATCAGTAATTATGAGCAAAAGCACTGTATCTCTGTCAATTCATTGGAAGGGACTTTAAATTCATTAACGGTCCCAATTAAGTATATGTCTTAGCTAAAGCTAACCTAGCTTGTTATGGGTGTTTGCTGAGGGAAGCTCTCTGAGTGGTCATGCAGGTCCGGCTTTCTGCTGTCAGTCTTCATAGTGGCATCTATTGCATCAAATCAGATACCACCCTATTTAATTTAAAGTTAAATGTCCTGTTCTTCAAAATGTCCTTGTGGAACTCAATTAGTCTGGCACCGTCTGGAAGTAGATGTACATCACCTCTTAGCCCTCCCATAGACTTTTACAATGTAATAATGGTTGCGTTGGAAACTAAAGGCAGCTGTCTCGCTGCATTGCTGCCCATGCTGTCTAATTAGCCAGTGCCTTAGAAGTATTGTGATGAAGGCACCTGCATTAGAACTGCACGTGAGAAAATCTGATTCATACATGGCTGAGTGCTTTCTTGCCTTAGAATGCTGCTTGGCAGTATTTTTGTTTTGTTTCAGACACAGCCAGTATGTTTTTTTAAGATTAATTATGTTCAAAATGAGAGGCATCTGTTAAATAATCTACAAACGAGGCACAGGTATGTTCAGTGAGATGTTTGAAGAATTTCTGCTGAGCGCTGGCTCTGAGTGGGCTTGGAATCTCCATCATGTAGGTGTACACTGTAGCAGGCTGGATGGAAAAACTCCCTGGGAGGGCATACGTAGCCACTCAGTCACAATAATAGCAAGCCTGGACTGGGGAATACAAGTAATTCGTCACTCAACAAGCCCTTCAGTTAATGTCACTACCATGCACAGGCATTCAGCAGTCACATGTCAACAAGTACATCATATGATCCGAGCCCCTCTTACCCTCTCTCTCTCTCTCTCTCTCTCTCAGACACACACGCATACACACAGTTGGTACACTATACTATGTAAGCATAACAGTGTGGAGCACTACTGGATTCTAGAGTGGGTCACTAGTTTAGTGCTCCTATTTAGGCACGAAGCTATGTTTTCTGCAAAACAGCTTTCAGCATGTGCAGTGAGCAATACCAGTCTTTATCATAGATCTCTCTCTCTCTCACACACACACACACACACACACACACAGAAAAAAGCTTGCAAAAAGGTATTTGGCTGCTGTCAATTACCAGAACAAAAACACCATTTCAAATATTGAGAAATGTTTTCATGTGATCAAAAAGCTTCAAAGATTTAAAGAAGGATTTTATATGAGATGTTTGGAATCTCAATTTCTCCATGATCTACTGCTGGGCAAACATTATTGACAGAATAACCCACTTCCAGAGAAGAAATCAGAGTTGTGATAAGTCCTGTAGTACTTGACATAGCATTGCTAACCACAGAATGCTATATACGTTAACATTAGTGACGTTTTTCTTGCTCTTTGGATTGGAAGACTGCATTTTTCCAAAGCTCTAGTGTGACACAGCACATTTAGCACTATTAAAATAGGCAAATGTGACCTTTCCACTTTTCAGATGTCAATCTCTGTATGTAAGTTTCAAATGGTTAATTGAGAGCTGAGTATCTTCATTCTCCCATGCGAATAGAGACCTTAAATATGGAAACATCATCTTGCACTGTGACAGGCGACACATTTTCCAGACTCTTCACAAACTCACTTAACACACAGCAGCTTCTCCTGCGCTACAGATCCTAATGCGGTTGTGTGTGAGATTCTGAGTGATGCTGACAGAGGGCATGCAGAGTGGAGCAGAGGAGGTTAATAATGTATTATGGGATATTAAACCATCATGACCACCTCCTTTCTCTTCCTGTGTCTGTCATCCTTTCACACTGAATCAGGTCCGGCACTAAGGAGCCTCTTTATGACCTCCATTTACTGTTATGCCAAACGCAATGCACTCTACATTGCAATCTACACTCTAGTATAAGTGTACTCCCTCACACAATGGAGCCTTGAATGCAAGGGGGAAATCAATAGAAATGTAAGTCAGAGCAAATAGTGCTACAAAGTTCTGTGCTGTCGTTATCTGATCAGGCTGTTTTTAGAAATTGTTCTCTCTCTCAGCTGAATTCTAACAGAAAATATATGATATAATTCTTCTATGTCATGTGCTATGCTGTTGTCTACCTGCCTCACAGTGTCCACGGTGAGAGTGAAACTCTAACCTCACTTTAATGGTGAGCTTTTCACATAATGTGCGCTTTAGCTTGACCTACGACCCTAATCCAAAATCCAATCCCAATCCAGATGAGCACAAAATCTTTCCTCGGCCAAATCAAGCAAGAACCCCAATCAAAAACCCAACCCAAACCTTTGCCTTAGCACAAAAACATTACGACAACAACATTAAACATTGCAAGAGATGACCAAAGGTGTATACAAGAGAAGTGTGTGTGTGTGTGTGTGTGTGTGTGTGTGTGTGTGTGATATGTTTGGTGGTGTAATACTCAGAGCACAAATGGGTCACTCTGCTAAACAAAATTCAATTTCCTCTGTTCCACAATGGGCCCTTGGGACCAAATATTACTATGAGAGGTGTATCACTGCCATGTATTAGTGACAGACCTCCTCAGTTGAAGAAAGCAGAGACTGCTGCTGAAAAAAGAAGCCATGGCCAAAGAAAGGAACATTTATTCATTAAGATCTTAAAGAGGTCTTATTTACTAAGAGAGATGTGAGTGTGAGGCCTGTAGTATATGTATGCTATGCTAACAGGAGGATTGTGCCTATAGACTGCAGCATGTGTTTGCTCCATTTTAAAAGGTCATACCATTTCAGCTAGAAAGCTTATGATATGGATTTACATGTAAATGAATTCCATGCAATTTTCTTATCCCTTCTCAGCATGATAGAATTTCTGAAGTGGAGGAGCGGTGAATTCAGCAAGTGCAGGAGCCTGAGGGATTACTCTACATTATTTACACTGGTCTGTGTGTCACTATGGTACAGGGAAAAAAAATGTAGGCATAATTATGTTCGCATTGTTCTCTAAGTGACTTTTCAATGAGCCTGAATTTGCCATATGGGTATTCTCTCCGAATGAGCATACAACATTAAATGAGGGGACATTAACCAAGGCAGATGGGTGTGTGTATTGTCTGTATTGTGTGCGTGTGTGTGTGTGTGTGTGTGTGTGTGTATTCAGAGCTGTAATGAGCCATCATGCTACATGCTTATCTCTCAAGTCTTTGCTCTCTTTTTCAATCTCTGAGGAGACTTCAGCTTTGAGTATATGTGTCTAAGTCTACATGGATTAAGATAGGATAAGATAAGATAAGATTAGTCATTAGTCATACAATATTTGTAACCACTGGGCCCTAACCAAAAGACACACACATTAAAAAAACAAAAAAACAAAACAAAACCCAGACAATACAAAAGTGTTTTGATGCTAAATTCACACATACTGCAGTGTGAAGGATAGCTGTGGTGTGCTTGGTGCAGACTGACGCCATGCTTTAACGCCTCCAATCAGAGCTTAGTCATGACGGCTCGTTGACATTCACTCCCAAAAAGACCCAGGAGCACTGCTGCTCAGGAAGCCGGCTGTGATTCTGCCCAGAATTAAACATACACAGGCGCAGACACGCACACAGCGCTAAAAATAACAATCGCCCAAAAGAACATACTGAGAGTGGAATTCCAGAAATGACGAAGTAGACCCATAGCAAAGCAATGATAAACGGTTCAGAAAGCTTGAGGGTGCAGAGACATGCAACATCATCCTCCTCCTTATTCTTAATGCAGTGCTCTCTGATTTCACAGGAAGCAGAAGAAGGGAGTTTGGTGAGTTACAGTTTTTCAAACAATGGGTTATAGTGGCAGAAATACTATGTTACTATAAATGTATAGTTAGTTCCATGAAAATGATATAAAAATAGCATGATGTTGGGTCAATGCCACATTGCAATTATTTTGTGTCATACATAATGAATCATTGCAACATAAAAAAAAGATTAGTGGAAACATGAATGCCAATCACCAATTCTCTCCCCACAAAGGATAAAACAGCTTAGCACCCCATATCTGACACCCGCTGTCCCAGGTGTTGCTATAGTTACTCATCTTCCTGCCTCAGATGGGACAAAAACCATACACCTTAAAGGCAAGTGGAATTGAAGGAGCATACTGACATCTCTCACTTTGCTTTTTTCAGATTCTGGCACAAAAGCAATGCCAGAAACAAACTACTGATTGGCAACAGAGACAGCAAGTCCCTCATGCCACACGCTAGCAACCCCTGAAGTGCCAAAACGCTACTTTTATTTTCCTCCCTTTTATATTTGGCTCGAAGAACTTCAGGGATCTTTCCTTGTTCAAAAAAACAAACCTGCTAACAAACAGCTCCCTCTGGGGAAAATCACACCGTTTTCGTGTGTGGAGTTTCTGTGTTCTGCCCTTGCTGGCCTTACACTTCTCCTACTAGGTCATTCAGATTTTATGCAATATTAAATGCAATGTGTTTGTTGCCTTCATTCTATAATGTAACCTGATATAAAATTTAGAGACAATCTATCATACAATATGTAAATAAATGGTCCTGGATTCCATTTAGTCTAATTCACTTTTAACTATTTTAATTGCTTCATTCATCATTCAGGTTCATTCTGACAACCACAATGTGGTATTTGCCATTCGCTTCCTTTACCATCCTCATAGATGCTGACAAAACAAAAGAAGCATAACAGCTAGTTGTGATTTAGGGCCTTTGCAAGATTGGGTTGGGTTGTGGACACACAATATGACATGGAGCTTTAATTCTGCCTCCCCACCCAGAGCTGTGGGAAGGTCAGCCAAGGTGACTTACAGTATGTTCTCTGGGGAAACAATAAGAATACATCATCTGAGTTAATCTTGTTCTCTGGCATGACGACTAATTCTTCCCACGCAGATGAGCATGGCTAATCCTTTATTAGTGCTGAAGCCAATTCTACAACTGCTCCTATATTGAGCGAGGAGGGGAGGATGCCAACTTGTCCCTGTCGCTCCCTGTGCATCCTCTCTGAGAGCCTCCTGTCCAATTAGCATGCTTCAGCATTGACCTCCTGTTGTGTCACAGTACACTGGGCCACACTGTGCCTGTGCTTTACACCGGCTCACTGAGCTCCATCCGGCAGGTTCTGACCCAAGGGAGCGGCCGACGGGCCCGGCAAAACAACTGCATTAACACGAGAGAGCGATTCAGCTGTGAAGGACTAGCCAGGGAATGCGGTCCAGGCTAAAGTGCCCTTCTGAACAATACACAGTGACATCTTAATAAAGATAGGCTATGAAGACATTCTTACAACCTCTAAACACACGAAGTTTTTGATTAAAGGGCCCATGTCCTACATATTCTTGTATTTTACTTTTGTCACTTTGAGCTCTACTTGCTATGTTTAGGTATTTTATGTACCCAAAACAGATATAGTGATGACCATTTTACAACACCCTGTCACTAACAATTAACACCTGCATTTTTTTTTTTAAATCTGAGGCTGAATGGGCATAACATTCACATGTAAATGCATTGTTTTTTGTGACCTTAATGTGAAACTTTAACTCTTTTGCTACATTAAGCTTATTAATTAAAAAAAAGGGAGAGAATTTTGATTTTTCATTATATGAGCCCTTTAACACAGTACAATACATTTGATATTTCTTTTAACACGTACTTAACACAATATGACAAAGGAGTTGTTAATTAACACATTTCTAATCTAAAGGCCTGTATGTGGGCCCACTCTTCAGTTTCATACACTCATAAATTCAAAGCTTAGTTACATTATAGTTAATGAATGAAATGTGTGAAGACTGGATAATAAGCCAAGGGTTCAAGGGCCTGACTGGGCACGGTACTCCTTATTTCAGAGTTTCGTTAAAATACACCCTGGCCATTAGTAGGCTTGGAAAACTATCTTCTTGATCAAAGGTATGAAAAAGGCCCAAATGAAGCTGAACTCACTGTGCTCTGGTTTGGCGGGAGGAGTAAGATTGAGTCTCTCCAGTGAATCACTGCTGTCTTCCTCCAGCACGTAGTCAAAGTTCAGAATGAACATCATCACCACGCCCTCCTCGTTCTTCACTGGGATGATGTGTGTATTGCAGAGAAACTCTGAACCTGGGGAGATAGTGAAAGAGTAGAGGAGAAAAGAGAGAGAGAGGGAGAGAGGGGAGAGGAATAAAGACATCTGTCGTTTTCAAACCTCGCTCCATCCTGCTTGTTCCTCCCTAATTAATTTATCTCCCTTATAGCCCCCCATCTGCTGCTTTAATTGCTATGAATCCACTAATGAACACGAGTCTAGATATCTGAGTAGAAGAGCAGGGGAGAGGAGAAGAGAAGAGATGAAACAGTTAAAATTAATCCAGCACACTCGTACCTCTGTAACTTTTTAATCAATTCTTGACAAGGAATTAATCATGAGCACCTGAACCAGGAGGTAAATGGAACACAAATACACAGTAAACAAATATCCAGTTTTTCTTCCCCAAATGAAAAACCTTCCTAACTGCATGAGCAGATGAACAACATTTCAGCTTCCATGTACATTTTTGAACCTCTCCGAAAACAGAACTTGAGAAAAGGGCCAGTGTAAATGTCCACTGTGCCGGTTGGAGGCAACTGAAAAGAAACCTTAGCACTCCAATAGTTTCACCAACTCTGTTCCTAAAATAAACAATATGAATAGATAAACCAAAAATTTTCCTCTCATTTTCATGTAAAAAAGCATGATCTTTTTTCACAATATTGCCTTTGAGCTAGCTATAAACATCTTTCATTTGCATGAGCTACACAAGTATAAAATAGTAGTGATGGTCATTAGTGTTTTTAGAGTAATCTAACTGCTATTTTTTCACTGTATTCTCCTGCTGAAATATTCAAACTGGATACAAATAAATGCAAGAAGTTGCCTAACCAGCATTTGCTAACTAATGTATTTATTATTTAGCCTGAAACCAGAATTAAATAGACATTTAGTCATTGTATGCTCAAGGGAAATTTCCATATATTTTTTACATTTTATTCATTGTGATGTAAACATAGTGATTCAGAGTGCTGTGTTATAAAATGGTGCATTGTAGAGACATCTCAGATTTCTTTAAATTAACCAGGATAAGCCAGGATTCTAAATGTGTACAACACAAATATAGCTTTTATTTTGACTATGCAAAATATTCACGGACCCTCTACATGTTTTATTAATTTTTGCATGTAATGTTGATAATAGGGTGACATGGTGATGCGATAGGTAGCGCTGTCACCTCAAAGCATGAAGGTCTGATTCCTGGTTGGACTTCTGAGGGTCCTTTCTGTGTGTTTGCATGTTCTCACTGTATGCAAGGATTTCCACGGGGCACTCTGGTTTCCTCAAACACGCCAAAGACATGTATTTCAGACGAATTGGATAAGCTAAATTGCTCCTAGACATGTGTGTGTGAGTGTATGCATGAGTATGTGCTTCTGTGATTGCCTGTCACCCTACAAAGTTTGAAATAGGCTCAAGGACCCTGGTTAAGAATGAGTGGTTGTATGAATGTTGATTATAATGAAATAGTGACAAATCTAAAAACTTTTTAAGGACTATTTTATCTTATCAGTGGCATGTGCTTCACCACAGTGAGAATAGAAAAAAGCCAGAATCTTGTCTTTTGTAAAGAATCAAGCAGTGTATTCATAACCACTCCATGCAACAGTTTTCTGTTTTTCACCTTTTAGAAACATTAAACTTTTTGGATGCTTCATTAACGCCATAGTCAAAGTTTTCTAAAACTCGATTTTCTTTTATTGAGAAAAGTGATTTTCACATCAAGCCACTCTAAATGTCTTTTTTACTTTTTTATATAAAAATGTCTTTTTATACAGAAATGTGGACATAATTTGTGGAATTCTCTTTTACGCCACTATTACCTCCCATATTTTATGAGCACTTATTTGTTTTCTTGAATTGTTCTCTCCTGTGCTGTAAGGAGTTGGAAAGCTCAGAACAAATGAAGAGAAAGGCAAATAGAGAGAGGATGGAGGAAGTTGAAATGAAGCAAAAAAACTGTTGTAGAAGCAGAGGAAAATTATTTACAGTACCAAGTTGTGAGGGGCCTCATGATACGCTGTTTTTCATTATACTACATCCTGTAAACTGTAGTTCAAAACAGCTGGGACATTATTTGCTGTCATGCAGCAAATAACCGCTTAATATGGTTATGATACAGTAAGTGCACATCCTTATGTTCTATTTATATTGGAGTCTTAGAAGATTGAAGATTCGAAGATTCTATAGACCAAATATAAAGCACTTTAGTATAATTATATAACCATTTATTGTGTACACAAAGCACAAATCAGATATTCAGAAAATGCAGCTTTCTCGGATATATAATTAGGGTGACCAGACGTTCTCTTTTCCCCAGACATGTCCTCTTTTTGAGACCTGGAAATTGCGTCCGGCCGGGGTTTTAGAACTGTCCGGGATTTTGAGCTGCCAAAACATTTGTCACGTCATGGGTATCTCTCATAGACTAAAAGTCCAGAATGGCCGTCCGGTGCATGGCCGTCGGCCCGAGATGCGCATAAAACATACCCCGCCCCCCCGGGACTATGGCTGTCGACCCGAGATGTGCATAATATTTTAACTAATTTTAGTGTGTGTTAACTAGATTTACCCCTCCACCAAACACTACTCCCCAACTTCCACACAAAATCAGACACCAGTGAAATCAGCCATTAAATCAGTGTTAATTACATGAAGAGCACTGTGAAATGTCCATACAATCACAATTTCATCACATAAAACGTGTCAGTTTAACAGGCCTATGATTTAATACAATTTAATTTAAATACATTTAATTCTGCGGTGCTTTCAGAGTAACTGTTTGTATGGCTGGCAGTCAGCGAGGGAGTGATGTAAGCCATGCTGGTGGGTAGTGAGTGTGATTGGTGGTAGAATCAGTAAAGCGGAGAGAGAAGTCAGAGGCTGTGACCTGTCCTGGTTTTTTTCTGCGTGTGTGTAGCTGTGACCCAGCAGCTGAAGCCGCCCCAGCTACGTCAGAGTGCTGCAGGCTCATCCCCGCATGAAGATGAAACAAAGAGAAAATAGTACAAAAGAGCACCATGAATCTGTCCCCTTTGACATTAATGCTCCCCTTTTGTATACTTCTGTTCTGAGTCCAATCCAGACCCTATTGTTCATCCGCTAAGGCCTTTTGCAGCGCCCCTTTAGAGACGTGGAAATCCATTAGCAAAAAGCCCCTTCTGCCTGTCGCTCCTGATGAGGAGATATCCAGAACCCAGGAGACTCATAAAGTGTTTAGGTGCCTGGAACAAGACAGGAACAGCTATATTCTCCTCATGCAGAATATTGCTGGGTGGGGGAGGATGGGGGAGGTTATGAAGCATAGACACATTTGTCCATAAAGTATGATAGGAAGTTAGATTACATTATAAATCAACCCCTGGCTGTCTAATAATGAAGGAGACTGATGAGATTGCAGAGATAACTGAGGTCACTGTGCCTCAAACGCATACATTAAAACACCTCGTAACCCAACCAAAGTGCTTTTCTTCTCTCCAACAGGCGCTTCGAACCTTTGTTGATTTAGTAGCAAAATCAGTTGATGAATCTACATCATCCCAGTATGATAAAGTGGATTTGGAATGGATAAAGCTCCCATATAATAGCAGAGTTACTTTTAGTGCAGTAATGCAGGCACTGTCATCTGTTTTAGACAATTTTAGACCCTTAAATACACAAAAATAAACATCAGCCAAGAGCAGAAACAACATAACACAACATTTTGATTGCAAAGCTGAAAAACTGTTAGAAAAAACTGCTCAAATGCTGTCCACAGACCATCCATGGTGACTGAAATTGTCCATACATTTACCTAAGCAGCCCCACAGGACTTTAAATCATGTCTGAATTTCACTTAATGAACTGTGTTGTATGTTGCATCATCTTGTTGGAATATTGGCTGTTGTGGTTCTCCTCCTTAGACAGGATAAACACATCCAAAACAGTTCCTAAACAGGGTAAGAGCTACAAGCATCTGAGCAATTTATTGAGTGCCAATGTCCATGCTCATTGTTATTCCATGTTCTTTATTATAGGTGACGTATCTTATTAGTTAAATTAATCAGTGAATTAACCTGATTAACTCTAAAAAGATCTGGGACGCTCAACATATATAAAACATGTATACATACATGCATACTGTGCGCAGGATGTCCATATACAGTTGACCCATATGAGTATTGCTCTAGGACATAAAGTACTGCCTGGAAGCGAAGAACAAATTAGCCATGCTAGCTTTTAGAAAGACAATATTTACTATGTGGACTCTCTGGTAGGGCTTATAGAGCCTTTCCTTTACTCTTATCTCTCTCTGTCTTTCTCTCTGCCCTTCAGGGAGGACACCTGACGCGCAATAAGCGGGCAGATCAAAAGATTGCTGTTACTGCAAATGCAAATCTTGTATCTCTGCCCACAGTAGCCCAGGTTTGCAGAATTCTGGACACACGTTCACAGCTACCTCACCTCGGTCTCTTCATTAGCAGAATGCTGGCTGTCTGACTAAATATAACCAGCTCCTGTTGGAGCACATTAGCTGCGTCAGACTCTAATAGGTCTGCTCAGGGCTGGAGAAAGCTCTGTTAAATGCCTGGACACTAGAGAGATGTAGAAGCTAAGTGCTGAAATCCTCTGGAAATGTTAAAAAGTAAGCTTTTTCATTTGGGGGGAATTACCAGTAATACTCTGCTCTGTTTTAAAGCAGTCTGCAGAAGCACCCTAGACACAGACAATCCATTAGGTACACCTTCTCTGTGCTTTTTATCAGCTGATTTATCACATGGGTGCACTCTGCAGTTTACAATTAAGACTGTCAAACACCTTTCCCCCCCAGAATAATTTGTTAGCCCTTCTTTGCCCTGTTAATTAATGATCAGGACCCTCACAAGACAACCAGGAAACAGGTATTGTCTGTGGTTAATCATTCTCAGCATAGCAGTGAAAATCACTTTTCATCAGATGAACTATCATTATTAACTTTACATCTGCAATCTTAGATGCATCTAATAAAAACTCCAGTAGCACTGGTGTGTGTGTGTGTGTGTGTGTGTGTGTGTGTGTGATCCACTCACAACATACTAACATGCCAACTACCATGTCAGGATCACTGCTATGGTGACATGAAGAAATGATGTTGAGAAACAGACGGCTAAAAGTCTGCAACTATAAACTAAAAAGTTCACCTGTTTGGTCCATGGAGCTGATAAAATGGCCAATGAGTGTAGACACAAGAAGGGTATGCCTAATAAAGTGGCTTGTCAGCCTGGCAGAATGCAACTTTAAATATTTATGGTGTCAAAATTCTACCATTAAGTTTCACAACAATTACGTTCACTGTTGACAGTAAGATTCTTCGTTCTGCCATGAATAATTAATGCAAACAGGGATCTGGTGTCGCCGTGCGTCTGAAGTTTTAAGAGTTCTGGCCGCATTTCAAGACTCTAGCCATACACTGACTCTCTAGACCTACAGCTTCAAAGGATGAAACATGACCAGGGTCATATTTCCTAAATGTAGTATTTAAGCTATGACATATCTATGAAGGTTCTCGGCAACTCGAGTTATAGAACTGTCATACAATAATGCAATAATGATTTTTATCTTTAGAATCATGGGTAGATGTCAGTAATGTTGCAGAGCTTCTAATAAGCTGACTATGTTTTCAAAGCGGCACTTCTCCTTAGTCCACTTAATTCCACTATTATCACGAGAAGATAATCTAGAAATGTCTTCACCTTTAAGCTATCGCATTGCCATGACATTTAACATCATTACTGAAGGCTGTGTGATCAGTGTTCTGGACAATGAGCGGTGTATAACTGGGATCAGATATCACTCACACAAGTGTAGCACCATCCTGTGATAAGAGACACTGCAGAGGTGAGGGACAGATACATGAGAAGTTCATCTCCAGTGTCTTGGCTCAACAAGGCAAGTCATAGAGAATCCATGGCCACCACACAACCCAGCCATGTCACGAGCAGTGACACAATAACAAATGTCTTCTCTTCTCCAGTTTAGCCAACTTCAAAATATATAGTTTACCCATTTTTTAACTCATACATACAATACACCAACTATACTAGCTTAAATGCTCTCATCACACATCATGAGTCCTACCTAAGTGATTTCACTTTTTCTATAATTCAGCATTGGAGTTTAATTAATCATTGCAGGCAGCACCACATCCTCAGTTTGAGCCGTAACTGAAAGTAAAACAACAGTGAGCAAGGGGCTCCTGTAGCTACCTGGCCTGAGTGCCATCTACAGTTAAGGCCCATTAAGCACTGGAGCAGATGGAGAAAGACTAGTTCACTGAAGAGGGCAGCATGGAACATCCCCCATCCTGTAGCATGCTGACAGTCAACTTTCTTTCACTTAAGCCTTCACTCTTGCATTTCAGGTGTATGTGTTTGTGTAAGTTGGAGGAGGCAAAGTGAACAGAGAAAGTTAAAAACCATTCTTTCGCTTTAATTGTACTTTCCATTTGTGTGAATTTTACACTAGGTGATTAATCATTTCATCTTTCACATAACTCCCCTCTAGTGACATGCATAGCCACATAGCTAGGGGTGAGAAATAACCTCCACTGACTATACTGGTGCTGATTACAGAAAAAAATGAATTTCACAGCGTGTGAGTAAAATTTCTGCTCACTTTGTCTTTAAGTAAGATTCATGTTTGTCAGATGTTTTATTAAATTCCACCACAAAACACTATGTGGCCTTCATTCTATTTTTATAATTTATTTAATCAGTTAATTAATTTTTTCTTTAAGTTCTTCTTTGCAACTGAGGAATTAAAAACACATTGAATTAAATTATGTGAAGACTTCAAACAAGGCTGTGATGAAACTACAACAGTTGTCTTCTTTGCTCTGCCTCCCTGCGTTTATCTGTCTGTATCACACTTAAAGTAGAATGATCAGAAGAGACTTAATTCATTTGCATTGGTTCGTATTTGTTGTTTATGTTAGTTTGAAGTAGGCTGAATCTGATATGCTGTAGGAATAGAATATTTACTGTGTCACATTTCAGTGGTGCTTGAAAGTTTGAGAACCTTTTAGAACCTTTTAGTCATTTATAAATGACCTAAAATAACAGTAGAACATACACACAATATAATATTATTTTATGCATGATATTGATAGTATATTATTGTACAGCTCTACCCAGGACCCTGATATCTATTTTTATAATAAATTGTTCAACTATATATTTCAATTTTTCATGACATCTTGCTGTCTGCCTGAGAATACTGTCAGCATGGTGGATAATTCTTCCTCTGTGAGGCTTATGTTATAAGTGTGTAAAATGTCAACGTGAATTCCACTGCCAGAATTAATCCTAAAGATCACAGGAAGAAACATTGCTGCGTACAGTTTGTTACAGTTAATAATACAGACTTGAATACAAAGGATTAATTTTATATTGTATTGCCTTGTTTTTCTGGGCAAATGAAACCACGACTATTCAAATGTAGCGGCCCTTTCATTACTGGAATTTTAGAGTGTAACCTTGTTAATTACTTAATACTTTCTCTTTATCCAAGCCCATGCGATTACAGGGAAACACCATCGCAGCAAGGTTAATAGACGCTTTAGACTGGGGTCTCTGTTGTCCTGTAAGTGTCAGTAAAGCTCACTTCATCCTCATCAAAGATCGTCCAATTGGTAACCTTACATGTTAACAATCAAGCTAAAGGCTTAAGACTAGAAAGCCTTTCGAGTGTAAAGGAAAGAATGTGTTACGGTGAGCTGGCTTGTACGTCATCCCCACCTAACCTCCCAACACTGCACTGCCTTTAACCCGAGTCACATTTCACAGAATGCGTCAGTCAAGAGAGGGTAAATCCTGGGTCCAAAGTGTTCATTACACACTACAGCCCTACTCATATCTCTTTCACGATCACTTACAACGTGCAAACACGCGCACACACACACATATACATATGGAATTAAACTTCATCAAATTGAAATAGTCGAAAACTCGTTATCTCTGCAGTGAGTATGCATTTTCTTGTAAACTTATCTAAACTAAACAAAAGTACAAATAAAAATGAATACAGTAAAAAGTAACAAACAAACAAAAGTAAATATAAAAAAACATTGATATCTTTTGTGCTATTTAGAAGAATGTTTGGTTCCAGATTTCTCCTCATTGCTCTCATGGATTTGTTAAATCACCAGCAATGACCTGAGTTAACTTAATGAAGCACTGTTAGCGGAACCAGGTACTGCATGGTGATTACAGATAATACTGAACTGTCATGAGGAGAGGTTTAAAAATGGTTCAGCAAACACACTGATGTACATAAATTATTACAAATACATTTTAATACCATTTTTACTTTTTTAAATATTAGTCTTTAGTGTAAATAGTTTCTCAGGTGCCTACAAATTTTCATAGGATATATTCAAAACATTTTTACACCTAATCGTAAACTGTAACCTCAATGACCAAAAACTATTTTTTAAGCATTTTTTTTTTTGGTGTTTTTCAAAGTTGGGGACACTTAATTGGTATTGTTTTTCTCTGGTTATGTAACAAAGCAAAGATATTTTGTCCTGGGAATGTATAAACGCACACACACACACACACACACACACACACACACACACACACACATATATGCACAAATACACGCACAGTGCATTCGTTTTTCAGCTGCCCTCCTGTCTACCTGGGTCTGATGGAATGTCAAAGGTTTCAGACTACAGGGGGACGCAAATCTTATCGACTCTCATTCTTCCACTCGGCTAAACCTACCCTCCTGGGCCATTTAACACTGTGTACATCCTTCTGAAGGAAAAGCCTTTCCCTATGAGCAAGCACTCGACTGTCAAAAGGCCTCCTCTCTCTTTTAATAGCTGCTCTGGGGTCAACCTAGACTGTCTTTTCATTCTCATTCTGAAATACTTCAGGAGGATCATAACTTGACTTACTTCAGCATTCTTCATTCTCTGTGTACCCTGAGCAATATAGCATCATGTTTTCAATTATCTAAAATATCTGATTCAACTAATCAAGGGTTTTGTGATAAATGTGATAAATATACTTAAAGAATCTTTCATATCCTTAGTGGCCTAAACCATGAATGAGATGCCTGGTAAAATAGCGAGGGGAGGGGAGGGATCCTCAGACTAATTACAGTAGGGTTACTGATGTGTCATCTTGGCTTGTACTGCATATACTGTACGTAGCCACTGATCTGAGGACTGTCGTCTTTTCAGGATGATGGAAATTTAATTAGATTCCTATTTCCACCATCAATAATTAACCCACAGCAGCCCAAGAAGCCCTCAGTTCCCCAGTCTGGCCCTCACTAAGGAACGTTTCAAAGAGGTGTTTACAGTTTGGAAGAATCATGACTGAAATAAATGCTGCAGAGCTGATGCAAATGCAGAAGTAGCAGCAAAACTTCACAAAGAAGAAATAACAGCAATTTTTTTCTCACTCTTGATTGAGTGCAGCTCTGTTTCTGCAACAAAACACTACAGGGACAACATTCATCTGTCCACATAATGGTTCCTTATTTGATATTTAATGCGCTATGCAGGGTATAAATATAATTGGTCTACCGTGTGTCGACTATGGATCCGTGTCATATTCAGCTGCATAATGCAACTTTGTCAGGAATTACTGTTTTCTGTGGTCAGAGAATCTAATAATCTAACCTGGAAAACCATGGCAAAGAGAAGACCACTATGAGTACATATTAACTGATACAGTACAATATCTCTTGTAATTTCTTAAACCTGATCTGGAAAACTGTAAACGGCACCAACTTACACATTTCACTGACATGAACCAACTAGAGTTATGCATATGTCTAAGCAAGTACACGCGGGGTTCTCCAATGAAAATGACTGCAAGACATCAGTGTATTTGTATGTCAACCAAATTTACAGGGCATTATTTTATACGTCTGTATAATCTTGTGTGTGAAATCAGAAGTGGTTCATGTCCAGTAATGCAGTTTGATTTTTCGTTTTATCTAAGATAGTAAAGCTAGGCATGTACAGACATGTAGTCTTCAACAGCAGTCAAATCTGTTTCATTACAGTCAAGGGTGTTAAAATGGACTCTGGACAGAGCATTAAAATGTGCTATGTTCTCATAATCTGTGCTATCTTAAGCATAGCCTTAATGGAGTACAAATCAGATCATTACGAAGGTGCCAAAACAATTTTCTCAGAACACAGCATAATCACACTCCATTCGTTAAAATGAGTTTTCAAAGATACTTCAGAAATCTTCAGATCTTTATGGATCTCCTGTAATTTCGGCCAATATCCTGAAAGAACCTCCCCCCATTTACTTCAGATGTTAGCGACTGATTTTCTTCATCCCCAGGGAGAAAGACTGTGTTTCATTTGCTGTGAGAGTTACACACATTTGAAGGCATTAGGGCTAAAATAGCTCCATTGTAGCTGTGCCTTAAGTCATTATGAAGCTAATGAATGGATCTCCATTTGACTCTCCACCATGAAAAGCAATATCAGTCAGCAGAGAAGCTTCAGAGCATAATGACTCAGGTGAAAGGTTGCAGCTATATGTTTCATGGCTGCTCTCTTACACATAATTCAATTTGAAGTGGACGTTTTAATGTTGTATCAGCAAAGAGACATAATGACGGGGACGACTGTGTATCTGGCCTTTGTTCTTGGCAGCTGAGTTCTGAATGAATGAGTTTTATGAGAGGACTCTGATTGAAGAGTACACTAACTCCACCAGATGGGCATTTTTAAACCAGTTCCTTTGAACAATATGGAGATAATGCCCCCGCATCATAATGCGAGGTATGGTTCACAAAGCCGTGACTTTGCAGGACATCAAGGATCATGTGCATTCAATAAAGGCCTGACCAGAGCAGGCTCAGCCACTGTCAGAACCAGCTGACTGTTCCCAGGCTCTACTCTCAATGTTCAAGAAACAGAAGCAAAAGGAACAGAAAATGATCAAATCGCATGAACTGATTGGCAAATACTGACAACAACCATGAGTGCAATGTGGTCAGTTAATGCTACTACCTCACAACAGATGGTAAGTTGTAATTTGAAGGCAAAACCAACAATTAGCTCTCTAGTTAATCGTTTCTTTGTTACACTTGACAATCATATGGATTTAAGTGGGTGGAGGAATCCTCAGCAGGATCCTAGGAGACATGAGAATCGTCTCTGTGCCCCTGCATGTCTCTCTGATCCATTTTGACAGGGTTAGCGTTGCAGGGCTGTTTTGCTGGAGCTAATGCACAACCATTCTGGGAATGGACCAATCAGAGCTTAGTGAAGCAGGGGAGGAAGGAGAGAAACTAACCCTTTGTTTGCGGTCTGATGGCCATGTGGCTCTCTCTAGTCTTACTGGGGTTGCTGCAAGCCAGACGCTGCGGCCTACTTTCATTTTTAATCAGTGTCGCTTGAAGTCATTGCATGGACTACTGAGTGACTAGTGGCAGTGCTCCACTCTACCCACTGTTTAATATGCAGATTCCAGGGCAAGTTCATTGTGCCAAATGTTGATTATTGGTATTTCCTGCTGTGAGTGAGGAAGCATAGTGTTTGGTGAAGAAGAACATTGTTTTTTTCTGCTACATCCAACGGAATTTATAGTCCACATCTTGGTTGTCATCATTTTAAGCTCTTAGATGAGATTCAATACAGCGTGTGAGCTAGATTAGAGGCCCATTCACTGCTGGTTTGAGTCCACTGAAATCAGCCAGAGTGAAAGGAGGAGCAAGGGTTGGGAATTTGCCCTGGCAGAACTGGTGGAACAGATGGCCAGGATGCCTCTGGATGGCTTTCAAGAGGTCCTCCCTGAGCTGACCAGCACTGTTTCATATGCTGTGGAATAGTGATGTTTTGGACAGGCATATGCCCTTGATGAGCTATCACTTTCTCCATCTGCCACTCATGTGGAGTTGTTTGAAGGGTTCATTACAACTGCTGATTAAGAAAAAATGCGTGAGATGAATCTCTGTTGGATTCATCTCACGCATTTTGAACCTGCTCAAATATCATTCACATTCTGTTTGTCATACAGATGTAGCAAAATGCTTAGTGTGATATTGTCCATCTGAGAGGCATTTGTAAACACACTGATTTCTCTGGAATTCTGGAACATGCATATACACTATGCATACAGTATTAATGAGAATGAGTAATTAAGAAATACATAAGATCAAATACACAAGATCAGTATTTAACCACAAGCTATTAATAATTGGGCTCTAATTGCTCTAGAGTTACACAACATAAATATGATAAAGAACTAGGTGTATTTAAAGGTGTTTCAGAAGAGTGTTGCAGGCCCACTGGATATGGTGTGCAATGATGGGGAAAAATAAAAAGTGTTGCCTCACTCAAGTGTTCTAAGCTGTAACTGCAGTTCTCCTTTCTCTGCTTCATTAGCAGTAGCTTGTCTGGCATCTGTAGATAAATCTGTAATAAAGATTAGACACCACACCTTGTACACTAACAACTACTGCAGCAGAGTGTGAGACAGCAGGTGCTTCAGTTCAAGTCTGCCAAAAGGAGAGCGCTGTTTCCCATTGTATCATTAGCCAAACATTTTTCATCTACAGACTACTAAGCAAGTATTCCACCTACAGATTACTAACCACTAACAAATAATAACAACTGATTATCTTCCTCCTACAAACAAGATGTAAGCCAATTGAAGGCCTTGCTACAAAACTGCCCTCACTGGCTTTTCAACATAATCCATCCATAGCATAGTACCCATCATACCAGAAACAAATGAATTTGTGCAAGACAGACAAACTGATGAACACTTTCTATTTTCACGACTAAATTCAGGCTGTAAGTGGCAACTTTTATCACTGGGTTGATAAACTGGAGTGACCGCTGATAAAGGCAAGAGCAGATACAACCATGCAAAAAAAAAACAAAAACACGGTAGTGTTTTATTCCACGATAAGCAGGAGATCCTTTGCAGACACAACACCTGATCTCAAATTAAACCTGATATGATTTAAATTCACACACTACGCTCATTACTCTCTCAGTCTGACTTCAGACCTGAACATGCCTAGATGCTGATCGAGCCAAATGCATCATTGTTCCACAACAGCCACAAAAGTAACCAAAGAGGCTGTGCGGCATTAATAATTCATGCTGTCCTTTCAGGAGCAACCGTCCGACTCTCACGAAGCACACCTACTACCAGCAGACCTCCACTACACCATGAGGCCCCTCTATCCCCGCAGCATTCACCCGTGGTAAGAAGTGAAGCGTGGCACCATAGGCCTGGAGCCCCAGGGACCTGGGGGAGTGAAACCCTGCACTCTCGCCCACCACATGCCTTATATCTATCAGCATCTCCCTACAGCAGCATGCTTGTTTCCACCCCATCATCCCTTTAGCTCCTACAGACATAAACACACACACATGTGTGATCGGGTGTCAGTCTCCCCTTTTGGAAGATACATTAAACTACAAAGTATTATTACACCACCTGCGAGATAGCTACTCCTGCCAAAGACACAAATGCACACATTTAACTCGTTAACCATGAACCATAACAGGGAAACATGAATTACTGATGATGCAGGGAAATTGTAGGAGATCAATTGGATTAAGATTAGAGGTCATATGGTCCAAGCACATATGAGAACAGAAAAATTAGAGGCTGCAGACTGAACCAAAGCCGATGATGCCGGGCCTTACAGGTTCAGTGCAACACCTGATGGCATCATGACCATTGACAAGT
>JBBIGA010000002.1:17096429-17109183 GCA_037576975.1 Alestes dentex
AACATTGCTCTGATTACAGCTTTGCACACTCTTGGCATTTACTCAATCAGATTCATGAGGTATCGACCTGGAATGGTATTTCATTAACAGATGTTCTTCGTCAAGAGTTCATTAGTGGAATTTCTTGCCTTCTTAATGTGTTTGGGACCATCAGTGATGTGCAGAGGTAGGGTTGGTACACAGTTAGTAATCCTCTTCGACTACGATTCTACTCCACAATTAACTAAAAAAAATGAAACAACAGACCACCATTGTTTAACTCTTTTTTTTTGTTTAACTGCATAATTCCATGTGTTCCTTCATCATTTTGTTTGTTTTCAATATTAATCTACAATATGGAAAAATAAAATAATAAAATCAAAGAAATAAAATCAAAGAAAAAACGAATGAGAAGGTGTGTCCAAAATTTTGACTGGTAGTGTATATTATTTTTATAACAATGCTTTTATTTTGTGGCACACTGAGATTTGTCTTAAATGTAAAGTGCAATACAAAAACTGTATCATCATCATCATCATCATCATTATATAGTGTACAGTCCATATTGTTTACCTGAATCATATGTTAGGACTACCAGTGAGAAGGAACTTTGGGTGGATCATACCCTGCACAGCAGTGACACTGACATGGTAGTGGCATGTTAGTGTGTGTGCCTGGACATGTGTTTGTGTGTGCTGAACAGAGCAGAACTGCACAGAGAACCAGTACAGGCGTCTTCTAGCTGATGTAACAAAATGGATGGTTAGTATTCTCCTAAGCATTCACGATGCGGTGTCTGGCTTCATGTGAATTGGAGGAAGCATGTCTTAGCCCTCAGTTTTTCGGTGTAGAATCATGTGACTAAGGGAATACTGGCGAGGGGGTGGAAAAAGACATGACTAAATTAGGGAGAACTTCAGGGAGACTTTTGGACTGAAAACAATCCACCCACAAAAAATATCCAGGGTCCTATATCTAGAAACTGACCACTAATGAAGGACTGGAGGCTGGCTAACACAAACTGTGCAGCATTAGACGAACTATAAGCTTTATTTTTACTTTACCATCAGGTAATATATGTTCAATACTGGACAATAAGTGCACACTGTGCTTAGAATGATCCACCACACAAATAATACCTGCTAACTGGTGGTCCTAATAATTGATGAATGTGTTAAAGGGGGATAGGAAATGATGTATAAAAACAGATGGACTATAGTAACTCACACAAGAGCTGATCAGTGAAAATACTAGGAAGATGTATCTAATGAAATGCTGAAGTACATACTTTTGAACATTTAGCATAGTTAAGTAGCAAACAAGCAAGAATAAAAACATTTGCTAGATTAGCTTGTTACTGAACCAGGTTAAGATGTTTAGTCTCTCAGTTACACTGAACTTTACAGGTACACCAAACTTTTAATTTACATGAGACCTTGCCAGTGTGCTGTGTGTGTTCAGCTGCACAGTAAAAAAGAGCTCGATTTATTAGTGTACCACCCTCTGTTCCTCTCACGCTGTGAGTCTTTTTCTTTGTCAGTGGCAGAAACTGGTGATTTGGATGGGATCAGTGGGATCTTCATGCTCAAGAAAATCATCAGTCATACTTTCTCTCTCTCCCCTTTACATCTTTTTTCTCCTGTTCTCTCTCTTTCTCTCTCTCTCTGTCTTTCTAATTTCTGGGCCTAGCTCTCTATATACTAGACCTATCACCACTGATCTAAATAGGTTGAACTTTTGTTTATTTGTGGATGCAGACAATAGAAAAGCATTCTGAACATTTGCAGGCGTGTATTATGGTCTAGGCCTATAAGAACAGCAGTGGGGAGCATTTGTGTGCCTGTGCTTCATGGGGCTGGTGAATGACAGCACGTCACATCTGCATGCGGCTTCGCAGGATGCCTTTAATTCAGTGTGACTTCAGAGCGAGCTGCAGCAGCGTCTGTCTCCTCTTTCTCATCACGCTTGGGACAGGCATGCTGAGTGCTGCAGAACGACATCCAGCCAAGACAAAATACACCAATAGAGCTAGAATAAATGGTAATCTGTGTGTATCTCTATGAATCCGATGCCGCATGAGAGGTTTGAAAGACATTTGTAGCGCAGCGTTTCATTGTAAATGAAACTGAGAGGTTCCGTGTAGGAATGGCATTGAAAAAGACAGGGAAAAAAAGACTCATCATCCTTGCGTGTGCACTAAAATCCGTTTTTAACTCATGAAGAGTGGTGTCAGGGCCCGCAGGTGTAATGAGTCAATTAAGGCAGCTCAGGAGCTGACAACTCCATATGCTGTACAGTGCCAGTCTGTCACTGGCGCCAATTATACACAAACATCTTCTTCCTCATGCCTGCCCTGGGACAGCTAAACAAATGTACCCCATCCCCCTTCCTCCGCCTGCCTCCCAGGGTCATGACAGCTTGCTAGTATGAACAGTATGGCGGGACGGGCCCAGAAAGACAGTGTGTGTGTGTCTGGCTTGGCGCTGGAGAGGGCAATGGGCTTTATAGCAACAGACAAGGAGCCTGCAGTCACCCATTGATTCGGTCTCGTAGTGACACGGAATTGCAAATCGATTTGCAGTAAGTTATTTGTATCCTCATTAAAATAGTGTTCAGCCGTAGGTAAACTGCAGCCCAGGCAGTGAGCGAGTGTAAGAACTTCTCCTCTGGAACCCCTCAGTCTGAACCAATTCATCTTCCTCTGCTGCCTGAGACAATATCGCGTTACTCAACCTTACAATGATCATTAACCTAGTATATGCTGTATCGACTGTGAAGGCACTAGAAAACAGCCTAATGCTTCACACAAGAGAATTTGCCCTGCATTTTAGTGCTAAGCTGCTCTTAGAACACTTAGCAGCCACAGACAGCTCCCAGGCCTGACACGTGCTCTACGAGTAAAGCACAAAGGCTCTGATGCTTCCAGCTGTCAGGCTGGAAAACTCCTGCCACAAACATATTGCACAAATTTGCTTCAAACAGACCTG
The DNA here is from genome assembly GCA_037576975.1 of Alestes dentex. Taxonomy (NCBI): domain Eukaryota; kingdom Metazoa; phylum Chordata; class Actinopteri; order Characiformes; family Alestidae; genus Alestes; species Alestes dentex. Next base: position 17,099,396 of record JBBIGA010000002.1, read on the forward strand.
TCTGTCTTCATTGCAGCAGCTCAGGCCAAAATCAAATTACTTGAACGTCCTTATTTATAATTCATATCTTTATTATGAATAGGTGCGGCGCGTCCAGCAGTAATACATTCTCGATTGATCTGGATTACTCTCGCACGTCTTGTTAGCCGCATCTACTATTGAGCTGCGTCCTTGCGTTCTGTGCTTTGTAGAAATCCCTAATAGCAGTAATAATAATACCATAATGAAGCACAATCTCTTTTCTTTTCACAATTCTTTTTTCGGTAAATATGTGGAGGTACGACTGCTGCTTATTAAAATCCACAGCTGCTGAATTGCAGTGTAATTCTCCTTCCTCTCCCCTACACCAGGTGCTGTTAAATTGCAGTGTGCGGATGAAAGCTGCTCTACCTGCCAAAACCAGTGATTATGCCTCCACTATTATGCAATGTCTGTTTTATTCCTCAGCCAGAGATCATTGTTAGAGGTCTTCGCTTGCTCTCGTTCTCTGAAATGTTCCTTTATCACAGCACCTCATAATTTATAAAAATATGGAAGGCCTGCATACAGTAGCATGCCCAGGTAGACATTAGTACACGAAGTATGAAAAAGATGAACCCTCTCTACAACTGTCAGGCTGCAAGAGTTAGTGTACAACAATAGTAAAAGGACAGAATTAACCAGTGTCTTCAATAATATACTGGTTCAGATGGCCATATTTTTTCCCCAAAACTCTTTAACCATATTACCATTACTGTTATGGTGGTGTTCAATACCCAGAACCAACAGGCAATTTGAAACACAATACGCAATGGTTAATCAATATTTCAGGAGCGCGTAACAGAAGTAATAGCTCATCAATAATGCTGCTTTTCTTCTAGCTCTGCAGACACTTATGTAGGGAAGAGTGGGAATGGGAAAGGGTGCTAATGTAGGAGCGCTGAAAGCAGATATGGAAGCACGTTTCCTTTAATCCACTGTGTTTGGCACAGGACAACACAGACGGACTGAATTTGTCTGAGTAGATTTTGGCGTGAGCTTGGACACTTACGTTTGGGGTCTAGCTGTGGCAGCTTCACTGAACAAATGAGTACTAAACAGGCTCCCAACAAAACGACATGTTACAAGACTGCATGAGAGGAGGAGAGGGAAAATGTTCACTGGAGACCTGAGTTAGCTACCCATATAAGAAAAGAATGCACTCTTCATCTCATTTCATTCAAAGTGCTTGGTAATAATACCACATTAAAGGGGTCATATTATTCAGACATCCCTCTCTCTCTCTTTCTCACTCTCTCTCATTCTCTGTCTCTCCCTCTCTCATTCTCTGTCTTTCTCTCTCTCATTCGCTGTCTCTCTCTCTCTCATTCTCTGCCTCGCTCTCTCTCATTCTCTGTCTCTCTCTCTCTCTCATTCGCTGTCTCTCTCTCATTCGCTGTCTCTCTCTCTCATTCTCTGTCTCTCTCTCTCATTCTCTGTCTCTCTCATTCTCTGTCTCTCTTTCTCATTCTCTGTCTCTCTCGCCCTCTCTCTTTCTCTGTCTCACTCTCTCTCTTTCTCTCGCTCTCTCTTTCTCTTTATCCCTCTCTCTCACTCTCATTCTCTCTCTCTCTCTCTCCCTCTCTCTCTCATTCTCTCTCTCTCTCTCTCTTAAACACCTTCCATTCAGAACTCACAGCACTGATTCACATTTCTCAGCAGAGCAGTAGTGAGTCCTGGAACCAGATAGCTGAGCAGTGTGCTGCAGACTGACCATCTTTGCGGTGGTAGGTGATCTCCACTTTGCGCTCCTCAGAGCCCAGCAGGGCCTGGGCCACCTGAGCGATGGCGTGCCGTGTGGTCTTCTCCCCATGCAGGAAGTCACATGTGCAGGGTTTCTGCATGATGTCCGGCCGGGAGAAACCTGTCATCTCGCAGAAGCCATCATTACAGTAGATAATAGCACAGTTCTGCACACGAGCGTTGGCTATGATGAATTTCTTATCTGCAGAGGACACAGAAAGTGAAGGTCACTCCTCACCCCAGATACGTCTCATTTTGATCATTTCTGTTCTGCTTGACCTGACTTTCTCACATCGTTCTCACAAGGTTCATTTACAGAAAAAGTGTTAATCTATCACAAGCCGACTTTATTTGAATTTATGGGTGTGAAGGCACCTGCAGTTACCCTACCAAGTTAAACATTTACCCAAATTATACAGAGATCTGGATTTTTTTGAGAGAGTGTGAGAGAGAGAGAGAGAAAGAGGAGAAAGAGCGAGAGAGAGAAACACAGAGAGAGAAAGGAGAGAGGAAGAGGAGTTAGAATGAGAGAAAAAAAAGAGAAAGGAGATCCTTTGTGACCCATTTTAATGCTGGAATATCTGTATTAACACCCATATGTTACTACCTAAAGGTAGGTATTACATCAACACATTTGTTTTTTACTTTACTTTGTTTCGGGAAAACTGCTTTGATTCTCTACTGACATTGGAATGAAGAGAATTCAAGAAATGTACAAAGTTTTTTGTGTAGTGCTAGTGTAGTACTACAGTAAAGGGGCTGCTCATCTGACATCTCTCTTTGTGTACGCAGAAAAACTCCAGGAAATGTTTCATCAGAGCAACGTGAAAACAACGTCCACTCACTCAAATCTACCTGCATTACTTTTCCATAATTTAAAGCAGTTAGAGATTAAAAAATTATAAATAAACCACAGCGTTATTAAAAGGACCCCGAGGGCAGAAGTAACACACAGTCTAGTCTCACTGCAGCTTGTAACCATTGTCTGCTTTTGTTTTTCTGCCCAGCGTTTTGCCAGTCCCTCCAGTCTTCAGTGAAGAGCTGCCGTCTCACTGCAGTCCCTCTCGTCATTCACCAAATGTGTTTAAATCCTGGCTATTCTGACACTTAGCTGTGTGAAAGTGAAACTGGCAGAAACATGACCAACTCATCCTGTTCTTTCTAAGTCTGTGCACTTTTCGGACCGAGAGTGCAAATACTCACTCTGTCCGTCGAATTTGCGGATGATTATTCCCAGAAATGTGTTTTGTGGCGCCACATGACCTCTTCGCACCGGCATGATGAGAGAATCTTCACTCTGGTCCGGGTCCACGGGCTCTGTGGCTCTTCACACCCCGCGTGCCCAGTAAAGTTAACGCGGCTGTCGGATGCTTTTCCTTCGGCCAGAAATCATGCTCCCCTCCACTTTTTCTTTTTCTTTTTTTCTCTTCTTCTTTTCTTTCACTGACCTTTGCTATTTAAGCGAGGTGGCAGACTGCTACATTCCAGATTCTCGGTCGAGCTCCTCGCGCGCAACGAGAAAGAACCGCGGCGCGCCGTGTTCAGCCCGAGGACCATCGCTTTCGATGGAGATCTAGGAGCTCGCGACGGTGCTGAGCGCGAGAGGAAGACTGGGGTTCATGTGGGCTTCGAGAGAACACGCGCCCCTGCCTTTGGAGGGGGGAGGGGGGATGGGGGGGGGTGGCACCGCGCGCTCAGCTCTGGAGCTGCCGCCGAGGAGTGGAGACCGGGTTCACGACGCACATGTCGTCGGTGATACGTAGAGGGAGGAGGGGAGGGCACAAAAGAGGCGAGGCCATGCTCTCATGACACGACACGTGGCTTTGTTTTCCACTCAGACACTCAAGGAGACCAGGTGAAGCCTGCGAGAAGGTGGAGAACCTCAGCTCAGAGTGTGGCACCTCAGAAAACCCAACATCCTCATGGCCTGATACGAGTAAACCCTGCTGGTGTTCCTTGTGCTGATCTGTTCTTGTCTTGTGTTGCACAGTGGCCCGGGAGGTATGTTGTTTCGGTTCACTGTGTGTGTAGGGTTAAAATGATAACAAAACCTACTTGACTTGACTTGGTGGCGCCTGGATGGGCGTACAGTGATGTGCTTTGTGCCTCTGTCCATGGTGCTGATCCTCCAGCACGCAGGGGATGTGCTGCTCTCGCTCTTTACGTTTATAGGCTTACATGATGGTAAAAACTACATTTTTTTTAAACCCTTAATGCCTCTGTAGGTCCAGTAAACACCATGCATATTTGGTGAATGAGTGCCCCCTGCCCCTCTTCTCCCAGGGCATTCCTGTAGGCATTAATCCATACATCTCCCGATGACAGCACGCAGCTAATCTCCCCTCGATGCTACTGCCGCTGCTGCGGGGCTTCAAAACATGCAAATGTGTGCAGAATGGAAAAGCCTGTCTGACTGAAACATCTGCCACAGTATTTCAAAGGGACTCAACATCCATCTGCTCCATTCAAAAAAATAAAAGAAAGAAAGAAAGAAAAAAAAAAGGACCCAGGGCATGGAGATGTAAACAGCAGTACTGTACAGACACCCTGTCATGGTGTTGGAAGAGACACATTTTCATTCATAGCTTGAAATAAAAATCAGGAGATAAGTAAATTAATGGCAAAAGGCAAAAATATTGGACAACATAATGAGCAATGAGACCCATTTTAGTTTTACTTAGCCTTTTTGAATTTCAACCGACTAACATGTTTGAATGAAGTGAATTCAAGAAATTTACAGTTTTTAGCATAGTACTGTTGCTGTTGTGCTGTAGGCCTTTAGCTGCTATGGTAAATTAATAATACATTCAGTACATTCAGCTGAAGTGACCACAGCAAGGTCTGACTAAAAGATCCCAGAGTGGGTTTTGTTTCCTCAAAACAATGCTGCATCCACTGCCGTTTGACAAACTGCACGCTGCTGGCACTCTTGACAGCTTAATTACGTCTGCAGTAAGAGCTGATGTATCGCTGATGACAGACGGAAAGGCGGAGATACTTGAGCTGATCTGAGGTCAGGATTAACTCGACCTGACTCCAAACTGCACAGATCAAAGCAAAGGCTTGTAGGTGGCGCTATGACTCTCACTGAACCAGTTCAGTCACTGTGGGGCAGGATGCCTGGGGATATGTAATAGCTGGAGGTGAACCCAGAGGTCACTGACTGCTTTGTTGTTCAATTTTAGGTACATATTCCAGATACTGCAACCTTTACATCAGCTGGGTTGTAAGTTGTTCTTGTTGAGCGACATCTAAAGGTTGTGACACAGAGGATCTAAAATTCCACAAAAATGTTTTAAATACAGATGTGGTCATTTCTATGTAGGAATGTGATAAAAATCGAAAAAAAGATTATTTCCTAAATATTTATTTAAATATTTCTTAAATATTAAACATTAATACAGTTTGTTTGAATGTTAAAGTAAAACAGTAAAATTGACACAATAAACACAATTATTATTATTATTATTATTATTTACATCGGGTAGATTTCATATCCAAATTAGTACCATGTAGGTCTGAAGACAATAATACAGACAATAATACAGAAAAACATGTTTATAAATGCAAAACATGTTTATAAATGTCTAGGTTTCCTGGCCGCTTATACCAACCACTGTGTGGGACAAAATCGTGGTTTAAAATAATAATAAAAAAAAAATACATACACATATACACATATACATATATTTTATATACATACACATACATACATACGCACACACACACACGCACATATATACACATACATACACATATACACACAGACATGCACACACAGATGCGCACACACAATCATTTTCATTGCATCACAATGCTGAGAGCCCTGTCAGGGAGCCCTGACCTTTACCAAGAGATGTGAAGCTGCTCCAACATGAAATACAGCATGGAAAACATTACAGGCACCTGCACTGTACCCAAACACAAATGGCACATCTCGTGCTGTATCATGTTATTATGTTGTACCAGCAGCATAGGTAATTATTTGGCCCTTGAGGGTCAAAAACTATAATGCTAATTTCTGCTAGCACGGATACAAGATTTACATTATATACTAGCATCAATCTAACAATGGAGGAGCTCAAGTCTGCACAGGGACCTAGTGGCATAAGGACCTAGTTTGTAAGACATACAGGTCTTTTTCTTTGTTCAAGATTTACAGTGAATCATTTAGTAGATCATCCTAAAAGTTTAATCTCTGAATATCAGTGGAGTCTGTTCAATATGTTCAACTGCATCAATATACCTTCACAGAGACCATTGGATCAGCCAGCCAGGTCAATGGCGCCACCATCTTGGAACAATCAATACTCTGCATTCTGTACAATTACAATGCAGCACTTTAAAGTGAAAATAATTATAATATTTAAAGAGTACTCAGGGTGTAGGATAGAATTCTATATTAGTAAGAATGTAGCACCAGGAATGTTTGTGCAATCTTTATGTATAGATATGGACAGGTGGGTGAAGTAAACAGCGCTTATTGGTGCAATTGGATTTCTTCTTGTTTTGTATTATGTTGATTGAATTCAATTTATATAGTGCTTTTTACAACCAAAGTTGTCACAAAGCAGCTTTACAGAGTTCATGTCCGAGCCCCTAGCGAGCAGAAGCGAGGAAAAACTCCCTGAGCTGAAGGAAGAAACCTCAGGAGGAACCAAGAGGGGAACCCATCTTCCTCTGGTTGACCCAGAGAGAAAGAGAAAGAGTCTCTATGGAGATGACAAACAAGAGAAGGCTTTCATGTGCAAACTTAAATCACTGTTAGACAGATTGGCCATCTATGGCTGACAGTGTTGGTATAGTTAAGAGTCAATAGAGGTAGGTTTTGCTGGAAGAATAGCGGAGAGTCTCTAGTCCACAACAACAGGAACAACAATTTCTGCCGGAGCTTTAAACAGCAGTTGGCCTTGGATGGGGAAGAGCACATGGGGAGGCGGAAGCAGCCGAACCAGTCAAAGATATTTTGGCACGGGGTCCTGGCGAATGTAGACCCAGGAAGGTGGTGACCCTGTGGTGATCAGTCGGACAAGACTAATGTGCAGCAGTTCCACTCTGAAAAAACTGAGAACAAAGTTAGTTCTCTTATATTCTGATGTCATTTTATAAACTATACAGAGTATCATAACTCCTTAACATTATAGGCTTAGTATTTAATTACACTGATTGTTAGTATTCAGCAAATATGTAGCCATATTTTGGCATATTTTTAGTTATTTTTTAAATAGTACATTCCAGAATATTCACATTGTGCCTTTTATATGACAGCCAACTAGAATGCACTCATAGAACTTATTGTTTAAATATATTTTTGTTTTATTAATTAAAATTAGCACTCAGTATGTACATACATGTAAGCTAATGTAAAGAAACTTCTAGGCACTTCTCTGCAGCAAATTGACACTGAGCTGAGCTGAATCATTGTACTCAATCCTTAAGGTTTTATCTAGCATGTATTTGCATCCATAACATTTTTATGACACCTAGTTTAGCATGAGAGATTAAGTACATGCTATTTCATTGTGTGATGTGTGTGATATGCTGTATTCTGTTCACTGCAGAATGACCCATCACTGTCTGTAAACATCAGAAATTAATACAGAAATGTAAATCTAAATATTACTTTACTTGGCCACTCCTTATGGTTATCAGCTGCCCTGTTTCAGTTTTGTCATTTATAACCAGATATCGATATCTGTGGCGTTTTACATATAGAAATGTAAACTGAAAGTGTAAATAATCAGCAACATGCAGAAATGTCTAATGATGAGGAAACAAATTTGTTTTGTTGGAGTGATCAGTGTGTGGCAGTGTATTGAGAGCCTCTCTAAAAATCTCTGGTGAAGCTGCAGCTTGTGTAACAAAATTGCAGAGACAGTATTTCAAATTGTCCACAATGACTGTTTAATATTGTGGTACACTATATTACCAAATAACAGTGCAGAATGACTTTCCATTGGCCAACTGGACTGTAGGTGGAAATGTAGGTAGAACTTGAGGCGCATTGAACAGACACTGTCTAAACAACACAACTTTAGAACAGAGTACAGAATATAAGCAGGTTCCCTATAAATATTCCCCATAAGTTACCTTGGTTTTAGAAACACCATTTTGTCTTGACTTTTACACCTGGCTCATGGTTATGATGCATACTTTCCTATATACATATATATCTGACATACAATAATAATAATAATCACCATAAACACCTAACAACTACTAACATATTATAATACATTTGTGTTGACAACTGTAACATATCTACAATAGCACACACAAAAATAATTATTTTGAACTACAAAGAACCATTGGTTATCATATATCTGTGAAGACTGGCATTAATAAAGAAAGTTTGAGAACCTGCTGACATACCATCCTGTGTGTTCTCCTGAGGTGATATGAAGTTTAATTGGAGTATTAATGAAGTACTGCCCTTTATTGCACTACTCGTGCTCTATAGTGCTCTTTATTGCATCTTAAATGGACTTTATTGCATCTTAATAAAAGAAATCTCTTTCCTAGATGAAGGTAATGGTGGCATTACATGGAGTTCAATGATGGACAAATTCAAACAACTAATTCAATGCAGCAGCCCTGTCCTTCACCATGTATGGAAAATGAAATGGGTACTGTTTTCCCTGGCAATCAGAGAGCACTCTGGCTCTGTGTTCCATCACGGTGGTGTCAGTAATATTAATTCATGAGAGAAGATGGTTCTTTAGAGGTTTGGGAAGCTGTAATCTTTTCCTGACATGAGATGAGGCTTGCAAAAACGAAAATGAATGATGCCCCAAATGCCCTCAGTGAGGGAGAAAGAGAGATGTATACGCGTAAGAGGGCAGTTTAGAACGTGTGGGCAATAATTACATTGTATGACAGTGTGTGCTTGAGTCATTGCGGCCCCTGCGTCGGTGCAGATCTCACAGTATGGCTCCTGGTGAGTGCTATGTCCTCCTCAGGCTTCACAGCTTCATCTGTGTTCTCTTATTAAATCACACTCTGGCACTGAGGCCACTGCTGCATTTGACCAATTACTCACACACACAGTGACCCCAGCACTGCCCTGCAGACTGGCTACTGGAGCGTTCAAATCAGCACCACTCAGAATCAGCGCCGTGTTTACCATTCCCTCATTGTGCTGCTGATACCCACCATGTGGCCTTCAATCTCTGCCTTGCACACTAGCTCACAAAGGCAAAGGCAGCACAATGAAAATAAGCAAACAAATTAGGGCCGTCACTTTTGATTATATTAATAACCGAGTATGTCGACTAAACATTTGGATGGTGATTAATTGAGTAATCAGATTGATTGTATATATGACTATATTGGTCTCTTTTCTCTTTCCCTTTCTCTCTCTCACACACACACCCACCCCCACCCCCATGGATTAAAAAAAGAGACCTCTTTTCCCTTTTTACCTGTTCACTGATTGCACGGTTTGCGGCAGCGTAAAATTGTTGTGTAGTTTTGTGTGTTGTGTATAAATTATTTAAATTATTTATAAATAGAATTATTTATATGTATTATTTTCAAATTTTCTCCAAACAATTTTTTGTTTGGAATTTTGAATCAAGTGTGGTCAGTAATGTATAAAACAATAGTGACATGCACATTTTACACAAACACACTCCCACAAATTCCCATGGCTGAGTGTGTATATATATATATATATATATATATACACTCTGCATGAATCATCTCCTGGATGCCCTGGGACACATCTTCAGTGATGTATCCTGAGGTCACTGGGTGTTTCGGGTCTCGCAACATCAGACACCCTCGCCCAAGCGACCCAGCCGGGGGTGATCAGGCCCCGACTTGCGTCCCAGGAGCAGCCCACATGTCAGCTCTCTGGAGGGGTCCTGTAAGTTCATTTGCATGTGTTGTTAACCTTATATACATTTGTGCTCATAAGTTTACATACCCCGGCAGAATTTATGACTTCTGAACCATTTTTCAGAGAATATGAATGATAACACAAAAACTTTTCTTTCACTCATGGTTAGTGGTTGGCTGAAGCCATT
>JBBIGA010000002.1:17111455-17122032 GCA_037576975.1 Alestes dentex
AACCATGAGTGAAAGAAAAGTTTTTGTGTTATCATTCATATTCTCTGAAAAATGGTTAAGAAATCATAAATTCTGCCGGGGTATATAAACTTATGAGCACAACTGTGTATATATTATATACACACACACACACACACACACACACACACACACACACACACACATTAAGAACAAATTAACTTAAATAAGCAACTGTTCACTTCTTGCCTCATATTCCTCATCTGTTCACAGGTGTCACTGAAGCAAGATAATCAGTGTTATTCACATCAGTGTTTTTCAGTGGTTTTAATGTTCTGGCTGGTAGGTGTACACTACATCTTTTCTGACATTTATATTCTCTAAAACTGACAAGTGGCACATGATTCAATTTAAAGAGTTAAGCTGTAAAGACATGCTTTTCGAAGATCTGAAGGGGAATATAGGAGAAGCACAGGTAAGTGAATTTCCCTCCTGGCTCTTGCTGAAAGAGATGTGCAGAAGAGGCAGAAGAGAGACATTATGGATCTAGAGTGAAGCAGCTGCCACAGCACTGACACAATCTGGCTGAGAGAGAGAGCCCTAAAGTGCCATAAAGAGATCTCTGTGCTATAGGCACTTACCACCTCTCCATTTATAACAGCCAAGAGAATAATTACCACACAGCCCGGCCTCTCAGCTAATAATACCAACCACAGAGAGGAGAGGAAGAAAGTGAGAGAGACGGAATGCTCACTAGAGACAGGAGAGAGTTTAACCATGTTGGGCCTTACCTAAACTTTGTGAATAGCTATAGACGTAGCAAAAACAAAAAAGAAAAAATACAACAAAAAAAACCCCAAACCCCCCCATCATTTGTTAATTTATTATATTGTCATTTGTTTAAGGCAATTATAGTCCAGATATAGCTTAATAGCTGGAGTTTATTGTTTGATAAATGCATAGCAGAATAAATACACTGTACAGTATGTCCAAACACCTGCTCATCCAACATTTCCTCCTAAATCTAATATTCATAAGGTGTTGGTCCCAGTTGTTACTGCAGCTACAGCTCCTGCTCTTCTGGGAACACTTTACACTAGATGACTAAATTGTGATTCCCGGACCTCTCTGGACCTCTCCGGACTTCTCCGTCACCATCCAATGCCTGCTTCAGCTAATCAGTCATTCATTAAATTCAATCTGCTTGTGCTGATAGAATTGATCAAATCCATCCAAAGCCTGATGTCCACCAAGAGGTCAGGAACTAAACTTGCTTTCTCATAACTGTATTCTTCCAGACAAGACATTAATACTTTTCTCTGTATTAACATTTTTGTATTTGCTGTAATGTTAGTGTTTTACAAGGAAAAACACACTTAGTCTGTTTTAATGCAGTGATGTTCAAGAATTTTGCAAAGTATTGTTTGTAAAATGTTCTTGGTGTGGTTTCCAAGACTTTTTACTCACGTCACCAACAGCCGAACTATGACGATCATGCTGCCTGCCCACAGATGACTATGATGACTAGCCAAAGCTGCAGGGTGAATTCAGGCTACCAGCTATAGCACTGCTGTCCACTCCATCTTACTCTAGAAATGCTCTGCTAGCTCCACGTAGCAATGTGTGAGCAGTCTGTGATGATGGGCTTCCATTATTTAGAGTGGAGTCTTTAAAGAGATGAACCACCATGAAGATATGACCATATACTCACTCAGATGTCACTGTACCAGAACCAGGCTGTGTCTGACAGGGACAATCAAAAGCTTGCACTGCTGCATGTATATGAGATATTGTTCTAACACACACACACACACACACACACACACACACACACACACACACACACACACACACACACACACACAAACACACACACACACACACACACACACAAACACACAGTGTTTGTGCATGGTGGATTGTCTTAGGGCAGCATGATTGATCCAACTTCAAAATGCCATCTGTGCTGTAAATAACAGCAGTTAGGAGATCACTGAGACTTTCTGGATCACAATCCAAAGGCTGCTTTCGATTATTAAAATTTGCATATGGTTTTAAATCCCATGTCATCAAACAACATTCATCAACTGCCACAAGTATCTTCAGACTTGCTAGAAGTCCTGTATGATTATTATAAACACATGTATATAGAGCAGCCAAAACCCTTGCACATGTCTTACTGCTGCAGTGACATAATGATTCAGTATGAGGTACCATTCCAAAAACAACTTTAGTAAAAGTACAGAAGTAACAGAGTCGCGGAGAATTAGAAAAAGTATTTAAGTATCAAGTAATTTACAGAACGGCAGCGGAACTTCCTAGCACGTTCGACATCTTCTGAGAAATTAAGTACAATCTTAATTAAATTAAGAGATATAGCTAATGACAGTCCAGATGCGACAACAGTTGAAATTTAACTGCAAAAAAAAAATTGTTCCTTTCTCCACAAATATACCTGAGAAGAACCATTACAGCATTTGAAAAATACTCAGGAACGGAGAAAACCATATAACTGACACATTAGACTATCAGTTAACTGATATAACTGAGAAACTCAGTTACCACCCAGCTCAGATTATAAAAAAAAAACACTGCATAGCAATTTTGAATATTAAAAACAGCGCACAGAGCGCATTTTAAACATTTTTGTTTTTACAGAGAATGGAGAGAGGAGGTTGTTGCTTTATGAGAGAAATATATCTAAGTGTAGGGGATCTCTTGTGGAGTGTGCTTCTCTTGATTGTTTTAAAAAAGCCGGCATTCCCTTGCGACCGCCTGCCACCACCCATTCATTTCTCCCTTAATCTGGGCAAATGTAGAGCAATTTTTCAAGCAGCAGGGAGAGAGAGAGAAAGGAGCTCCTAATCCAACTCGCACGGCATGGAACACAACCAGGCCGGGCTGCCCACACACTGCTGTACCTCGCTGCCTCTCTCTGACTCTATTATACCACTCATTACTCACTCTCTCCCCAATCCCTCTCTCTCACACATTCCAACCCTGCGTTCTCTCTTCCTCCCCTTTTCTCTTATTCTAACATCTAACCTCTGCTTGATTTCATTCTCTTTTCTGCCCTCATGTTCATGCAAATTAGGATGTGCCTTTTCATAAGCATCATATCCAATAAAATATGGGCCCATATGCATTTACTCATTACATTAAGGGGGGGTTCCCAGAATTTTATGAAAATAATATTTTAGTAACTGCAAAGGCATCTAAAAAGTAGTTTCTTCTGCTTGGAAGGTAGTAAAAGGTTATTTTAAAAGGATATTTTAAAAGGATAAATTGTGGGGCTTTTTTCCAATTAGTGCTGAAATGTCAGCAGTGAGCTCCTCAAGATGGTTCCTAACACCCACTGGAAACATAAAATGCATCAACATAGCTAAAAAATGAAAAACACTTAAAACTTGCTTAATTATGTAAGCAACACTGACATTAAACATTTAGAAACAATTTATAAAAACAAATTTTCATACTGCTCAATTCTTTAAACCCATAATAAATTTCAGTTAGAAATAGCACAATGGATTTAAAAGTGTTTTAGCCCCTAATGTTATCCAAAACGAGTTACATCAGGAGCAATAATCTGTACGCACAGCCTAAACAAGTGCTACAACATGCACTGTAGGAGACTCACTTAAGGTTATTGTTAAATGCACATTAGGACTCGGCCTAACACCCAGCAACACAAAACCACTTCACTGTCATGGGTGCGAACCCTGTTTTGAGGCCACGGTACACAAAGCTCCCTTCTGCATGCATTTTTCCACTCATTTGCAGAGGTGATAAATACGACACCACTGGGCCTGAGTGCTTCTATCTTTAGGGAGATGAGTGTGTGTGCCTGGGATAAAGGGTACAGTGCAGACTCTCTCAAGCACCGATACACACCACCCGACACCCTCTGATACAACACAGGAACTTTCTCACCCTCTCTTCTTCTCTTTTCCTCACTTCTTCTCTTTTTTTGTCCCCCACAGATATGACACTCCCTTCCGCCATCCATTCATCTCTCTCTCATTTTATCACTGTCACTTGCTGGTTTAACATTCTGTAGGTCCCTGCTCCTCACATGTTGAGGTGTGTGTGTGTGTGTGAAGATAGATCTGAATTCATAGTTGTCATCAGTGGCTGCACTGTGCTGGTACGAGCACTCATCAGTTCACAGTTCTCAGCGCTGGCATCTGTCCACCAATGCCACTCAGACCAAATGTTCCCTAAGAGTGAAAACATATGTACACACTTCACATAAAAACTGATGAACTGTTACTGTTCATTTAACTCACAACAAAGGTCCTGTCAAGTCAGTGCTGGAAACAGGTAGTGTTTTATACTGAAAGGGTTTTTTTTTTTATTGAGCTTGATTGAAAAGTGAAACTCATTTGCATACAAATTAAAAAACCCTAAAAATGTGTCTAAAAGTATCCAGAAACCCTTTCTAATTAGTGGATGCAGATACGGAGCCATGAAAAAGCTGTATTTGATTGAATCTATTTTTGATCACCCTAAATGGTTTCAAACCCTCTTTAAGACCAGAACATGACGAAACACAAAACAGTGTGAAAATGATGTCATTTATTGGAAATATGTAAAAAAAAAATAGTTCTGCAACACCTTTGTCACCCATGTGATAAAGTGCTTAAACTTAATAACTGGTTGTGCCCTTTAACAGCTACACTGTAACCAAACACTTCTGATAACTGGAGGCTAGTCTTTCACACTGCCGTGAAGAAATCTTGCAGAGTGAAGCATGAACTGTAAAGTCATTTAAAGTCTTTACACAGCATCTCAATCAATAAATAAATGTAAATACTCATTAAACTGTATTCTATGTTTACCCAGATTCTTTATCTTACACTGTAAAATACTAAAAATGTTGGTATGAAATTAAAATCGAGTGTTACATTAAACATCCAGCAGGGTTAAAAAAAAAAAAAGAAGATAGATATACCTTATCACACAGCTGTCTGGATGTAGCTAATATACTGATGAGCATGTGATTGACACCCTGATGTCCAACCTTCCCAGTCTGCTACATCAGTGAAGTAAACAAAGCAGTATGAGCAAAGTGGGAAGAAAACCTTGGTGTTTGTGATCCCGACCTGCCTAAAACTCTTGTGGCTGAATGCAGTCAAATCTTCATAGCAAATGTTCCAGGTTTTCCATATGGGTAGACACTTACTGCAGCAAAGGGAAGAAAAACGTTCTATTAATAACCGTTCATTTCATAAGAAATACTGAATGAGCGGATATCTACCAAATTTTTAATTCATATTGCTAAATCAACACAATTATTTCATGCATTACAAGACTCTGTTTATATTGTTATTGCTGGAACTAAACTTCTCAACTCCAAAATGGTAACTTTTACAGGAGAAGCAGAAAACATTAAACTTATAATGGAAGTAAAGGGGTATGTCAAAATGGTTTAACTGGTCTATTCATTATGAAATTATCACACAAGGTAAAGCATAACAAGAGAGATCTGTTTCAAAAAATATGTACCCAAAAATAAGGCTAATAAGCTAAAAGACAATAAGTTGATTTAATGTTTTATTCAGAAATTATTTACATATTTAAATCAAGGGTGATGTGTGACTTTTTCAGTGCAGAGCAGAGACATCCCATGCAGTCATATATTTCTCATAAATAGAGTTTACTGTTTTGTTTAATTTCATTATGTAAGTCACATATATTACAGTAAAGCTTTTGATACAGAAAATACTCTGAGCTGATATATTTACTGTTACTGAATCTAATTGCCATGCAGTCTCTTTGAAAATGAACTGTCACAAACATCTGTGCCTCTTTTACCGCAAATAGATTCATCCCTGGATTATGAAGACATTGGATTGGAAATGATTCTGTAATAAACAATGAGGTCAGATACACTAAGGTCCTGTAAGGCCCTCTCTCTCACTTTCCTCTCTCTCTCTTGCTCGCTCATCCTTTCCTGGTGCAGAACCGTGATTGGTGTGTAAAATGAGATTATGTGAGGGATTATGGCTATATGACAGTGAGTTCTGTCCGTAGATAGATGAGTATATGGAAGGCTTTTATAGCTTCATTCATTAAGCATGTGAATAAGGCAGAGTGTATGAACTATGCGGAGCAGAAGTCACTCCCATAAACTGACGCAGAGAGCTCATGTCATAATGAGCTGCTATATATAACCTTTAATGTAATTCTTCATTCAGTAAATGGTTCACCTCAGCTCTGGCAAACTAATCCGAGTTCCTTTAACATAAGCATAAGAGTGACCATCTGCAACCACAGCCTTGTTAAGCAAACTGAATTATAATCAAAAAGTGCCCATGCCTTACATTTTATGTTCTTTACCAAGGTCCACATATGACATAAGTGTGGTTTTGGACACCAAAAATTTATTTTTTCCATGGACTTTACACTTAGATTCCCTTAGATTTAACAGTTCTGGTTACTGGGCCTTTATGACTGATTTATGTGAATGGCCATAGTTCAGCTGTCCGGTATCATGCTTCATTCACAAAACAGTCCAGGCTAAAAAACTGCTTACCGAGTGGGTGGAGATAAACTGTTGAGCGGAAAAGGCAGATATATGTAATTGTGTTGTAATGACATCACAAAACAGTGAATTCACAAGTTTGCTGCAACTTAGTTGTCATACATAGACTGTATGGGTGGGAGACAGAATGACATGTTTCCAAATTGTTGACTACTACATCAAATTACTTTTTTGTAAAAAAGTGAGGAAAAGCCATGTTACCATGATATGGGCCCTTTAAAATTCCCCATCACTTTGAGCTCCAACTGCATGGAATAAGGGATAGCAATGGTAGGTATCAGAGGTGAGCAGTAACTAGTGACATGTACTTCGTTACATGTACCCAAGTACCCACTTTCGAAGGATTTGATCTTTCCGGCGAATTATTAAATGATAATACTTTCACTCGAGTATATTTATGAGGGAAAAAAACCCTGCTTTATTAGTTACTAACATTCACTTATCAGCAATTAGTAACTCTTGTGGCTTTAATCCGACCTACCTTCCTGACTAAAGAAAAATATATACCATCAGGTTTCGGCAAGCTAAATGTAAGACCCTTTTAAGACCATTAAGAATGAAATTTAAGACTGATCTGAAGTCCAAACTGGTAAAAAAAGTGGAAAAGATATGTAAGAAAATCAGAGTTTTAGAATTACTTACAAACTAAATTAAACTTACCCGTCCAGACGAATGGAAAATTAAAAAAATGTACCTTAGAAAAGCAGATGAAATGCCACATCACTTTGCAAACCACCCAGTCTATTGTATTGTGATAAATTCCGAGTGGGTTGTAAATTTTTTATCGGCTATCAGTTCCAGCTGCTACATCTGGACTGCTGAAAGAAAGAACTACTACACAGAACCAATATACAGTGCCTGACAAAAGTCTTGTCGCTTAACCAAGTTGTAGGAACAACAAATAATAACTTGACTTGTAGTTAATCAGTTGGAATCAGAAATGGCTTATAAGAAAGGCAAAGGCCTCTAGATTATGCTTATTAGCATAAGTTTTGCGTCATTCATTGAGTTGTATCATTTAATTTTGCCTGGACAAAAGTCTTGTCGTATACAAAAATAATGTAGAAATTATACATATACTTTATTTAGAATACACAAACGTGCTACAATAACATCAGAACATAAAGTCATGGTGCCTTGAAAAAAAGAACTAATAATGTGAATGACTTCCGTGAGCTTGGAGGACTGCATCCATACGTCTTGGCAATGTATACCATGCCATCAGAGAAATGCTGCTGAAAAGTTTTTTTATGTGGCCAAAGATAGCAGGCCTAAAATACAGGTTTTCAAATTTGACATGAAAGACTGTGGAAATCTTATAACAATATTATTCATGCCTCACTTACCTGGTGTCTCACAACAGATTGTACAGTAATCAACAAAATATTGATTTTAACTGTGCTATATTTATACATGTATAGATAACAGTGGGGTGTTTAAGGGTGAAACACCACTGGCATTGCAGTTTAGTCCTAATATGTGCCTAATATGTGCACAAAACCAGGCCCTAGAGATTAAGGAGTGAAACTAATCTACTCACCTCTGGTGTGAGATTTGTTTGCCATCTAAGTCCATGCTTTTGCAGATCATTTATGAGTAAAGAAGGAAAGTGATAGCGGTGTTGAAGGTCTTCAGGGGAAGATATCTGTAATCCTGTCATAGTGAGAGAACAGAAGAGCTGAGATGAGCATCCCACTGGGAAGTTTGAGGACTAAGCACATTCATTAAACCACACATTGCGCTTACTGAGCTCGTGGCTGTGTGTGTGTGTGTGTGTGTGTGTGTATGCGTGTGTGTTTGCTCAATGGACTTATTACCTCACACTTATCCCTGGCCGACCAGGCCTCTGCCATCACACGTAACCATAGTAACGGTCCTCCACCACCTCAGCCTTCTTTTTCTCAATGTAAATGGACTGTGTACTTCAAAAGGGCCCTGGATCCACATCGGATGTCGGCATGGCTGGAAGAAAAGGCAACACACAAACAGTCATAATTCAACAACTAAGCAGTTCTGTCAGCGTTCATGTGATGTGCATGTGTATGTGCTTATGTAACTGTACATGCATGTGAGAGACTGACAGAAAGGTAGATTGAATGGGGGGGGGAATGCTATTGCGATGAAGCTCATGAATAGGATAATGAGGCTTGACAAGAGGCCTCATCTAATACTCAGAGCTATAACAGAGTGGAAGCTCTGGGGTCAAAACAGTTTTCCACAGATCCTTTACTCGTGGAAGTAATGAGTATATTAATCAGAAGACACATGCAAACGCGAACACACCTTTCTTCCTCACTCTCAGTCACGGTCCTCAAGAGGGGATGGTGGCTGTGTTGTCTGTCTCCATAACAGCACGCCTGGCTGGCAGCCAAACACGCATCTATCTGATCCATCTCTCTCTCTCTTTGTTCTGTCTGAAGTGAGAGCTGCCTCATTCAGCATCAGCTATCAGCTCTGGCACAAAGCATTACAGTTCAGAAACCTACAGACATCTATAGTTAAAGCCCTTATTATGGTAGATACCAATTTTGTTGTCAGTCTAAGACTTGTTTAACATTGAGGAATGCAGGTGTTAACACTGTTTCAGGCATTGTGAGGTAAAAAAGGCTGCAGTGTTGAGTTTTAAATATGGCATCTTACAGGACATTTTCTCATCTTAGAAAGTTAATTTGAAGTTCTAATAAGGAAATGTATAATAATAATAATAATAATAGTAAAAATGAATCAAACAGTACTGTTTGATTTAAAACGAATAAGAAGGCAAAAAAACCCTGCTATTTCTCTTTTCAAAAGCAATAGGATGGTTATTTATGAATTGTTTGTTCTACCAGTAAATTGAAGCAATACATTTGAGCAGCCTTCCAGAAGAGCTTATTAAAATATCAGTTAATTGTGCAGTAAATGTTTTCATTTTAGCAGCATGTATCTAATCACTGTCAACACAATGTAATTAAACTAGCTTATGGTTAATAAAAGATGGACTGTTTCATAATGACCATCTGTAACAGAGATCCACCTCACAAACTGTGCAATTCACTGAATCACATGCACGGCTGACTCTTGTTGATAAAAGGTTTTTGATGGTCTAGTTTCAGTTCAGCAGTTTATCAGTTGTTTTGAACCCATGCATCTTTACTCTGATTCCCACTTATTTCATGTAAAAGAAGGAGTAACTGAAGAAGAAATGTTTTTGCTGCTCTCTAGTGGACGACAGAGCTCCTCACACGTACACAGTAAACTGACATGGCATCATGGCTTCCCTGTGACGAAAAAAAAATTAAAGAGCTCCTCAGAAACCAGGTGGCAATGCTTATGATCCTAAATTAACCAATATTTTCAACAAATCTTGTATACAGAGGGCTCCTGGTACCACAATAATAGTATTTGCTATTAGATTTGTGAAATATTTAGTTTAATTTTCTATCTAACCTCTTCTGTGAACTTGTAACATCATCTGTAACAGGTGACAAGGCTAAAATGTCTACCATGCATTAAATTTCAACTGCAACTTTTTTTTTCTTCCACGTTTAGAGACTAATTCAGTAAACACTTAAATTTGGAGCAGTTTACCTGAACCCATTACAGTTTCCATGCATCCGCCTTTACAGAGCCATTGAAAATAGATTCTATAAACTTTTCATTGCAATTTGACATTTAATAAACCAATAAAAGTGTCCCAAAACTCCATGATTTTATGAAAGACAATATTACAAAACATTTCTGATAAACAGTAATTAACAGCAATTGTAGGGTTGATTTGAATAGTATTTCTGTAATGTGGTGGTGCTTTTAATCTGAGCACTGACAGAAACAACGAACCCAACTGATTCACACGCACGATACGACAAAGCCTGAATATATTTCGGGTCTTACTTGGTCTTACTTTACTTTCTGGGTCTTACTTTACTTTCTGAGCCACTGAGGTGGAACAGAAGACGGTTGCTTCAGAAGGCCTCAGATCAGGGGCGTAGCACACAAGGGGGGGGGGGATTCCACCACCCCCCACAGTCGGCATGCAGACGTATTCTCAAAGGCACGCCAGTGATGGTGCGCATCAGTGACAAGGGAACGAGGC
>JBBIGA010000002.1:17132174-17144289 GCA_037576975.1 Alestes dentex
GGAGGTCTCTCTCTCTCTCTCTCTCTCTCTCTCTCTCTCTCTCTCTCTCTCTCTCTCTCTCTCTCTCTCTCTCATTAGTGGGCAGGAGTCAGGGTTGCCTGAGACTGGGGAGGCAGGGTGCTCAGTGGGGGGGAGATGGCCCGGGCCCCTCACATCCCTGAGCAGCCCTACGCTCCTGCTCCTTCACTCTCCCTGGAAGCTCATTAGTAAGAGCACTGATGCATAAGAGCTAGTCATTAGCTGAGCTCTCTCTTTTTTCTCCTTTACCACCCCCCATGCCTCCATCTTTTCCTGTCTCTCTTCCTCTCTGCCTCCCAAGGTGGCAGGGCTGATCACTGAGACTGCTGGCATTGCAGCTTTAACGGACAGAAGAGGCCCACTCGTCCCCTCTATCTCCTCTCTCAGCTAGAGCTGTAATAAAATGGGCGTGCTGAGCGGCTTTGAGCTGTTCAGATGGAGTCTATCCAGAGTAAACATCAGTGCTTGACCAGGACTATAGCCATAGTCTGTCTGTCTCTCTCTCTCTCTCTCTCTCTCTCTCTCTTTCTCTCTCTCTCTCTCTCTCTCTGGATTTAAGCAAGGGTATTTGCACTAGCTGCAGACTGAAGCCCCTCAGTATCTGGTGACTGGCCAGGCTCAAGTTCTCAGTAAATAAGATCTCTCTTTTCCTTCCTTTCCTCTCTCATTCTCTCTTTTTTTCTCTCTCTCTCTCCCCTTCACTCTGCTTCAGGGGCTTCTGGGTAAATAACGTCTCTGGTGAGTGCACCATGCCTGTAAGCAGGGTGAGATCTGCATCAGTGTAAGCTACTAATCTCCTGAGGTTCCATCCATCCATTCATTCATACTTTATCCGTCCATCCGTCCAACAATCCATCTGTCTCTCTATCCATACCAATTCATGCACACACATACAACCAAAGGCAAACCAGATCCACATGCCTTTTTTACACACACACGTGAACACACACTCTCTAACACACAAACACACACACACACACACACACACACACACACACACAGACACACAGACACACACACACACACACACATACACTCTCACACTCTCACACATATACACACAGAGTCTCTTCTCCAGCCTGTGCAGTAGGCTGATTAATGCTAGCTGACTCTGCTCATGAACTTCCTTTGCTCTCAAAGTGCTAATAACAGTGTGAACATGTGTGTGTGTATATGTGTGTGCGTCGCCAAGCTCCAGCTCAGAGCCAGTCACTGAATTGATTTGCTCATTTATTTAAGGCAATATGAGTAAATTTGTCCAATAAGGCAGAGGGAACAGACCTTTTCCTGTTTGTATTACATCCACAGCCCATAATTACAGTTCCGCGGCCAAGTCTGGCTCCAGGAATCTCGACCGTGCTCTGGTGCAGGATATTACGCCTATCAAGTCATTCTGAGTATATACTGAATATAAGTGGCTTGAGAGGGTGGTTGCCTGACCGAATACAGCAGCACAAACAGCTTATAGCTGAGTTCCAATTGCATGGACCAAAACATCTCATCTACAGAAACAAATCCAAATCAGAATTTTTTTTGACCAAAATATATATACACTAAGTGCATGTATGTGTATACATTATAGACTCTAACCTGTCTGTGAAATAGACCAGCATAGGACAAAGATAAAAAGAAATCCAGCTATTGAATTCCCAAATACCAATAACACAGTAAAACAAGCTGGCAAACAATGCACCCCTAGTACTGACTGATGTACGGATAAGTTTAAAATTTTTGGAGTAATAGACAAACATGCATTCACAATCATACTACTAGAAATCTGGTAAATGCATATTTGCAGGACATGCATTTTTATGTTCACTGTTAACAATTACACTGTACTTACATATCAAGACTGATGTAAGTCCCAGTAAGACACAATCATCTTGAGTGGGATTTCCTTTAAGGTATGCATTGACTTTCTATTTCCTTTAGAACTGTGTTATTCCATCCTAGATGCTGAACATGACTGTCACCTTTTGAGCCCTGTATGTTTATTCTGCCTTTAACCCATTCACCAGTTCTTGATGTTAATTACAGGCTATCTATAGCAATTTAAATATGTTTAAAATGGACATGCATAAATAACATCTGACATATTTGGTAGCACCTTGATGTCATCATAAAGTGAAATACTGCAGTTATGATGCTATGTAATGGACTTCTTCTTGACTGACACGTATTGTGCAGCTCTATCTTGCATCACAGATTCTTTCTCTGAGTACAGCAGCAGATATACGCTATGTGGTTTATATAATTTCTCAATAATGAACCTCTTTACAACCTACATCTATTACATTATAGGGAGCATCAGAATGTAGTCATTTAGATGACCATTTTTAAGCATAGGAAAAACTTGGAACTACTTTAAAAATATCTTTCATCAGGAAATGTCTGCTTGACCTCTAATCTAAGATCAATCCAACCCTGATCTTACTCTATATAGTAGGTAAGTATGCAGTGCTAGTCAACATTACTGGTGTGCTTGTAGGTATATCATGTGTAATATCTTCTGAAGTATTTTAAAACGATTTAAATTTATACAACAAAGATGTCCATTTAACTCAATTTGTTTTATGATATTTGGTTGCTCTGTGCTCTAAGATAATTGTAAATAAATCACATAATGTGGGCAGCTGGTGGCTTAGTGGTTAGGGAGTTGTGATCTAAAGGCTGTGGGTTTAAATCCCAGGATTCCTAGTGGCACCACTGAGGTGCCCTTGAGCAAGGTACCATCCTGCGTTGCTGGCAGCCCACTGCTTCAATTGGTGAATGGTTTAAATTCAAAGAAAGAATTTCACATTGTTCACACTGTGTGCTGTGCTGTGCTTTACTTGACTTGACTTTAATTGTCTAAGAACTCTCGTTCAGTCAACATTTTCGTAGAAGTACTGTAGTTCCTCCTGGTGGTTAATATTTTAGTTGTGGGATCTTCTTCCTTGGAGGATTTCAACAGTTTCACGTGCCACAGACATCTTACTAATTTTGTGAAGCAGGGATGCCATACTCTTAGGGGAACTTGTGCCTTTGTGAGTTTTCCTGATCTTCTCTGACAACTATGCCATGACAACGTTTTTATTCCCACACATTTTCTGTGTTTCCGAGATATTGTATACATTATGCCAAAAAGCAACAGAACTATTGACCAGAACTCTGTATGCACACTGTGTCATTACAGTGGAGACGGAGCAGCTGCATAACTTCTTTCTTTGCCTCATTTACCAGTTTATAAGTTGCTTTAGCAATCCATGTGGTCTAAACAAGGACTCAAGGGACATTTTTATGACAAATGCAGGGAGAGACTGACTTGATAAATTTGCTCAGCATCCTTTCTCCAGTCACAAAATCTGAATCACATCCAGCTGTTCACTTGTGATCAGATCACTTGAGACGGATGTAAATAACAAGTATAAACAGAACGTTAGTGAGATCAGGTACTGATGTTGGATGATGTCAAATGTCACTCCAGCTCATTCCAGAGTTATTGGATGAAGCACCATCCCTCCGAAGAAAACAGTTCCATTGCTCCACAGCATTTGGCAGCTTCAGATCGTCCCATTCTATTAGCAGTGCTGTTTTATGCAGCTGTGTGCTCAGTCAGTCTGTCAGCAATGTGTGCATTTTAAAACAACCAAATTGACTAATTTAAAGGGCTTTCTGTAAACTTTTGGGCCACTGGTGACTTGGTGGTTAGGGATCTGCCCTTGCAATCGGAAGGTCACATTTAGTGTATAGTATACTTTAAAGATCCCCAAGAGAAACATGGGTGCAACAGTAGCTGAAGAACATGAGATAATAAATACCCAGGATTGTTATTACTACTATCATTATCGTTATCAGTGAAGTCAAGTCACTTCATCTCATAACGTGTCCACAGTAAAATCATTTCAGTTTGGTTGTCTGGGATTTGAGTTAGAGATGAGGTGCTCGATTTGATCAAGGATCCATTTGCTTGTTTCTTTGCTGTCCAAGGTTCTCTCAAAACTCTCTGCCAATACCGAAGTTCAAACGCATCAATAGTTTTCCTGACTGTTTTTAGTCCAGCTTTCACAGAAAATACAATAGGATTGACAGATGTATTTTGAGGTGATCTTTCTTTGTAGAAACATACTTGAAACTCTTTTCAAGCTCCTTCATCCTCGTTCTACCAAGTGCCAATCTGTGTCATATTTTTTGACTGCTGGATCCTTTGTTGTTAATAGCTGTTTCAACTGGATACAAGCTGTCCACCACTTCTACCTCTTTACTTTTCCTTATAAATGCCTATAGGCCTTTCTGATTTTCCAATATGAGTGTAGTATCATCTGCACATTCAAAAATATTGATGTTTCTTCCACTAATCTTGAATCAATCATCGTCCTACAGCTTCTCGTATATTTACACATCACAAACAGTGCAAAGACATCAGTGCACAAACAAGAGAAAGTCCAGAAGACAACACGACACATTCTGCATGTGGAATATTAGTTCGGCAATGAAAGAGCTTTGTCTTAAGGCTTGCCTTCTCTCTGAGGACTAGAATCTATAAAGGTGGAGTAATGATGATGATCCTAGATCTGCTGTGTCTTCTGGTTATGAAAAGTCTCAAACAGATAGGTTTCATATACAGCCAGGAGATTAAACAACTTCATTTCACCTGTTTGAATTCTTTTCCACTCACAGAGGAGCCTTAGCTTTGGTTTAATTAAATGTGTTGTTTGTCATTATGGATTAATAATCACATGTTGGTGCTGTAGTTTTTCTTGCACTGGTTTTGTTTTGTAGTGTTTGTGTGTGAGTGTGTTGGTGAGAGGGAGAGAGAGGGAGAGAGGGAAAGAGAGAGAAAGAGAGAGCACTGGGCTTTAATTTGTGCTGGTGGAAGCTTTATTCTATAAGGCAGAAGAACTGCTCATCACAGACGTCTAATAGGATAATAGTCACAGCTTTCAAGTGGCCAGTAAAAATAGTTTTGTTGAGCTATTGTCAGGGCTTGCAGATTCAACCTCAATCAACTTAATGCTGTGTGGTGCCATCCAGGCAGAGAACTCTCATGCCAATTAAAGCAGCTTCTGGGTTCTGGTGCCTCCCGCTGGTAGATTCCCATCCACTGCTGATTGTTTTTGGCCACAGAAGCCCAGACTCCTCGTTAAGGGCACAGCAGCTGGCTTGTAGGGGCTGGGCCTGTTACTGTGTGTGTGTGTGTGTGTGTGTGTGTGTGTGTGTGTGGATTGTCAGCAATTAGCCGAAGCATGGAGGCAGTGAGGTGATGGGATGGGGCATGGCCATTACCATGCATGAGCCGGTGTGGGCCTACATACGGCCCCAGAGCCCTGACAATGTTTGTTAACCCTGGAGGTCAGAGCTGATTCACTTCCGTTGACAGAAAACAAGATTTATGTAACTCTGATCGATACCATCACTTGTACTCTCACTGGAATGAATGGGTGTCTCTCTCTATCAGCTTAGCGTGACACTAATGTGTGTGTGTGTGTGTATTTAGGCATTTCTACGTGGCTTCATCCCTCCCTAATGTAGGCGAAGATGAATCTTTAGGAGGCGGAGGCGCTGAGAGACGAGTTGGCCTTAATTTGTCTGAGGAGGCATACGGACATGGCAGGGCCACTGGTGCTGTTGTTGTGTGCGTGATGGCCGATCAGTCTTCTCGCTCCTGTGCGCTCTTTTATCAGCAGTGCGACGTGCCTCAGCCTTTGAGAAAAGAATCAGTAATCAGGAGGACTAATGGCAGTGCTGCTCTCTGCAACTGTGCGCGGTAAATTAGAGCGAGTGTCACTCGCGGATTGCAGCGCTGCCACTGCACTTCATGGCATGAGCGTTCCTCTGGCATAGGCTTCTTTATGCGCCGGACCTGCGCCTGTGATTTCATTAACACCACTTGTCAGCCAAACACAATGGGGCACACACCTGGCAGTGTGTTAGCACAAATGGACACAGACAAATAGGCTACATGCACGCACACACACACACACGCGCGCACACACACACACAGAGTACTGTACATTACAAACAAAAACCACATGCTGCCCTCCATGCGCTGGTGTACAATAATGTACAATGTGTTTAATTTCCTCCACGCTCAGCACAGGGGAAATTGGAGCATGTGCTGACAGACGCGTGCTATTCTCCATGTATTGAACAGGCGACACAATGGGAGAATGCAGCCTCATGCCAAACTCTATTCTAAAGGGTCTGCTCTCCAATTGATTAGAAAGCTTGTGAAACAAACGCTGGAGACAGAAGAGGGAGCACGGTGCTGGTAACAGCTTGGCATGGTGCCAGAGGCAGCGCTGGTGCACTGTTGGCTCAACACTCTGCCAACACTGTGGTGACAGGAGTGAATGGGACGTGCAGGATGATGCCTCAGAGTCATCCTCTCTCCCAGAGTACACAGCCCGTGCCAAGCCGTCTGAGCTCTTGACAGACATGCCAAAGACCAGAGAGTTGGCTTTGTCTCTTCTGTGTCTGCACCAAGCCAGATTCAGGCTGGCACTCAGCTGCAGAAACACCTGGGTGTGTGAAGGACTTTAAGATATGCTTTCTATTAGTGACTCACTGGGATCTGACACTCAACTGGGGTATCTCTCGGCCTCAGAATCAATCAATCAATTACTGCGTGTGCTGAGCTGCATTACTAACCTAGTGTTAGGAATTCCCAAAGGTGTCACATACCTATTGGTTTGCAGTAAAATCAGCCTATCCTACCAGACCTCTTTCACTCTTGCTGATGTTATTTACAGATGTAACTAAATTAAACTTAGTCATGTTATTTGTATAGCTCCTGGCATCATGTATTTGCATATTGTTTTACCTGTTCTACCCACCTTTGTGTTGTTTCCCCCTGGCCTACATGTCTTTAAGCTTGCATCTGTCTAGCCTCATTGCTAAACCACCTAGTCTCATTGTTGCAGGCTGTCAGAGTGAGTTACCTTGTTCCTTCCTTGCTCAGCTTGTTTCTATCATGGCTCATGTGGATCTTCAACCCACACCTCCTGTTGCTTCTTTAACTTTAACTAAGTGAACATGATCATATTAAGTTGAAAAATGGAGGAACACAAAAAAATGTCCCATCCATGTAACCATAATTTACTAAAATCAAATCAAAGTTGTGTCAAACTACTTGACTAAATTCAGTGTTTGTTTGCTTGTGAGTTTTTAAGGACATACTCATTGTTTCACAGAAAGACTGTACTGCAGCTTTTAATTAAAGTGAGAGCAAGCTGACAAACTGGATTGAAATGTCAGAACAAAAATCTAAAAGTCTGTTCTAAAAATGCTCTTTACTTTTAATGTAACCCAATATGTCATATAAGTCATTTTTCAACACAATGTAAATGACAGCTGACATTATCAAGTGATGTGAAAAAGTAAGAAATCTGACAGTGATATTAATATTAACATGGTAGCCAATACTTACCAGGAGCAGCCCTCCACTAATTTTCCACTTACATGTGTATTTAAGTGAGTTAAAAGTTTTTGTCTATCTCTTCTTGTTTCCAGGGACATATCCAATTTTAGAGAAGGGGCCCAAGTGTGAAACAGAATCTATAATCAATTGTTATTTGTGGGTAATTTAATAATAAATGTCAATACATATGATGTCAAAGGGGTGGTGGTGGCCTGGTGGGTAGGATACTTGCTTCTGGACCAAGAGGTCAGGGGTTCAAATCCTACCTTTGGCATACCACCACTGGGTTCCTGAGCAGGACCCTAAACCCCAAGTTGCTCCAGGGAGACTGTCCCCTGTAGTTAAGGAATAGAAGTCGCTTTGGATAAAAGCGTCTGATAAATGCCATTAATGTAAATGTAAATATATGCTGTACATTACTGTAAGTATGTATGTGACATCATTTAGGAGACACTCAAAACTGAAAGTCATCTACAACAGTACATAGATATTGCAATTCCTAAAAATAAAGAAAAGGAACATGATGACCACAGCAACTAACTAACTAATAATGTTTAATAAAGTTTAACATTATTTAACAATGAAACTGAAGGTGTACAACAAAACAACAAATCATGTAATATCCTTGTCTCTGGATCTGAAAAAGACCAGTGTAACTCTTAGATTGGAACAGACTCCAGCATTATGTGTATTTATTGTGAAACATGTTTTAATTTGCAGGCAGTGTTACACTGTTTCTGGTTACACAGGCTAAGCGCGTGCAGAGGAGTGAAGATTTGGAATATTGGACAATACCCAAGCCTATCCATGACTGGCAATCTAATAATTCATCTTTCTTCTCTCAAAATCACTCATCTCTTAAACCTCCACCCCCCAACACATAATGTTGCCTGTCTCAAGCGAATATACTTTTTTTAAGTGACTTTGCTGCAGGATTTTACTGCAGGATTCTGGTTGCAGATCAAGAACCTAAATGTAAAAAAGAAAGAAAATAAAACTTTTGTAAAAAAGCAATAAATTGTCTGAAGAGTGTCGTGATCACTGCTTCAGTAAAGTGGTGACCTGAATTCATGCGATGTACTCTCTGTCTAATCAAGGGAATTTAAAACATAATGCTACGCACATTGATGCATGCACCAAGATATTAGTTGATTAACAATCAGCCATCATCCATTAGAGGCTACAACTTTAACAGACAAAGATTACTCTCTGACCGTCAATTTAATCACACATTACATCTGTGACAGAGAATGTGATACAAATGAATCACACAGCACTTAAAATATTGATTGCACGTATTAGCCCTGGGGTCACAATGGGAACTGAAGCACAACTCAGGGCTCTGAGAGGCCAGCGGCACTCTGTAATGGGGGCCAGACACAAACACTTTCTGACTACACTTGAGTTTGCAATCTATGATTAGTGGCCACTTCAAAGTGTGTGCATGCTTCTGAGCGCTCGCTCTCTCTCTCTTTCTCTCTCTCTCTCTCTCTTTCTCTCTCTCTCTCTCTCCCGTTGTGGCCAGTAAAGTTTGGTGATTGGATAAATAGTACTAGATTACTGTGCTAGAAAATGAAAGCATATGCACAATTTGCATTTTAATGAGCTAGTGAGCACTGTAAATAAATAGCAGTGGAAACACTGCGGTTCGCCTCCCATAAACAACAGCAGCTT
Source organism: Alestes dentex (assembly GCA_037576975.1). Lineage (NCBI taxonomy): Eukaryota > Metazoa > Chordata > Actinopteri > Characiformes > Alestidae > Alestes > Alestes dentex. The sequence continues at coordinate 17,141,266 of JBBIGA010000002.1, forward strand.
GGGTCTGTCATTGTTACCAAGCAGCCTTTTCATTATAGCAGATGTATTGTTGTGCATATACTATAAATGTATTTAAACTAACAGTGTTATCTGTTTTTCTAATAGGAGGCAGTGCAGGAGGGGTAGACGCTGCGGTAACTGCAGCAGGTAGACTAGAGTTCAGACTCGCTCATTGTTTCAGCAACATGTTTCTGTTCATTTGGAAGATGTCATGCGTCAATAAGCCATGCATGAAATTAATGCATGGTGAACAACACGTGCCGTGTGCCTAAGAAACTGTTGTTCAATTAAATGAAAACGAATGGCATCCCATACAACAAAGGATATCAGTGCATACATTTACTGACACTCAACCATGATGTCCCTAATTCGCTGGTACTTCATGGTATGCAATTTAGTTAATACATTTTCACTTGCTCTTTAAAACACTTGCACATTCATATTTGCCATCCTAATCTCTATGACAGAAGTCATTAATTATGGTCGTCAGATGATCTTTGTTTCTTCACAACATTTCTGATTAAAATTTCACACATTGCAACGATGTGCGCCAGAGCCACAAGCTGTGAAATGTCCCTCTGCAGTCAGTGAACTTGAATTCTTATTCTTCAGAGATTCCTCAAGCATGAAAAAGATGACTTGCGATCCGCGACAGTCAAATCAAAGCTCTTAAGTGGCTAAGGAAAAGCTTTATTTACATGCTGATGGTAATATATCTCTGCTAGGCGTTCATTAAAATATTGTGCAAATGAGGGAACAACAAAGCAATAGCTTCTCTCCTTATACATGGGTTCAAATTTCATATTTGGGGAGTTTAATTAAGCAATAGATTATGTTTTGAAGGGAGTGTTGGGCCTAATGAATCCCACGAGACGACCGATAAACACTGCAATAGTATCAAAGCATTGGTCTCTTTAATGGATGGGGAAATTATGGATGTAAATGGACTTGAGCTTTTCTTTCCAGTGCTCGTGGGAATGTTTACCAGATAAAGATGACACTTATGTAACCTGCATTATACATGTTTTACTTATTTATTTATTTGGTGATTATTTTTAAGATGCAGATGCTATTTTAGGCTACTAATGACATGTTCAAGGACGAACGCTGATGAAGTTGTATAGCACATCACGCTGCAAAAAGAAAAAAAAAAAAGAAGTGCAAAGCTAAGTAAAGTAATTTTGATGGGCCTACTTTATTTGACTCCTAAAACTCCCTGAACTCTATCCATACAGGTCCAGTGGCCAATCTATCTTGCATGGCTGCATTTTAACAGAAAGGCTACACAAATGCAAACCAAATACAGTGCCATGATCAAGTTAAGCCATTGTATGATGCAAAAATAATCCACAATGATCCAAGTAATTTCCCTGTCCCTGCACAAAGTACTACGCTTCATTAGGGGGATTTGGAGTAAAAGCCCTCATTTTGTACAGATGCTAAAGGCTTCATCAAAACCCAACCCACTGTACTGTGACTAATATTTTCTTGACTGCACCTTTACCAAACAGAACAATAAGGTCCACACCTCAGTTTGAATCCATCCTGCAATTTCTGAAACAGTGGAGTCAGTGAACCCTGCAGCACAGTGTGATGGAAGTGTGCAGTACGTGCCTCACATCCAGCCCTCTCAGACGTGAACGTTGTTTATCCCTGTAATGTCCAGTTGATTGTGAATCTCCCCAAGCCTCTGCAGCACCTGCTGTGCTCAGCAGAGTGAAGAAGCCAGGGCCAGTTGAGTGGTGGTCAGTAGCTGTCAATCACTGCGGCAGGGATCAGCTAGCTGCCGCCCGTCTGCAGCTCTAGGTGAGACCGCTGGCTCTCCCCGCTCTGCTTGGGCTGGATATGATATGGTTGAAACGTTCCTAATGGATTTGGGCTGAAGTTTGTGGATTTTGATATCTTCAGATATTGATGAAATCATTGCTTGACAAATGGTATAAAAATAAATGTAGCTATCCCACTCATTTTTGACAATCATTCTGGATTTGTTTTTGTGCTAGCCATAGACATTTTCATATTTTCCCTTTTTTGCCAGCCAAAGGGGTTGATTTTCTCTGGATCGGGCCTGGCAGGTGTGTTCTAACTGCATTTCTGAGGTGTTCATGCTGCTGGGTAGACCGTGTGAAATGTGCTGCCTGCACACAGGGTTCATAAGCAGGAGGGAGAGAGAACCCAGAAAAGTGAATTGAGGCAATCTATTCTCTCCCCGCTGTGGCCCCACAACCAGCAAACTCTCAGCCGGTGAAAACACACGCACACACACGCGTAACCTAAACGTATGACCATGTTTTTCTTTCCCTTCTCTCTCTCTCTCTCTCTCTCTTTCTCTCTCTCTCTCTCTCTGCCTCACACAACACTCGCACAGCCTCAACATTACAATGTTTTTTTTCCCCCTTGTCTCTCTCTCAACACACGCACACACTCTCTCAAACAAACAGTGCGCACTCTCGCTCACACCCGGCAACAAACACATTGATTACCTCATCTGTACAGAGATGGAAAGCCACTAGCTGCTATTTACTTGATCGGAGGTAAACAGAGCAGCTGACAGTAGACTTGTCCTGTGTGTTTCGTTTGTGTGCTGCCCTCTCCGCCGCCGTTCCCTGACCCCTGCCTTCATCTAATTTCCACCATCACATTCAGATCAGACGGCCAGCGGTCAGCCTCATTAGAGCCAATGTTTTAAATCACCTCTCGTGTGGCTGTGCAGCGGCCCGCACCCGCTCTCTCCTGAATCATCAGCATTTAGATTTGGCTCTGGTGATTGCAGCTGCTGGTGGTAATACATTAAGGGACTGAGACGGCTGGTCGCGCCGGGATGAAAGCACCTTTCCCCATTTGCACTAAGTTTCACTGCACATTCTTAGGCATGTAGCCCCCTAATTAGGGCAATGGTTTTGGCTGTTGTCATATTCATTTGGGGCAATTTAGCTTGTGTTGTACAACACGGAGGTTTCATAGAGTGTGTGTGTGTGTGTGTGTGTGTGTGTGTGTGTGTGTGTGTGTGTATGTGTATGTGTA
>JBBIGA010000002.1:17144389-17157238 GCA_037576975.1 Alestes dentex
TATATATATAAAGAGAGAAAAAGAGAGAAGGGGAGAGATAGACAGCGAAATGTTAAATGATGTCACGGAACTGGGGAATTTAAAGGACTGATTCTACTTTGGTTTGAGGCAGAAAAAGAGCAGGGCTCATTTTAAGCCTTCCAGGCTCTGGAACCAATAGGGACAGCTCTCAGCCTGTGCTTCAGACGACAAACGCAGACATTCAATTTGAGATGATCGACTCAACATACTAAATGAGATATTATGAAAATAGTCATTCAGCCGGCGAAATGGCAACGTTAAAGAAACAGAAAAAAAGATCCATCCATGGAGTCTGGAATGAATCTTAGGCAGTTGGATGTTCAGTTAAGTCATTTTAGCATGCTGAGGTCCATTTCAAGCATTAGTTTCATTTATATAATGTATATACAGTACTCTCTTGAATTATGAAGTTCCCCTTAATGTGTATAAAATGTTGTCTTTACTCAGCAAATTATAAAAATACATGTATTCCACATGAGCACATTACCACAAGAAAATGGCTACATTAATTTTATACCACAAAACGTGTTGTTATTATTGGCACCGCACATTTAGCTTTTTGTGCAACACCCGTTTTCCAAAAGAGCTGCACTAAGGTGTCTCCTGTAATGTTTGACCATTTGTCAATACAGAATCTCTCCAGATCTTGTGGAGTCTCTTGTGCACTTTCTTCTTGAGCTCAACCTACAGCGTTTAAGTTGGATTTAAGCCGGGGTGCTTGGATGGCCATGGTAAAAGCTTGATTTTGTGTTCACTTAACATTGTTGAATGAATTTTGATTAGTTAGGATTAGGGTTTTTAATTGTGTCTGGAGTGAAAGAGCTGCATTTTGTTTGACTTGAAAAAACTTGAAAAACTTGTTTGTGGCAAAAAGAAAAGGAAGGCTTCTTTCTTGCACACCTTCCAGTTTGTTGGCATTGAGGTGACAATTTATGGTGGATTTGGAGGCATAGTAACCCCAGGGTGCTACCAAACTTTGTAACTCTGAAACTGTGAGATTCTGAGATTTTTGTACATATCTGACCATGCTCCTCGCTGTGGCTGCTGACAGTATCACCCTGCATTCTTTTCCAGGCTGGTTCAAAGTAGTCTTGAATTTCTTTAGCTTCCTACTGATTGCCTCTGAGTTGACCAGCTAATTTTTTAATCAATTTCTTGATTAGTCCAAGTCAACACACCTTTGGCTTATTGTAATGGAAAGCTTTTGCATCTTTCCCATGGTGATGGATAACTAAGGGATTTGGGCCCTGTGTCACCTCATTTCTTTATCTTAAGGTGGGGTCCAAAAGTTTTGCCATCCTCTCCATTTCTGATATCAAAAATATATACATCAAGAGAACTAGGAAAAAGAAAAAAAGAAAGAAAGAAAAAAAGGAAAACAACACTTGCATAAAATAAACAGCTATTTCAATAACTCCTATTATTAATAAAGTGGGAGGTAACTGGGAATCACTTTATAAAGAATGTGTCTGTTTTCATTTGTAACCTTGCTGTTATATTTTCCATATAGCAAACCTCCTTAACCTTCTCCTTCCATTGCAATACAGTGAGAACCATTAAAAAATATATATTTTTCACTTTTTTAATGACTAAACTCACTTCAAATGAAGGGTAAAATGTTCAGATAATAACTGATAAAGAGAATTTCATAAGCCTTCTCAATCATTTTCACAGGTGTAACGTGTTGCAGGGAGGACTAGGAGTGAACACACTTGCAAGCGATGACTTTATTCATGGAACATTAATAGACTCAGGACTGGGAACATACTACAGTCTACATCTAAACAGGCTGGGTAGCATCAAGGTAGTGCGACAGAGGGAACAGAGACTAGCGGCTATTTAAAATGGGCCACAACTGTGTAGGGAAGAGTTATTAAGACACAGGTAAGCACACTGAACACAGGGCAGGACAAATGCCGAGCTGGAAACCAAAACAAATACCCATGTGGCACCAGCGAAAACAAAAGCAAGCAGGGGCAAAACAGTACAACATGTGACAACAGGATGCCAGTCCTTCTGAAGGGTACTGTATGTATATTTTACTCTTCATGTGTATAGTTTAGTTTGAATTCCTTCTTGGTCTTTTGATTTATTCTGCACTTTGAGCACAGTGCACATGTACTGCATAAATAGTGTAACTGTGTAGTTTTCAATGACGGATATGTAGACTGAACACAAAGGTAGACCAAAAGGTACTAACTCTATATAAGAAGATATGGACAACAGTCGATCAGTGTCAATATCTGCAGCTTGAGAGAAAGAGATATCAAGTCCATGTCCAGATGAGCTTCCCCATGCTACCCCCAACCCCCCAAGACACACACACAAACTCTCTCTCTCTCTCTCTCTCTCTCTCTCTCAGAGGGCCTAAGGGCTGGGAGGGCCTCAGAGCCTCATGGGGGTGTTGAGGGGAGAATTATGGAGAGTAGGCTTCCCCCAGCTTGCTGCCTCGGGCTTGGCCGGTGCCTTCTACCGGTGCCAGCAGCCCATGGAGCAACCCACCAAGCAGCCAGAGAGCAAAGAGGCACTGGGGACTCCTCTAATTGTCCATGCTCTCGGCAGCTCTTGAGCATCGCAGCATGAAACGCGGACCCCCCCCAACACCCCACACAGTCCTCCTCCTGATATCCCAGTCCCACAGCAGGCCTGCTCTTCCTCTCCTCTTTCTTCTCTTTCACTCTCTCTTTCTCTCTTGCTCCCCCACCCCCTAAAAGAGAGAGACCGTTTGGTTTGAGGTTCTTAGGGACCAGAGCCCATAAGTCCACCTGGAGATAGTGGAGAAGAGCCCAGAAATACTGCAATCAATATGGCGGCGTGCCAGTGCCATCTCAGAATAACAAGGTCAGACCTTCTCCATGCTACTGCAGCTTCTGCTCAGTGTACGGCCCATAGGAGAACATTTCCATACCTCACTTTCTTTTCTTTTCCTCTTTTTTTCAGTTTTCCTTCAAACTTGCAATATGTTGTTTCAAATTAATGGAACACGGTAATGAAAACCTAATGAAACCCTCTACCAGCAAGAAATTGAACAAATAAGGCATTTGGACACACAAGTTCTCTTAGTGTTTACATTTGATGGACTTTGATGTACTTATATTGGATTTACTTTACGTGTTTTTAATTACACTGATTATGTAAAAATAGTGGGCAAATCTGAAGTTTTCCTTGGGTACTGTTTGGTTTGAAGGTATCTCGCCCTTGTTGTGTTTTAAATTATAATTAAGTCCAAAACCTTATCTCAAATCCAATGATTTCATGTTGTAACTTTATACATGGTAGTTTTTAAAGGCATTAAACATCTGGTTCCTTTCACCATTGCTGTGAACAATTCTGCAATGGCACATTTCACTGTTTCACATTACACCACTGTGACTTTAACATCTTAGCTATTTAATTATGCAGATTCTAAATAATACAGAATTATGCAAAAACTGTAAAATTCTCCTTTAAACTGAATGGCCTGTAAATGGCCCTTATATTCTTCACTCTCATATTAGATGTTAGTTTCATTTCATCTACATCTCAGACTCATAGGAGTAACCAAATCAGTAATATTCCCTGAATGGTAGGCCTGCAGTGTAGGAAGTTAACATAGAAGGATATGCATTATGTGTCTGTGTGTTTGTGTGTGTATCTGTGAGACAGAGAGAACATTTCTGATATAGGTAGCGTGTGTTGGGTTGGGTGCAGGGCAAGATGAGGGTTGATATGACCACTCATATTAAAACTTTAAAGCATCCAAGAGGCTCCCTTCCCAACTTGGGACTTCACCCTCAACCGGGAGACTACTGGTGAAGTGGAGCTTTGAGAAATATCACAAATATCACTGCATTCATACTCACTCCACACACACAAACAAACGGAAGCTGGTTTGTGTGCTGACATGGTGCTCTATTGCAGCTCTGCTCAGTAGAGATTGTGTGCACTGATCTGAGACTATTTCATGAATAGTCAGTACATCAGCAGGAGCACAACCCATTGTTTCTCAGCACTGCAACCCCCCCTTAGTGATTTATTTATTATATCACCAATCATACTCAGGGATATGGGGCTGTGAGGGTCAGCTTGCTGTGGCCACATCAATGTGTGTTTGAATATGAGTGGGTGTACATGTGTGTGTGTTTGATCAGTGATGCACGTTAATTTGGAGTAGTTCGAAGCAGCTTGAAAATGAAGAAAGGTGAGGAGCGACCGTCTTTGAAGCACATACAACTATTGAGGGGGCAAAGCTAGAAATGAGCATGTGTGTTGTGTGTCTTTACTTTCTAAGTGTTTACTATCATGATTTTTTCATTTGCTTTGATTTTTTGAAGGTTGACTCTATGTTGTGCACCACTGTTGCTTAATACTGGGCTTCACCTGTTTTACTTATATTCTCATACGCTGGTCTTCATTTGGAAAAGCTGTGTCCAGTCAACAAGTATGCTATAGCTGCAAATCATGCTGAAATCGCATTGCCAGTGTTCAAAATACAAGCTCATGGTGAATATTTTATTTTATTTAACCATTGTTTGATCAGGGTGCTCAGTTAAACTCCACTGAACGTGAATTAATAACAAGATAATGATTAATTTCAAATATGAGCACAAACTTAACAGAGAGACTGACTTGTAAGGTATTCTAGTCTGAAATATGTGTTGAAAATGTAGAGGGGAACCCTTAGGGCTTAGCGATTTCAGGGAACTAAAAAAAAATTCATTTTTATTCAATATAATCATGTATGATTTATATGAATTAAACAGTGGCAGGCCTATGCCCAGACTCTAGAAGTCACTCTAGAAATGCTTCATACAAGGTCAAATAAGATGGCCAAAAACTATAAATGTGCAAGGCTGTTAGCTTACTGCTAACTTACTACTAGAGTCCCATACAGATACCATGAGAAATGAGCCTTATCATCGATCTGTTTTTCAGTCATTTGCAGGGTAAATGGAAGGCCTAATTGTAATAGTCACATTTCACCACTGTAAAAATGTAATCTTTAACCTAATGACCTCCACAGCCTACTTCAGGTAGGTAGTGGCAAAGGAAAATGCTTGAAACCCACAAGACAAAACTTACATAATGTACACAAGCTCACAAGGTCATTTGAAGCTCTGTTTACAGTCACAGGAACTATTCACCTAATGTAGCGATACTTCAGGTAGGTTGTGGAGGTGACACTGTGTCCTTGTCATCTTCGTCGTCTTGTCTTGTCATCAAACTCTTCAATATGTCAATAATCTGATGAATATTAATTCCCATTTACTGTAGTGAAATACACTTTCCATTTCTGCATCTTGATGTACTTTGTTATTCCCCAGCTCTGAAAATAAGTGTTTCTTCATTCCACGATTAACGCCTGCCAAACAAAGATCATAGAACTGGAACGCCAAAAGGAATGCTACCAAAATTAGATTACTGAGAATATTTCAAATTTTAGAGTAGTTCTAAAACATGGATTTTTTTCCTCAAAGTTTGAGCTCTCTGAAAGTGTGAGTGAGGATACAGTTCAAACCGAGGTCTGTTGGAGTTCGGGTGCCTTTGCTGTCACCACTGATCCCTAGAGAGGCTCTCCCACACCGGAGGCCCTGAATAGCTGACACCAACCCAAATTAGACAGCCCATATCTTCTCATACTGCACTTATTGTCAGACTCCTTTTTAAAAAAACGACACAGTAGCTAAAATACAACAGGCTCCGATTGCTGGTCATGCCAGACGAAGGCCAGGAAGAGGACAAGCAGACAATACCCACTAACTGCTGTGTGACAGGCTAATTATTGGCTTACTGTTGTAAAATTCTCTCTACATAGGTCACTTCGACAGTGTAATTAAAAATGCATTACAGAATCTTTTTATTGAAGCAATTAAATCAAAAAAGCAAAAAGTAATTAAGCTTGGAGGTAATGATAGTGTTAGTCAACAGCATTTATTGCGGAGATGAGTGGTGTTTGCCTTGCCTCTTAATGCGTTCTGTGGCCGTATTTACAGGCAGCGATTTGATGAATGTGTCACGCAAGCTTTCAGTAAGAGCCAATTATGTTGATAATGTCAAATTTTGAGCAAAATTAGTTCTACAGCCGTATTGTCATCCAGGAGGTAATTGTGAGCAGACTCTGAGCGCGATTCCCATCACCAGTGTACTTCACTACATTACGCCATTTAAAGATACTGTAGCACAATTTGTGCCACCCAGTTTATAATTACATTAAATTGCTCGCCTTATCAGCGCTTAAAGAGTTAGGATTATCAGAGACTGCACTGTATGGGCTATGCCAAGTTCCTCCCAGACTCTTGCGCGCAGCCTGCACAAAGAACAGAAGAAGAGAGAAGATAATATTCTGAGGTTAAAAACCACAATTTCCTCTTTAAAGAGGGTCTCCAGTTAAAGGAGCCATCATATTAAAACAGCCAAGCTTTGTGAAGTAAAGCAGCCAGGCTCCAGACATATTAAGATCCACTTGACTTTGAGTGCAGCTGATTTCTCATGTCAATGTATACATGAAGTTGACGCATCGTCCCCATGCATCTCCCCCCCAGTTGTGTCAGGTAACTGAATTCAGATGATATGGTAATGGCTGTGGGTGGAGGGGGGCTGGCTGTCCTAGTTAGCATATGGAACAACTGCAAACCTAGACCCTAATTAAAATTCTACGCGCACATTTATGAACAGCACAATAATAATTTAATTGTCAGAAAAAAAGGTCTATTAGGGTCAAATTTGTAGCTTCAAGGAGGAGGTAATAACCCCAGCTAAGATGAAGGTGGCAACAAAAGACCAGCCTATGCACCTTTTAATCTAAACCCATCACAATGTCACATGCCAGAACGTTTTGAAAAGAAAAGCATTAAATAATGTAGTCAAACTATAATGATGCAGTTCTACTGTCCACTGGAGAGAAACATGTCTGTGTTTGTGTCCTTGAGGGAAGCTTGTAAGAATATAATATTCTACAGACATAAAGTGGCCTGAGGCTGCTGTCCACTACACAGAGACAAATCCTGATCCCTGTGTTTACAATCAGCCCTATCAGTAATAGCACTTTTATCCTACAGTCTACATTGCACAATACCACAGGTGCTTAACGCAGCCGCTACACTGCTACAGGGGAGGAAAAATAGCACCAGAAACCTTTCTCCACTCTGTAAATTCATGAGCATCAATTGGCCAAATATTTTCTAAGAATTGTCTTGGCTTCATTGATGCATCTGTGTGCATGGAGGCATGCCCTGCATTATAAATATGTGAAAACAGTAAAACATTTCTTCACAGCTGCATGTTTTATGTACTAAAAAAAAACACAAAGAATACCAAAAAGTACAATTTAAAGGTTTAATCAAGCATGTGGAATAGAGACATTACACTGATGTGGTAAAAGGACAATACAACCACATAGTATACAGAGGATGTTGCAAAAGTAGAGCATCCTGCATTATATACAAAGCATTCTGTACAAATACAGTAATGCATTACATACAAAACACTGCATAAACAGTAGTAAATAGCATGTAGAGAAAGAGGTGTAGCCAGAGCATACTAGTTAAACAGTACTTTGTTACAGAGCATTCTGCATAGACCTAATGCTGTATTACAGAGAGAACTGCGCTGTGTTACAGAGCACACAGCAAAAACACAGTGCTGGGTTAAAGAGCATGCTACACAAACAGATCTTACTGCAAGGTTCATTCTGCTCTGGTACGTTTACCGTAATGGGCTTTTACAGATTATTCATAATAAACTATAAATGAATGCATATTCTATTAGGCCTGGCTGTACATGGATATCTTGGCCTTCATTTTTGTTTTCTCTACATTGCATTAAACGTGTAAAATATGAAACATAACAGTGGATTCCAGGTTCGGTGCTGTTTTTTACCTTATAGAGCTTGTGACCGACCACACTGCAGCATTCTCTCATCTGTGTGAGCTGGTTTATTTGTCTGGAGGAGGGTTAGTCACCTTACGCAGGCACATAAAACAACAGTTCTCTGATTTTCCTTTTGTTCCCACTCTTTTGTCTTGTCATTGAGATTGTGAACAGCAGAGGGCAGCTTAAATACATACATATGCACTTCCTAACGTCATCCCCACTCCAAAGCTTGGCCTTCTTCACATGCCCAAGTTGGCCCAGGGCTAGAGCTGCCCCTGCTGAAAGCCTAACAGCAACAGGCAAACAGTGTGACTGGCGTTAACAACCCACCGACAGAGCGAGGAGTCAGCTATAAGGGATGTTATAGAACTGGGAACTCTCGTCGGCCTTGTTTCTCCATTGTCTCATCTGCAAACCCCATTACAGAATTCATAGAATACAATTTAGAACAATATGAGCATATAATATAATGTGCCCCAGACATTGTACACATGTATTGTCAACTAACCTCTTACTGCATACAGTGTCCATTAAGTGTGTGGAACAAGACTGACCTGATCAGTTTACTAGACATTAGAACACTAACACTTAACTGACTGGACAACTGGCTGCTAAAATAACATCTGTCAGCATATTACATATCTCCACAGTTAAAACACCAAAACATGGATTGTATTTAAAAATGTTTGTGTACGAATAATAAAATTATGCACAAACATTGCTGGCAGCTATTTTGAGACTTATTTTGTGGTGTTGTTAGCGATCACTGGGTCTGATTTGCAAAGCATTCCTGGATTTATTAGTTAGGACCCACATTTTTCCCTTCATTTTGAAGTGCACTGCAGGATGTGACCTGATAATGGTACATGTAATTAAATTAAGCTCCTGATTTTGATATTGTAGCATTAAGATAGCTGTGAACTAACAACCCAGAAGCATAAAGCGAAAAGACAGACGATACATCACGCACGTCAGCATTTAAAACCTGGGGGGTAGAGTCTGTAAAAAGTGATAACATTATACAGTGGTTTTACACAACAACTCTTGTCCAGATCTAGAGGGGAAACAGGCTTTTGACGTTAATTGATGGAGTCTTTAATAGCCCATAATCTGTTAGCTTTATCTAACATCAAATTTGATTCTGAATGTTTGGTGTCTGCTGTGATTATTTGCCAAGCATTTTCAGGCATAATCACAAAGTTTTTAATGACCCCACAATGTCCAGCGTTAACTATTTTAATCTGATGCTGACTATAAAGAATGGTGCAAAATAGTACTTCTGCATTGTGCCTGGCCTGATGGCATGTTGCTTTTACTTAACAAGTATTAGCTATCAGTGAAGACAACTGTAGGTAGATTGACTAACTGGCTTTGTTTTGACATCAGATCAAATTCAGTTTTGAATGAAGTTGAGCAGTTTGTTAAAATGTGTCATTCAATTTATTTAGTAGTAAATAATTTAATAAAAAACAATATTTTGAGACTGTATTCAGAAAAAAAAACAACTTTTAATTGAGCATTGTGCCTCAGCATTTTTGCTTAGGTGCATTCTGAGGTGCATGCACTGGTCCTGCATGTGGTGGGGTGTGTTTAGGGGACGACTGTTCCAGTGCAGTAGTGTAATTCCCACACCAGGACACACACATAAAATAACAACAACAACAATAACAATAATAATAATAATAATAATAATAATATTAAGAACAGTATTTTCATTATTATTATTATTATTATTATTATTATTATTATTATTATTGTTATTATTATTGTTGTTGTTGTTATTATATAATTGTATTCACGCTCATAATGAGCATATAACCCAAATTACCTGTTTACGGAGAAAAAAAAAACCTTGAGCATTGAACCTAAGTAATTTTTGTTTAGGTGCATGCACTGGTCCTGCACGTGGTGGGGTGTGTTTAGGGGGCGAGTGTTCCAGTGCATTAGTGTAAGTCCTACACCGGGACAGACTAAAGGCTGAACCCTCGGTTGATTTACTGCACACGGGACGGTGGCTCAAAATGAGTAAAACACTTTGTTAGTCGCTGCTCACCCAGTCTCGCGCTCGAGCCGCTGCGGGTGCGCGTGTCTCCTCTTCTCGCCATTAAAGATGAATCTGGCAGCGCGGGACTGCGCGCTCCATCAGTGTCACGCGCCCGGCGGTGGTCCTCCACTCCCCCCTCAACCGGGTACCAACCGCTGCCCGGAATTATCCTTCAGCAGCAGCAGCCCTGCTTTAAATAAACAGCACACGGAGGGGCCGCACATCCATCTTCAAGAAGGAGCGCCTCTCGCGCAGCGCCTGCGGAACCGAGCCGTTTAGAGCAGACACGGTGTGTGTCTGTGAGTGTGTGTGTGTGTGTGTGTGTGGGGGGGGGTGTTACTGAGAGCGTAACTCCATAATATACATCTTAATAAAGCACAAACATGCAGCAATCAGCAATAAGCCGTCTGCACCATGTGAAGAACACAGTCAGATTAACACGGTCACATTCTTTATTAAATCAAAACAAGCCCGTTCTAAACATCTCAGCAATTCACCTGTTCCTCATTGCCATTACCACATCATTACCCGAGGAAGTAAATTACTGCAAAATAAACTTCACTTTCATTAGGCCCTTAATGTGACATGTAATAACAAACATCATAAATATCATGTATTTCATATTGTTGAGGCGTTATTTTATGTAATGCATTCACATACCTGTTCACTATCATGCGTGCACACACACACACATACACACACACACACACACACACACACACACACACACACACACACACACACACACAATAACATTACATAAATGTGTGTGAATGGCTAATGGACTTTAGTAGACTTTTGGAAGAAAGGAGCAAAAATAAAAAGGATATATTTTGAGACTCTACATTAAGTAATCTCTATAGGGAGGTTACAAAACGTGTGTGCGTATGTGTGTGTAAGGTGGGTGGGTGGTTGGTGGTTGGAGGCGGGAGGCTTATTTGTGAAGATGACAATTGATTTTTAACTTTTTAACAGGCCTACCATTAGTAAAAATGGTATTTTTGTTTCATTTGACTGAGTAACGTTTGCTGATATTAAAATGTTAATAGCAACACAATTGATTGGTTAGCTCCACCAGTCATTAGTGAAGGGGTGGGGGGTGGGGGGCAGTAGAGAACATGGCAGTAAAATTATAGTGTCCAGAAGCACTAGCCGTGGGCTTTATGGGAGGGGCTAGCGGAGCCAGACCACCACATCTGACAGCAGCTTGAAAAACCACAGGAGGGAACCCTGTTAATTAGACATTTATGAACATAGCACTTAGCTTGATTCAGTCAGAAGATCCATTTCTAGATATCTTAATTTGCTAAAGGTAGTAAAATGTGTGGACCCTCTAATTAAGGTGAGTGTGTATCTGCTGCTCTCAGACATGGTGGTTACATGTGTCAGACCATTTTTGTCTTTGTAGAAAAGCAACAACTCAATTTGCTGTAGATAAAAGTAGGTTTATAAATAATTTGTTATTCTGAAGAGTAGCTTTTTGTTTATGGTGATCTATATTTTAATCTGATTTATTTATAATCTAAAATGCATTTATTATCACATCATTCATATGCGCTTATAAAGCTCTAGAGCCTTTCTGGAAAAAAAAGGGTAGTGAAATTTCAGGATTTTTTTTTCTTTTTTTTTTTTTTAACCACAATCTGATTACTCACGCATGGTCTGGGATGGTGTGTTAATTGCCTGTTGGTGGGATAGTGCAAAAAATAATGAGTGTCCCGCATGAGAGAAGCTGGTCAGGATGCCCTTAGCCTGCTGCAAACGTGATTTCCACAGCCTAACTCTCAGTCAATTTACTAAAGCGCCTTTGCTGCACGTTTTGTTTAATGGTGGGAGATAATGCAGCACGAGTTCTGTGATATTAACGTAAATGAAAAGAGCATGAATTCACGCCGCATAGAAATTAAGCAGCAATATGAAAGCTATAAATCACCTTAAGAGGAACCCACCTGGAATAGCTCCTGATTAGGAGTTAAATAAAATGACCCAGAATTCCAGACCTTTAGTCAAGCTCATGTGAAAAGCAGGCACCAAGATCCTTTTTCTCCCCCTCATCACAGCTAAGAACACTCTCCAGCCCAAATACGCACTTATTAAGTTCCCCAAGTTCAATCTGAAATGAGTTTGTAATTAACAAGTAAAGCCAAAGCTTTAAAATGTCAAATGCATTGTATTTCTATATCTCTGAATTTCTGAGGGGAGGAACGGAATGGCGTGTGTTTCACAGCGGTCTTGATAAGAAGCTTACACTCAGAGAATCTCAACATAGATCATTCCGCTAACGACTTTGGTGGCCAGTAGTTAAATTGGTTTCACCCTCCTATTTGGGGCCTGTTGGAGCGATATCTTTGAATGGTAAGCAGTTTAGCTCATCTGAAAAGAGGAGGTTGATGCAAATGAACTCAATTTCTGCCTGTTGTGTTTAATGTTTAACATTACGCGCGCTCTTAAATCTTTTCGAAGTGCACTTTAGACGTTACACACCGGCGCAGATTATCAAAGCTTAGGCTCTCCTATCTTCCCATATATTTAGTCTTAAAACCCTCATTGCCTACCAAGGACGCTGGAACATACTATCTGATAATTCCATGAATTCATTACATTAATGAATCTAATATGAATAAGTGCCCCCCCCCCACCTCACATCAAGCTTAACTCATTAGCATAGTCATTAATATTAATAGCAATGCAGATTTGTTTTGTGATGGGGAAAAAAACTTATGCCTACAATGCATGGCATGTATAAAGGTATATATGTGTGTGTGTGTGTGTGTGTGTGTGTATATATATATATATATATATATATATATAGATAGATAGATAGATAGATAGATTGATAGATAGATATTTCTATGTATGTGTGTTCTATGTTCTATGTATTTCTATATCTATCTATCTATCTATCTAGCTCTCTCTCTCTCTCTCTCTCTCTC
>JBBIGA010000002.1:17157338-17177583 GCA_037576975.1 Alestes dentex
TATGTGTGTGTGTGTATATATATATATATAGAGAGAGAGAGTGCGTGCATGCTTTGTTGTGGTACCTGACACATTAGTATGGAGCCATATAGCAGAAATGCAGCTTGATGGAATAAAATAGAAGCCTTTATTAATGCTTCAGAGAGAATATGACTGGTATGCAGATGAGGAAAGTGAATGTTAAGGAGCAGCTGCACGTCTGAGGAATAGTTCGAGCCCTCTGACTCATCGGTTGGAGCCGTCACTGTTCACACAAAACAGCACCTCTCTTTAGACATACACATTGTCCATTCTCCATTCTCTGTGGGTAATCATGGATGCCAGACATAGTTTAGAAGAAACATTGCAAATATTTTTTTTTTTTTATTTGAGTGGTGACTCACATTGACTACTGCTTTTAGTTTAGCAAGAAGCTAAATAATGTTTGCTGATTCTTCATTTTGTTCACGTGTGGGTGCAAGCGTAGGGAAGTATACTATATGTGGGTGCATGTTTGTGTGTGTGTGTGTGTGTGTGTGTGTGTGTGTGTGTGTGTGCGTGCATGTGCCCCAGGTCTGCTTAAGCTTGCAGCTGTCAGGTAAAATTTAAAGGGCCTGCTTGGTTCTCATTCTTTAGCTCAGCTTTCCCAGAGAGGCATCTGAAATCACTTACAGAGACAAACTATTTGGTCAAAGCAAGCTAACAAAGCCTTGGAGCAGCTGCTTTTTCAGTCAATCAATGCACTGCAACCATCTGGGGGTAAGGAAAGCACTCTTTTTGAACAGGATGTTAAGAATTGACTATTCTAGTAGTCAATTTCTTTAATATAGGGATTTAATAGATACTAAAGCATACAGAATTCCGTGTTCTATTTAGAAGTAGTCTGGTGCCAAATATAAATAATGCTGATTTGCAATGTTTGTCCCTAGATAACATTTTCTAAAAGTAGATTGAATTACTTTTTTTCATGAAAAAAATAATAAGAATAATTTGGTGGCATAAACAAAGTTAGGTGTACATATACAGTACTCTTTGTTGTCTATTAGTTGAGGTTTTGAAACGGTTTCTCTTCTTGGCAGTGTGTTTAATTAAATGCATTGTTTATTTTTTATTCTTCTTATATTAGTGCTAATATAAGTGTTTTTTTTTTTAACCCAACAGACTCTTACAAAACAAATTAATGGTTTTACATAGACATAACTTTCACAAACATTTAGGACTTGGACAGTCCTGTATATATACATGATTATTAGCTTGCAGGTGTTTATTTCATGCATTCATGTTGAAGTTATAAATGTAGTTGCCAGGATGTCTTTTTGAATGAGGCATGATGCAAGGTAGCCATTCAGAATAGAACTTATTTCAAAGACACAGTAACATAAACAGCTTCTTTAACTTTTAAGAGACAAAGAGCGAAAAAATACGATTAATGACTAAGTAAACATGAAGTAAAGAGAAATGTAGGACATGTATCCTCGATGCTGATATGGATGCATATCTTCTTAGTACTTTAATTTCACATTAATGAAACCCTTCATGTCCGATTCCTTTACCTCCAAACAGTTTGTGTGCAGTGGAGTTTTGAAGGGAAAATCTCTTATTCTGCAGGGATGATTAGAGAGGAGATGTGGGGTAACCCTGCAGTTTATTATGGGAGACTGGTACCATCCTGCACTCTGGAGGTCCCTCATAGGCTGCTCTGCTTCTTGTAGCTACACACACACACACACACACACACACACACACACACACACACACTCACATACCAGAGGAGGTCAGAGCTGTCACTCACAGGGCATTGTCAAGTCTTAGCCAGCTCTGTCTGAAGTAGGTGGGCTTCTCAACCTGCCCAGCTGTTTTCAATCAGCTGGATCCCCCATCCCCTTCAGAAAAAGAACATACAGTCACTGACCTGAATAATAAACAAATAAACAAAAAAACTAAATCCAAAATCATCAAAATCATTGCTGTCAGAAAAAAAAACAACCTTTTTATAAAGTTTTATGACAAATAGATTAATAGAAATAGTCCAAAATGACTTGAAATCCCATCTTTTTACATTTACATGAAACTTACATGAAAGTTTAACACTTTTTTTTTCATGTTTTATGAATTTCACATTTTTGAGAGTCAAGGTACTATTCCAACAGCAGCCAAATGCAGAGTGACATTAACACCTACATATATTTGTAAATGGTAAGAATATCTGTTCATAATCTGCTCATAATCACTTGTATTAAATGATGCTTATGAAATTAGATCAATCACACATATATGATATAAAAAGATTACTTCCTTTTTTGAGATGCCGATAACACATTCAACATATATGGTATATCAGTACAGGGCATGGATAATTTTTAATGCCTCCCAATTTGAGAGGATCGCATGTCATGTAATCTGCCTCTGTGTAAAATACAAAATGTAAAATGAGTATTTTCATGTACCTGTCACCCTGAGTCTTCAGGGCAATCTTCCAGTGTCATCATCCACCCCAAAACGTCACAGTATTTCTAGCCCTCTCATAACAGTGTGTATTAATTGTGATGGTTGACTTTATTCAATTCAGAACACTTGTACCTCATGGAGGAGAAATGAATCGTCCCTGACTTCACAATAGCAAAGCCCAGAGACAAGGCAGGCCTCAACCATCCAATGCAAATTACTCCAATTTACAATCTTGTATTCTGCGGGAGACCATTGCTAAATGGTCAGGCTAGCTAGTCACAGATATTAAAATAAATTATGTCTAATTTGAATTTTAGTCACGCTACATTAACTAATAGAAAGTTATTAACATTTCAAGAGAGAGAGAGAAAAAAAGCTTTCGCCTGCAAAATTAACAGTGGCTGCGCTGACCTGTGCGGCACACGGACTGATCACTGTAATGACAGCGTAATGGCATATTTACATTAAAATCTCTGTAGCTAATATGGGATTCAGAATGGGACGCAAAGTCAAGGATTATTTGGTCTGGCCTGCTGGCCTCTCCTAGAGTATTGCTCTCCGACTTCAATCCACAGAAACTTCTCATTTCATGACTATTTATACGAGCAGCCTCTGCGGCCTAGCGCCCCTCCCTCAGCCTAATGTGTTCTTTAGTGCGTATCTTTTATCTTCCTTCCGCTCCCCTCTTTTCTCCCTTCCTCTGTCTTTAAAGGCAATTATCATCACGCTGCACGCGTGTCAGAATCCTGCTCTTCTCGCGTCTACTTGGAGGAGTCTCGTTAGATGAATGGAATTCCTTACAGAGAGTGACGGCTGTTCAATTCTGACCCCCCTCCCCTCCCCTACCAACACACATCTCCTAGTTTGGGCTTTTAAAAAAAAAAAAGGATTTTTTTTCCCGTTCATTTGGCTTTGACTGCTCTCGTTCTCGCGCTCTTTTATCCGTAGTGTTATTTTAAGGGCTAAGGGCTGTTTCAAACCTCTCCTTTTCTCACAATTGATTTCTCATTTGAGGTTTTAAGATGCTGCTATGAAAGATGCTGTGATCTATATTATTGCCAAAATACTTGAAGCAGAGAAGCGCGACAAAGCAGGCTGATATGTTGGCAGGTTTCGGAGTGTGTGTTGTGAACGTGACCCGTACGTTTAAATTCAGAGGCAAGTAGACAGATGCAAGATTAAAAAAAAAAAAGGAGTATTCATGATTTTCTTGATTTAAAAATATATATATTTGGGGTTTTGTGATTTGATGAAGCTGAAAGGGTTACTCGGTAAAGAAGAGGTTATCATCCAAAGTGTTGAAGAGTATGAGAAAGAAAAAAAAGGAGAGAAAACATCACAGGATGGGCTGCAGAGCTGACAGGATCCACTGACAGTGAAACATCCCTGCTGGCCCCCCTGCATGAGGGCAGCATATCAAACACACACACACACACACGCACGCACCCACACGAGCATGCATGCATGGATGCTTGCATGTCACAAGTTTCAGCATTAAAAACATTAGTTTTTTTTACATTTGTGTTAAAACTTTTAATAAAATCTATTAATAGCTTCCAACATACTGTATATGTCAAACCCAAATATACTTGATCCTCGCGCTGTGTGGTAGAGGGGGTTTTTAACATGTGACATAAAATGCCAGAAAGTGACATACACTTTCCATGCACGTGAATATGAATTTACTGCAACACAATAGATACTTCAGCATGAGAATGACTACTTGTGCATTCTGCAAAGCTGCCTGCGTATACTCAAACACATGACTGATTCTGATTTGCTTATCTGTCCTCATTTAGCACAGGTTCCCCATGCTCTTTGTAAGATGGCATTTCAAAATAAATCTATTATAGGGGGCTGTGCACCCATGGCTGCTGTTCCTCGCTATCTGACTCTGACATTCTGCAGGTGGGAGTGGGCAGAAGGGGGGCATGTGTATTTAAAAATGCAAAATGACATCTAATGTTTGCGTGGTAGCTTGTTCCTCAGACCTCGAGCGCAACTGACCATCTGCTGATCTGATCAGATGAGCGGAGAGCTGGCAGTAGTGCCCAGGCTCTGGAGAAGAAGGGAGGAGGAGAGGAGAGGAGATGAGGGGAGAGGAGAAGAGGGGAGAGGAGGGGAGAGGAGAGGAGGGGAGAGGAGAGGAGAGGAAAGGAGAGGAGTGGAGAGGAGAGGAGAGGAGATGGGAAGGAAGGAGAAAGAGGGGGAAGAGAAGAAATCGGAAGGGGGACAATGAGGAGGAAAAGAAAAGGAAAGAGAAGCGGAAGGAGGGGACAGGAAAAGTGAAGTTAAAGAAGAAAAATAGGAAGGGAGAGAATGAGGATGAGAGATGAGAAGAGGAAATAGAGGAGAGAATGGGAGAAAGGAGGAGTAGATGGGAAATGAGAAAAGAGAAGTAAAGCTGAAAGGAGAGGAAAACAGAGTAGAGGGTGTATTTGAGAAAAGAGGAAAGGAGAGCAGAAAGGAGGAGAGGAAAGGTAAGAAAGGAAATGAATGAGACGAAAGGAGATTAGAGAGGGATTAATGGTAAGACAAGGATGAAGGAGTGAAGGGGTGGATATTAAAGGGAGAAAAGGAGAAGAGAAAGGAGGAAGGCAGGGGAGAAAGGAAGCTAGAAGAAAGAAATAATACAAAAGAGAAGAGGAGCCATGTGATGGGCTTTGTTGAGAAGTTTGGTATTTTGGTCTCTCTGGAGCTGCAGAGCAGGGGCCACTGTAAAGAATAACTATTCAGACAAAGGTTGAAAACATGTTGTCTCCGAAGCAGCAAGGCTCGGTGACATTACAGATGAAATCACTTCAGAAAACACTGGAAATTAATTTCATAATGAAGCGGAGAGTGGCCATTAGGTTGGCGTAATGTGGCTCGAGAGAGCGGTGATAGATGTCCAGAAGCTCCAGGCCCCTATTTGCACACAGGCTGCGCAGTGGTGGCTGTTATTAGAGGAGTACAGGAGGCACAGCAAGGGATGGCGAGAGGAATGAAAGGGAGGAGGGGAGAGGTTGGCTTTTATTATTCTGCCTTCCACATAGTATGTCTCACCCTGTCACCAACTCCACTACACATGTTTTAGAGCGTTTTCATTGCTAAATGTCCCCCTCCATAAACTCCAACAATATCCCCCTCTTCATCATCAAACTGGAAGCTGTATCAGTTTGTCTCTGCTGCTCTAGCCATTTCCTTATAAAGCGCTACTTATGTATGGCTTTCACACCTTCAAACATAGATTTACTCCCTTGCTCATCTCTCCCTCCCCCACCCTCCTTTGCTCTTCCTTTGACAGGACTATTGCATTCCCTCACTTTTTATCTCTGCACGTTTTAGGAGAATGAATTGGCCGCCGCTGTCACTGGGCTCTGGCCGAGAATTCATTTTTGTGGGTCAAGTGTTTCAGAATGTCATCTTTGACAGGAACTATCCAACAAAATGAATACAGGCACAGACCTTGACTCCTCTCATCCCTTCATCACCCAACACACAAACACACAGTCCCCTCTAGAGCGCCCATAACCATTAGCTGGTAGAAAATATGCAGGAATGTTTTCTTTCTGAGCACTACAATCACTGAACAGCTTCTGAATTTAGGCAACATTAGAAAGGACAAAAAAGAGTGATGGGAAGACAGTGGCTCTCACACAGCGGCCATAACCTTTTCGCTTTGAAGCTGAGCTAAACACTTTCTGAAGAATTCCCCTCTTTGATTTCAGTCTAAATCTCTCTCGGAACATGCTCTCCTCTCTCCTGCTAATTTGCTTTAGCTGAGTCTTTCTCAGCCCCCTCAGTGCTCCTAATGAAGTTGATGTGCGGCAATGATTTAAGCGCATGGAATGACGTATTAGGCCCAACGTAGCTAATGGAAAGCAATCATGTCGGACATGGCTGCTGGATGCCGAGTGTTCAATAAGTGAGCAGCAGCAGAACGGCTCCCAGCGAACAGGAGGCAGGGGGGCTTCTGAGGAGTGGCTCGCGCTCTAATGCGATCCGACTATAACGGACAATCTATTTACAGTGGGCTCTGGGGAGCTAATAAACAAATGTTGAGTAATTTCAGCCAGCAGTAATTACCCTTGCAGCTGACAAGGAGAGTGTGATCGTTTCTCCTTCACCCCACGCTCTGAGCAGGAGGCACGGAGCAGCCAGAGCAGGGGACCCACGCAGCA
Organism: Alestes dentex; assembly: GCA_037576975.1. Classification (NCBI taxonomy): domain Eukaryota; kingdom Metazoa; phylum Chordata; class Actinopteri; order Characiformes; family Alestidae; genus Alestes; species Alestes dentex. Next base: position 17,163,929 of record JBBIGA010000002.1, read on the forward strand.
ACACGCATGTGGGCTTCCAGCCAACAGCCAGCCCTGCAAGATCACTTACTGGAGAACTATCTTACAGTCTACAGTCTACACACGGTAACACTCACACACACATATGCACACAGAAAACATGCGTGTAGCCGTGCATCTAGTGATGAAAACAGACGAGGCTTTATTAGGGAAGCTAAACTCTTGTTTGGTAAATCTGCAGATGCAGTGCCCTTTACTTGCTATTCCGGAGACGGTCTGCAACATTTTCTTTCACCAGCATACGGACTATTAAAGAATCACGCGAGCTCATATAAACCCAACCTATTTTTCGAGAGAACAGATTTAAAAAAAATAAATGGCAGGTTTCCCAAACAAGGACAAAACCTAGGGACTATACTGCGGCGTCAGTGGTGAATCAGCTTTGGACATTGTAAGATGAGACATAATCTGGGTCTGGGAAACCAGCCCAGTTCTTGACTTGGGTGTACGATTCTAAGAAATGACTCTTTCTCTTTAGAACATTTAGAACCTATTATTAATGAGTTTTTTTATTTAATTTTATTCATACTTTACATTTTTTATGGCACTACAAGCAGTTCTCCTATGGCTTTACTTCACAGAACCCTTTTTGATACCCTTCTTTTTAATAATACCGATCATCTGGGCCGCACCGATCAGCGAGCTCTCTTTTCTTCTCTTGCTGTACACTGCCGTGGCCTCAAAATAGATTTTTATGCAAATTCCCCTCTATTGATTACCGTGCCTCTCATCGACTGGCCGGGGGTTTGTGGAATGCACATGTAATTAGATTATGTGATAATCATTACAGCATAAACATTGGCGGATAAACCTGTGAAAGCCCGTTACATGTATCCGCAGGGCAATCTGGCAGAACCAGAAAAGCATCTGAAATCCATCTAAACGTTTCGCTCCCTTGTTCTCTCTCTTTCCCTCTCTCTCTCTGTTGTTTTGGATGGAATAATAAGCTGTAGATGACGTGACAGGACAATATGATCCACTGACAGATGGACAGAGTGGCCAGTGAGTGGTTCTTTCTTTCTCACAGACAGGCAGATGTCCCACGTCTGGGCGCGAGAGCGGGCCGGGGGACAGAGAGAGCAGCCGGCCGCTGAAACGAGGAGGCTGAAACTCGAGCGCTCCTCGGGGGGTTTGACTGGTCATTTGATGTCCAGCACAAGGGCAGCGTGTGATGGTGAATGAGCTCAGGGAGAAAGGCCGACGCGGCAGTCTGTTGCAAAGCTGGGCTGGCAGAAGAGAGGGACGGGGGGTGGAGGGGGGCACAAAGAGGGAGGGAAAAAAAGAGAGGTCCAGACACTTTCTTGAGTGTTTTTTCTCCTTTATTATGCCTGACAGAGACAAAAAGTTGCACGCACACACAGGACATCTGCAGTGGGCATGAAGACAAAGCAGCAGAAGAATCTATACATCGACAGGCACCGCATGTGTGGTATGGTGTACAGTGTGAAGAGCTTCGTTTCATTTAGAAGCTTGGTTTTGGAGATCAGAAGGCACTCATGTCTCAAGGTCAATGCTGTTATTCAAACACTCAAGAACAAAATACTGATAAAATATCTCATCCTGCTTAGTGCATTACAACCTACACCATCTCTCTGTATACGCATCATATGAAAACACTTAAGAAAAACATATTAGGACTGTCCAATACTTTTAAGTGTGTTTTGGTATATCCACTCTACTAGAAGAAGAGATGTTGAGTGTACAAAGGTTGGCTGATTCTTTGCATTGACCTGAAAATTGTTTCAAAATTGATCTTTAGATTTTTGTACAGTTCTTAATAATAAATTAAATTGGTATAGAAATTTTACATCATGTGAAGGTCCTTTCAACTGTACTTTTGTCTGAGATTAATTGAAATGTTTCCGTGGTTTTATAAACCAAAAATATTTGATTTCATTTTAACATGTTCACTGCAATTAAACAGACAGCTTTGGACACTGTGCCTTTAAGACTGATAAATCTAAATGCACTCTGTTCTAATTAGCTGCCCTCTAATGCGCCTCACTTAGAAAGCAGTCAAGGCTGAAGCGCTCTTTATAATTCCAGCGTGAACGGGTGGAGCTAAACTATTGTAGAAAGACCAAGAGGATAAAAGTCAATGCATTGGGTTGGTTTTGTGACATCAAAATACAATTAATTCTAATTGGACTTTATATACAGACTAGAGTGTGAACAGTACATTTTTACTTAAATATTAAATGCTACATCAAGCTCTTTTATTAACTATATCCATGATTAGGAAAGTTCCAGTTGGGGGAACAAAAGTTCTTTGAAAAGTTCTTTTATGGCATCTATTTTGGCAAATTTATTGTTGAAAGTGTAAATTGTGATATATATAGGATGACTGATGGTTGAACCACATGACACTTTTCATGAGACTCTACTGTGTGACTCATTGCATTAGGCTGCAACATATGACTCATTGCATTGTTTGATTCTTTGGGTTAGGTTGCAAATTATGACTCTTGGCATGAAGTGGTACTTAATGACACTTTGTATTAGGTTGCACTGTATCACTCTTTAACATAGGCTGCACTCTATGACTTTATGTGGCTCTGTGAGACTCCTGGAGGATTGCGTACTTCCACATTGTGAAACTCTGTGAAGCAGAAGAAGAAGTAGTAGTTTTGAGGAGCAGGAAGTACCACAGGCTGAATCCGCATTCAAACAGCACGGCTAAATGTCACTGCTGAACTCTCATCTAGCAGGCAGGCAGGTGCAGGGCGGTGAGCCGGGCGGTGTGAGCTGGTCTTTGATTGCCTGAGAGGGGCTGAGATGAGAAGAAGGCCAGCCAGGAAGGAAGCGGATGTGCGGCCACCTCTACCTCCACAGCTCCCGCTCTGTAATTAATCGCCAGTGATCGGAGGTGCAGTCCTGCCGCCCCGTATAAAAGGCCCTCTCTCCCTCACGGCCCAACCCGCGGTCAGCAGACGTTAGGCAACATTAACCGCCTGTGCTGCCGTTGCTGGTTCAGAGAAGAGGGATGGAGAGAGGGAAAGAGAAAGAGAGAGAGAGAAAGACAGAGAGAAAGGGAGAGGGAGGAGACAGAAAGCTTGGGAAGGAGCTGGGAGCCCCTGGAGCCAACACGCATGAAACTGTGCCTGTGTACCTTTCATCTTAGCCGAGATTTGGAGAGGGTTCAGACCGCCAAGGCTCCTTAATTCTCACTAATTCATTTGCGCTCCAGATTCACTTGGCTGCGGATAACCTGAGAATGATAATGAACTGGAGAGAGCCAGAGCACGGACCCCTCGCCTTTGAATGTGCCTGCGTGGATTGAGGGAATCTTTCTCTTTGAATCTCGTAAGGGGAGAAGAATCTTATTAGTGTCTGTCATGAGATGTCCTCACCAAGGAGTTGGGGAGGTTTTAACTGTTCTGCACTCCCTACACCCCACACACACACAATGTTTGTTTTTACTCAATGCCAGGACGTGCCGTCCTACGTATGTCCTAAGTACCCATTTGTAATACGTTTCTATGCCTAACCCTAAACCTAAACCAAACCTTAACTGCAGCATTAAAAAAGCCGAGGATTTGCTCTTTCATTTAAACATACAAACAAACAAACAGACAGAAAAACATGTGGATAACAATTATTATACTGTAAGTGGCATTTGTTGGTTACCCACTTGTTTTTCTAAAAAATGGTCAAAAACAAACATACACACGCACACACACACACAAAACACATTCTCAAGCTACCCGAGCAAAAATAAAGCTCGGCAAAACTGTAGGCGAGTTGAACTGAAGCCCATCGATGTTGAGGCGAGGAAAGTGATCCATCCGAATGTTGATCACCATTTCAAAATCATATTCGGTAATGAATATTTATCGCTTCAGAGCTGTGTGAATTTTCAATCAATAGATTTTACCCACCAGCAGAAAGACAAGGTTTTTTTGCCTTTCCTCTCAACACCAACCTACATCCAAATAATACATAATCATTACTGATGAGAGGCCCTGCATTTACATTTATGGATTGAAATGCCACAGTTTTCCATAACTAAACATAAGCGCGGGAGTTTCTCCCCTCTCACACTTACAGGAGGAAGGAGGCTGTATCATCATGTTTTACTCATCTGCAATTCATCAGGAACGCTCAACATAGAACAGCACAAACATTTAAATTGTGAAAAACCTTGCTTTGAGTCTTAGAGTTAATAGTAAGCCATAGAATCCTTGTGAGTACAGCCCCCTAGCTCACATCTATGAGGGTAAGATAATATATTCTACTACAGATTTTGGCCTGGTTTCAGAATGATTGAAGGAAAGCAGTGTCTAAACATGTCTTGGAGGGAACTACTGGTTTAGAAGAGTAGGATTATACACTGTTTCTGAAATGTAAGTTCTTTTTATAAATGAAGCCGATAAATTATATTCAGCATAGTAAACTAGAATATAGAATCTGTTTAAAGGTAGCTTGACTGAGGCAGATATGTGAGCAGTAAACTTGCTTTTTTTAAGCCAGACATAATAGCATTAATTCGATAACATTGAATTACATTGTGAACATTAAACATCCCCTTTCCACTGTTCCTCTGTCAGCCTTTTGTCTGTGCAGCAGGGAACTGCATAACTAACTACAGATCAATGGCACATAATAGCTCTCCGATCCCCATCAATACTCAATTAATGAAAAGCATGGGGAAAATATCAACCAACCTCCTGGTCACGGCGCTCCAAAACAGTGAGTAATGATTGCTCCCCAACCACTTTACGGCCCTGGGAAGGCCCGGCAGGACTGTGTTCATGGCGCTGGTGGGGGAGTTCTGACGATAAACAGAGAGATTCAGTGTAGATTTACGGGGTGGGGGAGTTTGGAGAGTGGACGGCTGACTGGTGCGGAGAGGCAGGGAAAAGCCTCCATGGTACTGCACTGTTCTCTTTTTCACTCAAATAAAAGTGAACTTAATTTGTGGTGCTGTCTGGAGAATTTCAAAGGCAACCCCCCCCTCCAACCCCCACCTCCCGCCTGCACTCTCTCTGGACAAGCTTTTTCTGTGTGGTGAATCAGACTGCACTGCATTAGGGCCAGTGTACTGCAGTCCTGCCTGAGCCAGCTCCTTCTGTAAAACACAACGTGAACATGCTTACACATTGCACAAATATTTTTATTATTATTATTATTATTATTCGCTGTTCTTTTTTTTTTTTCCGGTGATATGAAACTGTATGCATAATAATATCTGAACCTATTTTTATTGCAACTCTAAATCTTCCTCAAAGGGTCCATATCCTACATTTTTCTTGTGTAAGTCAGCCTTCAACCTGATGCTACTATCACATTATGATCCACAGCACCTAGGTTGCTTTTTTTAATCCATGAATAATTCCATAAACCTTTCCTTCCCGTCTTGATTCCTTGATTTTGTCTGATCCAATACTCATGTGTATTCAGATTGTCAGCTCGGCCAACATATTTAATGAGAAGATGGACTAAAGATCAGGTAAAATCAAAGAAAGCAGCTAGATTACTTCATAGATTTTATATTATTTCATATTATTCAATTTAAAACCAGTGTAACGAATATAGATACTTTCACTGGATTATACTTAATTCATGTGGATTACTATGAGTGCATTTCACAATGAAATGAAATGTTCTTCCGCAATAAAATGATTTTTCCTAGACGCTCCCCGTATTTTTTCTGACAAGGACCCGGGCAAGATGGCACAAAAAGACATTTGTTTATAACTATCAACAGAATATATAGGTACTATATGAAAGTACAATCTGTATCTGTATGGATCAATGTGATCTTTATTGACCAATTTACACTCTGTATACTAGCTGGTATCCTTATAATCCATATCATAGTTGCTAATGACACTAATGAACAGTATTTTTATTTCTCGTGTAGCCTGTCAGTGAAACAGTTGCAGGATATTAAAGGTTAGCTCAGAGCTTAGCTTAAAGCTAACCAGTAAACTGACATGCATGTAGTACTTAGTGGGTGCTAATTGTTATGATGGAGCAAGTAAGCTTACCACCTGTGACCAGCTAATAACACGCTGCAGAGCTAGCAGGAAAATTAGAGCTGAAATAAGCGCTTCTTATCTTCTTGATTTTGAACACAGCTGTTCTATACTCTGAGAGAATAAAGCTGAATGCTTTGGTTTCTTTTTTTGTTGTTCTCTTCAACCTGTGCTGCCCACATTTAACACATTACCTAGATCATTTCTGTTCCTCCTGATGGGAAATACGCGAGCTCAAGAATATGATTCCTGCGATACTCTTGCGCACATGATATGTTCTCTTTTCAAAATTTGTGTTAGGTTTAATTTGGACTGTTTTTGTGTGTTTGTTTAAGCTGTTTCTTGAATCTTTTGTGCTTCTGGGGTAGGTCAAATGGCCCATCCGATCCCTTGACTATGCCCCAGCCCAGAGATTCACCTATAACATTTGTGTTTTTAGTACTAAAGTTAATTCATCTTTGCATGACAAATTTCTAATCTCTTTTTTATCTTACAATTAAACAGGCTATTTTTGTCATTGCACCTTTTGGACTGATATATAATCTCTATTCTGATTGGCTGCGGTGATTACTAACATACCCAATAAAGCCCGATATATGCAAACGAGTTGCTTTTTAATGACACCATGAAAACAACAAATTTGAACTTTTCAAAACACAATGTTTTGACCTCCCATAAGATTTCATATCATTCCTTGCTAGTGGAAAGATACAAATGTGAGTTAAGCTGGAAAACAAGTTTCTGTTCAGTCCCAGTTTAAAGTGCAGTGCAATTGAAGTGAAGCTGCCACTTTCAATAGCAAACACCAAGTAGGATACATCTTTACTCTGGCAATTTAAAACGTATTTAATCCACTAATTTATTGAAGAATTACACTACTGACACTATATACATCTATTGTTATGTTCTATGTTGCATGTTTGATGTGAATGACAAATTCTGAAGTTCATGCAAAACAGTGTACCGAGAAAAACATTAAAACATAATATTTTTCCTTATTTTTTTCTTTGTTCCCTCCCTATTTCACTCCACTGCTCCTGCATTTTATTGATAATCATGTTACCAATAAAAGCGACACTGACACTTTCATATTAGCAAGCAAGCTTTCATATTGCTTTAACCCTTTGTCTACCAGCCTGTATATGGGCTCACATTTTGATTCCTCACTCTATTAATAACATACTGACATATGCAAAAGTTTGGATGCCTCTGGGCAAATGACACTTGATTTTTTAAGTGGAAATAAGTGCACATAATGGTGGGAAAAAAATAAATGTCAACGTGGCATGTGCCACAGTATACTTATGTATGTGTTATATATGACATTTAAAAAAAATCCTATAAATTTGACCAGGTGTGTTCAAAAGTGTATGATTTTGTAACTTGCACATTTTTGTAGCATCATGAAAATATCATGAAATTAAAATATTGTGACAAGTGTGAGAGAGAGAATGCAATGACACACTAATCTTCAAACAAGTCCTCTTTATTGTCAGCTTTGCAGCTTAACACAGAGTCTCAACAGCAGAAGTTACAGTATCCCTACAAGCATGTGCTGGTTTCACTGACAACTCTAACAATCATCACCCCTCTCGTCTATCACTACCCTCCGGAAGATAACACTCCGGAGGACGGTGACGGACGAGAAGGGCTCAAATCATACAAAACAGCACATAATAACACACATACACACTCAATATAGCACATAAACACACATGACACCTTACACACATAACCCCCTTCAAATGTCCCGCAAAACACAAACAACAGGCCATCTGGCCACTCACGACCCCCAGCAAAGGCTCATGGGAGCTATTGTGACATGCCGGCTCATCACATTATATTGTATATGAAAAGTTTGTTGTGGTGTGAAGGGTTTTTTTGCATGAAAAACAAAACAAAACAAAATACCCACACTAAGCTAACTTAAACTATTTGCTCAAAGAAAATACCACACTGAGCAAACTGCTCTGCTTTCAGTTAACGTAATATCGATGCTATATCACTGTCTGTAATAGTGCATCAAAGAAATCATTGTTCTGGTCTTGCTGCCATACCAGTAAATGAAAGCTGGTGTGTGTGTGTGTGTGTGTGTGTGTGTGTGTGTGTGTGTGTGTGTGTGTGTGTGTGTGTGTGTGTGTGTGTGTATAAAGCTCTCACCTGTAGCACTCAGTTTCAGCGGTACTCCTGAGATTCTGACAAGTCAAAAATAAATCCTCTCTCTACCCTGGGTGGAAAATTCAGTGCAGAAGTGTCTGTAATCAATAAAGAGACGAGTGCGGCGGGGTGATTTACGCTCCATGGCCCAGTGGTTTATGTACAAAGAAAAGCGCAGATCCCTCCACAGCTAGCAACCATAATGGAGGCCTCTCAATCTTAATGGATGGCTTCGATTGTCACGCTTGTTGTAGCAGTATTCAAAAGTGCTATCCGATCAGGCAGCGAGACAGCGGCAAGCAGACGGATGATTAGGTGCTGCAAACGAGGCTTATCGCCAGGGGAAATTGATGACTCAATACAGGAGAAGATGGACGACTTCATTTGTGTCATATAAAGAGGCCCAGCGCTGAATCAGTCATAACAGAGTTATGATTGAGCTTAAAGCGAAACATTTGTGATATCATTACATCCAGATCCTCTTCTCCTCATCATCTGGCACCCATCCACGCATGAGTGTGAAAAGGAGAGAGAGAGAGAGAGAGAGAGAGAGAGAGAGAGCTTTGAAAGAGAAAGGGGAAAGAGGAACTGGGAAAAAGAGAATTAGAAAGGGAAGGCATGAAGGAAATTGGGAGAGAAGGAGAGAGGAAGTGAGAGAGTGAGGGACAGAGAGGGAGAGTGCCAGAGAAGGGGAGTGAAGTAGAGAGGGAACAAAGAAAAAAATCACTTCAGGCGATCATTCCTGGCAGAGTGTTGGCAGCTCTCACTTTTTTTTTCATTCTTTTCTTTTTTTTCTTGTAATTTTAAAATGTTTCCCTGCACCTTCAGTAAAGGGGCAATAACGGTCTGCAGATTGCTTATGTCATCACATTTTGACAAACTTCTCAATCGAGTTTGACCTTCATCTTTACCCATCTGCTTCTCTTTATTTTGCCACTCTTTCACTTTATATTTCTTCTCTTTTTTCCAAATCCTTTCAGCTCTACACCTATTAATCCCCCCCACTCCATCTCCCTGTCAGAATAGAGCAGCAGACACTTTGCAATACCTCTGATGCCTGATCTAGCCCTCCTTTGTTAGCTCTTGCTTCTTGGATCCCGGGCCTATTCAATAGTTAGCTACAAATATGTTGTCATTTTAAACAGCATTCAGTCACCTGTAGAACATCAGGTTTTAGGCAATTGATTGAGCCATTGTCTGCTAAGCTTTTTTCAAATCACCTTTTTAGCACCACTCCTTTATACAATCTTCTCATAATTATTGATACTTTAATAGCACTGAAAGAAAATAGAGGAAAACCCACAAACCCGAACCTGAATTTCCAAAAACGGCTGCACTTTTAGTAGAGGAAGAAGCAGCTCATTATATACCGCTGTGGATGTATGTATTTGAGCGAGGACTCAAGGGTAAGAAAGAGTAACTTTGCCCCCCGACACTCCCTCAATACAGGGATCACCCAAGGCCAACAGTCGATGATAATTACACATTTTGTGTCAATAAATTACAGACCTGTAATCATTCATATAAGAAAGCAGTGTACTCACTCATTTCTGCGAAACCCTCAATTAACCAGCAATACACAGAAGCCTTGCTTGCGCTAGTGGTCTCCACATGACCTACCACTGGGTTCAAAAAATTTACCTTAACTGCAGTGAATGGTGGTTGAAAGAAAAATAAACCCTGTATAATCTCGGTTTAATCTCAATGAATGACTTCTTTTCTTCTAAAGTGTGTATTTTAAGTGTGTATCATAGTATCTTAGCGTATTCATTGGGCATATATACCTAATGACTCCCTCTCAGATCAGAGTCTGGTTAAAAATCTGGTGAAAAAGCACTAAAATGTTTGCTTTTTTTATATTGAGTTTGTATACTTTAGTCTGACCTGACCAATTCTGAATGAATACTTAGTTTATTTTCCATTAAATATAATGCTGTTGAATGCAGAGAGAGAGAGAGAGAGAGAGAGAGAGAGCACATTAGAGAGTGTGAGGCAGCAGCAATAAAACCGCTCATATCAGATGTGCCTGTTTAACGGTGTGATCATGGTAAACACACAGGGAGAGAGATGGAGTCTGACATTTCTCTGTGAGTCTGCTCGGCAGGCCTAAAATGACACAGCGCTGAACGTGTCGGGGGCTTCAAAAAATGCCACTTCAGATGTGGAATCAATTTGCATTTCCCCCGAGCCTGGCTAACACGAGGCTGTCAGACGGGCCTCCAGATACGCCATCGATAATGATGTTATGGAAGAGGCTTGCTGAGGGGAAGAGAGATCAAATTCAGAGACTGATGCTATATGTTTCAAATGATTGCCCTTCGCTTTGCGAGTGTGTATTCTTGTGTTCGCATGTGGGTGTGTTTGTGTGACTGAGAGAGTGTGTGCATGTGTGCTCTTATGCATGTGGTTCTTTATTTTTCGGGGTTACGAAACAAGATCTGTCATCTCTGGCATTTTAACCGCAGCAGAAAAGGAATAGTAATTAAAAAAGGACTTAAAATAAAGAAAGAAAACAATAACCAAAGCTGGCATGACTCTCTTTTAGACCCATTTCTATATTTGAGATGACCTACAGTAAAAAGAAGTGCTAAGTATTACAGTCAATTAGGGATTTCCAAATAGTAATTAAGGTATTAATGAGAAACCAAACTGTCAGTGTTAGTGCCGTACTGCTCCTACATCTTAATTTATTGTTGTAATTAAAATGTTACTAGGAGAGTCGACTCTCAAAAAAAAAGAAAAAAAAAAAAAGAGAAAAGGATAATTGCCACCAAATTAGAACAGAAAAATTGTGTCACTACTCAGATCAAGGAAAAGAGAAATTATTAAGACATAACTTTTAAATAATGGCCCATTCTTTGGTTTCTTGACATTAATGAGAATATTTATTGCACAGCGGCAGAAGTACAAGTATCAGCTGCGATCAGCACATCATTAAAGTGGCCTGGGCGCCGGCTCTCACCATGGTAAAAGGGTAACTACATGACACTTTGGCCACTTTGTGAAAATGTGGAGCCAATGAGAGATGATGGTCCAGAATGTTCCATTTTAAGGTAGTGGTGGAGGGAGGAGTGTGGTTATAGCTGGTTGGTTATAGTCGAGGTGCATCTTCATGACTCGCAATCTTTCACCTTGTCCAAAATATTGTGTAATATGGGACAGGGAGAGTCTTGGGAGATGACCTCTGAACCATATTTGCTGCATGCTCGTTATCAGGCAGAAAGATGGACATAGAGACAGGATGAGAGAGAGAGAGATTGGGGTAGGACCAGTGGAATGTTCCATTTCTTGACTGAAACGGGGAGAAATAACACACTGATCCTTGGCCAGGTACACTGCAGATGATACATTAACCCCCCATTACCCCACCCCCCCCCAACCCCCAACCATTCCCATCTTTCTAAAACCTGAGCAGTCTGACATCCTGACCTGTGCTCACACACCTCTCCTCCTCCATGATGGACAGATGGAGGGAGGTGTAAAAGTTGTGTGTTTTGGAACTTTATGTGGCACAGCTAAGTGCTAATTGGAGGAGGGTAGCAGGGCTGGTTTGGCTGGAGGCCTCAGTCACCTATTCTTTCAGACACACACACATTCGCGCACATACGCACACACACATGCAGTCAGTGAGTCATGCCTGAAGCCAGACAGAAGCCCCGGTGGCCTCTCACTCCTCCTGCATCACTGAGGAGGGTGTCAGAGCTGCTGTTCAGTATCGATTATTTGGGAAGCTTTAAATGCATTTATAAATGCACAAATGCACCAGTGCCTGTTTTTTCTGAATACATTCGTACATTCAATACTTTCTGAATACATTCTCCCTCCCTCTCAATACATATACTCCAGGCAAAACTGAATTGAATACAGCAAAAACTGCATTCAAATGTAATTTAACAACTGTAACTTATAACTTAATAAATGTTGACATCACTGCTGACACATGTATTCTATTGCACACACACACACACAGCTTATATAATCTCCATAGAAAAGCATTGTCAGTAGAATAGGTTGATCTGGAGAAGCTGCACATGAGCCTAAGGTCACCATGCCCAAGGCCAAGTGTTGGCGAGAAGGGTAAAAAGACCACCAGCACTGTGGAGTGGTGGACCTAGAGTGATGGAACTCCATCCAATACCTTTGAGATGAGTTGAACTGGTATTTGTGATCTAGACATAGTCATCCAGTACCAGTACCTGACCTCTTTTCTGCTTTTGTGGCTGACTGCAATCAAATCCTCTTAGCAATGTTCCAACATCTAGTGCAAAGCCTTCCCTGAAGAGTTAATACTGTAGCTACACCAAAGGTGTTGCAAGTTGCCTCTTAATACCCTTGATTTTAGTAGAAATGTTGGATCAGCAGGTGTCTACTAACCTATATTGTATCATTCCTTCTGTAATGTAGAGTTTGTTCAACACAATGCATTGTTTTGTGGTGGTAAGGCCATATAGGAGTGAAAAAGATATTTATAGTATTTTGTTACAGTGCTCAAACTTTTCCCACTATGTGCCAAGGTCCATCATTATGGAAGTTGTTTATATTTTCTGTGTGTTATTTTTTTGTTCTGAGCAAGAAACATTTTTCACTGGAACACTGCAGGTGAATTCTCTATACAGAATGAAACCTCATTAAAATAATCAAGAAACAAGCTGGATTCGAGTGAGTGAGTCAGACAGGAAAAAAAAAAACAGAGAACAAGAAAGAGATTGACGCGCGTTAAACTCGCTGCCTGCTTTCATCAAGGAAACTACAACCTGCTACAAGCTTTAATAACAAAAATAGCAAAGCCTGTTAGCGCTCCATTCAGAGTAATAATGGGTATTGTTTGCGGGTGGCTTTCAGACAGACAGATAATGAGCTGTATGGGTTTTAAATGGGGGAGAATGAGGGGCTTTATGAATATATTCGGAGGATGGGCTGCGCCAGTCGCAATCTGCAATCAATAAGGAGCGGCCTCTGTCTCTTTGTCGCTCTGGATGGAGACATCTCTCAGAGAGTTAGACATCTCCGCGGGGCCTTCTGGTAGAACAATGCGGATGGATTGCATTGTTTGAGGCTCGGAAAAAATAAAATAAAATAATAATAAATGAGTTAACAATCTCTGTCTGGCTCTCTTGTATACTGGACATACATACACATGCTATCAAGCACCAACATGTGCTCTCTCTCACTCTCTCTCTGTTTCTCTCTCTCTCTCACTCTCTCACCCACTCACACATACCACACACACACACACACACACACACACACACACAAACGATTTTGTGCATGGCTTGTTAGAAGTAGGGAGATAAAACTTAGCATAGTGCTCCCAATTAGCACAGCAGTGACCATGTGCTGCCTCAGTCTAATGTCCTCTCCTGACGAGCGGCTGGAGGAGACAGAGCTTGCAGGGCTGTGTGTGTGTGTGTGTGTGTGTGTGTGTGTGTGTGTGTGTATGTGTGTGTGTGCGTGTGGACAGGGGGTGAGAGGAAGAGAGAGAGAGATTTGAGGGGAGAGAGA
>JBBIGA010000002.1:17199102-17228718 GCA_037576975.1 Alestes dentex
TATATGTATAATGTGTATGTGTATATGTATAATCAGCTTTGACCTTGCTCCAAATACTGAGGGTTTCAAATGCAGGGCTATAGTAGCAACAAAAAGGGCCAAGATGTGCATATATTAGGATGAACTATATACTACTTTTGTTAAATAGTATTAAGTAATGTGTAGTGTGGTACTGAAGCAGGTAAGCTTCCCGAGGTTTTAGGGCACCAAACCACACTGAAAAGACTTTCAACGTCAAATCATCAAACTTCAAACTTAAGTCTGTTTTAATGTTTACTATACATTCAGCATAGAGCACTCTACCAGCCTTCTGCCCCCCCTCCCACACACTTCTGACCAGGACGATAACTCCTCCCCCTTTTCACTGTCATCCATCAGTCCTAACACAATGAGCTAATTATTTAGCCAATAACCGCTCCACAACGCACATTACACTGAGGTAATTATAAATCATTACACATGCTACACTTGCTGATATTAAGTGGCTGGTAAGTGCGATGGATGCATCATATTTCAAGATCAGACAATATACGCGAACATGACAGCAGGGAGAATGAGTATCCATTATCTTATATTGCTTGCAATAATAATTTTCAAGACCCTCGTTTCGTGAAGGGTGGTCCATCAGATGCTTAGCACAAAGACTTTCCTACGTAATCCAAAATGGATCTTTAAAGGTCATTAGCAGAAGTGAGGTAACACAGAATCCACCAGAGACGACCCCCCTCTCCCCTGCCCGGCTCTGTTTATCTGTACATCTTTGCCCTTCTAAAATACACGTTCATGCACACATACATACACAGACAATATGGGCCTACTGGGAATGAACAAAATTAACAAATTAACAAATTCTGACAACGATATGAGTTGATACTTTTCAAAGCAACATTTTCAAGTCAATGTCTATCATTGGACAGTTTGTAACAATGTCCCAGAAGCCATTAAAGTCAACATTTTGATTTAGATACTTTGGTTTTTTAAAATTCAACTGAGGTTTAGCAAGAATTCTGTGCACTTCTTGTAACTATAAAAGATATCTGAGCTATCTCTACTGCCTAGCCAGATACACTGTCTAACACAGCCTGCTCTTGATTCCAAGGATAAAGCATGCAAAGCATGTGGAGATTTGGTGAAAATACTGTATCTTGGTTACATATAAAACATCACTGCTGTCTAAATGTAAGCCTCAGTTTAGATAAATTGCAGATGGTCAAATCTGCCATATAAGTGGCCTATCAAACATAGTGTGTCTGCAATTCTGAAAAGTACCAAGTCCACGAAAGTGAAGGGGCAGATGCCTTTAAGCACTTATTTGTCAATCATTTTTACCTCAGGGATGAAGAGTACACTTGTGGATGGCATTGGCCATTATTGATATTTGAGAGAGAGAGGAGGGGAGGGAGAGAGAGGGGGTGGGAAGAGAGACAGAGAGAAAAGCCTTCTGAAATTTATATTCACAGGAGTGAAAAACAGATAAACATTAAAGTAAATGAATAAAATGCTAATGCATGAGAAGGCCTTAGACTAAATGTATAGGGGCAATCTTGGATGAAGATTTTCAGCAGAAACACAGTCATGAAAATGTTCCTTTTGTACACAACCAAGGTACTGTGGGAAGAACAGTGTAGTGAAGAGCACTTGAAGAGCACTTGACCTTGTTAATAACAAAGCCTTTCTTTGTAAACACAGAAAAATAGCTTATTGACTGCGGACACAAAGTTCCTTTTGCCATTTACCAAACCTTTGAATTTACTGAATGAATTCAATGCTTTAAAACTTAATTTAAAAAAACTTAGTGATTTAATTTCAATAAAGGAAACAGGACTGCTGAAGTGAAGAGTGTGTTCCAAGGACAGAGAATGGTCAGAGGCACTTTGCATGAAAAATATTTTTATATGGTTTTCTATAGAGGGGAAGAAGCACAACCCGCAGACAAAAGGCAGATCCATGTAGATAGAGTTCCGTTAAAACATTTAAATAACAAAGAGGAAGAAACCTTTCCTGACGACTGATAATGTTTAACAAGACTTTTAAACAAGACTGCACAGTTAAAAACCAAAAAATGAGAAAAAAAAAATAGTTTTAGTGATTTGTATTGCTAAATTGACCCAACACATTACTGTGATGAAGAACTATACTCTTGGTCTATAAGACCTACAAATCAAACTTTGATTTTGTTTATTTTATTGAAAATGTATGCTCATTTTAATATGAGGAGTTTTTTTTAATATCAGGTTTGTGTATAGATTTAATACTTTGTACGTAGTTGTTAACGATGCATATACTTGCAATATGATGAACCAAATGAGTAAATATCAAGTAAAACCACATTTCTGAAATGTTTGCCTTTTCTTCAGAAAAAGGAATGAATTTTTGTGGATTAATTGTGACTGTTTTGGTACTTAAATCCACACAATAAGAAGGCATGCAGTCCATTTTTGAATTTTTTTTTTTCTGTACATCTATTCTAAACTCCTTCTTGAGTTTTTAGAATTTTTTCTAATTATTAAAAATATATTTTAAGGCAGGCAGTCACATGAACAATCATGCTATTGCCCAACCAGGCTGTTTGCTGAGGCACTAGATTAATGACCAATACATCCTGTTTTTACAGAATTCATACTTTTAACAAGAACTGATATGTATTGTATCATATTTTATTGTGAGCCCCCCCAGTGTTTAACCCATTCATTGTTTAATCATGTTTAAACATATTTTAAGCATACAAGTGGCATACTTAAGTAGATCATACTTAAGTGTGTCAGAGATGCCAAAAGTGGTTGTTTTGTTGTTGTTCTGGTGGAGAAGCGATACTAGATCATGATCATGCAAAATCCAACAGAATAAAGTTAAAACTGAAGGAACTGAAAATAGAGGGGAATGTAATAGAGGGAAATATATTAAAATCACAACTGGAGACAAATTCATTTGAAAAAAGAGGGTTATTGTCTTGCAGCTTTATTTAATTCCAAATGAGAAAAATATATTAGACAATACATCATTTTAAGCGAATGTGCTCCAACTGTTAAACCTTTATGGGACCAGAACAGCAGAACGTAGGTGGAGAAGGTGGATTTCTCCATCTCTGAGGATGTATAATAGACATGAACGGCCTCTACAGATAAAATGATCCAGCTCCATAGAGAAGAGCTCTACTGAAGCACTTAAGCTCTAAATGAATCAGCAACATTATGCAAATCATTAGCACATAATGCTTCTGGTCCTTCACCGTCAGAAATTACACACATAAATAGTTTTCAGCTTCAAGACTTTTCGCAAACACGGACAACAGTTCTGCAAAAGTTCCGTGACACAAAGGGACATTTTGATCTGTTCTTAGAAAGAACCCGTGGTAGCGCTCGGCTAAATCTAACGGAGATGCCATGTTAAGGCCTCGCCGCTGGCAAAGGCACACGCGCAAGGCTTCCTATCAGTGAGCAGTGAGAGAGTGTGAAAGTGATCTATCAGTAAGACCTGCATGGAGCTGAACTCGTTTTGGCTAGCGAGCTTCCAGCACTGGCTCGAGTTTGTCCGCAGATCAGAGCAGGCAGCTTGTGTTCAGCTGCTGCATATGAAAGTGAGCTGGCCCGGACTCAAACTCTCCCCACAGTCGATGTGTTGAATAATGTATCTCGAGGTGTCACGAGGGCCTCTGCAGCCTTTTCTGAGCCAGATTTAAATGTTTACACTCAATTGAGTACAGCTATGATACATACACTCTACCACACACATACACACGCACACACTGACACATGCAAACAAATATGCGCACAAATAATCAGTATTTTGGCATTTTATGCAGCATGTTCTGAAGATGGAGATCAGGGTCTCTGTATCTCTCTGGATCTGTAAGTAGTAGGGCTATCCCTGTTGATTTGATTACTAATCTAGCAGTTATTTTGACCACTGATTGAAAAAACATGGACACACAATTTAGAACTGCAAACATTAAATTCTCTTAACATACATGAAAACAAACATACACACATTTATGATCCTGCTAGTGTGGGTTTGTTTTTACAGAGATACGCACAAAAGCGGGTTCTAATAAACCCCTCCAATGTGGAGAATGTTCAGACTGAACACAGCATTATAATGACCTGAGAACACCCTGTTTATCATTGAAATAACAAAGCGATCACTACGCCAATTCATCAAGAACATACATTTTAAACAATTCATTTTTTTCATATGTTTATTTGTGTAATCGTGACATTCCTAATAAGTGCATCAGGTTGCATGCTGCATGCTGGATCAGGACCACATGTAACACTGCCTGAATAAATTAAATCGGGCTTCCATTAGATACAAATTGGTAGCAGCAAAAACACTTACATTTTAAAAACAATTAGAAGAGGAATCTAGTGCATTTATATATATATAGTTTTCATATATACACATTAGTCAAGTGAAGTCAAGTTTATTTATATAGCCCATTATCATATACTTAGGTCATTCAATGTGCTTTACACGAATAGAATAAAAACATTCACAAATCAGGAGGTATAAAAACAGCAGGAAGTAAAAAAAAAAAAAAAGAATACAAGACATGAGTGCATAGAAAAACAATCAATTAATTAATTATGCATAATTAGGCCCATTTATTCATTGACACCTAATCATCTAGTCTGACAAGAAAGCAGGTACACTTTTGTAAAAAAAAAAAGAAAAAAAAAAAGGGGTTTTGAGCAATGGAATAAAAGGTATAATGAACCTTCATGCAGTGTAGAGATTCTTTACCAGTTTAAGGGTTCTTCCAAGAACTTCATGTGGAGGTACTTTAAACTTTTAAAAAGGTTCTTCACACAAAAAAACCTTGTTTAGAAAAGGTTACAAAAATGGTTTTCTATGGCAACATGAAAAGAAACCTTTGTGGCACCTTTATTCTAAATAATGTAAGACCATCAACAATTTAGAGATCCACAGATAATTGCTTTAAAAACTTGTAAAAGCAAGACGTGTTTAGATTTAGCTGTTATATCAAACTGCTGTGTACTTATGATACTCCAGAAGAGCAGGACGTTTAGGAAATACGAGATTACCATGCTAGAATTATGTATTTTATTCATTTAATTGCACATGTAAGCCTACAGTTGTATTTATCTCTAATGCTAATCCCAGTAGGCCTAGTCCCTATTTCTACATTTTATAAGCGTTTATGTTTCAGTATCAGCAGATCGTATCCCATATTAATAATTTACACATCAGCCCACATTACTTATATCGGCGCATCCCTAAACAAATCTGTCCACTATCACGCATGAGGAGCGATCAAGTCTCAGCCTACTGGCTCAGTCTAATCACGAAGACAAGGCAGCATTCTCCAGACACCTGAAATGCACTTACTCACAAGAGTCGCTTCAACACTGATAAAACACTTCTGAAGAAAATAAAAAAAGAAGCATGGCCTGGTCTTTCAGCGAACAAATATAATAATACACATCACATCACACCAAATTCTTCATTACATTGTTAAATGTACTTGCATGTCAGCATTCAAATGCAAATTTAAACGTTCCAACCTTTCCACATAATCACAGATGATTTCAGAGCGGATGAGCCGCTGGTGTTGACAGAGCTGCCTGCGCAGCCTAATAGCCCATGATGGCGTTCCGTCTGCCTAGCGCTCGGCTGGCGAAAGAGACAAGTGTTTCACATTTGGCATTTTCTTATGCAAAGCAATAATTCACGGGGTCCCGGGCATATGTGGAGCGCCATTGTTCTGTCCAAGCGATGCTCATTAAGGCATGACACCAGAGGCCAAAAGACTAGCAAGCCCGTCTCGCCACTCAAGAGCTGTAAAGCACGCTAAACACAGCCAGCACCACCGGAAAGGCCTGATTCACTACTAGAGAGAGATTAGCTCCCAATAGTCTCTCTATCTCTCTCTAGCACACTCACACAAACACAGGAGGACAGTGTGTGGAGGCCTTTTTTTTTATCAATATGACAGCAGTATGATCTAATGTGGTCAAATACATGCCTATGTCTATATGTGTGTGAGCAATTTGGATTCCAGCACAGAACTGTCTAGTAATCTAATGATATATGACATGTGGGAAAGATGTAAGTTTCGCAGTGACTCCTGTGTAGGATCCCTCAGGCTAGGACTGGTGTTTGTTGGCTGGGAGTGATAGCATGGGTGACAGCCAACTTGGTCTGAAGATTTTCTTTCTCTCTTTCTCTCTCACTTTCTCTTTCCCTAGTCACACGCATAGTCTCTCTCTCCTTTATGGACAGGCTAAGTCTCTAGGGATCACTTACACACTTCAAAGGACAGGAGCCCAAGACTACGACCTTGCTACATGAAGCCTCATTGACCAAACTCCACTCCCTCCCCAGATGGGCCCAGTCCCAAAGCCATAATCCCCTAAAGGATGGTTCCAGAGCACCACCCGAAACTGCTGGTTCTGGAAAACCACTCCAAACTGTTACTACAGGGATAAAAATGCCAAGGTATGACCCCAGAGGGATCAGCAGCAAGGCTGATGTATTATTTGTCAATAAATATGGAAAGTATAACTATTAGTATCAGCCTAATATCGAAATTCCCTCTGCACTGTCCACTTTCTGCTGTGACAATGCACGTTTCTAATAAATCTTATGCACAATGCACATTTCTAATATATCTTATATTCTCTTAATTATAAATAAAATAATTTAGCCAATAAAATAATTACAATAGATGCTACCCATATTTAGCTTTTGCATGCGATAAAGCAGATATGTTAGGAATTTCTCTTTTATAAACTCATACACACACACACAGTACGGTAGATAGCACCAACACCTTACACACAGGAAATTGAGGTTTAGTTCGTTTTTCAATTGAGGTTTAGTTCGTTTTCATAGAAGAGTGCTGATATTGTCATAGAAAGGTTATCATCATCATGACTATCATCATCATCAAGTCTAGTTAACCTGAGTCATGCTATGTAGCAATAAGTAAGATAAAAAATGTAAGATAAAAAAAAGATGAGAATAATATGATGCATGTATAAAAAAATATACATGTAAGAAAAAGAATTAATGTACACACTGGTGAGGAAGAACATTTTGATTTGTAAGTTGAGGAGCCTGGTGGTAAAAAAAAACACCATAGGTTTAAAGCTATGGATGTTTTCTATGGATTAAATTGTGAATTTGTTTAAAAAAAAGAAAATGATCATTATTCACATTGTATGTGAATTTTGGCCCAGAAATTCCACATCGGTGCACCCTTAACATTTGCACTTCTTGATTTAGCAGATACTCTTATCCTGAGCACCTGCAGACAATAGATAACATGATGATACAAACAAAAAGAGGCCCTGCAACACCCGTAATCCAAGGACAAGTGCGTTATATGGGCTTGATCAAGTGCAAATGCAACTTAAGTGCCATGTAGGCAGAGAAATATAACTTGGGTACTATGTAGAACCATAAATAACTCAGCAATAGCAGATACTACTTCATACACAGTCCAACCTAAACTATTTCCAGCAGCTCTGTCACATTTCAGAACACAAAAACAATGATGAGGAGAGCTAGGACACTTTTGTGTACACCACTGTCTTTCTCTGCATCTGTGCACATGCAAAGGCAGCAGGAAGTCATTTGAATTACAAACCAACAGGCCTGGGCTGCGCAAATGAGCGCATTACCTCGTTCAGTGGTCCGATTCAGGCCTGTGATTACTTCACACTCACCCTCCATTACACACACCGCAACAAAAGTGATTGTGAAGTGGAAAAATAAACCCAGCGCTGGATAATCCGATTCCTGTTAACATGTTGTTGATGTAATTAATAGATCCTTTCAATGGCTGCGCTGCTGTTTGTGCACATTTCTGTGTAAAGGGGGATACAACTTAAAGCTTCCGCTCTACAATAGAAGGAGACAGCTGAGCTCTTTCTGATGATGTAAGAAAGAAACATAAAGAATGCAGGCTGAACATGTACCTGACCCCTCCAGTGCAGAGAAAACTTTTGAAAACAGTGGATAAAACAAGAAGTGAATACTAATTTAATAATAATGCAAATCAGTTCATTATACTTGCTTGTTTTACTATATGTAGGTTTTGCATGGACGTTTTATTGTTGTTGCTTCTGAAACCCAGCAGCCTCTTCAGAATTGCTTGTATGTCTGTATGTGTTTATATGTGTACAGTGGGGGAAACAAGTGTAAACAAGTGTATTTAAAAACTTTGGTTTATATTAAATATACTTCACCTGTATCTATTCTCCACAAATTGGCACATTTTAGGACTTTGCATGCATTACTAATCATAAAGAATGATATGTCTGAAGAATGAAACTAATAGGAATATTATAATATACATATGTGTAGAGGTTACATATAAAGGGCTCCACATAATAATGCTGCAAAAAATAATCTTCTTGTGCAAATTCCACCTGGTGTCATTATTAAAGATATTGTCTTTGTTGGGGAAGATTTCCCACAGCAAGCAGCAATCATGATAAATGTGATGGAGCTGCCTAAAGTTTTCAGGGACCAAATTATTAAACAACACACTTAGAAAGATACTGGGCCCTAGCAAAGCCCTTAACTATTTCTGTCAGTACAACTGGCTTGAAAATATGCAGTTGGAAAGTCCATG
Organism: Alestes dentex; assembly: GCA_037576975.1. Classification (NCBI taxonomy): domain Eukaryota; kingdom Metazoa; phylum Chordata; class Actinopteri; order Characiformes; family Alestidae; genus Alestes; species Alestes dentex. Next base: position 17,207,702 of record JBBIGA010000002.1, read on the forward strand.
GAACCAAAATTAATTGGCCCCAGACAGGTGTGCCTTGCTGTTTCTCCCAGACTCATAATAAGGAAGGTAAGAAAGAACTGCTTGCCAATAATGTATAACTTAGCTTGTCATATTTGAAAGACATGTTGCATGTATGTTTCAAAATATGCCATACCCACAGTGAAGTATGGCGGTGGGAGCATCCTGCTATGGGGCTGCTTCTCTACAAACAGTACTAGGGCATTACAGATCTTCAAAGGGAAGAGTGTACTGGGGAATAATAGAGAAAATTGTAATGGGAAATAAGATGTTTCAACAAAACAATAACCCTCGACATACAGTCAAAATAACTCCAGACTGACTTCTCCTGACTTCATGATTTTGATATTGAGAGTTCCTTGAAATGATGAGTGTCTGTAATAACCTTGGGGAATTGAAGACGGTTCGCCAGGAGGAATGGCCAAAATTGAACCTGAGCTAATTACTTCTTACCTTCTTATGTCTTGAAGCTAAAACAATTACCAACAACAGCTTTAGAACAAAGTCCTAATGTTATACATCCTAATGTCCTAATGTTATTCATTTGTCATATAGGAATACCTTTTTCCCCATTTATTGTTTTTAACATATTTAAACAATCTTTGTTTATGCTAATGAATATGTGCATGCATTGTTTCGTTTATCAGTACGAAGTCAAAGGACATTGTGTGAGTCAATTCGAAGTGAATATATGCACTGGAGGTGGATTAAATGACAGTAACAAAAGTGTCTGTTTGTTTGTTTTCCCTATTATATATGTATCTTTCCAGCAGAATCTTGCACTGTATTTGGCTAGTCGGAGTAGTGTATAGTGGGGGGCACTGCCAGTGTCACGCTTTGCTAAAATGTGCTCTCTGCTGCTTAATGCTCATCAAACAGAAGCACACTCAGCCAGTGAAACGCAACCCTACACAGGGCAGGCCTGTCGTCTCTGTCCCTCACACACTCCCTAACAATACCCCTCAGTCCATCACCCTCCTACTCTCTTTCTCTGTCTCTCTTTCTCCCTCTCTCTCTCTCTCTCTCACACACACACACTCATACACACACACTATCACACACAGACACATAAGAGTAGGATTTTAATGTGAGTCTAAATTTAGCTGAGAGGAACCCTCAGTTCGGAGTTAATTTGCAGGTGCAGGGCGACTTACAGGAGGAGTGCAGTCCCTCCCTAAACCTCCCTACAGAAAACATGCGGGCAGCTGCACTCAGACCTGCAGCTCCTGCTATTTAAATAAACATTATGCTTCACCTTAAGGTTTTACCCAAAATGGACTATGCAGCTATAATGCATCACGGCAGATGCTACAAGCATATGAGCCCTGCAGTCTCCTCATTACGATCACAGGGAAAAAAAAAAAGTTTCAGCTGAGTATGTGAGAGCTATTTGACTGACCTGGAAAAATGTGCTGATAGAAAACATCCAGCATCTGTATTTTAATCTGGAATTACGAACGTCATAACATGACCCATTAAAACACCCTGCACTGCATCATTCTGACCTACAGATAACCTGTAAAAAACACCAGTTAAGTAAATTAGTACCTGGCAATTAGACCCACAATATAATGATGAACTTACTAACTATATTTATATACAGACTGAAAATAGCATTCATTATAGTTAACCTTATTTTATAGATTCTCACTATGTACAGTCATTTAATATCTTTGTTATTTTTGTTATCAACATCATTACTGCTATCTGCCAAATGCACAGCGTTATTTTTATTCCTGGTTTGTGGATCATTAGTAGAACCCATTGGTTGGCCTAATAAAGAAATAAATATAATCAGAAAAATACAACATCAACATTAATACTGTGAAGGTATCTATAAATATCAGGACAGATATTTAGGTGTATCTCCCCTATAGTTAATGCAAGGTATTCTGTTAATATGCTTAACAATGTACTGCTTCACTGTGTGATGGACTGGTGTAATATATGCAGAAAACGTACTTGTGAATGATGAAAGGACATCTATATATCCAGTACAGTCTGTCAGTAACTGGACAACTGTGTTGGCTCTCAAATTTAAAACCTTCTAAAAAAAATAGAATAATAATCATGATGGTAAAGTGCAGAATGTCAGCTATAATTTGAGCATCTGGATGAAATCACAAAAAGCCCCGTCTAGCAGGTGTATAAATCTCATCATAATGATACTTTCATATCAACCTCATAAGGATCTGATTACAATTACTCAATTCAAGTAAAATATAACTCAATAAATCATTTTTCAGCAGGATTTTTTATACACTGAAATGGACTGCATAACTATTTACACAGCAGTTGAATACAGACAACAAAAGTATACCAGGTTTTGTATTCCTAGCACATTCGTTTTCAAAAAGAGCCACACTGTAATAAAACTGTGAAAATTAAAATAGATCTCGTGGATTTTTGAAATAGTTTACATTTGAAATGTAAACTTAACCATAAAATAAGTGCATTTTTTATATATTATACCAATCAGTTCCGATGCTCTAAATTCCATGCTTCTTTCCATGTACTGGAACTTTCAGACCCGCGTATCACATGGACCAATTTCAAGAGTCTCAAATTACCAAAGTAATGAACATTCAAAATACTGTACTGAAATTGAAAAACTCATCAGTCACTTCCAAAGGTCTCTCATTTGCTGTTTTGGAGAGCTGGGAGTTACACTAAGCAAACTGTGTAGCATGTAATCAGTCATACTGAACCTGAACTTGCGTGCATTGTTACACCTCTCATCACAAAGCATCAAGGTATTTTTGTAGTTCTAATTCATCTTGCCACTATCAGCAGTGGCACTGAGCCACAATGGGACGAGATGATTTAATCAAGACCATGACAGTTTCTCCCTTGCACACTTTTTTCATTCTGTCACTCATACTGCATATGAATCTGTCCATAAAACTTTGTTCCAGGGCTCTACATGCTTTTATGTATTTTTCACCAAGCTGGCCTTCCTGCTCTTATGGTTACCCAGTGCTATGCGTCTAGTATTGAATTATTTGAGCACATGTAGACTGGTTATGGTCTTATTTGATCTTTTTTTTTTTTTTTGGCTATGAAAGTATTCTTTGTTCAGCTTCTACTATGGCTTTCTGTGGTTTGACAAGTCAGCTGCTATTTCTCATGTCACCTGTATGATCCTGCTATTTCAATCAATAAAACATGATTTAGGTGTATTTAATTTATTCTATTGTTTTTGTTGTTTAATTCTTCAGCTTACTGGCACCATCAGTTTTTAGTTATTTTGAGAGAAAACAGCAACAGACACCAACTCAAAGGCCAGATCTAGAATTAACTAGAATTGGACATATGTTAGTGTATGAACCAAAGATACAAAAAACCCTAAACCAAAGCAAATGTTTACATGTGCTTCCCTGAAATGGGGGGACTGTGTATAAAAAGATCTGTGTATTAAAAGTCCTGCATGGCTCCCTTACAAAGGATGAGAAAATTCTTGAAATTAAAGCTGACATTATGCACTGTAACCTCATTGTCCCTGTTTCATTTTCATCACAGCTTCACGAAAATGTGTCACTGTGCAATTACAGCTGGATTAAGTCTAACTAGTGCCTTTCAGACAAATGTTATTTGTACCTGTCCCTTGTTCCTGGTATAGACTAATAAAAACTGAAAGATGTGGTGACTGACCAGCCCTGTGGCTTATGAAAAATGTAGAGCTTTGTGGCTATTGGATATCTGAATGAAATTTAAAGAGCCTCAGCGGTACGGCAAAGCTCCAAACCACTACCTAACCTTGGACGTCTACTGATCACTAGAAAGAAGATGGAGGAGAGAGAGAAGGGGGTAGAGAGCTAGAGAGAGAGAGAGAGAGAGAGAGAGAGAGAGAGAGAGAGAGAGAGAGAAAGAGAGAGAGACTTGGACACTTGGGGACACAGTCTGAGCAGCAGATCAGAAAATCAGTTTGGATTCATATTATATTGATTTCTATGTCTCTCCTGATTGAAAATTCCTTTTAAAGTGCATAACTAGGCTTAATCTGCCTCCAGGAAACTGAAGTTGTATATTTCACAGGAGCCCAAGACATAATGTGCCGAGAGTTAACCAACTTTTAATGGAACAAGTTTCACTTCACTAAAGCTGTGGGAGAAGTGACACTATGGAAGATCAATATATGCAAATAAAAATGGGTCATTTACATGTTTTACATTTTAAAGGTAGGCTTACATCTAAGAGGATGTTCAGTGTACTGTACATCAAGGTCCTACTCAAGCTCTTCACTATGCACTAGTAGGCGTTAGGAGCAGACAATTGTCACTTATATGAACGCAGCACTTGAAACTCTCTTCGGTTAGAGCAGCCTGGGAAAGCTTTTTCAGGAAAAGGTATGCGCCTGCAGAATGTAATTACTGCCGCTGACCATACATCAAAATGACACTCTGTTTTCTTACCATTAACACGCAAGTCTACTTACAGTGGATTAACAAATAGAACACGTTTGGTACAAATGTCCAAGCAAGTGACCTGCATGTCTCATGCTTTTGCAGTTAATGCGATCAAGGCAGAAGATACACCTTCCAAAACAGATTACAGATTAAAGAGAGAAGCTCAAAATGTAAAGCAGGGGAGCAGAGGGCAAAACAGCAGTTAAAATGTAACACCGGTTTTATATGGAGGCATATAACTACCTAAGAGCTGGCCAGGTTAAAGTACAGCCTCCACATGGGGCAGGGAGGGGTGTAGTTTTATCAAGGGGTGTGACAATACACTCATAGCCCACAGTTCATTTTGAATCATTATACTGGGTTTACAATTCTATATTTGCACAATATTTTGCGCCAAATCTGAATGAAGAAATACGATGTCTGTGTTCAGCCGTGGCATAATCTGCTATTAAGTCTAAATGTAGGAGGAGGGGGAGGGTGATGTTTGACCTGAACAGAGTGGGTGGTTGATTTGTAGTTGAAAACTTTCAAACAATACTTCTGCATTAGATGGCAAAAACGATTTCCATCCCCCACAATGCAGTCACATCTTCATGAGGTACACTCTCACATTTTTGCACTGTGATCTCACAATATTTTGATGCATTGCTTAAACGCAGTGTTACTAAGACACCCAAAGTAAGCATTGAGAGAGGTCAATGTCCCAAATTATATCATTTCAAACCTAATTTTGGACTCTTCAGAAACTTTTTATTCACAGAAAGACAAAAAAAAAACTACTAAAAAAGGAACTAAAGATGAATGTTTGATAAACATATTTCACTTTATTTATGCTGCTTCTTGTGACATTGTACATTTATTTTGATTGAAACTATGTATTTAGAAAACACATTTACAGACTTTTTTAGTGCCCACCACCTATAACTAACCCAAGCTATGGAGGAGGTTTTAAATTTCTAAGTTTTCAACAAGTTTTCCATTGTGGAGATTGGTTGTATGGAAATAATATTTACTTTAAAAACTGTTTAGTGAAAATAAAAATTTGACAAAGTGTGTCTTGTGTTCTCTTATTCTTCAAAAAAAGTTATCTTTGTTCTCGAAAAATCCACGGAACAATTAAAGAAAGGAAAAGCTATAAATGTGGGTGGATTGTTCCGACATTGTTCTTTCAGTACTGTACAAAAGGACTGCAATTAAGAATCCTGATAATGCTTTAATTGAACGATTAAGTGTTAAGAGCAGGAGACAAAAGGGACAGACAGTGTGGTGGTCAGCTGTAAATAGCATTGCTCCGTCTGAAGCCCCTGGTGTTCAGCGGTCACTATTGACTGCAGTGGCCGGGGAAGGTCAGCTGTGGAACACGAGCCGCTCAAAAGGTGGAATGAGGCAACTGAAGCAATCTTTGGTCAATATGAAATAGAAATCTCTGGACTGTACTGCGCCAAAGTTACTGGAGTGAGGTAGCCCTGCTGCACAGGGAACTTTCCCGAGCCGAGGGGGGTGTTATGGGAAATTGGCTCACCTACTGGCACGCTCTAGCATGACTCAAATGAAGGAACATGCTGAACACATCAGAGAATACAGATCTGAGCCCAGAGCCGCCCTCTATTCTGCACAAAGGACGCAACCAAGTGTGTTTCAGCACTGCGGAGAACTACTGAGTGATTTGTCAGTCAACAGGATTATCCTTCAGGCTTACAGATACACCGTTTAATCAATGTAGTGTCTTCCCCCAACAACAGCACAAATAACAGACTGCCCATCAGCAGCCATTCACACCCACGGCATATACGATACAGACATCTAAACCGATACTCTTTGCTGAGTTCTTTAAACGTTAAAACGAATGATCACGCTTATAAGCCTCATTTTCAAATATGATCTAAAAGAACCATCTGCTAAAAGGGTCTTTAGGAAAACCGAAGTGGTTCTTTCATGGCCTTACACAAAAAAACAAAATTTTAAACACTTTCATTTTTAGGAATGGTCCGATAGTCCATACAGGTATCGATGTTTTGACAATAACAGTGAGTTACACAGCAGATGAGTCAAATTTCAAATAAATATTTGGTACTGTATTTTGTGTACTGCTAGAGACCAAAATGTTTAGGAGATGTTGGGGTACAGTACAAAAATATCTTGATTTTAATCATTTTATTGCAAGTAATCCTGATGTCCACTTTTTATAAATGTTCATATATAAGATATCTGCTTCAGTCCAAATTTGCTACAGCGCTGCATTCCTTATGATAAAAGTCCATCCCATAAAACTGTAAAGCAAAAACAAAACACAAAAGAGTCTAGCCATGAAAAGATGTGTTAAGTTACTAAGACATTATTTTAGCATAGGAAGCCTGGGTTCATTTACTGCATTAACGTAAATTGTATCATATACCATGGTTCTGTGATACATGTGAACAATAGATTGAACTGAATTGTACTGATAGCAGAATCGATGATCATGTCTACCTGTCAGATGCAGTAAAGCCAGAGTGGTGATGCATCTTATTTGGTCGAATTTTATTCTAATCCTAGGAATCAACTGGCTCTTTTCTCCTTCTGAGCAGAGCAGAGTGTTGTGCAGCACAGTGCAGCTCTGACACGTCTCCTGTGCAACCACTCATCTGTCTCTCCTCCTCTCCCTGACAAAGCAACAGGTCTCTGGCACACAGAGATCCATCTCTCTCTCTCTCTCTCTCTCTCTTCCTCTCCCTCTCTCTCCCTCTCTCTCACTCTCTCTCTCTCTCTCTCTCTCTCTCTCTCTCCCTCTCTCTCGTGCACTCTTTCAGTCTCCCTCTGAGCGAATGATACTTTACAGCCAGCATTCGTCTGTCATCCCTGTATCGATCTGACAAGAGAGAGAAAAGGTATAACTCAGCTAATGCAGGTGTGAAGACTAATGTTCAGCTGAGCAAAAGCACATACAGCCTGCATGTACCCCCCCCCCACACACACACACTAAACACCAAAACAACTAAATACCCCTATGATAATTATGATCATGAGCTGCATGAAGAAAAAGAGAGAGAGAGAAAATCTCTTTCAGCACGAAGAGAGAAAAATGGGATATATAATCTTTTCCACCAGAATGAAATGATTTTTTTCCACTTTTAAACTGTGTTAAAATGTAATGCCCACAAAGTACATGATGTGATAAATAGAATCTTTTGAAAGATTAAAAAAACTTACTTTGAAACTATAAATATGGCGTAACACACATCTACTGTGTCCACCTCTGCGAACCGATGTGTAAATAATGTGAATTTTACCGCATGAAAATGACTGCGATGTTTCCATGGCCGCTTGAATCCATGCGACTGCAACGTCAGTGTGTCTAACCTTCGACGCCACAGCTGGGTAGTCCATCAAGAGCACAATAAATCAAACGGCCAAACAAAAATGCTGCTTTTAACCTCCCGGCCCACAATGTTAATAAATATTAATAGCTTTCATTTGCACGCCACTTTCAGCTCTATTTAAGAGCCATAAAGGCATCGTCAGCGCGCATTTGCAGCAGCGCTCACATCTCAGCCACGTGGCAGAAAACGCCGGCTGACAGCGCTACTGCACTTCTAAGTGGATGAATATTAAATTGACATTTTGCGCTCTCCTCTGATCACACGCAGTTTTCCTTCCTGCGCGTGAAACAGATCGCAAATAAAGCCACTTGGCTCATGGTCCCGCTGCTCTTTCCCCAGATAAAGTGCGTGACGGAGGCAAAGCGGGTTTACGGCGGCTGAGGCGGCTCGCTGGCTGTCTTAATGGCAGTAAATTGAAAGCATTAGCTGGAGAGAGGCCTGAAGGACAGCTAGAGAGGGAGAGAGAGAGAGAGAGAGAGAGAGGGAGAGGGAGAGAGAGAGAGAGAGCAAATACAAGACAAACAAGAGACTCCAAGGAAGGGACAGGAGAAGCTGTGATGCAGAAACATGGGTATGATAGAAGAAAAGAGGTGCATCAATTTGTCATGATCAAAAAAAAAAAAAACACAAAAAAAGTAAATCTAAACTGGTGAATATAGCAGGTGCTTCACCTCCCACCCAGCGTACAGAGAGCATATTTAACTCACATACCACAAAAACACATGAGACCCCCAACCCCAACCTCACGATTTCAACTGCTGTAAGAACTCTTGATTACTAAAATAATTCAGAGTGAGCCCCAGACACACACACACACACACACACACACACACACACACGGGCTGATCACCTGCCCAAATAAACCACAAAAGGCCTTCAGGAACAGCCACCTTCTATTAAGAGCAAATGGATGTACAATTATTTATGCAGTTAAGAAACGAGTGAATGTGAATGTGCTGTATTTGCATGTTCTGTATTCTCTCAATTAAAAGCTAATTAATTAGATACAATTCTATTAAGGAACAAATCCCACTCATCAATAAACACAACCTGGGGTCAGTCGCTGCTCAAATGAGAATCGTTTTCTTGTGCTGCAAGCCGCTAAAAATAACACATCATTTTCTGACACTAGAAGTAGGAACAAAATTTTAAAAAAATGTAGACATGTTTGGGTGACCCGTGGAAACATGGAATCACTTGAACGTGAACACTTGTTATTAACATCAGTTATTTTGAAAAAGGAAATGTATAAACATGTATATAAAACATTTAACCAGCTTCTTTCTGATTATATTTCACTTATCATTCCTATGTTTCACAGCAGGAGCCAAATGCAGGAGTGGAGAAGGTCCTCTGAGCTAAAAAAGAGACAGTAGTTCATTTCACATAACCTGCCAAGGCTGTGAGAAATATATAATATAACCTTCAGGAAAGTAATTTGAATGAGAGAGCTGAGCCATATGAAACGATGTATCAAAATCTATCAAATGAGAGCTGAAAGAAAAATAAGCAAAACAAATGAAAGGCGAATTAACGGCTAAATTAAATAAGGCTTAGTTGTTGGCAGAATTCTGATGTGGCCCTTTGTCCATGAAAGTCCCTTAATGCTTGTCATTATGTGTGTTAATGTCAGGCTCCGTTGTATCTGAATGACTTTCACAATGTTACCGTTTTTTCCCTACAGATAATGAGAATATTTAATCTCAGCCTGTTTTTTTTCATTTCTCACACAACTGAGTTGAGTGCGAAAAGCCAAAATGCTTCAGAACCAACTTTTAGTTATGTCTGTGGAGTATACAAATGCTTGCGTGTTGTTTATTTTTTATGTTCTGCAATAATTACAATGCCATTGAAGCTAAAAGTAATGTATCTATTTTAGCTTCTACTGGAACCATCTGATTCTTCATCAGATATGTTTTGCCTTCTACTCTCTCTCTCTCTCTGAACTAACAAACTCATGAGAATGATTCCTCTGATTATTCTGACACACTAAAAGAACACATGGTACACATTTCACACACTTGCACACCCAAAGGCAATTTTAAGTTCAGCAGAAGTATAGCAGAACCCTGTGAGAAAGTGTGCTTTTTCACTTTTTATCTACCACATGCAGGAAATTACAAAACTGCATTCCTCTTCACCTGAACACTTGAGTGAAATGATCTGAAATTCACACACACACACACACACGCACACACACACACACACACACACACACACACACACACATATATACAGCCTGCCTAAGGGCAAAAGAGAGGTTGTGTTCCACGATGCTTGAGGTGGTATGACGTTGCAGGTTCTATTTCCAGAGAGAGGGTTGAAGTGAGGCTGCGGAGAGTGTAACACTGACCCCCGTGACCTCTGACCCAGAAACACTGCCCGAGGCTCCTGCTCACCAAATCCTCATTCGTTTGCAATTACCACCGTGGCCCTTTTCTCACGAGAGAACTCCGCCGAAATCTGTGTGGCAGTAAGCAAGATTTTAGTCAAAAATGGCTCTGAATTGTGGCTGTGCTGCGAGCCCTGCACCACGTAAGGGTGGCCAAAAATGTAACCATCACCACTATTATGAAATTTCACCATGCTACATTAAACAATGTACAATATGTCTCACAGCCCTCAGTTTGCAAACAGTTTGGGAGAAAAAAAAAACATCTTCAAAACAGCACAGGAACATTATAAAAAAGGGCTGCAGCAAAACTACAGCAATAAAAAAGAAATATTGAAAAATGTTTACGTAATTTCTGTACATTTTGCTGTTTACAGGCTCTCTGTAACTAGTCTAAATCTGCCTTGCCTACATACAATACTGCTAATACCAAAATCGACTCAGAAAACCATATCATGACCACATTTTTGCTCTGTCCCTATGTGATGTGAGCTGGGCCAGAACAAAAATCTGAGCTGTTCCTGAGTCCCTTAGGACCAGCCTTACAACCAGTGATGTCATTTATAAAGATAACTAAGAGTGAACGGTATGGCAAAAATATCATCTCATGATACTTTGTTGCAACATATGGTCATGTTTCACAATATTTTGTTTTTCTTTTGTTGATGGATAGGTTGGAGAAGAAATAATTCACCAGCAAGGCAGTAGTGGTACATACATTTTGAAAATGCTATCAAAACTATTTTTCAACGTTTGACATATTGTGCGTCGCTACATTCACTTCAGGGACCACTTATGCTCTTAAGTATGCTCTGTGCAGGATTTAACTCAGTGTCCTGTCAGTGGGGAGAAACAGGCAAATGTGAACTCAATTTAAACCACTTTTTAATGAAACATGCAGTTGTTTAGTGTGCTTAATGTACTGCAAATACCCACGATAGGCTCAGGAAAGCTTATCATGGTGTAATTTAGCATGATGACACCACATTGTCACACTGCCCACCACTAACAATAGCATACCATCATATTTCCCATCCCTAGCACCATGTTTGTACACTCATCAGCCATAACATTAAAATCACTGACAGGTGGATTACACTGATTGCCATTACACTGGAACTTGCCAGGGGGTAGGATGTATAGGGAAGCAGATCAACAGTTAGTTCTTGTGTTGGAAAAAGGACCAAATTGTGATGGCTTGATGACTGGGGCAGAGCATCTCCAAAATGGCAGGTCTCGAGGGGTGTTCTAAGTGGTCCTAAGATGACTAGTGAACCAGCCACACAATGTGATGAAGAAGGCAATGTCATGCACTGTGTTTTGCTGGTAAACCTTGGGTCCTGGCATTCATGTGGATATTACTTTAAGCACCTACCCAAACATCGTTGCAGACCAAGTACACCCCTTCAGGACAACTGTACTCGCTATTGGAAGGCCTCTTACAGCAGGGTAATGTGTCCCGTCGCACTGCAAGACCCAGGATTGGTCTGTGGAACCTGACAAGGAGTTCAAGGTGTTGTACTGAACATCTGTGGGATATGCTGGACAAAGTAGCCCGATCAATGAAGGTCCCACTTCACAACGTACAGGACATAAAGGATCTGCTGTTAACGTCTTGGTGTCAGACACCACAGCACACCTTCAGAGGTCTTGTGGAGTCCATGCATCAACAGATCAAAGCTGCTTGGGTGGCACAGGGGGGACCTAAACAATATCAGGCAGGTGGTTTTAATGTTATGGCTGATCAGTGTATGCCTTTGTGTGTGTGTGTGTTTGAGAAATCCACAAGGCTTCACTGTTTTGTTTCGCTCTGTCAGTGCTCTAGTTGCATGTGAAGGGAAATGAGAAGCAGAATTTTCCTCTGTGCGCTGGATCCTGCAGCCTGCGTGTCTGCACTCATCTGTCACTGCTTTACATACATGCAGTGACACCTCCAGTCTCGGTGGGCAGCCAGTGTCAGTGTGCTGCCCTGCTAAAGGCAGGCAGGCTGGGTACGCCTCTCCTCCAGGTACCCCTCGGGAGAGGCATTAGGACTCAGTGACAACATGACAGGCCCGCACACACACACACACACACACACACACACACACACACACAAGCCTGCCACACACACATGAGCATGCTCAGGCCTCCTACACAACCCCCACACTCTCCCAAGGCAGAGCCGGGTGTTTTTTGCATAAAGCGCTGACTTAGCTCCACATAAATTTCGTCAGACACAAAATTATTTTTCACCCCCCCTGGCCTCCAAGCTACATAACTTTTGGAATGAATAATGGAAACAAAGAGGTAAAAGGCTTTTGGGAACATTAAAAATATGTGGGGGATGAAATGTCGTAAGGGTAGAAAATGGGGAAAAAAGAAGGAAAAAAAACTACAGTGGGCCAGATCTTCAGTAGAAATTCAGCATTAATGGTCCGAGCAAGTGTTCAGTTGCTTTGCCATAGCGTTAATGTGAAATAAGAAATTCATAGTATGACTTAATATTTTGTGACCAATCCCAAAACTGATTTATTTGATAACCAAAAATATTGGCTGATCTATTTTTAAAATGTTTACCTCTGATTTAAAAAAAACAAGTTTTAGTTAAACAGTGCTTTAACTAAACAAACTATGAATTGTCAAATATGATTGATGACACGGGAAACAAAATGATATCGGCATTGTTAAAAAACATACTGGACAGATGTCTTGATTTGACCAATAGTTCCAAACTCATATTTGAAGGTGGATCTGTTATATGCTGGAGGAATGTTTAAGTGATTCTGGGCTACTCTGCTCTAAGCACCTGCATTTGATTATACTGCATTTTTAACCTACAAATAAGTACATTTCCCTGCAGTGCTAATCCTGGATGATTAGCCCCATTTTTAGTCCCATTTTCTACATTTCATAAATGTTTCCATATCGACGTCTGTATCAGTATCAACAGATGTGAACCTCATATGGGTGCATCTCTATGAATAATCAATTCTTAACTGTTAGATTTTATTATTTAAATAAACAGCAGAACCTACAAAATATTAAATAATATAAATATTTTAACCCTGGGTACCTATAATACCTAAATATTAATTATCTCATATTTTTAATTTCTCTCATCAGTTCTCAGTTTTTCTCACAATGTTTGTATTATTATACTTAAGGTTGGTTTGAATACATTGTTAGTGCTTATTATCATTATTATTATTATTATTATTATTATTATTATTATTAAAACTATGGTTGTGTTTTATGTTCAAATGTACCACTCCAGTGTGCACTGTTATAATATTAAGTTTTTATTACTGTGAGTTTGAATTTGCCCCAATTGGCCAGTAATGATAAACCTGCACAGCATCAATATCAACTAACCGATACATCGGTCAGGCTCTAATTCATGGTAATCTAGATCCTGGCCTCCACCTGCAGCCTCTCTCCGGCCCTCGAGGCGAATGGAGCAGGTGAGCATGAAGCCACGAAGGATGGCTCTTCTGGAGCTGCTATTTTGGATGGTGCAAAGTCAACATTACTCCCTAAGGTGTTCTGCTGATAATGAGCACAAAGGAGGCGTCAGCCCTCATAAACCTTGGGGATGATGCTGAACTCCTTATGAGAACACATTTTTTTTCATTCCCTCTTTCTCTTTTAAATTAATCTAATTCCTTGTGGACACTTAAAGGAACAGTCATATAGGCCACATTCTAAACAAGTTTTTTTTTTTATTGCTAGCTGCTTCTTAAAGGGGAAGACATTCTTCTACTTGGCATCTTTTAGGGCAGAAATGGACTGAATAATTAATACATTTTTGCGTTTTAAAGATCACAGAGAAAACTATGCCCCTTTATTCTTTTTTTTTTTTCATAGGTTCGTTGGGTGACAAGGACCACGAAAATTTTGTAAAAAAAAAAAAAAAAAGTTGTATTCCCTTCTCTTTGTCTTCATTTGTTTCATGAATTATGAACTACACTATTTAATGTTTAATGCCTCAGAGCCACCCTCAGTATTTGCACTGTTTAATGTTTATCACCCACAGTACTGTCTGTCTATCGCTTGCTGCCCCTCGGTTGCTACTGCTTAATTATTGTCCAGATCTCATGTAACATCATAAGCCTTTCATTTCTGAAGTACACACTTACCCAGTAAAAATGACAAAGTGAACTTTGATATTTGAATCATTTGAATGGCAACCTCAAAAGACCTACAATATTAGAAAGTAATATCTAGGAATGATACCCTAGCTTAAATCTCTTTAGTTTGGATTGAATTCTAGGAACTCAATGAGAAAAAATCACCCAAAATATCAGAGAATGAATGGCAGTAAATAGATACAAGAGCAATAAGAAAGTTAAGCGGCTCCTGTGTAACCACTTAACAAAAAAAAAATCTTCAATAAAAATAATTTGGGATGACGATCTGCTGTGTTTATTTTTTATTTCATTAAATTCACAAAATCACTTGTACTTGATGCAGAACACTATAACATTCTCAGCAGCAGGTCTACAGTCAGGGACAACGGAGTGTTAATACTGTGATACCTGCTACTTGTCAACATAATGTGCACTTAGATGTGGAATTTTGCTGCAAATGTTTATATTTATTTGCCAATAACCCTTGCACAGACCATATATATGTAATTTGACTGTTGCACAACACACACACACACACACATATACAATCACACACATGCAAAAGTTTAGGCATCCTATAAAATTACATTAAAAAGCTATTTTTTCTGGTGCAGAACGCCTTCAATTACTCACAAAAGCATTTTCAAATGAATACAAATATGTCTTTGCTTCATCAATTCTTTTATCTTAGGAACCCAGTAAATTTGGCAATTACCATCCAACACCCGGATAAACCAAAATTGGATGGAATTTGACAAAAACACACCTAGCCGGCTTTTCTTTAACTTTACATGGCGCTTTTACAAAATTACAAATTCTTTAATTTTACTTAGGTGCCTCAGACCTTTGTACAATACAGTATATTTATACGGCAGACACACACTCTTTTTGTCCAGATCGGTCGAACCTAATACAGTGGTTTGCACCAGAATCTCATTAAGAGAAACCTTGAGGCTCATTTGAAATCAAATTGGCTTGACTTTCAAACATGGAAACAGGGTCAGTTTTAGCACTTCTTTAAAAGAGATGGAAAAGAAAGGCAGGAGAGAAACGGGGAAAGAGAAACAGGGAATGAGAGAAAGAGAGAGAGAGAGAGCGAGAGAAAGCGAGATAGAGAAAGAGAGAGAAAAGGGGAAAAGGGTGGTAGCGAAGAGGAGGGGTACAGGGTGGGGTGGAAGCAGTTGTTCTGACACCCCGAAAAATAAAAACACACATCCATGGCCCCAGGGAATGGTCGTTACGGCCCTGCACACCTACGCCTCTAAGCACTAAGTGTTAGTGATATTAATCAACTGACCCACAAACTGATACCCCATTGTTCAGTAGCAATTAATATATGGTTAGAAAATTAACACCTTGCATTAACGTAGCTGAACAACTGCAGGATGCTAAAATGTGCCCTGGCTGACAGTGCCATAGCTTATCCAGCGCTGGCGAGAGGGTGGACAGTGTCTGCAACACCCTGCTTCATCCCTGGTGCTGAATTAATCAGTACATTTAGATATATACAAAATGCATGCAGGGCAGTTCCAACAATTAAATTCATCAAATGCACATTTACTTTCTAATTACCTCACTTGGAGGACATACATGAAGGGCACTCCTCAAGCACAGGCAGACAGGCAGCTTATGTGGCATTCTCTTATGCAGATTTGCTTAAATAATTTATGGGGATTTTAACAGATGCAAATAATATCGACCATAAATTTCCACTGCTTATTTTTTTTACATGAGTACCAACATATAATTCGTATATTTTAAGGAGAACAAAACAGGATTTTTAAGATTTAACTACACAGAGTTAAATATAAAGTTTATGGAGACACCGTAATGCATTAAGTATTTTCCGATTCCACAATTGTACATGGATTCAAGATTTATAAGGATTTTCTTCAAACAGCTGAATTATTAGAGAGAAAAATCATACTAAATAACGGCAGTAGATTAGGTGTAGGATGCTCCACTGTGCAGAGAAGTGAAGGCTCATGGTGTCTGAGCTGAAGAAGTGTCTCTCTTCTTTTTACAATAATAGTCCTATCTTAACACTGTGACATGAAATGCAGCCCCTGCTGCCCATGTGACCAGAGGAGAGCCTATAATATGCAACTGACACACAAGACATACAACTACTCCTTATTGCTCCATTAACGTACATTCTACAATGTAGTAGTCACGAAGCCTCAAAAAAGCCAGGTACAGTATAAACTGCATGCAATTTATTACACATCTGATATAAAAGTAGCTTTCCTGGATCCTGACACAAACAGGCATATAAGCCATAGGCCCAAATAGCACCACAGAGGCCGCATATTAAGGCTGCTCTGCCGAGGCGGCAGGGTAATGCCGGGGAGGGAGGAGGGGGGCAGTAAAAAGCAGGGGTGAGCCGGGGTCAGCGGTGTGCCGATGAGCACGACAGCTGAAAAGTGCTGCTTCGCAGACGGCTGAGATGAGATAATTACATTACGGCCCATCATTAGTGCCGGCCGTCTCCCCACCAGCCAACATTAGAAGCATCCAGTCAGAGCCGCCAGCCAGACGACTAGCCAAGAGCCCTGGTGCAGCCTTAGCTTCCAGCTAAGCTTCTACAACACTCCTAGACCAGTGATCGGAGACTTACAACCTTGGCCTGAAAGCAGGAGATCGCACACAAATATTCTACAGCATGTGATCTTGCTCCAGCTTAGCATGTTTCAATGAAACAAACAGTCTTCCACGATGAAATGGAAGGTTACGAGGTTTCCGTGACATCTCCTACATTTTACTCCTCTAATTCGAAGACTACAAATAGCCCGGGACAGCATCCAGAAACCAGTATACACTGGTCTAAAGGTCCTGCCAGCACCCTCGAGTCCTAGTCGGCTACTGCTAGCTTCGAGCATTAGAGTAGCAGCGGTGAACGCTAACCGCTAACCTCCCTCTGAGGCTCCAGATGCTTCAGGCAGCCCTTCCTCTACAGGCCTGACACCTTAAACCTACATGGCACTTTACCAAGGCTCTCTTTCCTCTCTGCCTCCAACCCTTTACCAAGCCTGCATGCACCCTGCCTTCAGTCCTTCAGACGGGCCTCACACAGCACCTCTCTACCGCACCCCAGCTTCAATCCCTGGCACCTCGCCAACCTGTCAGCCAGCCGGGGCCCGCCAAGGATGAATGGAGCGCTGGGAAGTTAGCGCGCGGTGCTGAGCGGCAGATAGCACACATCTCCCTATGATCATCATCCTAATTAAGATCTGACTGCTTTTATGTGATCTTTAGTAGTACATCAAAATATCAATTTGAGACAATTAGCTGCTGAACGTGAAGACTCAATTCATCATTCCTGAAGGATTTCTCTTTTCTTTTTTTGCCAGTGAGGAACGGGGTGGGGGGAAGGCAGCCAAAATATTGGCACTCACATTCAAGCACATGAATGTTTTCTGTCATGCATATCAATGGACAATTTTGCTCAGAGGCTAATTTCAGTACATTAATTACAATTTTATGTTCTCATTAGATGATATAATTCGCTTTCGAAGCTGAGCTCAGAATGACTGTGATCTTCTAAAGCCATGTTTTTCCCCGGCTTAGTGTAATTTACAAGGCCTCCGATGAATTTAAATGTCAAGAAACATCAAATAAATGAATAGCGGCAAAGGGGTTTTTAGCACCCTGTAATAAAAGCGAGCGCTGCATGTTGGAAAGAAGCGGGTGACTTTTTGCACTGCACCCTTTAGGCAGTAATAGACAAGAACTATTTTAGAATTTTACATCAAGCAAAAACGCTCAATATGTTCACAAACCAAAAAGACATAACACTGAAACAAGCGCGGGGATCCGATGAATATGATCTGACTCAGAATGAGAGGACGTGCAGCCCACAGTGGAAAAAAAAACAAAAAACCTTGGTGTTCGCACTGATGGCTACCAGATAAATCCGTAAAACAGTGTAGATGTTTGTGTCAACAGTAAACCAGCCTTGTTGCGCGTTTAGCCTCTGAGGGCATACTTTTGCAACCATCGTGGCAACTATTTTTTTTTTTTAATGTTTTTTATTTTCTTGTATTTCCAGACACTTCAGCAGCCACAGAAATCTTTCTGGGGCTCACAGCAAAACACCTTGAAGGAGGACTGAAAATGCACGTCTCATTTTTCAAGGTTGTTAAGTGATAAAAACACGTATTCCTGCAGCGACAGACGGCCATGGACAATCCATCTGCGCCCCGATATGCTGCACTCTATAGAAACTGTTGCTCTGCTGTGGGGCAGGTCCTGCTGGAGTTGTGATCAAGTCATTCAATTTCACATTTCAGAGGAGAGCCAAACAAGCAGCAAACAGAAATAAAATTTTCACAAACTGTTGGGAACAGCTTCAAATGGCAGGGACCAGGATGAGACGGGGGTTAAAAGAAACCCTATCTTAGTGAGAGCGGAGGCAGAAATTCAAACTGCCCTCTGATCAGCCTTGAAACAGCTTTGATTTCACTCTCTGGCTATTAGAAAATTTTGTGATTAGCTGCCAATGTCATTCCACAACCTAATTCACAAAACCTTAGTGCACGGGTATTCATCGTTGGCAGAACCCACAGCATTTCTGGCCACGCATCAAAAGCATATTCAAAAACTACCAGTCTTGCACTCTAGGTCAATGCAAAATAATTATTTTGATCTCACAAATATTAAAAAAAAGGTGCGGATCCTCTTTTTTATTTTCATGGTGAGCAGAGCTGCGCAAAGAGAAAAATAAAAAGCTCTATTTCCTGACAGGCGCTCTTTCTCTCTCCCTCTCCCCTCGCTTTCCCTTACTAAAGAGGATAAAATCTCCCTTCATAAAAGCCATTAAGAATCAAAAGTTTATTATGTCTAATTAGAATGTAAACAGAGGAATGAAGACATCAGTGATTTAGGTAGTCGACTCTGCCCCTGCCACTGGGGGTATGCTAATTGTTCATACAAAGCTGCGAATCCAGGAGGATCTTGGAAAAGGCCAGATTAAAAGTATTACTGCTAAACCTAGTTTTGCCCACCTGGGGATTGGCTATTCTAAAACAATTCCCAACAGGCGCTACACTGTCTCTTTGCTTTATAGGCAATGAGACAGCTCCACTGAGGACCAGCTCATTGTTTGAGATAGCAGGAAAAAGAGAAACAGTGCCAAGGGCTTATGCTCAGTTCAATTGGACTAAAGCACTTGCATCAAGAACATGGACTGCAGTAACACCCACCCCCCCCACACACACACCCCCACCCCCAGTGTAAAACGCATCAAAGACCACTAGTTTTCCAGTCCTTGTCCACTCCATCACTATAAATGTCTATCTGCCAAATGTGTAAACCAAATCAGAACATGTCGGTTTACATTCCTGGGACCAGTACAACTGAGAAAACAGTCTTGCTTTACAGTTTCGGGTTTTAAAGTGAACAGTCCCTGATTCTCTGTAAATAAAACAACACACCACCTTTCCTGACATCTTTTCTCCTTGTCTATTACAAATTCCGTGGTGGAAAAACAGCAAACTCTCAAACTGAAAAGTGAGTGGCTCAACTCCTAATGTCAGCTTAACATGATTGCTGTGGTTATGACGCTGTCAGTTTGGGCTGCCTCTGCTGTGCGATGTAATGAATGGAAGTGTGACGTGGACAAAAACACATTTACAACAATCTGTCCATCATAATTACTGCTGCAGATTCCAGTGCCTCTCTCAACACACAGACAGGCCAGATACAGATCAAGGTGGTGGTCAAAATATGTCCACTGTATGGACAGAAGCATCACTTTTGATTTTTGATTACCTCATGTAAGAGCCTAAACAGAGAAAAAAAAAGT
Source organism: Alestes dentex (assembly GCA_037576975.1). Classification (NCBI taxonomy): domain Eukaryota; kingdom Metazoa; phylum Chordata; class Actinopteri; order Characiformes; family Alestidae; genus Alestes; species Alestes dentex. The sequence continues at coordinate 17,227,789 of JBBIGA010000002.1, forward strand.
GGGGCGGGGGGGTGGGGGGGGGTGGAAAAGTGGAAAAATACAAAAGTGATTTTTATTGAAAACGGTTCTTTAGAAAAAGAAACTGTCATACAAAACTGACCAAAGTGCCATTGTTTGATGTGAATGAAGCTATATAAGCCTAAAATCCTGTGATGTAGTAATCAGCAAATTAAATTACACCTATAAAAAATATTTTTCACAGATTTTGATGGTACAGCAAGCTTGTGGAAGTGTCCCAGCATTGTGCATTTTTAATTATTAATTACTGTGTGTAGATTCTTAGCTACAGCTTCTGGGGCCACTGAAAACAAATAGTCATACCACATTTCTGTATAGCAATAAATCACTGCAATACCGTTATAATGTTACAATTTAATACGATTGTTTGTAACATATTATAACATTATAATGGTATAACAAATGCAGTATCGATAATTCAGCTTTACAAAGATTTTTTCTCAGTTCATGTGACCATCTTAATGATAACAGATCATAATCAATTGATTTCAATTATTTTATTGTGTTTATCAGGATAACAGTTATTGAGATAACTGATACTCTGGTGTACTGCTGCTTGCTAACTAGCATTTGAGCACCTGCATGGCTCAGAATAAGCACTGGGCCTGAAACAGTGGAAGAAAATGCCCCATGACTCCACGACTCGGGAGATAATCTCTGATCGGACAGCAGAACAGCATGCAAACAGCAGCCCGAGCACACCAATACAATACAGCACAGATAATGGACAATATGCATTTAAAAAACATTCAACCTGCAAGCTGTCAGTCATAGAGAGGATGCAGGAAAAAAAATATCCGCAGAACCAACAGACAGTATGTGTATAAATGAGCTAGTGTGTGTGTGTGTGTGTGTGTGTGTGTGTGTGTGTGTGTGTGTGGGGGGGGGGGGGGGGGGGGGGGGGGGGGGGGG
>JBBIGA010000002.1:17281958-17299077 GCA_037576975.1 Alestes dentex
AAAAAGAGAGAGAAAGAGAGAGAGAGAGAGAAAAAGAGAGAGAGAGAGAGAGAGAGAGAAAGGGAGAGAGAAAAAGAGAGAGGAGATGGAGAGAAAAGGAAATAGAGAGAGGGGGGGAGAATGAGAGAGAGAGGGAGAGAGATGGAAGAAGGGAGGATTTGGCAGTAAAGCAGCACCAGCAGCATGTCTCTAAACAGAGAGAGTGAGCCCTGCATGCCAGCCGCATGTGATTAGCACACACTCACTTAACACCCTGTCTGATGGCATTTAATGGCTCTGAGTGTATGTGTGTGTGTTAAAGACACTTGCCACTCGAACAAGTGTGTGTGTGTGTGTGTGTATATGAGGACAGACAGGCCTCTCCTCCCTCTTACTCGTCAGGGGCTGCAGTGGCGGCTGAAGAATGGTCGTGTCTCTGTGCTGATCTCTGCACGCTCCTCAAAGCCTCCCTGAAACTGACAGTAATCCGCTTTTACTCAGAGAGACTGACACTCAAGCACAGCACAGGAACGCACAGAGACGCAGTGTCAGACCATACACTGCACACATCACACACTGACCACTGTCTGAAACACACAACAACCATCACATCACTCAGACTCTCTACTGACACACACGCGCACATACACACACGCACACACACAAAGACACACACACACACGCATGCACACATTCATCAAAGCTTCACATATTGCAGTTAACAAATGATCAGTTGCTCCAACTAGAAGATGAATTAAACTAGCTGCATAAACCAGAGAAAATAAACAAAAGTCATTGTTATCTCAGAAAGTCACAAACAAGAATGAGATATTCTTGATTGTGCCTTTTATGCTAATATTTATTTTCGTTTTGAGTTGATATGAAGAGAAAGACTGGAGACTGATACCTAGGCACTAAAGTTCAAACAAATCAGTGACCCGAGCCTAGTCACGTTACACTAAGTTCATGGACATAAGCTACCCTGGAGTTCTCTTTAAATGTCCAAACAAGTTATTACTGTCATTTTGCTATTCTCTTTGAATGTAATTACATAACATACATACAGTACTTTTCAAAAAATGAATAAAAAAACTGATTTGATGACAAGTGAGTGTTTTTTCACAATAACATTACTAAATATACTAAATACCAGTGTTTTTATGCACAGTGTATCAGTTTGTTCCTGTGGAAGCCCAGGATTATTAGTAGTTTCCACCAGAAACCCAGTTCGAGTCAATCAGTCCTTCAATACATTAAGGAGTTGCTGATGGAGTTTCACAAATCCAAGTAACGGCTGGAGGCATCAAGAAGAAGTGTAGAACCGAACCTGACCAGCTCACAAAATATCAACTATTTTTTACAAACAAAACGAATCTGGAATCTTTTTACCGCTTCCTTGTTTGTTTGCATTTATCATAATGTTAACTTAGCTAGCAGAAAGACACATTATCGTGAGAAAAATTGAGAAAAAATTGCTTTAAACAAATTTTATAGGTGTCTAAGACTTTTGTACAGTTCTGCAGGTAGTTATGCAATGTGTTTCAACTCATTTAATAAAAAAGTAAGAGGTGTCATATGTCACACTAAAAGGGCAAATGTGATACAGCTGTGGTTATATAGCCAACAAATACATCAATAATTGCTTGATGATTTTTTCATTCATATCATTCATATTTTTATGTTTGTGTTTTAAACTTTCTTTCCATGCAACAAATTCTTTTTCAAATAATTGTCTCCTCGAATTTGCCTTTGTTTGTTGTATGATGCTGTAACTGAGGAAAGTTTGCTGATGTCCTCCTCCTGAAATGAACCTGCAATATGTAATGTGAGGTCATAGCATATGAATAGCTTTATATTTTATTTGTAAAGCGAGACTAAAACTAACACTGGACACTGTAAGCTAATCTAGTACACAAAGTTATGTTACTATTACATATAAATGTTCAGAGCAGGCTTATAGATTCACTGGCCATTTTAGGTAGTATAAATGCCAGTATACACTTTGTAGATATTGCAAAAGGAGTCAAATGTAGAGTTAAAAGCAAATAGAGAACTCCAGAAGAAATTTAATACAGGAAGTCACATTGTTAAAAGAGCTGAGTTTACTCTTTTAATAGCTGCCTTACCTTTTAAGATAGAACACACACACACACACACACACACATACACACACACAGCACCGCAAATTGGAAATCCAGAGGAGATCATCTGTGAAGAACATGCCCAAGTGTGGAAGGGGGGAAATATCAACTCTCTCTCTCTCTCTCTCTCTCTCTCTCTCTCTCTCTCTCTCTCTCTCTCTCTCTCTCTCGGAAAGTGCTTTAGGTGGATGTACAGGATAGTTTAGTAGAGGTGACAGTCTGTACTCACTATTGCCTTTAGGAATATGGAGTGTTGTACTTGTCACAGTCAATTTAATGATCTTTCTGTTAGCAGAGCAAATGAGAGGAATAAAATCATCAATCAACTGTGAAGTCTGTGAAACAGACTGGCTACAGCACTGTAAGAGATCACTTTTAGTGTTCTCAGACTCACAAACATAATTACAGGGTGAATGAGATACTTCATAGCAAAATTAAACCAAGCTATTACAAAACTAGCAGGTAATACAAGGTACCGATAATACAAGAAAGCCTTTCAGTGGACACCAAGAGATAACAGCATTCAGCAAGTCCCTCCAATTTACCCTTAAAATCTTTTAAAAATGTACCCTTAATATTTCCCAATATTAGTTATTCAAAACAAGCAGAAAGAGGAGAAACACATTTTTGTCAATTTCTTTTTTTTTGACAATTAACAACCAGAAAAGGCCAGAAAACAGATGTTAACCTATTGGTAAAGAAGGTAAATTGAATGTACACATAATTTCTTATGAGAGCAACAATGTAATTAACTAGGAATTGTGCAATTATGTTTAAAAAGCATGTCAAAAATGACAATAATAACTTTGACCTTAAACCTCAAAGCTAAGTCTAACATTTATCCTGGTTCTACCCAACCCTACAAATCTGATGTGCTTGGAAATAGTCTGGGCTTTTGTAGCATTTGGCCCTGTCCACATTGCTTTGAAATGATCTACAGCCTGGTAAAGCTTTTATCACTAGCTGAGCTCATTCCACACTACTGTGACTGAACTACCTGGAGCATCTCGACTTGATAAACTCAAGAATGAGAAATATTACAAATGCATTCTGTTTTAATTCGGTCTTAGCAGCCACTGATGAAAAATTCCACAGGAAGACTGGTGGAACAGCAGTGTTTCTACCAGGCAGCCATATGCTCACTCCTGCCTGATAATACCCTGGCGGTAGCGGCAGCAGCAGCTTATGTTGTGGTATAGGTCATTCACTCCTTCTGGGCCCTCCTTATTTCTGACAGTTTTGGCTTAGCCAATGGCAGGCATTTAGATGGCGAGCATGGTGATAGCAGGGGTCTCAAGTAGTGTGTCCCAAACATGCAGCACACACCGAAGAAGCAGCAAGAGGCACAAACTAACAATGGCAGCACTGGTGCCGTTCCCCCCCCCTTCCTTATATTTATAGCGCCCAGCAGGTGTGAGACACTGTGTTCTCTACGGCCCTGCAATGCCCCATGGCTGTGGAGAGACACGGGAGAGAAAGAGAAAGAGAGAGAAAGAGAGAGAGAAGGGAGAGAGGGAGAGAGAGAAGGGAGAGAGAGAGAGAGACAGGGAGAGAGAGAGAGAGAGAGAGAGAGAGAGGGAGAAAAAGACAAGGGGGAGGGAGCAGCTGCCGGCTGGGATTAGATACCTGAACCCAATCTTGAGAAGCAGTGGGCTCCAGCCGCGCTAAAGTGTTTTCTGGAGAATTTCTCATGTTCGCCCGCTAGCTGATTACTTCCAGATTTTAGTTCTGCTCCGGCGGAGATGAGCTGCACAGCACATGTTCTGTCAGTCGTGGTTAAGATGCGGTTTGACACACAAGCTGCCCTAAGATGTGCTCTATAATCACGCTTAAAGGAAGAGGGGAAAAAAAAACAGTTCCGCGATCAAATCACCAATTCAAAAATAGATGTGACATTAAATCGTGAAATGAAAGGAGTTTTAGTTTTAGACTTGCATGGTCCGAGGAGAAGTGTGTGTGTGTGTGTGTGAGTGTGTCTGTGGGTCTGTGTGTCTGTGTACACTCATCATGCCAACTGGGATAGAATCCAATTCCTCTCGGAACTCTTTTAATGTGAAGGGAAGGGAAAGGGAAGATGGTAATTAATGAATGAATGAAATGTATTGAACCAAAACAAGTCTACAGTACAGACACTCTAACCTCCTTTTTATAATGATACAACAATATCTAAGCAAAACAATTAATATGGATTCATCTGCAGCACTTCAACTGTCGAAAAGTGGAGATTGTATCTGTAGTGAAACCGTCTCGCTGCAGTCTTTGTTGCTTAAAGTTGGGAGACAGCGGCTAAAGCTGTCATGTGGGAACGGAATCAAAGGGAATGGGCGATATCTGTTTCAGATGTGACAGGACTAGAAAAAAGCACTTTTCTCAAGCTCGCTTTGTGCTCTCTCTCTCTCTCTCTTTTTTTTGCTAACAAATGTCAGTTCTGCTCTTTTTACTTTCACTCATTAACCTTGCTTGTTCTTCCACTTCATGGCCCTCCTAATACACCCCCTCACACACGCATAAGACTTCCAATCCCTCCTGGGACTCCTCACAGAATGGAGAAGTTGGTTAATCATATACCCTTAAGCTCTCTGAATTTTCAGTCAGGAGTAGTCTATCTCTCTCTCTCTCTTTCTCTCTCTCTCTCTCTCTCTCTCTCTCTCTCTCTCTCTCTATCTTTTTCTCTCTCTCGCTCTCTCTCTCACTCACTCACTTAGTCAATAATTTAGCTAATTATGTTATCATTTTTTTCTATATATGCAGTTTTTTTGCAACTAATTTGAACTCTGTTAGGCCTGGCTATAAGGCATAAAAGCTCTGATAAGGTTACTAGTAGCAAAAAAGAAAAGTGTCTGAAGACTCCCACATACAGGTTTCATGGTCTATAGCAGTCCTTTAAAGCAAGATCTAGCTCAAACAAAACTTGTAAACTTCACTGTGGCGAGAGCCACTAGTCAGACAAGTCAATACCAGAACTTTCACTGTTCATGCCACGGACCTGCTTCAAGTCCTTCAAACAGAAATAGACCGTTACAGAACAATTTCGTACACACGCACACACACTACACATACCTGTAACATCCATATCACACATTCTATTTTGTGGCCTCGCTCCATCTCTCTGGCTGTTCTTCTCGAGAGACACTGGTGTGGTCTCAATAATTCAGCAGCACATTTGCCACAGTGTGTACACACCGGAGCGGACAAGCTGACATCAGGAGCAGAACATCCTTACCACTTCTACACACCCATTACATTCTACACACTTCTACACACTCATTACATTCTACACACTTCTACACACTCATTACATCAGCACAGAGCGATTTCCCTTTTTTCCTGTTTTCATTCAAAGTCGTGCAATCTTTAGGTCGGACCGCCAGCTTCTGTTAATTCACCTTTGTTTGAAACATCTCAGAGCCTGTTATTGTAAAGATCTGTGGGGCTTCAGAGCATGAACATTTCAGTCACCGCTAAATGTCTACAACTCCATCTGCATTGGTGATTAACTCATCAGTTGGTTACTATAGTAACAATACAGACACGCTGAAGTGCAGTCATTGTAATTAACCTCCATCAGATTGTCTTTTCTCATTTCATACAACTTTCACTGTGTAACCCACATAAGATTATAGGTAGAATGAAAAAAGCTCCTCCCTCTGGAGAATTTCAGTTTTTTTCCATCACTAAGACAGATTTCATTTGATTAATGATCTTAAACACACACTATGGATAGAACTTCAAAAAAAAAAAAAAAAGACAGAGTACAGATAATGCCATGGCCAGCATATTTTTACATCTAATTGTGGACTTTACTTTCAGTACAGTGTTCGTCAGGCTACGTGACATCTGACATAAACCTACATAAACATTTATGAAGTCTTATTCCATCCCTAGTGTCAGTCGTCAACACTTTTTGAAATTTGTAACAACTGGCAAAATTGTGGAATCACCTCAAACAAATGAAATGACCTTTCTTTTAGCTAATTCATCTTTTTCCTGATCAAGTAGAGAAAAAAATGGAATCACTAAATGTGGAGAAAAAAAATATGGAATCATCAACAAAAAAATCAGTCACAATAAGTGCTTTGCTGCACCTCAGTCTTTGATGACGGCCAGAATGAATGAAAAATCATAATCTCCATTGGGTTGGTTCCGACTTCCTTGAAAGACAGTTGACTTTCAACTTTGCAGGGCGGAGTCTTGTCATGGACTTTTTTTTTGTTTATTTCCACCATACATTTTTATTAGATTGAGATCCAAACTGAATATTGCTTTCATACAATCATCCACATTCCATGATTGCATCTCTTTAGTGTACTATAACCTTGATTCCTTCGGTCTAGGGGTTAGTGCTGCTTGTCCTTTTTTCTGTAAGTCCTGTTTCATTCAGCCCATTTCTTACAGTTCTGTCACAAATGCTGAGTCCTGTCTCCTATCATTTGTTTTGTTGTGCATTTCCTATTTTCAAGGCATGCTGAGTTTTCTATCCTGATACTTTGACGTTTTGTATGTTTTCCTTTTATAACCTTCCCATTTGTTTATGCTTGCACCACGTTTACACACAGCTGACTGGGAATAACCATCTTCTGTGATTTTTCTTCTTGAGGTACCTTTGTAATCCTTTCCATTGTTTCAGTTGATAAGTCCGATGTTGAAGCCATATGTCCTTTTAATTAGCAAAGTCCAACAGCTTGTTAAGTCCCCCAAGCATTCTCTCTTAACTGCAGACTAATTTGCCTTTATAAATTTGTGCTGGAATTTGTTGTAGAAATGCAAATTACAAGCTGATTCCAGTTGTTCTTCTACACCAAGTGATTTAATCTTGAAATAAGTGCCATTAATAAAAATAAGGTAATTTAATTGGTTTAAGGTATGTTATTAAATGCACATTCAGCTATTAAACAAAAAGTTTGGTGTCATGTCTCTTATTTGTTTATTAAAAGCTGGCTCGGGTGATTTCATTATTTTGTAAATGTTAACATATGTTTATGTGTCCTAAAAGGCTTATGTAGGTGTACATCGCCTTAATAAATGCCACACTTCAGTAAAATATTACTGACTATACTTCCACCACACACTCATACACACATACCCCAGCTGATTATCAGCTGCCTGATTGAATTAATTGTTGTGATCCCTGTATGGTGATACTGTTTACTGCAATTTCTCCGCATTAAAAGCTAGGAGAGGAGCGGAAGACGTTTAGAGCTATGATAATAATGTATGTGCAGACTGAAAAAACCCATTACGTGCAAACCTGAGGGGAATTTGTCAGGTCCATTTCAGTTTCTTTAAATGTAAGAGGGTGAGTGGAATGAGCAAGAATTCCGGTGCGCTCCGTCTGTGCAGCCAGCAAAGCATCCAAAATTTGAAATCAATTCAGTGTCGAAAGGGATTCCACAGCATGGAGTGGAAAATAAAAATGCATTTCAACTGTTTTACACAATCCATACAAGACATGCTAGTATTAAACATCAAAGACGTCTTCAGCTGCCACTGCTGGAACATCTCTGATGTACTGAATGTGAAGCTATGTCCAGGTCAGTCAGGTCCTTCCCTCCCAGTCTTCCATCAGGTTGGGAGCAGAGCAGGTCTTCTGCTCGTGTGTCTGCTCTGCAGTTATGGCACATTAAACAGACTCCTGCTGTCTGCTGCCTGCCTGCACCAGACGCCCGGCCACCCGGCCAGCCAGACAAACTCAAGCCGACAGGTATGGCAAAGCAAAGACGCTTCCACACACAACGCTCACCCTCACTCTCCCAACACGCCCCACTGCCTCCCGTCTCAAGACTTTCGAAACAAACACTCCTCTCATAGGCTGCATGGTTAAGATGGACATCATGTTGACAGCCAGTCTTCTTTGTTCTGGCTGCAGCACAAGACAGACATGAAAACGCTTAGCTAAAGTGAACTATTTATAAGAAGCATGCCGAATCTATTACAGTTCTGTATCACAGATTAGTTTCCTTTCCTTAAAAAAAAAACATGAATTGAGAGTAATGATGTGATGAGATTATACCACAGAAAAGTCACCAGGTAAGAGCAAGCTCCTGCTGCATTTGTTAAAAACAAATTTAAGTTAGGGCACCCCTGGACAAATGATCCATTTTATTCTATTTTAATACACTATTAGTATTTATCTGTTGAAACATATTGGGGCAATTACAATATGTGATATATGCATACATTTGGGCACCCTTTCAGAAAGTGACAGCAATCAATAGAATTCTTCCGTCCCATTTCCCGTGCCGAAGGGTGCCACAGCCCAAAGCATAAGAGGCCCACCCTCAGGATTACCATCAGGCAACATACCTTTGATTAGTCAGTGTTGATAAAGAGTGCAGTTTGTATTTAATGACATTGCAGCACTTGATTTAAAAAAAAAAAATCTGGTTTATCTAAACGCTGTGCTCAGTACTTCAGACACTGACTGCTGTGATGAGATCATACTTAAGGTTACTTTCTGATGAGCCTTTCATGAAGATATTTGTGCATCAACACTGGCTGAATGGCAGTAAAGTGGGAGCTGCATAAATGTCCAGTTTTCATCAGAATCAGAATCAGAATCAGAAAACCTTATTGATCCTGGAGGAAACTGCTGCCACAGCACACAGAGACACTGAGACAGTATCAATATAATATGAAGTCTAAATAAAATCTACAGAAAAAAATCTGTAGAAAAAAAGCTCAATATGAATACCATATGCTACATACAGAAATGCTTGGTATGTTGGGTGGAAAACTATCGACACAAATGGTACTTATTAAAAAAATCTGCAGTAATAGTAAGGAATGAAAAGTAATATTGACCTAATATTGACCATGATATTATCTTAGTTTCACAGTATACATCCATGGCTGTTGAATGTAAACACAAGGTCTGAATGGTCACATAATTTATTACATTCTAGAGTTATGTATACCAGACTTGGGTTAAGGCCAAATAAATCAAATATTATCTGAAACTTTATACAAAAAAAATAGCTCTAGTGGAATGACTGAGAAGTTGTACATTTTTTACACTGTATTTTGGCTTATAATACTCGTAATTTTTAATGCTAAAGATGCATTACAAAGTGTGTCACATTTTGTTTGTTCCATGCAGAAAATGAACAGAACTTGACCAGTGGTGCCCAGGCTTTCACATACTGTACACATTACTCACTGTACAAAGTGAAAGAGGGCAGAAGCGGATATAAATTGTTTTTGAGGCTTGAAATGATGCAAACTCCTGCTTTTGTCAATTGAGAATTGAAAATTTGCTTTGGATCATTTCATTCAGCTTGTTTCTTTGAGTTGAATAAAATCAGTCAAATTACTTGTTACCACATGAAGTCATTTTTAGGTTGAACTGAGGAACCCTTTTTTTTTTTTTTTTACACAGCGAGTACACACGCAGACACAAGTGGTTTATAGCCAGTGCAGAGCAACTCACAGAGAGATAATTACACAGGCTGCTAATAAGTATGTATTTGCATAATTACATAAATATATAATTACTATAACAGCCTCATCACACGCATATGGTTAGTATGTAAATACTCAAGAAAGTTGTCCCTGAAATGCCCACATTTTCAAAACTCTACTCTGAAGGATTAAGGCAACATCACATATAAATGCTTAATTAATGTTCTTCCAGTTGCCCCACACTATAAAACACATCTTCCTGTGTCTAATTATAGTATGTAGAGGCATAGTTTTGCACAGCAGAATCGTTTTTAATGATTAACAAGACATACTTTTCTGTTTCTATAATGTCTCATAAAAGTACAGAAACAGTAATGAGACAATTAATAACATTAATATTATTAGTCACATTATTTTACAGTAATTTTCCTTCTCCCCTGAGTGAGATGAAACGGAGTCATACACTCAGCCACAAGACTGTAATGCATGACCTCACTGCAAACCACAAAAAAAACATTCCTTATTGTAACTTTAAACCCACTATGCTGGCTGATCATAGAAGATGCAGAGAAGTATGGAAAGTTATGGTTGTGTGTTATTAGCTGCCATGGCACTGTACTACATCTCTAATGATGGCACTTTAAACTAGCTCTCTCAAACTCCTTGTTGGAACTAATGATGACATAGCAGGCCACTGTGGCCATGAGGTCCGAGGGAATTTGACGAAAATGTTCATTAAAAGGTCTAATAATTAAAATATTGATTAATTAGTACAACATTGATTTACAGTCACACTATATCAAGTGGAGAGGTCCTAATTACCGTGCCATTATGGCTTGGCCTGCCCTGTTCATTTTTTTGTCACTTGTAATGAAAAAGAACATTCCTTTAACTGCCTTTTAGGTTTTTGACCTGTAAAATTTTAATAGGGAGTACAGTAGCAGTGGGATATGGATTGGCAGTTAAGTCATGGCAGGGCTAATATCTCTGAGTCTGGTTAAGTGGCTGTACACACAGAGGGCTGAAACCCCTCTCCAGAGGGATCGGCTGTTTTAACTACCATCTTCAGCCATTAAAACCAGTGCTGCTAGATAGTGAAGGCTCATAGGCACTACACACTGTCTCCTGTAGCCCCTTCACAGCTCATTTTCAATTTCAAAATCTGCAAAAGGAGGATAAAAAAAATACAACAAAATTCTCAAAAGTATAATTGGGATGAATAATAATATACAATTATTGTTCTACTTGGATACAAGCACACACTTTCTGTGGATGACATTCAGTAGTCGGTTAATGAAAAGGCGTTGAACAGGAATTGAATCATATTTTCCACTCCATAGAGTCAGAAAATGGTGCTTCAGACACTTGTGAGTGCAGTCAGGAATCCCAATTTGCCTGCTGGAAATTGGAAATGGTGGAACGGCGAGGCGCAGTGCCAGTAAAGTGGGTTTCCTTTCAGAGAGCCCTTGGCATGCAGGGCTGGGGGGAGTGGACAGGGTCCGGACTGATTGCGGTCACCACTGACCCATCGTCCGGCCGCTCTGGTGGGCTTCTACACCGCAGGCATGTGTGGCATGTGAAAGCATGTGCTTTGACTGATGACAAGCGAGCTGTATAGTTTCCATCCAAAAATCAGGACAGGTAGCACTTATGTCCTATTTCAGGGGAGGAGTACCCAGCACAGCACCGCGTAGGGTTTTACACTCTGACTGTAAAAACCATCTTATTTTTATCAAGTCGACTTGGCAAAAAGTCATGAACAACAATACATTTTATTAACTTGATTGTCTTTATCAGCTGTACTTAGCACATGGAGTGAATTTTATATACCCTAAAATATATGACTCATAATGGTGTTTTTTTTTTGGGTGGTGGGTGTGGTATAGTTTATAACTATCTTACCCACTATGCAGCAGAAGAGGGGTTTGGCTCCCTGCCTGGGAATCCACACCACAGTACTCCTTGAGCAAGACTCCTAATTCTACAAGTGTCTGTCAAATGCCATAAATGTAGAACATGTACTGATAAAAACATACATTTACATGTAAATAATCACATGTAGTTTTTGCACACCTCACATGTTATTTTTCACATACATGTGATCACATGTAAACATTGGAAAATGTGTTCATATAAAAAAAATACATGTAAAAAAATACATATTAAAAAAAATGTAAAAATACATGGTCGTGTATGGAAAAATGTGTTCACATTTTAAAAAGTAAGTGTGATCACAGGTGTAAAAAACATGTTCACATGAAAATCACATGAAAGCATGCTCATGTGCAAAAAAAAGGGTGAAATACGATTATGCAAAAAGTAATCACACGTGAAAACGGTTATACAGGAAAACAATCATGTGTTGCGTTCATGTAAAAAAGTAATAATGTGGCATTTGCTGTCACATATACTTGCACATTTTTCACAGGATTTTAGCCATGTGTTCCAGGACAGAGACGTTTATGGCAATTAACAGACGCTTTTATCCCAAGCGACTTCCATCCCCTAACTACAGGGGACAGTCTCCCTGAAGCAACTTAGGGTTAAGGGTCTTGCTCAGGAACCCAGTGGTGGTATGGTGAAGGTAGGATTCGAACCCATGATCCCTTGGTCCAGAGGCACCTACTAGGCCTTCCACAGACTGGGCAATCCCTGACTGGGCAATTCTTCTAGAAGGGGCTTATGTGTCTGATGTGCTTTTATTTGTATTTTATTTTGTATGGTCCTGTCCTGAATTGAACTCAGCAAGAAGATACAATTGAATTCTCTCACCTAGTGCTCAAAATTCCTGTTTCATCTCCTCCAGTCTTTACGGGGCAATGATTCAGATACCATTTCTGAAAGCAGGCAGCTCTTTATAACACTTAGACTAATTGCAATAATTTAATTAGCACTAAAAATAAAGATCACACATTTAAATATGGTCTGTTTATACATTGCAACGTTTCTGGCATGGTTATAATTTGTAAATTGCCTACTTTTTCTAATGACACACTTTTTACGGCCTTCTATCTCGCAGGGAAAGATCCACCTTTAAGAGCTCAAAGACTGATTGCACAGACTTCTCACCAAACAGCTATGAGCAGGGGATATTGTTCACATAAATTAGAAACAAACGGCAATAAACAGTTTAATGGGGGCTTTTTTTCAGGTTCCTAATGAGATATGAGCATTATCACATCTCTGATTCCTCCAGAACAGGAGATCCGTCCGGCAGCACCTTTGTTTGCACGTTCTATTTGCATTTCAAAGAAAGCTCGGGGGAACCTGCTCTGCATATTTACATCTGATTAGCAACTTTAAATGAATATGTCAAAATCAGTAAAGTGCTCATCACGGACTTTGAGGGGACTGGAAGACCACACATGTATGCACACACACACACACACACACACACAACACACGCACACACACACACTCATGCACACACACACACATTCAGGTGTACTGTGTACACGCACAGTCACACACACACACACACACACACACACACACACACACACGTACAAATTTTACTAACAGCTTTGCATTTGATGAAAGAAGGTTACCAATAAAGTAAATATATTCACATTGGGACACATGCGCATTCTTATAGAACCATGTTATCTTTTGAAACATGGTTTTTGCTTCAAGGACATACATCAAATATGACTTAATTTCAAGGGATTTGAGAATGCGTGGGCTTTTTGCAATGCAACCAGTGAATTAAACTGTGCTCCTAAACATAAAGGCATTTACTCTGTATTATTTTTGATTAATTAAATGAAGATGTAAAAAAATGCTGGCTTGTGCACTTTGTGAAGCTTAATGCTTAGAGGAGGCTGAGGTAGCGGGGTCAAGGCCAAGCAGAACACGCATAGAATTATGCGCAGGCCCTATGTGTGAAATAATGCTGTCTACTGAAGTGCTTAATGTTTTATTCTTATTTTAATGGTGGGGGGGGGGGGTGCTGAGGAAATGCCCATTCTATAGCTAATACATAGATGTATTTTTCAAATGTGAAATATGCGTGCATTGTATTCTAATTAAGGTGGGGGGAGGCCATTGAAATTTCATGGCCATTCCTTAGTGGTTTTGTTATGCATTTTCACGCAACTCGCTGCCTGTTACAAAAGGAGAAGCAGAGAGAATGTCCAAGCACATCATTACCGCTGCTGCATCTCGCCCATGCAGAGTGAAGGGAAAAAACACCAGCAAAGTTCAAAATGTTAAGGTGAGTGAGAATTGAGCATGTGAGAAGTGAGAGAGACAGAGGGAATGAGAGGTTGTGTGTGTGTGAGAGAGAGAGAGAGAGATCCTAAATTTCTGCTTGAAAGAACTTTGTTTCAACATAGGCTCTGTGTGGCGTATAAAATATGAACTAACTATGTGATTATTAATTGGGCCCATTTTGATTTCTGTATTCTGGGCTGCATATTGTTGGCGGCTCTCCACGGGCTCTGTCTGCGTGTGCGCGTGTCGAGGGGCTCCGCGAGCCGCATGCCTCAGCCATTTAGAGAGCGGCTCGCCACTCGCGCAGCGGAATACCAATGAGTGGGGTTAAAAAGGCACGGCTCCTCTCGGAGACTGCTCTCCTTCTCCCGCACACCTCCGCCGGGTCTCCACGGACTAATTTTCAAAACCACCTCTTAATGTGGGCTTGTGTCAATCACCCGAACAGACAGCTTCATCCCCTGATATAGAATAGTCCTACATTAGAGCTATGCACACCAGCTTCTGCACAATGGGGGCCCTGACCGTTCACACAGAAAAAAGGGGATGGGGGAAAAAAAAGGCACTTTAATGCCAATTGAGTCTGAAATAATGCCTTATTCATGTTTTTATGCACACGTTCCCTTTATTATGAAAAGAGTGTGATATCAAAATGTGCCTAAAAGTCATACGGATAAGAACAAAAAAAAAGAAAAGAAGAGCGATACATCGCATGGGCTTTTGACATCTGCTCTTGGATGCCGCACGAAGAACACCCGCACACTCGCACTCACGCCAAGAAGAGGAGAGCGAGTACCCCTCCTCCTTTCAGATGAATGACCAGTCTGTAAACTTTCATCTTTTCATGCTGCACATTTACGTTACGCCTTCATCTTATGGCCATGGCACTCTGAATCAAACTTCAAAAGAAATCAGCGGCAGATAAAAATAATACTATGGGAATTCGTTGGGCCCTGAGAGAGCTGTCTGTTGTAGTCATTTCATTCCAGACTTTATCTCTCTTCCCTCCTTCAAAGCCCGAGGGTCTGAGGAGCAACCGCAGGGACAGGAAATCTCCCATTCAAAAGGCGTTTAAAAGGAACAATATTTATTGCACTATCTTGATGCTTTCAAGGGCTCATTTTTAAAGAGAATCATTTGCTTCACTTATTAAAAGTACAATGGGGCCTGGTGTTCGCCATGCCTAGATTGGACCGTTTAGGAGGTCCAAAATAGCAGTTAAAAACATTTTCAGCAAAGATGAAGGGTGAGAGGGAGAGATAGAGAGAGAGAGAGAGGCAGTGAGACAGTGAGGGAGAGAGAGTGAGAGAGAGAGAAACAGAGAGAGATTCAAGAAACAAATACCCGCTCCCCTTGCTCACTCTGTTTGAGAACAATACATATTCAGCTGAACTGTAACTGTCAACCAAATTTCTGTCTTTGTTTTGGACATCTCTCTTTTTTCCCTCTGCTGTGACAAAATCTCTCAAACCCGTCAAAACTGTTTATGGATGTGTCGCGTGAGAGCTTTAAAGGGTCTGGGAAACAAACCCACAGAGAGGCAGCCAGCTATGACAGGGCTCATCTCATCAGCATGCAAGTGCAGGAAAACATACGGATGGACATGAAAGTGGCAGTACACACACACACCCACACACACACAAACACACACATACACACATACACACTCACACACTCACACACTTGTAGATGAACTATGAAGAGAATACTCCAAGGACATTGAAATTTTTAAAGAAAAATCACTGATCAAACTCTGAATCACCTCTGACTTAATGAAAATTGCATTGATGATGGGCCACAAAAAAAGAGATTAGACATAAGGACACACGTATACACAAATGTTCACGCATTCACACACACATGTGCACACACGCCTAGAACCAGCACATGTGATACAATTGATTGTCCTTGTGAGCAGTGCATTTAATACATGGATAAAATTCATTAAAATGCAATTCAATAGCAATTCAACATTTCTGGCTCTCAGCACAGTCACCTCTCATTTAGAGCCTTAAATTAATATTACGTCCAAGCCGACGCATTTCCTCTCTCTCGAAAAACAAAAAAGGCCTGCTCCTACATGAGCACCTTGAAGAAGTTCTGATACAATTACCCCAGTGAGGCTCTGTGCTCAGAAAGATTTTTAAGTTGTAAAAGTCTGTTTAAATAGCAGCTTCACGAAGCACGGTAAATAACTTAGCAATAACTAAAAAATGAAGGTTACATTAAAAAAGAGGCCAAATCTGAGAGCTGCACAACCATGCCGAAAGCCTGAATGCAGCGCGGCATGAATTTGTACTATACTGAGTGTCCTCATATGTTAAACTAAGAAGCTAATGGCATGGACTGTGACTGGTGGGCTACATAAGTCTTCAGAATGTCAGCACTATACGTAACTATTGATCACAATACAATACTGCTGAGTGGGTTCGGTCCACATACTGCCAATCAGCACAACTTCCACCCAGCTGCAAAAAAACAAATCAAACACACACGCCCCTGTCTGATCCGGAGCAGCTATGAAACTAAACAGCTAGGCAGACTCTCATCTGACACAAGAGAGCACTGCACAGATCCTAGAACAGCAAAGGAGACCAGAGCGTAGCATCGGTGGCCTTTAACTCACTGGGAATGCTCAAAAGCACATATAATAGCCACCCCCGCTGGGTGTATGTACACAGCATAAAACACAACTTATCCTTGCGATGACTGAGTCGAAATCCCCCTCTCCTTCTATATCCAGGCTTTTCTTAACACTGAATAACACGCAGACAGGGGAGGGAAAAAAACCCCAACAAAAAACGCCATCCCCCATACTGAGCTTGTGCTTTTTCCGAGTTACAGTCAGAAATGACACACGACACTGGAAATGATGAGAAAACGGTGGGGAGGCTTCCACTAGATTGATTCCCCCATCATCTCATTCTTTTCTAGTTAGTCTTTTATTGACTACAAAGGTAGAGGCGCGGCGTGGGGAGAGAGGAGGCCTGGCCTGGTTAATCCCGGGGGCATCGCGGGAAGGTGATCACATCTTAAGGACGCTCAGGCCTACAAGGAAATCAGCAGTGCAGAGAAGAGACTAAGCTACTTAAACAAGAGACGGTCGGGGATGAGCTCCAGCCCTTGGAGGGGACAGACAGAGAGGGAGAGAAAGGGGGACAGAGAGATATATACTCAGAAGAATAACGGAATAATTGCAGGAGGCTTTGGAAGCAGGTGGTACAGCAACTCTTGATCAGACAAGAAAGTTTCCATCAGGATGATGGCCTGGTGTGGTAGGACAGGGAGAGGACAGAGAGAGAGAGAGAGAGAGAGAGAGAGAGAGAGAGAGAGAGAGAGAGAGAGAGAGAGAGAGAAAAACAAACAGACAAACAAACAAAGAAAAGAGC
>JBBIGA010000002.1:17320398-17335440 GCA_037576975.1 Alestes dentex
TACTACTACTACTACTACTACTACTACTACTACTAATAATAATAATAATAATAATAATAATAATAATAATAATAACAGAATAGGGGATCATTTGAATTTGTTGACTAGTATTGTTTCTGTATAATGGCTTAGGCTTTGTCTGTTCCCGGATTGTTCAGATCATTTATATAATTTAGGAACTGGAGCCGAACAAAGCTTGCTTTCAGTATTGACTATATTAAGACGGATCCAATTCTGACCTTTTCTTAAGGCTATTTGACTCACTGCACTCCATTTAAACTACTGTCATGGAAATGATATAAATGGACATTACCCATAAATGGAGCACATTTTTAGTAGCAGGCGGTTTAAAGGTCTGCATTATGGGACTATTTTAAAGTGGAAAATGAAATAGCCCTTCAGTCACTTTCATGAAAGCATGGTTTGCATGTTCACACATAAAATGTGATCCATTCCCAAGGGCAATAAGGCAAAACCTAATTTGCTGGGACATGTGCTCCAATAAAATGTTACCTTACCTCACAATGATCACTGGGAAAAAACAGTCAACAGCTAAATGAAATGACAGCTCTGATTCAGTGCAGACACTACTCATAATGCCCTACTTCCTGAGAAATGTTTCAGTCTCCATAAAGACAAGCTGGAAGGCAAGAGTATTCACATAAAATGTTTGTGTATCTGGGGGGGGCTTTACAAAAAGTTTCTGAAAATGTCAAAGATACATATTAAAACAAATAAGCCTGTCTGATTATCCTCATCAGTGGTTTGACAGAACAGAGTTTGTATTTGTATTTTTCCTGTTAAGAGTATTCAGTCAAAAAGATTCAGCTACAACTAACAAGTAAATGTACTGGATGTGCCCCTACTACCACTTTAACTGTGTGTGTCTGAGTTCAACCAGCAGTACAGAAACACTCCTGCCTATAATTTTTATACAAATATAAATTATTATATAAATTGCTATAATTTTTGTATGTGTCCGCTGCAAAATCATATCTTTTATGAACCTAAGTTGGCTATGCCAGACAAATTCAAAGAGTATCTACATATCTACGTTCTATAAGTAAATTACAATAAGATAAGATAAACTTTTATTAGTCCAACAGGTGGGAAATTTGCATTGCTATGGCAGAAAGTGGACAGAACAAAGGAAAGAGCTGCAAAACAATAAAATTAAAGCTATACAACACAACAGCACAGTATAAAAATACACTACACAAATAATACAAACATAGAAATAAGGACTTTGTGTTTTTGTTCAAATATATAAATATGTAAATATAAAACTACATGTATGTATGTACACACTGGATATATGTATATATATATGTGTACATAGTGGATATATTTATATACAGGTGCACTTTTGGTGTCCTTTGGTATCATCAGGCATCGACGAAAACAGTAATAATGCACCAGACAACTGTATTACATTAGGGGTTATCCTCCTTTACAATGGGTTTTATGGATTGTTTTATGAAGAGGTATTTGTAAAGTCTTTGGAAAGTAATTCTAACAATTGTAAGATATTACTTACAATTATTTTCAGAGTGTAACCTTATAGACTGCAGAATAAGTGACAGTGTAAATGTTTAAACAGAGCCCACCATGTCGCACTAGATATTTTACCCACAAAAAAAAAACAGCTACATCATTTTCCACAACTTCTCTTTGTTTGCTATACAAGAGAAGACAAGTTTTTAATGTAAACCTCAAATGCCTGTAGATTTTCGATTAATATAGTTGAATTTGAACAAAGCAAAAGTTGGACACATGTTGGTGAACAAGCAACATTAGCTTTTAATTAGTGAGCTCCAAGCCTAGAAGAATTTAGATCTTGAAGAAAGACCAGCAGAGAATGAGAAAGAGTTTCAGAAAGATTCCTGGGACAGCAAAATTTGCAACAAGCCAACACTCTTAACTTGTATCATGTGCCAAGTGCATATGCCATGCTGTTCTCAAAGACCTGCAGTCCTGCAGAATGCAGCTCCCCTGATAAAGGACCAGTCTAATCACACTGCTGCTCGGTTTTAATCCGGTTTTAAGTGTCAACAAGGTATTATCATAAGTATCCTTTAGGCTGGGGACATGTCCCATTTAGTCCCCATCACTTTCTGAAAGCCTTTGGATAGTTAAAATGATGTTGATACATCTCATTAAAGCCACTTTCAGACATGCACTGCAGTCCTAAACTTTTCTAGACATTACCCAGAGGGCCTACAATTCCAAATCAGCTGGACCTGACATTAAACAGACTTTACCCTGCCAGTTCCTTAATAAAACATCAGTGTAATGTGTGAATGGAGCAGGTCTAAAAAATTACAATCAAGTGGATGCGTTGATGTTATCACGTCACCAGTGTCCAACTCAAAGAATGTAAAAATTTGAAGGTGAAGAAGAAGGGCTATTTACACAATGACAGCAATGAAAATGTCTATCAATGCTCATCATATGATGAATCAGTAGACTTGTCCGCCATCATCAATGTGCTGTAAACACTGTCATTTCCACAGTGTATCTTTTGTCTCATGTCCTGCCTCCTGCATGCTCTACCCAAGCTCAACCCCTCACCTAAACCAAAGAGAGGATTTCCAGTAGGTAAAACACTTCAGACATGGACAGTCTCTTGTTGTGTGCTACATGTGTGAAAGGGCAAGTCTGGACAATGTCCTGACCGGATTCTCCAGACATTGTCAAGAGGTCATACACTATATGGACAATATATAGTGTATGAATAAGGCTTCCACTCTTTAGTCAATAATTCTGTAGAGCATTTATGAGGTCAGGCACTGATGCTGGATGAGAAGGCCTGGCTCGCAATCTCCGTTCCAGTTCACCCCAAAGGTGTTGGATCAGGTTGAGGTCAGGGCTCTGTGCGGGCCAGCCAAGTTCTTCCACATCAAACTCCAAATGTCTTGATACGCTGAAGCTTTAAGATTGCCCTTCCCTGAAAGTAAGGGGGGGCGTCCCAAAACTTAAGCTGTGTGTCCCAAAACTTTTGTTTATATACTGTATGTGAAAAGAGCTTATAAGAGAGACCCAAAATGTCTATTGATTAGTAAATCTAAGAAATCAAAGTCTTTTATGCAGCTTGAATTTAGATACAAAAACAGTCCCAGGGAGGTGTGAGAAAAGCGATTCCTCTGCACTTCTCTTTAGTTCTGCAGGGTTTATGAGTGCCTTTATGTAGTGTGTGAGAGCTGCTAATAGAGTAGAAATTCAATCTGTGTTTCAATGGAACCTTAACAGGTTAAAAAAAAAAACTTTCTCTTCATTACTGCGTTGACTTTTTGCCAATATGGATCATGGGAAAGAACATGAAGATACAGCAAGCTTTTGTGTTGTTATCTAGAAGTATTATTCTATGTTCAAGCAGTTAATGTTTACTACTTCTTCATTAGAGAACCAGCCTCCTTCTTATCTGACATAACTGAAGTTAATTAATATTGGTCACAGTGTGTAAAAGGGAGCAGCAAAGTTAGCTAACATTGGCCCAAGTTAACATTTGATCCATTAAATCCCCCTCAAGGAATGACCTAGTTGAACCTGGACCTGGCCAGCTAGTGGTGCCCAGATTGGAATGAAAACAGGGTGAAATGGCATTTAGTCATTATGCTGTCCTCTGCTGGAACCAGCTCCCCATGGAGGTCAGACCTGCCCCAACTGTTGCTGGTTTTAAAAACAAGCTAAAAAAAAAAGCATTGTTTTCAGCTGCCTTCAGTTAACCAACAAACTTTGCACAAACATCATGCATGTTTATCTGCATTTCATTACACTGCTGTCTTTATCTTTAACTTATTTTAATATAACTTAAATCTTATTTTTTAATTTTAACTATATTGTCCCAAGCACAAACTGAATTTTATCAATTTTTGGAGAAACCAAGACAAAATGTGTGACACTGTAGAGCAAAATTAGGCAAAATGTAATAAATGTATAAAGTGATAATATACCAGGACGAGGACCTTTTGCAGAATGTCAGCTTGCACACTAAACAGAGCTGCGAGCAATTCTTCAGGCTGTGTATTTTTGAGTATTTCGTGAATCTGTTCTGTAGCAGCTGGTGGCCTAGGGGTTAGGGCATTGCCGGTGTGATCAGAAAGTTGCGGGTTCAAATCCCAAGACTGCTAGTGGCACCACTGAGGTATTGTTTCCACACACTTGCTTCATTTGGTGAATGGATTAAATGCAGAAAAGAACTTTATGCTGTGGTGTAACACTTTACAGTTATGGAACTTAGAGTGACTGGTTCAGATTACACATACACAATCATGTTTATAGACATTTTCACTAAAATAATACAAACTGTTGGTTTTGTAGGTAGTGATTTTAATGTGAAACTGGTACTCTACAACTTCAGCTAATTAGCAGAACAGCTGTAGATGAAAAAGCTGTATAACATGAAAAATGAGATTATACTCAGGGCTGGGTTCCCTTGAAGCATTTTAGTACAAAGATGTTTAATGGAGAGCGATTTTGCTGCATGACCCACTTTCTCCTCAAACTCAGCTCACGAATGTCCTGAACTTTAGTACTTGCTGCTATAATTCAGAATTGATGTCAAGCTGTCCTGGCCAAGATGCAGCCTAATAGGCCCAAACCATGATACTGCCACCACCACGTTTCACAGATGGGTAAGTTTCTTACTAAAATGCAGTATTTTCCATTATCCAAAAGATGATGTTTCTCATTTAAATCAAAAATGTTTTTTTGGCTTCACCCATCCACAAAACATTTTTTGGCTCACCAGTGTGATATCTGGCAAATTGTGGATGGGTAGCAATGTTCTTTTTGGAGAACGGCTTTCTGATCAACAGTAACATTATCCAAGTGTTATGTTTGGAGGCCTTGTGCATTCTTTTTTATTCTGATCTCACTATTGAAATAACTCCAGCTTTCACAACATCAAACTGATCTTGAAAAATATATGTGCTGCACTGTACACATACAGGTTTTTGGTACTCAACTGTACACATACAGGTTTTATAATCTCCTTAGAAAAGTACTACCGATAAAATGGAATGCTCTGCTGGTCAGGGGTATAAAGCCTTAGGACTATTGAGCAGATAAGCTTGAATGGTGTTTGTAATCCAAACATAAGAACCTGACCCTAATGCACATGCATCTGAATGATATTAAATTCTCACAGCAATGTGCCCACATATAGTGTAAAGTATTTCAGAAGACTAGAGGCTGTTACTGCAGCAAAGATGGGACAAATTCTCTATTCATACCCTTGATTTTGAAAAAAAAAAAAACACTGAATGAGTAGGTGTCTATGTACATGATATGGACAAAAGTATTGTGACACACCTCTCTAGGCCCAGTGAAGGGCAATCTTAATGCTTCATCTTACCAAGATATTTTGGACAACTCCATGCTTCCAACTCTGTGGACCCAGTTTGGGGAAGAACCTTTTCTATTCCAGAATGACTGTGGCCCAGTGCACAAAGTGAGGTCCATAAAGACATGGCTGGATGAGTTTGGTGTGGAAGAACTTGACTGGCCTGCACAGAGCCCTGACCTCAACCCCATCCAACACCTTTGAGATGAACTGGAATGGAGATTGTGAGCCAGGCCTTCTCGTCCAGCATCAGTGTCTGACCTCAGAAATGCACGACAGAAAGAATGGGCACAAATTTCCCACAGAAACTCCAAAATCCTATGGAAAGTCTTCCATAAAGAGTGGAAGCTCTTCTAGCTGCAAAGTGGGGACCAACTCCATATTAAAGTCTTTGTATTTGAATGCAACATCATTAAAGTTCCTAGTGGTGTAATGGTCAGGCATCCCAATACTTTTGTCCATATAATATACTTTCGGACATACGTAGCAGATCAATAAAGTCGATCTTCCACTACCATAACAATATCTCCAGGATGTACGCAAATGTGTCCTCTTGATGCTCTCACTGTCAGTCAAACAGTTAAAGAGTAAATAATGATGGTGTAGAGGCAGGTGAACAAAGCCAGTTTTATAGGAGACATATATAAACAGTGTCATTTCACATACACTACACTGTTGGGGTTTGTATCAAAAGAGCAGAGCATTTCTGAGCAGAAGCACAGGAATATTGCAGAAGTTATAAATCTACAACATTATCAAAAGTCTTTAACAGTCACAGATATCCCTCTGCATTGGAAATGAAAAGTTTACCAGTGTTTCGACTACAGTGCAATAACCATGGCAAATTAAAACCTTTCAAAATGCATTTTTTTATCCATGGATATAAAACAATTTATAATCTTGGGTTAATATTACAGTTCATTCTGCATACTAAAGATTACAAAACAGGACTCAAGCAGTACACACAGACAGAAAATTTGCTTTTCTACAAAGAGACATTGCAGCCTATGATATTTATGCATGGTTCTCTTTTCCATTAAAAGAATGAAAAAAGATTTTTTTTTTTCCTGGCTTTCACCTCATAATGCATTTACCTTTGTACAGTATTAAAATGCCATACTTATCTTTCTTATCAAGTACATTGCTCTATAGGTTTTTGTTTTTTTATACAGTACAACATGTTAGTCATCTGTGATTTGCAACCCCTATCAGCTCCTGTTTTCTTAAGGGAAAGTTTATGGGTGAAAATGATACCTGAAGAAACAGTACATGTTCAGACTATGATTGTAGTGGCGTTCTTCGTGTTTCTATAAAATATTTATCAGTTCAGGTGTGGAACTCTGTTAACCCGAATATTGTCAAGTATTTATAAATAAAGTTTTATTTTGATGTACAACAATCCTGAAATGTTGGATTACTAATGAATAACATTTTTCTGTCTCAGATTTTGTCTTAGCTTGAATGTAAACCACTTACAGTATGATCCAGCATCATTCTCGGGTGGTGGGTGTGAACATTTGTGTGTGTGTGTGTGTGTGTGTGTGTGTGTGTGTGTGTGTATTGATACATTCCACGTTCTGGTAGAGCAGAGACTGAAGGGAAGTGTCTATGTCTGCATGTGCATCCATGGCTGCTTGTTCATGCTAACACAACCATCGCAGTTGGACAGAATGTGGCCTACACCATGCACTGAGCTAAGAGTCTCTTCAGCTAACCACACACCTCTCAAACAAACTACACATCACATTTTTTATAAAATACCTGAATATTTTGTCACATGATTAACAGAAAGAGAAAAAGGTGAAAAAGAAAACATTTACCCAAAAGCTCAGAGGGGGAGGGTGTCCATATCCTCTGAACCCCCCTCTCCCAGCTGGCAAAAAACCAACAGGTTCAGCTTATTGTGCACGTGATTATGGCTGTACCATGTCTGTCAGTTCTGTTCACATGATATGGAGACACAGGTTGTCTGCCATTAGAACTTAGCTTTGACTGACAGTTTGCTACTGTAGCCACTCCCATCTTCAGAGTGAGCTTTGAATTCAGATCATTAGAGCTGCAATGTCTAAAACTTACAGTACAGTACATCAACCAAACCCTTCATTTCAAAAACACACCAAACTTCTCTTATTGGAAAACATAAGCAGACTACTGTCACACACACTGAATCCAGCTGACAGCACTCATCAAGTCCTTTCTACCGCTCCACTAAAGTCTGTTTGATCTCCCAGCACCCCAGCGTACAGTAAATGACCCTAATGCTCACGTAGGGGGGGGGGGGTGAACAGAGAAACCAGGCAGGGGGAGTCAGTGGTTTAGGCTGGCTGGCTTCCCTCCAAGTTTCCTGTCCAAGGCACGAGCTGCGCTGGCGATTTTGTCCAGAGTTTCCCTGTATGTGGTTGTGTGACAGTGCGCAGAAAACCAGAGGAAAATGATGGGGTTCACAGAGGGACTTGAGATGGGGTTTGGACAGTGACTGGGCTTGGAACAGAGAGAGGCTGACATGAAGTTTGGGCATGGAGTAAGGGAGCACTCAAGCAGCTAGGGTCAGAAAAGGGGTGCTCACAGCATTGTTGGACATGGATAAGGGAGCCTATGGGGGGCTTAGGGGAGCACAGGGCGTTTGGGAAGGTGTTGAAGATGGGCTCACAGGGTGGTTCGGGCACAGTGGTGTTTGAGCTTGCAGGGCAACACGCCTCGATTCAGCTGGTAGAACTCCACCAGCTGCAGCAGATCACTGAAGCGTGTGTTTCCATCATCCAAACTGTAGAACAGCTCACCGTCATCCTCCACCTTACACACACATGCATGCATAATACTTTTATTACTATTATGACCTTGTAGTAATACACAAACTGAGTTACAATTAAAAAAGAACTCACAGGTAGAATCTGAAAGTGTCTGATTCTTTGTGTATGACAGAGGGATAGAACGAAAGTCTTGGGGTTGCTTTGGCTGTCCCTTAAAAGAAAAACTCTGAAGACAAACAAGATGTCAAGGCAGAAATACTCACTCGTATGCAGTTTATGGGGCTGATGAAATACAGCCAAGCATCAGTGCTAATCAATTTAAGTAAAAATCAATTTAAGCAAGACATACCCATCAATGAGACCATGCTGGGTAATCAGTTTGTGGGCCTCATCTCGAGACAGCTTGCTGTGGAACCATGGCTGAGCCATGTGAATTGCTAGAGACAAGGAGAACATGTTCAGCAAACACAATGAGAAACACAGAAAGGGAGATGAAGAAGGAGAGCCAGAGAGTGAGAAACAAAAATGAACTGGAGATTGAGTAGAAATAGGCCTGACCTATGTTGGAGAGCGAGCTTTGAGAGGGGGAACAGCTTCCATGGCTCAGTCGATGGCAGCTCTTCCTCTAATGGCAAGAGAGTTCATTATCACCCAAACAACATGATTACCAGCATCAGACTTTCAATACTTATACATCTTTATGCATGTGTTGCAATCTTCAGTTATTCACAAACAATAATAAATTACATTAAAAAAAATATTTCACTAAACTTGCATTAAAACCCAAGAGAGTAATGTAGATGTCAGTGGACAGGTGTCACTTGAAAAGGTTGACCAGCTGAAGATCACCTAATGCAGTGCTGCTGTGATAAGAGCCAGATCTGTGCCTCACCCTCCACGATAGACCCTCCTCCACAGCCACTGACAGAGCCTCTGATGGGTTCACAATCACACGGCTCCTGTGCCCTGAGAAATCCATGGCCACGAGAGAGTTCTCCGAGATGCTTCTCTGCATGATGCACAGACACACACATTACAATAAGCTTGTATACATTTATCCCTCGCAATCACTCTTTTCTGTTCATTGAACACACAAAGAAAACATTGAAGCTGAACACTTTTAAGCTCCTTTGTCTTTGTTATGCTGCCACCTGATGTTACAATAATGTAATACTTGTTCAGAGTGGCAGTATTAGCAGGCTTAGAGAGAGTGGGTCATTTGTGTGGATTAGAGGGTCTGTATAGATTGACAAAGGGACACATGGATTGGGCATTTGTAAGCAGTCACACTTACTAGCTCTACATCCCTTATAATCGCTAAGAAAGAGTAAATTACTCTTTTGTCAAGATTATCAAGCACTTTAAAAAATGACATGTTTTTCTCACCTTTAAGCTTCCAAGTCACAAAATCCTTAAGGAGCATTTAAACAAAGTGGCCAGTGTTGTTCCTAAGAATATAGACATTCCTACCCATGTAAGACCCTTTTGCCCTGCTAAAGATGGTAAGAGAATAAGATCTGGGTTTGTTTTCATAACGGATTACAAGTTCAAGTGAGCATATCAAGGCCAACTGGTCTCTGTCTGGAATTGCTGACCCCTGGTTTATTAGGCCAACACTAGAAAATAAGAATATCTTAAAGGGGACATATTATGCAAAATTCACTTTTTGCATCCTTTCGTATTTACAATTGGGTCTCTACTGCTCCTATAAACATTCCAAGCTACAAAAACCAACCAACCATTTTCTGTGAATCAATTGAAAGATTTTGGTGTTAGGAATCATACGCTTCTACGAGCCATTTGGACGGCCCCCCCATTGTGATGTAACAATGGGGAAATTTGCATAGAACCACCCCTCATCTGTTGAGCCCCCACCCACTAGATTAGTTAAGGATCCGCCATTTTTGTCTGCTGGTTTTACGAGCACGCATAAGATGCCGAGCGCTATGGCTGCAGGCAAAGGCAAGTCACTCATGAAGTGTTGTGTTCATCTTGCTCTGGGTCCGACTCAGGGTCGAACATACAGGGCTGGATAGTGCCTCTGTTTCACGTGTGGTAAACACGCAGCGTTAGCAATGGGATGGGTGGGGCGTGGCCAACCACAGCTTACTTGCATAAAATTGACAGAGCCCTTGAACGGCTCGTTTTGAAATAGACTGAAACTTTGCAGAATAGAGCTGGTGAGATCTCTTTATGTGAGAGTGACTTTGTGCTAAGAACTTCATGAACATGTTTTGGATAGCCCATAGACCTGTTATAACTAAAATGAGTTTTGCGTAATATGTCCTCTTCAAAGAATACAGATCTAGTAAAGGAGAAGAGGGTTTCTGAGAGACTGAGAGGTCTGTTAACCATTACTGATGGTACTTTGGTGGTGCGTTTTCCAGTAAAATAAAAAAAAAAGAACATAAAGCACTTTGACATGTTTGAGGGCAACAGAAATCCAAAAACTGACAGAGAGGCTGCTCCTGATTTACAGACTGTGATGCACTTCAGTATGCCAAGTAATTTCCCAGAGAAAATAAACATGCTTGGGCATCTGATCTGCAATTTGTATAGGTATTGTTTGGTAGTTCTTGCTATAGTTTGGTAGGTTTTTGCTAGGAGTTTATAAAGCCTGTTTTTACATCCTATAGATCACTTGTTTTGTAGCCAGAACATCAAAATTTTAGAGCTCTGTTTAACAAGGAGAAGCACTCCATGAATCTGTGCCACATCACACTGAACAAACACAGTAAAAACAATATATTAAAAAAAAAACATGTAAAGGAAAGTAAAATGAAGCACAGAATTCTCTAAAACAAGACAACGTGTTTAGACTGACATAGGGCATAGATACACTTTAAAAGACAATATATTAAAGAGAATTCAGTGAAAGAAATAAAGATTAACAATTGGGAAAATTGCAATCAATGCGCAATTCACCATACTATCACCAGTCGGCTCAAATGCACTTCTCAGGAAGAACCAAAAGTTACCTCATGTTATTTTGCCCCCATACACATGATTTTACGTGTATAAACTGATGGTTCATTGCTTATTTAAGCACAGACTTAAGAAAAGTACATGAGTGTGCACACATACACACACACAAGCACAGGGTGGTAAAGGGCTTGTGGGAACAAGTCAGAGATTAAGGCAGTGTGCGCGTGTGTGACCAGACTGGGATGGTGCGTGTGCATGTGTGTGTCTCTGTGTATAGGTCAGGACACACTCTGTGCGCTCCTCTAACAACAAGGCAGAGGTGATGAGCTGTAAAGTCAGCGAGCAGCTGATGCTGAGTTATATTTAGAGTGAGCCTGGCTCCCCCAGCATGTTTCACACACTAAAATAGCTCAGGGGCTTACACACACAATACTTTCATTTAGAAGCAAAATTCCTAAATTGTTCTCTGAAATGAAACTACAGGCTCCTATTTATGGCATCTTTGAGGAGCTCTGCTGGACAGAGGGCCTGTAAAGCAGCCCAGTTCAAACTTCAGAACTGACTGTGTACATTTTGAACTTTGCAAGGGTCTGTTCTTTCTAGTTCTGTGTTTTGTGAAGTTGTAACATAACGCTTATAGTCACGCGTGAAAACACCACAGCACAGGACACAGTGTGAACAATGTGAAATTCTTTCTCTGCATTTAACCCATGCACCAAATGAAGCAGGGGGTTGCCACAATTGAGGGGCGTCCAGGGAGCAGTGTGTGGGAACGGCACCTTGCTCAAGGGTACCTCAGCGGTGACACAAGCAGTTGGGATTCGAACCCACAACCTTCTGATTGCGGCGTCAGAATGACCCACCAGACCACCCAGCTGCCCCAATGTATTTTACATTAAATGTGGACTGTTTAAAGTGTACTACTGCCCAGCGTGAGTGACTAAGGACATGAAAATGGACAAAGGAACTTACCATTGGAGAGTTTTTCTGCTTCTGATGAGGCTGGATGAAGTTTTGGTACAGCTGCATCCCAAACTGCACACATTACAACACCGGCACGTTAGACTGATTATAAGGATGAGTAGAAGGATTGACTAAACAGATGGTGACTGTGGGAGACTATGTGGACAAACTACTTCAGGAAAAATGTTTCATTCTCACAGACACAAGTGAAGAATATGTCAGAATAGTATATAAAGAGAGTGAAGGAACAAAAAGAAGAAAGAAAAAGAGTGAGAGTGTTTCACCTTGAAGAGGCGCATGGCTGTGATCCAGCAGGTTCTAGTTTGCTCATCATCAGCACACAGCAGCTTGAGGTCCCGTGCTGAGCTTGACTTACTCGGCTGCACATAGACACATGCAGAAAAACACCTTACGAACCAAAAAATTCTGAAACATCCCCCACCTGAGTCCTGTCCCCCACCAACAAACATTATCAAACATTACCAAAACATTATCATCAAAATAATTTTAGAGCAATTTTTAATGAATCCTGGGCTATTCAAAGGGATATACATCAAGATTCAAGCACACCAGGATAAACCCTTCATCATATCATGTTATATCACCTAGTTACGTAGCTGTAGTTTGATTCAGAAGTAGTTCATGAGAAAGTGAAAAATAAATGTTCTAAAACAGCTGCTATCTTAAATACTGAGAGCAGATTTGTATCATGCATACAGTACACATAAATCTCAGAAATAACCTGATTCTCAGAAATAACACTGTGACCTGATTGTCAATATCTCACTGATCCAAGATCAGCTTTGGCCTATCACTACACTACAAAGCTCATGGAAGATAAGAAGCCAGACACTATGTTTGATTAAGGCTTTATATAACCCCCATTAAACAATGAGACCAAGATAAACGGTACAATTAATTATCCTTTTTATCATAAAGCTAACTGTCTACAACTGGCATGTGTGATATAATTAGATACTGCACAACCAAATATGCACTTTATGTGTTTAGCTGGGTGTGTTATGAACAAGACAGCATGAATACTTTCACACAAAATCCGTAGTCTGTGGGAGCTCCATGTGTTTTTCTGGCTGATAAAGTGTAGACGTCACTGTCACAAAACTCTGCTACAAACTGCAGATGCCTGGGTTCCTTATAATGAGAGACAAACAGAGAGACAGAGAGGGGGAGGATTATACATCAGTGGCTATATAAGGTAATCAAAAAAAAAAAATCACACACAAAAAAAAAACAAAAATGTGCTCTCAGCCTGTGAGGCTTCTTGTGCAGAGCTGATGGTGGAGGGTGGAGGTGCCCTGCATTCCTCTGCCTCTATCCCTGAGTTCCAGCACTAAGCCTGCCGTAGCCAGGGGATGAATGTAAACACATGAGTTATGTGCAGCATCCAGAACGCCTGCAGGACACATGCGACACAAATGAAGGGTGTACTGTAATATGGCAAGCCTAGCAAGTATGTGTGTGCATGTGAAAATGCAAGGCCCGTGGATCTAGAAAGCCCTTGGAGCTGCTGAAGAGGCAGGGCTGGTGGGGAGGGACAGGAGAAGACTGAAGAAGGAAGTTATGTTACTCACTAACAGACCCCATAGTCTGACCATATAAGCACGAAGTGGAAGGTGAAGGAAACAGGTCTGAGTGGTGCAACCCTGGTTTAAAGCTGAAGCCAAGCCGAAGGTGAAGGACTGCTGCTGAAGCTCTGCAAGGGCTGCTGAGCTTGTTGTGGTTTAACACTGTTATTCTAAGACTTATGGCTGACACTGCAGCAACAGGATTTAAAGCGTAGGAGGACATTTAGGCATATAATACCATGGCTTAGGTTGCAGCACTGGGACTGAAATTACTGGACCAGTTAAAATCATGCGGATTTAGTCTGATGGTTCATCTAAGCTCCACTTAAAAGGTTTAGATTTAGCATTCAGTGTTTGGAAACATTCTCAAGGACTCTGCAACATATGATTAAAATCAAGGGCAATACTCGCACAATGTACGAGACTTAGGGCAATCTCTTCTATTTCAAACAGGGCTGCCCTCTCAATTACAACTAGGGTGTAATATGTACAACAGGAGATAGAACCAAATACATGTTGCAATGCCAACAACTTTATCTTAACAACAGTGAAAGGGAGCCAAGTGAAAAGAAAGAAAAGAGAGAGAGAGGGAGGAAAGAAAGAAGGCCTTTCCCAAGCAAAGCGACACAAAGCAAGCCTTTGTCTCATTTCTATGTGCTACACTATTCTAATTTCCCCAACTGCCAACAGTCAGACAAGCAGACAGACAAAGAGGCAGACAGACTGACTGACTGATTTACAGGCAGAAAAACAGGACTATGTGCAGACGAACCAGTGCTAATATTTTATCTAAGGCAAGGGTGCATGGCCAAACCCTAAAAAAAAAAAATGAAGATGTGGTACAGACTCAGAGCAAGGGTGCGCTCTCTGAGTGTAGCTCTGCAGTTTTAGCGAGAAGAAAGTGATCTCTTCTTACGTGCCTAACAACAACTCTTTGTTGTTAAAAATGAAAAAAAAAAGAAGGAGGAGGGCAGTGCAGGCTGGCACGGCACAGAGCAGGTATAAGCTTCACCTGTGGTGAGGGGGGGAAGGGTTCAGAGCCTGGCATAGCCCCAGCCCCCGCCGCACAAAATCCTGCTCGACCAGTTCTGTCCAGCCAAGGTCCACAATGCTGCGCTGTTCGATCTAACCATCACATCTAGCAACTGTGCTGCGGGAGATTAGTGCTTGAATGAGGGTGCTCGGGAATGACCCACTGCAGGTTTATCAAACCAAGCTTTGTCTGTTTCTTATATGTGTCCTAGATTGGAAAAGCTACGGGTTATTTAGGTAAGTAATGCTGCCCGTCTCTAGAGGAAGGTAATCGGCAAGTCAAGTGGTACAGGGCATGATTGGAACTACTGGCTGCAGACATTATAGATCCCACAGGTTTTATAAAAATTAAAACCTGTGGATTTTGTGAAACAGAGAGAGAGAGAGAGAGAGAGAGAGAGAGAGAGAGAGAGAGAGAGAGAGAGAGAGAGAGAGAGAGAGA
>JBBIGA010000002.1:17356300-17409521 GCA_037576975.1 Alestes dentex
TACACACATACAGTATGTCACCATATATTTCACCAATTCAAACTCATTCAAAGTCCACATTTGGATAAGGGCCATATTGGACCTGTGAAGGAACATTTATGTTGTTTGTACCTCTAAAATGTACCACAACCTCATTTCTTTCAGTGTAGCTGGCAAAGTGTCATTCTGTATTCTTTTATATCGGGGGAACAGTGCCCTCTTGTTGATGACCGTGACACCACCAATAAAAATCACAGTTCTATTAGATTAGATGCAGTTATGAAGGGGACATGCAATTGAAACAAAAGCTTATTATTTTGGAAGCTAAAATTACAAATGCAAGAACTGTCAAGTACAGTACTACCGTTAAATTTTAGAGTATACTGAGGTGAGATTTTACATTTACATTTTCAGGTCTGCTTGAGCTGTAGAAATCAGCCATTAATATGATGGGGCTGAGGGGACAGTAATAATTGGAGATTTAAAAAAAAGTAGGTATTGGACCGATATGAGCAGAAAATGCTGAACCAGATACCAGATAGAGTGACTGTTATTGAGTAGTTTAAATATAAACAGGATGTACAGTATTGGTTGTTTTTGCAACTGCTGTGCAAGAAAAAAACAGATTTCAGTTAGTTAGAAGAACGACTGTAGCACTGACATCACGTTAGCTTGCAAAGACGTCCTAAATCTTTGGAATTTTTCTGTTAGTTAGAAAAAAAATACCTGGTTAACTAGAGAGATGCTTGACATAAAAAAGGTGTAAAGTTGGTTTACTGGTTACTTTATGAATGTACTGAATGTCATTATTGCATTAGGTCTATTATTTTTAAGAGTTTGCATAAAAAATACAGAAGCGCAAAAGCACTGTCATACTGTAGAACCTGTAGCAAGTAGAACAATATAACTGATCTCAAAAAAAGAGTTTCACAAGAAGAGAAGCAAAATAAATGTCCCGAAATAGACGTAAATGTAATCTCAGCACACAATCGGCAATGCCAACATTGACTTGATTTGTGTAATTACAAATTAACAATGAAAGGAAATGCAGGCGAATTGTTCCAGTAATACTGAACATTTCAGGAATCAGTCAAAGAGGGAGCTAACATGAGCATTGAGAGAGAGAGAGAGAGAGAGAGAGAGAGAGAGCCGATAGAGCTGAAGACTCTGTACAACTGAGAGTGCTGCAGATGAGTACAGTACAGTTAGGGATGTCGCATTTGCTGATCAAAGCAATGCAAATTAACACCCCACTAACACAGTATGGTGGTAATAATGTATGTAATTTATATTTTTGTCAAATACACATTTGATAGTATGGTAACAGATAATGGATCTCACACAAAACTCCCAGCCGGACCACATTTCACCAAACAACTGCACCACATCAACTTTTAAAGAAATACATCAGTATTGCAATCGAGCCGTATTCAAATTTTGGTTACTAATATTGGAATAGAAAAAGTGTCACTGTGCCTTCTCTACTAATGATGCAACACTGCAACCTAGTCAAACTCTCATGCTCTATTCAGCAGCAGGATGGGGGTGGTGGTGATGTCATTGCTGAGTGGAGGACTGCAGTGAGAGCATATTAACCCTCTTGCCTCAAAGGTTGGAACAGGCAAACAGCTGTGCTCGGTGACATGCTCCTATTGTCCCAGCCACAGCAACGGCTCTGAGGAGCTCAGTGAAAGACCTGTCAGGCCCATCAGGCCAGCACGCAGGCCTGCAACAGTGCTCCTGCAAAGACGCCATTCACAGCGGCCAATGAGGAGCACAAGGTCAGAGTGGTGTCATCCCATTTCTATAGCTGCGACTTCACAGCTCCCCTCCTTCAAACCACCGAAAGACAAAAGCGAAGCCAGCACAATCCTCCCACACGGCTCCCACAATAGTAGAGCAGGCATTAAGAGAATTGCAATCGCTCTGTAATGCCGGGATGTCAAACCGGGGTCAAGTGTGAGCCGAATGAGGGACCAGAGCCTTGTTTGTGACGCAACCAATGTCTTAGCATGGCATTTCTTATAAAAGAGATGAGGAAAAAAATATATAATAAATTCTTTTAAAAAGGACTTGACCAGACAAGAAGCAAGAGAACAAATAGCAGTCTGATTAACTGCACCAGTGCTGAATCACACAATTACTAACTATAGAGTTAGCAAGAGCTACTGACAGAATAATAATAATCCCCGAATGCGATTCATTAAAAGACTGTGCACAACTGGGTCTGATACTGCCCCAAGATCCCCCACTCTGCTGTGTGCTGCTGCGCAGGCTGTAATTTCAGCCTTTAGCACAAGTCCGAGCTGGCCTTTCTGTCTCTCTCACACACATTCACTCACACACACACACACACACACACACACACACACACACAGCCTGTTGAGCTGGCCTGTCTGTCTTACACACACACAAACTTCTACACATTCAAAAACGCACACATGCAACCTGTCAATCTGATCCTTCTTTATTTCATACAAAACACACACACACACACACACAAACACCTGATGGTAATTAGCACCTCCACACAGCCCCACAGTCATGTCTGCAGTCTAGAAAACTGTCTCCTTCAACAGACTCAAAATAGCAGTGAACAAACTTTCCATTTCATCAGTGACATGTTTGCTCATTCGTTTATTCATCCATTCATTCAATCATTCACCCAATCATTTAATCATTTATTCACACACACACACACACACACACACACAGACACAAACACACGCACACACACAGACACAAACACACACACACACACACAAACACACACACGCGCGCACACACTCCATAATAAGCGCATAATTCATAAATGAGTAAAAAACTTCTCTGGTCATCCTTTAAGAAGATTAAGACAGAAACTGAATGCATCAATCAGTACATCTGGTTACACCTGCTTACATCAATCAGTTACACTGCTCTGACCACAACAGGGACACCAAAACTTTTCACCACAGTACAGAAAAACAGCAGTTAAATGTACATCTTCCATGCTATTCTACAAATATACAGACTGATGTGTCTAAGAAAGTATATTGAATTTATACATTTTTGCTACACAACAATTTACAGTATGAATTGGCTTTACCTGGACTGTGCATCCAATCAACTTCCAAGTAGGACCACTGGACAGAAACCAGCACAGGCATAAAAGAAGTAACTACAAAGCATGTATTGTTGCATTATTTCTGTACACAGAAAAAAATCGATTTCCAAAAAACCATCAGCTGTACTGATTGACCACATTTTCAGCAAACTCATCATTTCATAGTGGCCTCTAAACCTCAAGCTTTCAGACATGAATGCAGGTACAGTGGCAGGAGCCTCTGCCCTATCATTACACTCGCTGAACAATGTCTTCCGTAATACAGCACTGTTATTAGGCATTTGCAGTATATATGCACTATGATATCAGGAAACTGTTGGAGGTTTCGAAAAAGTTTCCTACAGAGTTGAAAGGAGACCTGGAGGTACTGGGAGGAACCGTATATGTAGAAAATAATGGTGACCACATGAGCATACATAGCATATTAATAGGATAAAACTAATTTATTGAGAGTCCATCAAAGTAACATAGAGTAAGGAGTCATCAGGAGTGTATTTTTTATTACGCTGCTTTCCAGAAAGTGTTGTATATCATGAATTTGTCTTTTTTGGGTGAGGAAATATTTAACCTCATCAAAAGTATATGGTATGCAAGGAATAACAGTGGTCAGCATGCCAGAGCATATCTCTAGTCATGGTGGTGGTAATGTTACCATGTGTGCTAACATCTGCATATATGGTGCCTATCAACTATTATTCCATGCTTGGACCATAAAACATCACAAATCCTCTTGCTTTCAAAATTCCTCGCAACAATTTTTATTCCATCCCAAGCAAGGGGCCCTCTCACCCAAGCAAGAGATCCACAAGTCCAAAAATAGCAGATAAGCTGCACAGTAATATGGGTCAATGTCAGTTTTCATCAAGCAGCAGTCATTCAGGTTTGCTTCCAGAACCATCGGAGGTTTCCACTGTATTCATCATTCCTTAATTCAATTAAGAAGTTTTTTTTTCTGCTAATATTAGAAGGTCTATGATGGCAAACATCACTGACAAGTCACATTACTTCAGGCCATGGAGGATGAATGTCATGGCTTAGAAACTTGCTGGATCAGGCATTCTAGATCATTTTTCCAGTGCTATTTGCCAAAATACAACAGCCAAATAGAGAGTGGGTCATGCATTTGCTTTGTGGCATTATTTATAAGCAGATTTATAAAAAAAAATATATATATATATATATATATATATATGTGCAAATATGTGAGTGTACTTTCATGTTATATTAAAACAATAAAAATAGTTTCTTTTCACTGAGTTTTTGTTTGAAAAAAATTACAAATCCATATAAAAGTTCTATTTATTTTCATTTTATAAACCAAAGGCAACGTGATACTAATTGTGACAACCATGTACTCAGAGGAGTATAAAAACACCTTATTTTGTGGAAGTTCATATAATAGGTGTGTTTGAAATTTTTCTTCTTAGGAAAGCATTGATGTTTTCAAGCCAGAGATTCACATGCCTCAATTCCATATAACGTGATGGTTCGATCTGCGGATGTTTTTCCCTTTTTACATAATCAATCAATGAAACGTTAATTAAATTAGACGTTATCTATTTATCTAATTCATTAGCATACTGTTTACAGGACATTGTCTAAAACAGCGTGACACCCGTGGTGTTATATGTCACTTCCAGCATCCATCATCAATCATCAAGCACATCAACAGCTATTATGAGAAAGAAAGTACACCAATGTGAGGTTCTCATTCACTGTCTTCAAAGGGTTTCTCTCTAATGTTTTAGATGTCTCTCTTCATCATCAGAAATACCTCCTGATCAGCGGTGTAATAACTCGCCAGCTTTCCAAAACCACAAAATGAGTGTCCACAAGCAGATTTAATCAAGATCACATGTATTAGTACTTGACCAGAACAGAAGCTTTTTTTTGGAATAGACTTGTAAAAGTGATTATCAAAGTGCTGATCAGTTCCCCTGACTCATATTCTAGTGCACAGATATTCACACTGACACTGCATTTGTTTCTCCTTTCTCCTCACTGACACACACACACACACAGCCACACACACATATTAAGTGAAAAAACTTACTGCCTTTAAACTATATGAGGGTGAAGTCATACAAAGCCTGCATATGTCCTATAATAGCATTGCCTCCGTCCATTGCTTTTATGCTTTAATACCCAAGCAGATACTAAACATTATCATTAAGAATAAAAGACTAAATTCAATCATTTTTACACAATTTAATTTTCACTGTGGCACACTAATGCAACATGTGCAGTGGTGCATCGTGCATGACATAAATAAAATAAAGTTACTATTAAGAATGTTCATATAAAATAGTTACCATGGCATTAAACTAGAAACTGCAAGGTGATATGCAAGAACACTGAGTGTATTTACTTTTCACTGATAGACTGCCATATTTTTTCTGCCTAGGGTGATGCTCCTAAGTGGTAGGTTGTGAAGAGCCTCTGTTCAGGATGTTGGTGCATCTTTCCACAAACCTATGCTGTCTCTTTAGTTTAACTTCAGTTGGTTTAGTTTATTTACAGTGGCACAGGTTCTGCTGCTTTATTGGAGGTTATTATGCCTCTTCCCATGAGATTAAAGGTAATACAAGCATTGGTAGCTTATGCAAAACAACAAACATGAGCACTGTTTTACTAAGGCAAATATTTGTAATTGTACAAATAAGCAAGTCAGTTATATTTGAAACCTTGTGCTTAAAGCAGAGGCTTCAAAACAGTTTGAAGTGCACATTCTCTGCATCTTCATGCACAGGATTCAGTTTGAGGAGCATATTCTACTACTACTGTCCCTGCTACTTCTGCATACACATTCTTAGCTCGAATCAAGATACATAAGACCTAAATATAATACTGTATGTATTTATACTGTATATAAAATGTGTATAAAAGCTTTATATGGCATTTTTTTTTTTGAGTGTGCCTTGCAGTCTATCAAGGCATGCAAACAGCAATGGCCCACAGAGGGTGAATATGGAAGGAGAGTCATTTTGGAAATGAGGTAGTTTATTACCTGAGTTGCACTGCTTTTGGTCCAGGGTAACAAGCACTCGGAGGGTGAAAGGTCTGGGAATGCATTTGGGACCAAACTCATCTGCATCTCCTCTCCTTCTTGGCATTTTCTAAAGAGAGAGAGAGAGGGAGAGAGAGAGAGAGAGAGAGAGAGAATGAGACGCACCCTCTAAACACTACAACATTTGATACCATTATAGTCCATAAAAAATTAAAAAGAAATCATTTTGACAGTTTGATCTTCTTAATGCAGCTACAGAGCGGCGTCCATTAGGAAAATGTTGACACTGAGAGACCGTGCTGCAGGGCAGGAGGCAGAGGTGAGGTCATTGTGATGATGGGCCAGCTGACTGAAGTCCCGTCTCCCTGGAGACACATGCTCTTAAGCCAGGGATGACATCATCGTGTCTACCTGAGACACAGCTCATCACTCATGCAGGCTGAAGAGCAGCAGGCTGAAGCTGTGAGCTCATTTTAACCTAATGGGCCGCATGTGGCAGATAACCCTCAGGCAAACTCTGATGTGTGTTAATGAATAAAACGAAGGCAGAGCAAAGAATGTAAACATGAAAATCAACATCTGCACATGTTCAGTGTATCTGCTGGCCCGGCCACATAGCTGAGAAAAAAAGACACATTCTGTAAGACAATACACAGGGACGAAGCTGGGAGGTGAAGAAAAAAGATAGAAAGAAGGAGGGAGAGAGAGGAAGAGACAGTGAAAGTGAGAGAGAGTAAGAGAAAGGGGGCCGAAAAAGGGCACTGAGGGGTGAACAGAGCTCTGGCCAGCAGAGGCATGTGCCAGTGAATGAACTGCAATTTCAGCATGTTAAAGTTACTGAACTTATGTACCATATGCATAAGGCCAAACTCTTCGTATGTTCTTATGAACAAAGCAATGTCTAGATAATCCAGGTGTCCGTCGGATAGGGGCAAGTCCGTGATATGAGAATGTGTGGCGGCCATATTGGTTGTTTTGATTTTGTTTATGCCACAAACACGCCAAGCATGTCCATTTAATCCTCTCACGCTGAGGTGCAGTAAACAAAGAACGAGGCATCTGTGGGAAATTGCCATCATGTGAGCCAATCAGGCTAAGAATTAAACGCGCTTTTGTATTTCAGAGGCCTTGAATTCCTGATTCGGGCCATCTCTCGACGTAGCATAAGCCCTCTGTTAACACTGCAATTACTCAGTTACTGAGCGCGGCCTGGAAAGTAGCAGGTGCTTGATTCGAGTCCAGTTTCTGCCCGCGTCTCAGAGCTGTCAGTTAGGAAGTGCAGGCAAGTGCTGGGACGGTGTTTACAGGGACAAAGTCTACTGCATTTTTCGGCCAAACCTGTGGGAGAGCACAAAGGCTTCTCTGTCACTCTGCAGTATGTTCTTACCGATTACATATGTTAAAGATTAACTGCTGAAAAAGTGAGTTACAAACACAGATAGATACATGCATACACACACACACACACACACACACACAAAGAAGGGAAACTACTGGAATGACAAGGCTGCATAGTTGGCAGCACACACACAGTCACACGTATAGATTTGCACTTCAGACTTGTTCCACACTTCCCACTCATTCCCACAACGAAGGACTTGTTTAAACACTGTAAAGGGAACAGAGCCTATTCCTGGAGAGTCATGATTACAGGCAGCAGTAAGACCCACAGGAGCCCACTGGAGGGAGAAAAGCAGCCCTACCTATTCCCTCTGAAGAGAGTGGCAGCAGCAGCAGCAGTAGTCCTGTTGTGCAGGGCACCGGGTGGCTGGAAGGGCGAGCGCAGCGGGATAAGGGCAGGGCCGCTGCCGAGCACACTCACATTCCCCTTCCCTTCCCGAAATATGGCCGCTTTCTCGCCGAGGCTGCCTGGAGTGTCTAGCTCATCCAGAGATTCGCTCATAGCACTCATGGAGACTGCTTATATCCACCGCATCATCTAAAGCACAGAACAGGAGGACACACAGTGTCACAGGAGTAGAGTAAGAGCGTGAACGTGTGTGCTGAGCACAGAGCAGCACTCCTCTTCTGTCAGCGTGCGCACACGCACACACACACACACACACACACACACACACACGCTGCTCCCTTGCCCGACAGGCTGTCCTAGCATGGGAAGCAGGTCCCTCCTACCAAAACATGATCTACCACAATAAAGTTATTTTTAACTCGATGACTCCCAAACGAGCACTGCTCACACTCTCTCTCTCTCTCTCACACACACACACACACACACACACACACACATCTCTGCCTCAAAATCCCCTCCACTGCTTCATCCCATCCACTTAGCTCTGCTTGAAAAAGCTTTCCTACTCAACTCAACAAGTACATTTTCTTTTCTCCTTCTTCTTTCTTTTCACTGTTTTGCTTTCCATTTTTGTTTTTTTATTTTTATTATTCTTTTTTATACCTGGAAAGCAGACCTGCTCAGGCAGCTCACTCCTACAAAAGAGATCTTCGTTGTCGGTATGCAACTTAGTGCAGTAATGAGGCCTGGAGGTCAGCCAGACAGTAAAACCTACTGTTCCTTTGTCACGGACTTCGGACTGAACCCCCCACCCCCGCCCCAGGCACTCTCCAACTCTCCTGCTCCTCTCCTCCTCCACCTTCTCCTCCTCTCCTTTGGGCTGTTACAGAATCAGACTGCAGCCAGACAGCCTCGGATGAGCTGAGTCAGAAGACAGAAAAGGAGGAGGCTGTGTGAGTGCATATCTCTCTGTAACTTTAAAGTTAGAAACTTTAACTGTGAACCCATGATACCTGATCTTAGATCAGTGTTCTTAGTGTGAGAAGTTAAATAATAAATATGATAACTGGCAGGCCCAGAATATTAGTATTGGACCCACAAGCAGATCAGCTTCCACCTAAAGCTTAATGCTGTTCATAATAAGCACCACCACGGGACATATTCAAGAAAGTTTGGACTTAAGAAATAGATAATTCTCTTCAGAGCAATTTTAAGAATTGAAAAATGTTCATGAAGTTCATCTACTTTGCATCGGCATGTCACTGTTCATTTTGTCAGCTCCACTTGCCAAACAGTAGTTTACTATCACAGACTGTAATCCATCTGTTTTTCACCATTATTTCTCATAAACCTCTTTGCAGAGTTCATCAATGAGTGGGTCTTATTTGAGTGGTGGATCATTCTGGGCACTCTAGTGTCACTGACATCGTAATGGAATATTGGTGTGGGCGTGTGTGTGTGTGTGCATGTGTATCACGCACACTCAACGCTACTACAGTTCTTAACAGCTTACTGTCCAATTATGCTGCTCTATTAGGTCTATCCTGATGGCGCACCTTGCATGTAATGTTTTTTTGATATGATGTTGCACAGTTTGTGTTGGTCATCCTCCTGGCCTTCATTAGTGGTCAGTTTCTGGCCATAAGGCACTGCTGGTTGGTTTCATTATTTGGTATTTAAAAATTTCAGCAGCACTGCAGTGAAGCATGCACACACACACACACACACACACACACACACACATACACACATACACACACAAACATTCCACCACCATACCAGTGTCACTGCTGTATTCAGCACCTGCTTACTGGTGGTCCTGATCATTGATCGGTGGGGTAAAGGGGTCTTGTAAATGATGCAGAGAAACAGATGGCCAACAGTCTGTAATTGAAAAATACAACGTGCATTTATTTATTAAGTGTAGCTGATAAAATAGACGATGAGTGTAGATGAAAGGTAAGAGTACTGTAAAGTGGTTCATGAGTGAATATGACATTTAGAGGGGCAGGGGTTCAAACGTAGTGTGCAAAATGTTATGGCAAAATTTTCATTGACTGAGGGGACGACGACAGCCCAATCGTGCCAAATGTAAAAGTCACACATTACAAAATTCACCTAAAAAACCCGTCTTTTCAAAAAGGGCACCTTAGCCAATTCTTCCACATGCGCATAACATTACCGTTACTCTTAAACATATACTTTATGGACAAACGTATTTGTCTTTCAGGGTTTGAGCTAGGCCCCTTACTTCTAGTGAAGGACAATCTTAATGCTTTAGCATACCAAGACATTTTGGACAATGTCATGCTTCCAACTTTGTGGACACTGTTTTTTCTATTCCATGAGCCCTGACCTCAACCCCATCCAACACCTTTGGGATGAACTGGAATGGAGATTGCGAGCCAGGCCTTCTCATCCATCAGTGCCTGACCTCATGAATGCTCTACAGAAATTACCTTTATTTGGATTATCTTTTTTTTTTTTTAGGAACCAGCCCTACACTAGCCCTATGTCCTCACAGGTAATCGCTGACATTTAGTAGAAACAGTAAAGAAAGTATGCTTATATGTCTGGATGTTTGTAATTACACCATATGTTAGTGCTGCATGTCTCTCGTTGATTTTACACTAACGTGTTCTGAAAAAGTTTAATCCCAAGATAATACTTTACTCACGTAAACACAAAAACAGACAAA
The DNA here is from genome assembly GCA_037576975.1 of Alestes dentex. Lineage (NCBI taxonomy): Eukaryota > Metazoa > Chordata > Actinopteri > Characiformes > Alestidae > Alestes > Alestes dentex. The sequence goes on from JBBIGA010000002.1 coordinate 17,366,841, forward strand.
CATTAACAGCAAAAAGCAAAGTGGTGTTTAACCAAAAGATGAACACAGCAAGGACAGACTAGCTCAGAGAATGGTCTACTGGAGCTGTGTTTGCGTGTATATATATGTATATGTATGCAGGAGCGCATGCCTCCTAAAGTCCTATTAAGACAAGGACACTAAGGCCAAGTAGCCCGATTCTAAAAATAAGTCTGGCCACATTCTTCTACAATCAGTCAATGCAAATGCTTTCTAATTACATTAGCAGGAGAGAAGTGCCAAATCAGGAACCATCATCACACTGGCTCCATGACAGCAGAAAACACTCGCATGCTACTTCATACCGTCAGCTGCTGCCCTGAGCCCATATTGACTGACAGTGCAGAGTAAGAGGGAGGAGCACTCAAGAAGGAGCCTAAGCAGTGAACAGGAGGAGACCTACATCTACAGACAAAAAAAACTCCTGCTAAACAGACCTCAGGCACGTACGCACACATACACATTCACACACACATACGTACATAGACTTACACATCCCTGCATACTAAGGCTTAACCATAATAGACTATCCCCCTAGGTCATATTGCATTTTCATACTTCAGTAACTCCTTGAAAATGAATCCCTACACAGATCTTAAAGCAACACTGCCATGCATTCTTACCAACCAAACACCAAGTGCCATAAAGTTGCAGAATACATTTTAATAATAGGAGAGTTTATTGGTGAATGCTAGTTTTGGGTATTCAGAGAGCATTTGAGCTATTTCTGTGTGTACTTTTAATTTCCTTACACCGAAAATAATTCATTTTAGGCCCTAAACTTCTTTTTGCACTATGCATTAATTAGAGGTGGAAACATGAAAAAATAACAAAACAACTAGAACGGAACAAGGACAATAAACTAGGACAAGGTCAATGCTTGAAGAAGATGAAAATGCTTATTAGTTTTGTACAATTGCTCTGATCCAAAAAATGGTTCCAAGCAGTTTGCATGCTCAGAAAGCCACAAATGAGCTGGGACTTGTGGGTAAAAGTGCCTTGGATAATAATGACAGGTGACCTCAAAGAGTGTGTCAGTCAGTTAATAAGGCAGGTTCTTCTGACTTGTTGGTTGAGCCTTTTTGTGATTATTCAAATCCGCCACTAAATCAATCAGACTATTTTACCACCAAGGTTACATATATTTGGTTACATATTAACACCTAAGGGGAAATAAAAAGCTGTTTTCTCTAGTGATATATTACTGCCTGCCCAAAGCTCAGTCAGGGTTGAAAATCCAACTATTTGTTCCCACTTGTTTTCAACTAGATGCGCTTGAGTGTACTGCAGCAGATATACTATAGTAAAGAAACAAAGCAGTTGCACTTTGAAATGTCTGCAACAGCTACAAACCTACTTTTGATTAGTTTACTTTGTATTTTAATAGAAAATTCATCAGTAAAAAATGCCTCTCAAAACTGCTATAATTCAAGCAAGCATTAAATGACCAATTATAGATTTTAGATTTAGACTGAAGGTAATGCAACAGACGTGCTGTAGTACTGAAATAAATCAGTTGCACATCAAAATAACTGCAAAGCCAGAATCATACTTTTAAATTAATTTTGTGTAAAATTAACTATTAAAATTAACTAGTGTATTTGGCTGAAAGGCACTAATGACTGGGTCAGATCATCAAAAAGGCTGATCTTGTGGAGCATCTCCAGTTTGCAGCTGTTAGTACTGACCAAAAGTGGTCTAAGGAAGAAAAAACAGTGAACCAGTAGCAGGGTGATAGATGCCTAAGAATCACTGAAGCGGTAGCACATCTGGTCCATTCTCTTAGAAGAGTTACTGCGGCACAAATCGCTGAAAATGTTCAAGCTAGCTATGACAGAAAGGTGTCAGAACACACAGTGCACGGCTTGCTGCATGTGGGACTGCATAGCCGCAGACCGGTCAGAGTACTCATGTTGACCTCTGTCTAAAAGCAAAATCGCCAAAAATGGGCACATGAGCATCGGAACTGGTCCATGGAGCAGTGGAGGAAAGTGGTCCGATCTGATGAATCACATCATGTGGATGGCTGAGTGCATGTGAATCACTTACCTAGGGAGGAGAGGACATTAGAAGGCACTATGGTAAGAGGGCTAGCTGGTGGAAGTAGAGTAACGCTCTGGGCGACATTTTGCTTGGAAACCTTAGGCCCTGGCATTCATGTGTAGCAACACCTAACACTGTGTAGCAAGTACACACCTTCATATTCCCTAATGGCAGTGGCCTCTTTCAGCAGGATAATGCATGCTACCACACTGCAAACATTTTTCAGAAATGGTCTGAGTAACACGAGAAAGGGTTCATGTTGTTGTCTTGGTCTCCAAATTCCTCAAATCTCAAAGAGATCGGGTATCTGTGGGATGTCCTAGACAAACCAGTCCGATATATGAAGGCCCCGCCTTTCAATGTACGGGACTTAAAGTATCTGCTGCTAAAGTCTCAGGGCCAGATGAAACAGCACACCTTTTGAGGTTTAGTGGAGTCCATTCCCCAATGGGTCAGATGTGTTTTGGCAGCACAAGGGGGACTTTCTTAATATTAGACAGGTCACTTTAATGTTATGGCTAATCAGTATAAAATAGTTTGTATTGTTTATATATTTAAATTATTTACATAATTTTACATAATGATGAATTATGAATCAATAGCAACGGTGCAAAATTATTGACTGGAATAAAATCTTCCATGATATATAACTCACTCAAGGTTCGAGTACAGGTATGTACCAGTATTATTTAAGCACATTCACACAGAGGAAAAATAAAAATATTGTGCATAGACAGGAATACAAACTTGTATGCCTCCTGTGTGTGACTGTAATCATTAACAAAACAACAAACTTACTGCATACTTTATCCTGTTGGTTAGGGTTTGCTCCAAATGCGCTCGCTGCTGCTCGGGTCTCTCAGTAGGAGATTGTGGTTTTGTGATGAGGTCATTCGAGAGCGCAGTACAGAAATCTAAAGAGCTGAAGAGGGAAGATTAAAAACTTAAATTCCTCTAGTGTTGTTGAGTGATGATTGGCTGAAAGTTCCAACCCAGAGAAATGTTTGGCTCAAGATAGAGGTCTGTTATTTTGGTAGGTAAGTGGCAAAGAATTATAGGTTGTTCAATTAAATTCAATTCATTTTTCTACGCTATACCTTCTGCTGTATCCACATACTCAGTCGTTTAGACATTTGAACACACTGACTGTATAATTTAGTCAAAGGCTAGACATTTGAGCAAAAGTAGCCCTAAAACTTTTTTAACAGTTTTTTTCAAAGGAACATATAGAAGTCGAATTCACTCATTATTTCTGCAATGACTCCAAAAACAATCACTTAGGACAGAAATAACCATTTAGTGCAGAACATAATCTCCACAAATTATGCGTAAGGTATCCAAAATGGCTAAAAATACTCTATTGAAAAAATGTACGGCACACTCTGAATGGGTTATATTAGATCCTACAAACAGTGACATCAAACTGTGAAGGCCAAGCAGTAAACGACTTCCTCTGGAAATTCCACTAGAATACATCATAAAAACAAACTGCTATAAAGACTAGTGGCTAGTGTATGTTATGCAGGGAACTGGCCGAGGAGTGACCCTCACATGCATTTACATTTCAGAGCATGAACCAGGTAATGTAAAAAAGACAGGAACTGGTAATTATAGCATGAAGTACACTTCCAACCACACACACACACACACACACACACACGTCCCCTTACTCTCCAGCACTGCAGCCTCTACATTCATCCTCTTAAGTGCAATGTGCCATCAACATGCAATCATCAAACTAAAACACACTTTACATGTCTGGCGGAAAAGTGGCTAGTAACCAGAAAGACAAATAGAGTAAGAGTTGTTGTTCTCAGTGGAGGCTTAAAATATATACAAGCATTGTGCTGAAGAGATTTATGTCTTCAAGTTTATGTAAATATACATTTTTCTCTGAGCAATTCAAACGCCCTGCTCCTTGATCTGCCAAATGTACAGCAAATGACACTCTTCTGACATAATGATCCAGAATGTAGAAAGAAGACGAGAAGTAGTCCAGCAAAGCTACTCTCTACGACACACAAACTGAAAGGAAAAAGTAATGAGGTATACTTGAAAGGCCTTATCCTATGCTCGTGCTCATTTTAAAACACGTCTTTACTCATATCATTTAGATTATTGCTTTAAAGCCAGTCTGATTTAAATATAATGGGAATGAGTGACTGTTAAACACACGTGGATGTGCACTGTTCCACTGCAAGTTTACGCATCGGCTTCTCTGCTTTGCCAACAGGTGGCACTAAGATTTGGAGCGAGCTTTAACCCCCAATCAAACCCCCCAGGGCGATGTGCACGCAAATTCCTCCAAGCTGCTGCTGCTGGTCTTCTTGGAATAAATACCAAACCCAGCGGTGGCGCGCACAGAACGTAAAGTTCTCATTTTCCCGGGTTAAGCACTAATTCCAGTCCTCAGTTAGCTAACGCACTCCAGGGCTCAACCTCGCAGCAAAAGCTGGAAGCTTGCAGATCTGGCACGAAATAAGTTATAAAATCCTACATGCGTTTAGTTCCCCTATCTGATGCAGCATACCTTACCTGCTCCATGGTCTCCTGTCCCATCAGAGCTAAAGAAAAAACACTCACGAGATACGCTACGAGCAGGAGCTCCTGCATTGTCAGTGACGTTGCCGTCTCTCTGTTTCAGACACAGCATGGGTCTAATCTAATGTACAGTGTATATGAAACAGCCCACACTGTACCAGCGAGTTCTGTTACCAATCTATATGGAGAGTTCTCCTGACATCCAGCATTAACAGTAAAATAAGACTGAATTAGCCTACTGCATGTTGCTCGGGTGTATTAGGCGAGTGAACCGAGGAGAGCTGGAGGACTGTACCTGCTGTCCGGAGCTGGGGGGCGAGGCGCTCCTACTGTTCCCATGGCTGTCCGGAACGGCGCACTGGGTTAAGGGGCGCAACTTATTACTCATGCACAAACCTCTACGTCACGGTGTTGTGACTGGGCTTTGAGCAGACATGGTGTATATATAGACTTTAAATGAGTATTTCCCCGTTTTAAGTGTCGTCTAAAGTCTACTGTAATGCGTAAAACCCCTTAAACCCCAGCCCTTGAACTAAGCGTGCCGAAGAGAACCACGTGCACCTAGCGGCTCTTAGCCTCACAGCTGTAGGAAATCAGTGCATATGGTCTAGTATCTGATACTGTCTTACTGTCTTCTTTCTACAAGCAGAAACAGTTTACGTAATACTGGGCTTCCACAAGAAACACACTAAGATACTGTACATAAAATCCCTATTTCTGCATAACGTTAATTGTATTTGTTATTTTTTGTGTTATTTAATATATTTAGTGATTAGTAATGTTAAAAGAAAACACTCACTGCTCATTTAAGTAGTCTTTAAATATTATGCAGATGCTTAAGAAAGCGTGGGTTCATTCTTCATACTGTTTCATTCACACTTTAAGGACGCACTTAAAAGGAGTAACAGTACGCAACACAGTGATCAAATCCGCATGACCATGACTGGACAGCCCTGTAATCCTCTATGCTGTAAGTAATGTGATCTGAACAGCATGTCTCGCATATCTCTTGAGCCACTGTGTGAAATACAGCAATAAGCACATTCATGTGTGACTCATGTGTTGTACTTTAATGCACAGACTGGAAATAATTTTGGATATTACAGCAGTATTGTCAGCATGAGCAGACCAGTGTCTTTCTGAGATCAGCGTCGCCAAAAAGATTTCACTCTGTTTTCGGGCAGCCTTCGTATCTGTTTGTTACACATAACACCCGCCCATGTGTGATGCATTATAATCTATGTGTACTGTGCACACCATTACATGCTGCCTACGTCGTTCTGATCCATGTAATTTACAGTTATGTAATGCATGCTAGTAGTGTTTACCAGCAAACAGGTATGTGTTCAGTATACATGCACACAGCTATCTGGAACTCAGGTTTGGTGTATTTAAGTACCTTTTCACTCTTGCTGATCCAGTGTCCCCCAGAATTATTAGCAACCTTGTTAAAGATGATTAAAAAAAGACTTTAATAAACTTTAAGAGTTATAATCTTGGGAGTTATATTGAAAACATGTTCCTTCATTTGAGTTTAGAGAAAAAAGAGACCACTAGTGAAACATACATTTTAAAACAAAATCGTATCACAATTATTAGCACCCCAAGAAATTTGAATATTCAATTGCAATAAGGCTAGCTGGTTGACTTAAAATGCCCAAATCAGCAGTTGTGGCAATCATTAAGAAATGTAAGAAATGTCAAATGATCATGAACCAGCCTGTGGAAGGATGTTAATTTTGTCAGTAGCCACCATCATGAGGATCAGAGAAGTAGAAAAAAAAAATCTCAGGGGACCACAGTTTCAGAAAACCAGAGTTTGGTAGCATCCTTGAGTCGCAGTGTCTCCAAACCCACCATAAGTTGTCACTTCCATGCCAACAAATGCTTGGAAGGTATGCCAGAAAGAAGCCTTGCTTTTCTATTCACCATAAGCAAAAGTTCTGTGGTCAGAACTGACACTAACATTCAAGTTGGATTTAATGTATAAAAAATGGCTACAGAGAAACACACCTATTATCAAGTGCTAAATATGGTGGAGGACCTGTGTATTGTTCGCATACATGTCATTGTGAACTCTGTGGTTTTTCAGTTGAAACCTGTCCGCTTCCGCCAAGAAGCTGAAACTCTGATCTTCCGGCAGGACAATGATCTAAAGCACACATCAAATTCTGCTCAAAAATAGTTAAATGAACCCAAACTCAAGCTTTTGCTGTGGCCACCCTAAATGCAATTGAAAACCTGCGGGTCGAGGTCAGACAGAGAATGTGCAAGAGAAGACTCTGGACTCTATAGATATTTTGTAATGGTCGAAAATCCCTTCTGTGTTCTCGAGTCTTATAAAACATTACAAGACAAACCTAAGTGCGGTTTTGCTGCCCAAAAGGGTGGCTGCACAAAATACTAAATGATGGGGTGCCAGTAATTACGACACGCTTGCTTTTCAGAATAAAATTTATTTTTTGATCACCTCTGACTTTTTTCTGGTGGTTATGGCCTTGTATTGAATATATACATACATATTTGCTGAGTAAAGACAACCTTTGATCAACAGGGGAATTTCCATTAAGCCTTTTCCACTCCGTCCAAATAAGATTGCTAATAATTCTGGAGGATATAGCAGTATTTTTCTCCCTACACCTAATAAGTTAAAGAAAAAAACTCACAAATAAAACAGACCATCTTCCATAAAACTGAACATACTCATAATGAATGGAAATCATATAAAACAACTCAACAATGTTCAGAATCAATACGAATGCTTCAACACATGACAATTAATAAAGATTTATAACACAATAAATCTGAGTGAGAAAAAACTAAAACACAACAGATGCCGATAAATCTCCAATTACATAATCTGTCTCCTGCATAATAACTTAGGTCATAGGTTTTAAACCTCAGTGATTTATTTCCCTCAGGTGCTCCACATGTTCGCTTAGAAGGAAGCCAGGTCCATATATACTGCATTAGAGATTTCCAAGCGAGAGTGACATTTATAGTCAATAAGATCTGAAAGGCACGTTTATAGTAGGAATGTATTCTTCCAGTCCTAGAACACCACAGCAGTTTTGTGTCTTCTGTGCACCCCCCCCCCCCTTTGCAACTTATAAACTAATCATCAAGCATCTAATGAGCTGCATCAGATAAGGAACATTAGAACAAAGAGCTGTGGCTGTCTAGGGCTGTAACTGCCCTGGTTTAAAGACACTGAGCTGCAGTGTCCTCAGCATAAACTGAAAAAGGAAACATGTGGGATAGCTGGAGACCAAAGGACACGTAGTAGAGGCACTAAGCTTAAAAGTGCTCACTAAGGCACAGTGCGATCAAAGCTAAAGTGGAGAGATGCTTTATTCTTCCTGACACTGTGCTGCATCTGGCAAACTCTTCAGCACAGGACACGACACAGGAGACTCCACACATCCCTGCAAACAAATACAGATCAGCTTGTGTTATGGCCTTAGTTACAGTTTGTTACACATTGTATGCTGTAATTAAAAGAAAAGGTTACAAGGTTACAGTTTATGCAGTCCGTTCATTTTTTTCATTATCAAACTGGTTAAGTAGTGACATTTAAATGGGTTATTAATTAAGATTTACGTATTGAGACTTTATGAATAGCTCAGCTCCTGTATATACCTTCTATAAATCTTCACTAGTACTCTTGTCCTGAACATTTTTGGTATTTCAACTGCTCTGAAACACCCACTTCAAATCTGGATAGGCTGGTTTGTCTTTATTAGTTGGATTAGGTGTGTTAGAGCAGGAAAATAACCAAAATATGCAGGGCAGTGTACTTCCAAGGCCAAGTAAAGGAAACATCACAATAGTGGAATAGTTAGGTTCACTTACATTATTCCATGTCCCCTCAGCTTCCGTATGAGAAGCACTCAGTGTTGAGTCACTGCAGTCTTCTGGAGGAGTTGGAGTTTCACTACTGGCCTTCCTCTGTCCAGGTTCACTTTCCACATCCTACAAATAAACAACACACACACACACACACAGAAAATCAGTGTTTGAAGAGGTGTATGCAGCTTGGCTGAGACTGAACAAGAAAGAACACACATTTTTGACCTGCCCCTCATGAAACAACTTAATGCTATACAAAATCCCCATTAGGGGAGCATGAGGACGCGTTACAAAATATAAATACGCAAGCACAAGGTGCTTATTCATGTCAGGGTCATGAAACATACACACTTGCACACAAAAAGGACATTATGGAGAAGAAGCAGGAACGTGCTGCCCTGGGGAAATGTACACAATCAAATGCTGTCTGTGTAAGCAATGGATATCCTGATACAGACTGACTGTTACCAAACAAGGACAACTCAAAGAGCTTCACACAAACATGCATGTACACACAAAGTGCTCCCTTAGGCAGGTGGCTGACGATGGAGAGACTGACACTGTGACACACCTCACAGACGTGCTATTAGACAGAGGTTTTGTCTGACACCATAGGGAAAAAAATACATGGGATCTTTGTCAATGCACGAGATGACACGCACATTCTATCCCATCATCAAACAAAAGCTTTTCTCAGAGGTGTTGTGTCATGATGCCATGGACAGAAAATGACATATTGTGCAGGTTGAAAGAAAAGAACAGTGCTTTCTTCCCTAACTGAGCACACTCAGAGATGACCTCGTTGACATAAGCTCAGGTGAAGGAGACTCTAGTACATAGGTGAAAAAGGCCTGTGTGTCAGGGTAATAAAAACTGTATGCTTTTTATTCAGTTAACCAATCAATGCCTATTCTGGGCATTCAGTGTGTATTAACTTTTATTGGGAAAAGACCAGCTAGACTAACTAGACTTGCATTGCTGCATATGTAAATGCTACTCTTGCGAAAACTTAAGGATGTCTACACTGGAAACATTAAAGTTTTCGCTTCAAATCAAAGTGGAAACAAACTATACTATGGACTTGAGAGAGCTTGCATTTAAGAGCAATAGCATTTAAACTGAAATACTGTCCCGAGAAGCCAAGCAAAGAAGTCATACTTGCCCATTTTCTTCACCTTGTAATGTGTCTCTGTGTTTCGATGAAAGGTACTTGGCTTAACTCCAGTATTTAAAATGGAATCAGCATGATAATATTAAAATTTAGAATAGCTACAGGTAATACTTCCATCCAAAACAGAGCACTCCCACTTGCAGCTAGGGTAGACAATTTCTGGCTGCTAGTACATTCACCCAGTTACACTGTGAGGTCAGAACTAACTGTACTGTAATGATTAGCCTTAAAAGCAGTAGTTTAAGCGGTTCAAAACAGAGGCAAAAAGTCATACTCACAGTGGTAGTAGGTGATTCAGGCATGTCATGTGACTCTCTGATGGGACTTTGTTGGGTGAACGCTAGGGGCACCTTGCGGCCATAGTGCCCCACAGGACTGAGGGTAAGGGAATTTGATCTTTTCACTGCGGAAGAGACGGCCTGGGCAAAGCGGGATGGTGTGGTGGGGGAGTATGGCTTAGGCGCTGCAAAGCTGCGCAGCTTCTCCAGGGTCAGGCCAGCGGTAGGCTCCCTGGAGGGAAGACTCATCTGGCGGGGCAACGGGGCGCGTCCTGTCCCACCGGATGCTTCAGCTTCTCTTGAGGAGAGCACAGAGTAGGTGTGAGTGGGTCTATCCGTCCCTTCCTGTTTTAGCGGAGGCAGCGGTGAAGCAACATGCTGCACTTCTGCAGTCTCTTTTTTCTCATCAGATTGAACGGCTGGTGTAGGCGGAGGGAAGCTCTCCTGTGTTGCCCCAGGGTAACTCTCTCTCCGTGGGCTGCCTAGGGCCTCCCTCTGGCCCCCTGCAGCAGTGCTGCTGCTGCTGTCACTCACGCTCATGCTCCTCACTGCTGCTGAGCTTACATAACTCCCAGGTGTTCTTTTGTGCTGTGGTAAGCGGAAAGAAGCTGGTTTGGGCCTAGTTGTAGGTGGAACTTTCTTCTCCTTAACCTCAGGGCCTGCTCGAACTGCTGTGAAAGGGGAGCCATCAGCCTCAGGCGATGCTGGAGATGAGGGAAGAGAGTGGGACAATTCGCTGCTCCCAGACCTGAGAGCAGTAGCAGGGATGTTTGCAGACTGAGGAGGCGCTGTATTTTGGCAAGAAATACCAAGTGGCTGCTCAGAACCTTCCGACCCTCCACTGCTCACCTGCTGAGTTTCAGCCGTACTGGGGGACTCGAGTGTTAGCTCCACTTCGAAGAAACGCAGCTTGTCCAGGGACTTTTGAGGCACAATGGTATAGGTGGTCATGCCCACCTTGGGGATGTAGTTCCGGGTGACCTCGTTGGAGGGTTTGGGTTTAGGCTCAGACTCAGTAATGTACTGCAAGCTGCCTGCTTTAGTGGCTGAGGGAATATGTGTGGACATCTGACCCTCAGACGGCTGTTTCTCGGGGCTGTGAACTGAAGCTGGGTGAATCTCATGTGTGAGGAGCTCCTCTGTAGATGTAGCCATATCGCGCTTTGAGCTATCTGAGGCTGAAGACAGAGAAGTGATCAGCTCTGCTGGGCTGGGTGACGGCTCAGGATCAGTAGACTCGCACCACATCTCTGTCTGAATCTGTGTGTGAGTTAGACTCACAGCAGGGGCAGCATTCTGCGCCGACTGCCCCGAGGTTTCCGCAGGGCCAGGCCTTGGAGGCACCTGGGGCTCTGCTCGCTGAGTGTGTGTGACTACATGTGAGTGTGACAAAGCAGCACCCTGGAATGTGTTGTCCTGCAAGACGCCTGTGGCAGAACTGCTTTCTTCCTTTGCAGTTGTGGAGTTTTCAGCAGTCAAACAGCCTGCTTCAATCTGCTCCTCAATTTCAGCTGAACAGGAAAATTATAAAGAGTCAAGCACAATCATGTAAGTATGATTTGAACTTTACTTTTACCTAATTCTCTCAGGTTATCTTTCATTATTTCTCTTAATCTCTCTGTTCATAACATAATTTCTTTAGCACTTTCTGTTTGTGCAGGTGATGCACACAAGCCTGTCAAACTTATTAAAAGAATGACACCATCACAGTTGGAATGGAAAAACAACACACCATTGTCTGCTGGCTGGAGTGAGGCTTCAGTCTCTGGCTGATCTCCATTCACCTCTGAGTCTGCAGCTAATCTGTCAGGAGTGAAAATCATGTAAAGCTTTGGCAACTCCAACAGGCTAAAAAAACGTTTTGTTTTTCATCTGCGAGAGTGTCGTACTTGCCATCTGTGGTCAGATCACATGACATTTCTTCTGCGCTCCCCCCGGGTGGCGCCACATTCTCCATCTCTGAGTCCTGAGAGGGGGAGGCGGTACCTGCTCTACCTGAGTCCATCGAGACATCAGCAGACAGGTTGATACTGCTATCATCCTCCAGCAGCTCCTGCACAGGGCTGGGGCTCTCAGGACTGGGGGAGATGGGGCTGGCTCCTGCAGGACTGGAGTTCTCAGGGGTAATAAGAGCTGCAGGAGACTCTTCTTTCTCCTGGATTTCCTCAAGAGCTGGTGGCAACCCTGTAAAATTACATTACATGTTTGTAATGAGACATCTATATATTACACACACACAAACACACACACACACACACACATATATATATCTTACAAAATGTCTAAGACACTTGTATACACCAAAAAGTAAATGATATATTGTATTTACTACTGTATTTTTTATGTTGTTAATGTATTTTTAAAAGCTATTTTCTCACCAATTTTAATCAGTTATAATTCCTCCCACTAGCCCAGTCACACCTATTAACACTCTGAAGCTGAGGGCTGGTATGTGCTTACTTCAAGTCACATGCAGTGAGCCAGCACATCTTTCCAAACCGCTGCTAATGCTCCAACAAAGCCAATTACATCATCACAGATCAAATATGAGGCAATATGTGTAGTTTTACTCATTTCTAATTAACATTTGTGGTGTTGTACAGCTTTTTCAATCATAATGGGATTATTTACAGCTCTGTTCATCAATGCAGACACATCTAAAATGGCTGGTTTTTACAGCTTCATACACACTGGAATCATCTGGTGTGAATCTAAACAACGGAACTGTAATGTATATCCACCAGAGCATTTTGCAGATTCCAGGGTTGAGATAAATATGTTTTTATAGACGATATACTCTATGATATACTCTGGATGCTATAGAGACAACTTTGATTCAAATACCCTAATTTATAATCTTGTAATAATCCTTCTTCTGTCACCTACACCACTCAATAAAATCTGTCTACTTCGTTTGTTAATTGAATTATCCCAACTACTTGTTCTATACCATTTGACTGTCTCCATTTTTAATGTTCTTTAAATTTCAAGTTTCTTTTTCCCCTATAACTTTATTTCACGCTGTCACAGAGTGTAAGATGAGCTTCCCTTTTGAAGCTTGGTTCTTCTCAAGGCTTCTTTTTGATGCCTCTGGGAGCTGGCCTGCTCTGTAGGGGTTTATGTCCAAACCACTGAAAAGCTGCTTAGGGACCATGATAACTGATAAAATCTTTATACAAATAAAATCTAAGTGCAGTAAACTGATTGACACTTCTGAAATTGAGATAAAACATCTACAATCTATTTACGTTACAAAATGTGTCCTGTAAGTTGGAGCTCTGCCTATGAAGTTTCGAAGAATATCTTGATGGTTCTCTATCTGCTTCATTTTTGAAGAAATCTCTCTCAGTGGCCAGTCTGAACATGGATGTCTTAATAAAGACACCCATATTTTCCTCCTCTGCAGTAACCAGGAGCAGCTTACATAATGGGCTGATAGGAGTGGGTTATCTGGCACTTTCAGTATTAATGTGAGAGTGGAGCAGGGAAGCTAAAGCGCTGTAGCGCCGCTCTTCAGACTGAGTGAATCGCTCTTAATTAAGACGTCTCGCTTCCCTTGCGCCCTCCGCCAGCACTGCATTCAGCACTTCAAGGGCTGTCGCTGGGGACTGGAGAGCAGAAGGAATATTCAAAGAGAGAGCTTCTCTCTGCAGAGCGCTCTGTGATCTCTCTCTCTCTCTCTCTCTCTCTCTCTCTCTCTCTCTCTCTCTCTCTCTCTCTCTCTCTCTCTCTCTCTCTCTCTGCTCCCTCCCCTCTATCTCTGGAGTTGTGAAGTGTCATGGATATAGATACAGACATTCAGAATCTGGGATTTACTCTATCTTGTCTCTCCCCTTTCTCTCTCTCGTTCCCTTTTTCTCCTTTTTTCTTTTGCTCTTCTATGCCCTTGTCTTTTCCTTCCATTCGCTCCCTATATATCTTAATCCCTTTCTTTGTATATCTTTTATTTTCTGCTCTGCCCCCCTTCCTTTTTTCATTGCCTTTCTCCACGCCTCCCTCTCCTCCTCTGTGAAGTCGATTATTGCTGTCGGCGGGGGAGCTAGGCAGGGCTGGAGACACAGGCAGTCAGAGACTAGTCCAAACTTTAGCAGCACTTTATTACCGAGACTTCAGAACATACCGCTGACATACTGTAAGACATCACAAGCTCTAAGCTACTTACAAAAGACAAAAGGCTCATTTAAAATGCAGCACACAAACACAAATGCCGTGGAATAAAGGGACGTGTCACTGAAGATCAGAAAACCCAGTGTGGCAGAGAGAAAGTTTCAGCTCCGTTTGAAAAATATACATAGAAAAAAAAGCGAACTGAACGAAGGATCCTCCCATGTCTCAAGAGGCTGCTTTTGTGTGGTTATGAACAACGAGCAGAGTCTGTCTGCAGATTCAAATCCCTGATTAGAGTGCACTTACTCCCTAAAAGCTTGTCCCCCTCTGTTGCTCCCTCACTTGCTTTTATGGAAAACTTGCTATCACATCTAAGCAAAACAATGCATTTTTACGAGTGCTTTCACCGCTCGGTCTCTGGGTACTGCGCAGACATTTTGAAAAGTAAAACATGTCATAGTTACAATGAGAGCCCTTGTTAGGTTACCTCCCTGGGTGAGGCACACTTATGTTCACTGAAGAAAATAAAGCATGGTATTAAAAGCCGAGAGAGGACAGTGTGACAAAAAAAAACATTAAGTTAATAAGCCTAATGGAAGGTAGCCACAGTGAGTTCCTTTCCAAGATAAGTGACTATGACTGCATTACTTTAATAAATCTGAATAGAATGAAACACTTCTAACAGATCATAGTACAAGACTATTGAGATCATAAAAACACCACTGTAGTATCAAAAGGAAAATACATAGGGATAAAATCTTTAGAAAAAAAAAAACTTATTTTTCCAATAACTATCTAGAAAAGGAATATATCAGTTTTATGATAAAACATCCCTATCAAAGATCTTCAGTGCTGTCTGTACTGAACTACAAAGTTATTACAAAAGGATTCCAACATCGATAGAAAAAATGTCCACACGCAGTTAAGAGAAGCGGGAAAGAAAGTAAAATTGACAAACACTGAGATGAAGATAAGTTGGTGAAAAGGTGTGTGAAAAGTATGAAAGTATGTGAAAACCATAAAAGTATGGTGAAAGAGGAAGACGAGGCCACCACATGAAGAAGGGAAGGATGAAAAGATCTCAGAAGAGATGAAAGAAGCAGCAGACAGCAGAGAGAACTGCACAGCCAGGCTGTCATATGCCCTCTTCTGGTCAGTCTGAAAAGTGAAGAGTTACAGCTGCTTTAAGAGCAAGAGCAGAGCAATTAAATGACAGTACAGAAATAAATACAGGGGTTCCTCGAGTTACAACAGTCTCGACACACAACGTTTCGAGTTTACAACACTCACTTCCACTCCCGCTTCAACTCGACTTACACCGTTAGCCTTGTACTTACGCACTACACGGGTGAACTAGTTTGGTTGCGTGCAGTGGAAGAACACGCAGCAACGCGGCATAAGAGTGAGGGAGTTTTCCTTTTCTTTTTTCTCTGGCTTAGTTGTGTTTTTATGATTTTACAACTGTTTCAGGATAGGTGAGTTACTTAGGCTAGGGTGTGTTTCGGATTACACCAAATTTCGGGTTACATCACTGTGTAATGAACGGATCTGTAGCGTAACTCGAGGACCCCCTGTATGTCTCCTTCTATATTACCCAGGGTAAATACATACTGTAAAGTCTGCTACTCCCCAGTCAAACTCCTACATCATGCTTCTACTTCAAAGACCGGCAGTAATTAAAGCCTCCAGATTCTGTGTAACTTCTTCTATTAAACACATCCAGTGCACTAAAAAAATTGTGTATTTAAACAACACTGGGTGTCAAGATACCATGTATAGGAGAGCAGCTCTGCACATTTTAAAGGCTTGGCTGTGCCAAGAGTTAGATCAGCCTTAGGTTCCTTCTCTTCACAGTTATGATGGAAAAAGGGATGGAAAGGGCTCACTGTTATACTCATTTAAACAAAGGAAATTTGATTCACAATTGAATTTAGCTTTTTCCACTGACATCACTAAAGTCTGTCATAGCAGTTAAGTGACCAAACTGAAACGACCGGACTGAAATTCAGTTTCAGTGATGATATTACAGCACCAAAGGTTTCTGTATCTCAGTTAGTATTACACACACACACATGCATGTGCATATACATACATATATATATATATATATATATATATACATATATATATATACACTACCGGTCAAAAGTTTTAGAACACCCAAAAAAAAATTTTTAGTATTGAAATTCAAGCGGTTCAATGTCTCATTGTTCATTCTGCAGAAAGTTCTTCCCAACTATGTTGCAGAAGTTCCCATAAATGTGCGGCACTTATAGGTTGCTTTGCTTTCACTCTTCTGTCCAGTTCATCCTAAAGCAGCTAGATGGGGTTAAAGTCTGGAGATTTCTGGCCACTCCATGTTTTCCATCTTACCATCTTGTTCTTTTTTCTAAGCTAGTTCTGGCAGAGCTTGGACTTTTGTTTTGGGTCACTATCTTGCTGTAGGACGAACCGACCAACTAGGCACATACCAGTGCACTCAGAAAAATGAATCATGGCATAGTTTATTTTTAGGCATTTGCATCTATTGATTTTATTTAAATAATTACATTTTTAGAATTTATTTATTCAAATTCCTTAAAATCAGCACAAATCTGTTAATTGTGAAAACAATGAAATTTAATCCGTTAAAACTGATTTAAATATGACGAACTTTGGATCAAGCAAGATTAATTTACTTAAGATTTATGAGATTGTTTACATCAGGTTTATTTAAAGATTTATGATAAATAGATAAATCTGCCATTGTTCTCATTCTTACATATGACTGACAAATATGCAGCACATAAAGTTTATTGGCCTGTTTCTGTTAAAAATAAGTAATTCAAATGATGGAAATTTTATATGCAATTGAAATACATAAATCCTTGGAATTGGGCCAAATATTTCTGTGAGTGTGGGTCATGCATGGCTCTACAGAATTATTTCCCACTTCTGTCTAACTTTACCATTTTTAAACCTCTCGCAGTTCAGCACTGTCCTTTGTACCATTTCATGATATTCATTGGACTTGAACTGTTTGAATTTAAAATTTAAAAAAGCTTAAAACACTGGGGTGTTCTAAAACTTTTGACCGGTAGTGCATATATATACAGTAAGCCCCGCTTCTTGCGGGGGTTACGTTCCAAGAGCACCCGCATACAGTGAAAAACTGCGTTGCTGTGTTTGGGTAAAAATGTCTTAAAATGCCTATTTATGCCTAAATGTGTCTCCAAATATGGTCCCAAAACACTTCAATTTCATTTTAAATTCAATTTATTACATTACCCTTAACGAAAGTGTAAAGATAAACCACATTCGTACTGTACAGGTTACACTGAACTCCTGCAGTGCTAGAATGTAAATACCGATTTTATAATTTAGCACTAAAGAATTATATATTGCCACGAAAAAAGATGTGGAGGATATCTGCGTTTCCACGAATTTTCTGGAGTTTTCGCCTGCAATTATTAGTTCGCTTCTTAGAAAAAAATTACTTAATCTGAAACACTTTAATTTCATTTTAAACTCATCTTAATATATTACCCTTAAAATATAAAAGCTAATTATTATTGTTATTATTGTTATTATTATTATTATTATTATTATTCATATATTATTATTATTAAACCCTTACACGTGCTGGACAGTGTAGACTGAACTGCCTTCTCGCACAATTAATTCATGCAGGGGCGTTTTCTTTGGTATGCGCTGCCATTTTCTTTGGAATAAGCAGGGTAAATATAATAATAATTTAACTGATTTTTTAGTAATAAAAATACAGTAAAATGTACGGGTAATCACCAATAATTTTTACAGTTCAATAATTTACTGCTGGCCAGGCGGCATCTTATTCAGTCCGCCCCTGCTCTGAGTACAGCGGTATTTAATCCTCTGAGGTCGGAGCTCCCTCCTGAGGGATATTTCGACTGTTCCAATACAATCACCTAAAGCTCCGCGAGTTTTTGTCCTAGAAACAATTAAGTAACACCACTAGAAACCTTGAATCGTTTTGAAATATGTTTTAATTAAAATATATTGATGGCGCTTTGTAAATAGAATAAAAATAACTGGAGATTTTCTGTGCCTCAGGCAGCAAGCAGCCTGTTAATGACACGAAAGACAAGCTTACTTTTTGTTCTCTGGATAGTACAAAAGCATTAATAGTTATATTTTATATGAAAATGTAGCTGAATTTATGTTAAAAATTATGTTACAAAATTAGTAAATTGTATTTTTCTTAATAATTTAGCACTAAAATGTATGAGGAATTAAATTCTTATTGATGTGGTCCTCCTGATCTCCGGCTCCTTCTTTATGTAGTGTAAGGTGCTCTCCTTGATGCCATAATGGCGCTACAGGCATAACTTTCCTTCCTGGAGCATATCCAGTAGTTCAACCTTCTCCTGGAGTGTAAAACTGGGGGGGTTACTATATATTTCCACTGTGTACATAAGCACATACATATTTAGGTTATATATACTAGGGATTTTTTCAAGTCGACTTATCCATCAAGATAGTCGAAGTCAAGTCAAGTGGACTAGTGTCAAGTGATGACTTCACACACGCAGTGGAGGAACACAGGTGTCCAACATTGAACAACTTTTATTAAAGTTCTCTGTAACATTAACAGTCTACATGACATTTAAACTAAACAAAGGATGATACCTTGACTTTAAGTGTACAACTGAGAGTGGGAACAGTTTAAGCGGGGCAGGACGACTCTCTGCAGTGCTAGCGTTAGCCATGTTAGCTAGCGGTGCCCTTTCAGATGCCGTGCAGAACGCCAGTACTGTTACTGTACTTTAACACTGACTTGCAGGTTGTGCAGGTCTCCGTGCTGTTTGTGTGTCTAGAGTGAAGGATCTCCACACATTTGATGTGTGTCTGTGTTCTCTGCTGCCCTGTCTCTCATCTTGTTGTGGTCTCTGTTTAGATTCCACTCTCAGTGCCAACGGTACCGCCCCTTTTATAAGGGGACTATAGTAATTGGTTAAGCCAAGGAACGTGTGTCAGCGTCAGCCAATCAGAGGCAGAGACTGCATTGTACACAAGCAAGGGCAGAGAGAGAAGGAAAAAAAAAAAAACAGGACTGATCGACTTCTCTCAGGAGGCGTTGACTCGTGCCTTTATAGTCGACTAGTCGACTTTTGTGTTAATGCCCTAATATATACACATATATTTGAATACACATACATGTATTTTTTGTATTAGTAAAGTGTATGTTTTAGTTTAATCTTGCTATGTTGTATAGCTTTTAATCTATTGTTTTGATGCTCTTACCTTTGTACTGTCCACTTTCTGCCATAACAATGCAAATTTCCCACTTGTAGGACAAATACAGTTTTCTCTTATCTTACCACAACCTTAAAACCACTGACAGGTGAAGTGAAAACCACAGATTTTTTCAGTTACCTGTCAAGATGCAGGATGTATTAGACAGCAAGTGAACAGTCAGTTCTAGATGCTGATGTGTTGATTTTGAAAATCACTCAGATCCTGTAATGGCTAGATGATTGAGTCAGAGCATCTCCAAAGCAGCAGGTCTTGTGGGGTGTGCTTGTTTTAGAAATGCTCTGATCCAGTCAAATAGCCATCACAATTTGGCGCTTGTCAAAGTTGCTAAGATCAATATTCTTGCCATTTTTTCCTGCTTTCAACACATCAGCTGCATAGACTGACTGTTCACTTGCTGCCTATTTACATCCCACCCATGAGAGATGAGGCACTGTAGTGAGATCATCAATGTTGTTCTTTCCACCTGTTAGTGATTTTAATGTACATCTGGGCTTTGGTGTTGTCAGCTTTTCTGTAATTTTCTAACACTGAAAATTGAATAACTTGTTCTTAATTTATATTTTGACAAGAATTTAAACAAATCTCAGGATAATCTCTATACTCTTCTTTATGTAAATAAGTGTACTATGAATGCCTGGCATTCTTAACCACAGGGTTCGTACCATTTCATACCTTTCCAAGACTATTTTTAGGTTGCTTTTGAAAAAAATAAGCCTAATAAATGTGGACTTCTTTACTACATAAGAAGCCTGATTTACTCTACAAAATATTTATCCACCCTGTTTTAGGGTCTGTTAAGTTTATTCTGTAACTTATAACTTTCAGACACACTTTTTTGACAGGGTTCATGAGCGGGGTCATTCTACTTTTAATAATGATTCGGGTGCAGGATCTCAGTGAATCTGAATGAACCTTAATGGACATCATTAATGATAGCAATCATATGCTGACTTTAACTCTCATAACCTCTAATGAGATGTTACATACCTCCAGCTGGAGGAAATGGCTGGTTGTAAATAAATTATCCCCAGCATTTGACAGCATCAGTTTTGACAAATAGTACTGATTCATATTTTTATCATGGGGTAATCTGTGGTTTAAGAACACCCACATTTTTGTCTACCAAAGGTGTGGAGACATCAATATCCTGTACAGCTGCAGTCCAAGCATTTGTTCTTCTTATATGCCCCAGGGAACTTAAATTCACGTGTTGACTACTCTTGTGGGAAAATACACTATCTTGACAAAAGGGTTTGCTCTAGGCCCCTTACTTCCAGTGAAGGGCAATCTTAATGCTTCAGCATACCAGGACATTGCTTCCAACTTTGTGGATACAGTTTGGCGGAGAACATTTGGTTTGGTGAAGATTCCAGCATGACTGTGCCCCAGTGCACAAAGCAAGGTCCATAAAGACATGGCGTGATAAGTTTGGTGTGGAAGTACTGCCCACATCCCCACCCAACACCTTTGAGATTAACTGGAACAGAGATTGTGAGCCAGACCTTCTCGTCCAACATGAGTGCCTGACCTCATAAATGCTCTACAGAATGAACGGGCACAAATTCCCACAGAAATTCCAAAATCTTCTGGAAAGCCTTCCAAGAAGAGTGGAAGCTGTTATAACTGCGAATGCTGGGCTCCAAATCCATATTAAAGTCTATGTGTTAGAATACAATGTCATTAAAGTCCCTGTGCATGTAATGGTCATGCATCCCAATACTTTTGTCCATATAGTGTATATACTTGGTTAAAGTGTTGTAAATATGTCTCTTACAATATCAACGGTTCAAGACTAGAATCTCAAGACTGGATTGTCCCGTCACACAGATTTCAGACAGCTGGGTTCCCTGTTCTCATTTAGAGCAAAATTCGTCATGGTTGTCCACAGATGTTCTCATCACATGATCACATCTGACCTCACATCTGACGAACCCTCTTTCAGACATTACCATGTAAAAGCCAGATAATGGTTTCAGTGAGCTATGGACACACCAGGGATATTCTACAACACAACCTGCATAAGAAGAACCTGTTCTACTCCCACTTCTCTCACACTGTTGTGTTCAGTCCTGCCTCATAGGAGTGTTGGATTTAGGGCAGGAGCACACCAGAATATTAGGACCATGCCCAGGCAGTTCTCAGCCTGCTAAGCTATTTTTAAGCCATATTTTATCACGTTGCTATATAGTTGTTGTTTTTTTTTTTTTTTCATTTAGACTGGATGTTTACTCTAGTACTCAGTTATAAACATATTTAAACATTAACCTATATAGAAATTTAAAAGGCTTATTTCAACATGCATCCTTTGACATTATTACTGATGAAAGCAAGGACAAGAGACACTTCTCAGAATGAATCTTTATACATAGTAATTACGGTTTATGTCAGTTGTAATTAAAGACTCATTTACGCGTCATGAAGAAGACTTTAAATTAACCTGATCTAGAAGGTAATCAGCCCACACCCACTTTTTGCATGATTACATATTCCACCTGATTTGCTACAGTTTGAGCAGTTCATGTTGACCATTGTAGCCCAACTTTACTCTTTGTCATTAAACTTTTTTTTTTTTCTAAAATTTTGTCTTGAGCTTGTTGACGATTGTTATTTTACTATCTATTTAAACCCTGCACTTCACAAATGTGCAGTAGGTAAAGTTTGTGTAATGAGCTGCACTCTTTTTAAGCTGAATGTTAAGTTCATTCACATTGTGAGCATGTACTGTGGTCACACTACATCATGTTTTGCATTGTGCCTCCACTTTGTCTGTATTGTAGCAGGCCAGTCAGCCCATGCCATAGGTTTAAAAAGCATGGCAATGGGAGAAATGTGCTTCTTTCTCAAGTAATGAGAAATCCAGAGGTTAGAAGAAGGACTTTACCCATCATTGTTAGCCATTTTTGCCACACGGCCTACTTAAGATGGCCCCTTCTTGGTAGGTCATGGGTTCAAATTCTGCACATGCCCCACAATTTTAATCGCGATAGCTTTGTATGTATCTTGATTCTCAATTGCCACTCTCTTTACTGAAACACTGCTGTGCTTCTTTGGGTTCTGGGCTCTTACATTTTACACCACATAGAATACTAATGTCAAGACACATAAGGTAAGGGTGTACAGCAGGTGGTGTAAGGCACTTGCAGTTTAAAAGTTGGTTTTGTTGAAGAGGGTGTAATCTTGTTTTGTTTTTGGTTTTGTTTTATTTGATTCCATTTGGCATTATACTGCTATATACCTGCAGCTACATTGTGAAGAATGTAAATGTTATGGTGAATGCTTCTTCATTCGTTTCATATATATATTAAACCAAGCTGGACACTACACCCGTGTTTGCGTGTCGGTTACATTTTTAGATTACAGACTGGGTAATTCAGTAGAAGAAACAAGAAAGTTCAAACAGCAGCATCAGAAAGGGAGGATTCTAGCTTTTCCTCAAATAGTCAAATTCTCTCTTCGTACTTGACTATGTATTACACCAGCATTTCATGGCACAGCTTGCTGAATTACTCATCTTCATACGTGGTGTCATATCAGCCAGCTTAACAACAAAGCACTTATCTGTGCCACCAGGCAAACACTGTAAAAGCAGAAAGGTCTTATCTTTCAGATATAGTTAATTAACAGACGTGGCATGTGTTCGTTAGTGTGCTTCACTTAAATGCATTCAAACAAATCGACCAAAGGAGTTGAGATACAAACCAAAAATGTCAGCATTAAAAAAAACAGTTATTTTGAATGCCAAATAAATTCTATCAGCAAATGTTTTTGAAGTGCAAATTGAATGAAAGTATGTGGTTTAATGAAGAGCAAATGTAATGGCATGGCCAGGGCAAATACAGCAACTTGGGTCAAAGGGCCTTATTCCAAAGTATTAAGAAGAAAAAGTGAACCTCATTAGGAAAGGTTGCATGTTTTACTGTCAAGCCCTCATAGATACTTGCTTAATACAGGCCTGTCTCCCAGACAAAGTGTCTAGATTGGTCACAGGCCTGCCCAATCAATTGTGAAAAATATTTTTTAAGGACAGTTCTTTAAGAGAAATGCATTTTGTTCATTTTCTATGAGTGTTATTGTTTTATAGTGGACAGTTATACACTCTAGTTGTCCAACCTACTCTAGAATGGTCCTAAATGGTGCCAATCACTGCTTACTATCCACTGCTTTAGCATACACTGATACCGTACAATTGTGCTTATTTCCAAAGCCAAAAATAAAAGTGTGAGCTTGTGTAAATATAAATGAAAATCAAATCTGTGAAAAAAAACACTAAACAGATTATACCATATCATCAAAGCAAATGTATACTTCAGTACACAACACTAAGATAAAGGTGCATCATTTTTCAGGATCTATGTGATGAAAGTTGACGGTTTAGGTTTTTTAAGTTTGCTGGTATGGTTTTTCTTTGACTTTGCCCACTGCTGTCGTTTTTGTTGGGATATGCGGATACAGGGATATAAAAATGCGGATGCGTGTTTTATAGGGACGAGTGTAGCAGTGTTGGCTGGGTTGAAGTCGAGCCCGTTTCTCATTGATATGTACATAATCCTGCTCTAGTTTTGTCTTGAGCGGCTTACAGCTTTATTTTTGCCCTCCACATGTGCTCACCTCAGCAGCACCTCAGCAGTCTCGAAAAAGTGAACCAGAATGTGTGGTTAATTTTTTTTTTTCCCCACACAGCCTGCTTTGAATGTGTTTAATTTCGATCGTCTATCCACATAAATTTAGCAAGGTTCTGTCTGTTGTGATATCTACACAATCAGATCCCACAGATGTGAGATCCTACATTCTTAGAAACACACTAATAAAAGGATCTTTGAGAAAAACATGTATGCGAACCTGACCTGATTTAAGTGATGTTTCAGCATTCAAATATTGCCTTATTTTGACTTCTTTTACTTTAATGCCTGGTTTATCATACCTTTCCGGTCTAAATGGATGTTTGTAATGTGCTCATGCATGCCTGGGGAGGAGAAGGTGGGGACCTTAGGGTATTAACACCCAGCAGCACTTGGAGGTCTTAATTCAAATTTGAGATAAAAGGACTGTATTATACATATTAGAGAACTCATTACTAACATAATTTAGTCCAGTGACCCAGTCTTTAAGACATGAATGACATAACACAATATTACCATATCAAACATTCTGATCATAGCACAAAAAGCTTTTTTATGCTAATGATCTAGTGCTTTATTTTCTTCTGTGAGATCCTTCAAAATGTCATTAACTGCAGTCACTCTAAATGCTAAATAATGTAGCCCGATGATGCGTTTTGAAGAGTGAAGATGTGCATGTCTTTACTGTGTGCAGCGCTTAACTGAAGGCTTTGTTTTAGGCAGACACAGTTAGAGTACCTGACATTTATATAAGAAGATGCTACCTGACATCTGGATGGATTACGAGCTGTAATGTAATGAACGTCAACTGACGCACAGTGTAAAGATTAAGCTGGCTTTTTTTTACAGGCATAAATTACGTTGTGTGCTTGAAGGTGGGAAGGAGACATTGTGAAACAGTCCAGACAGTGGAACTGTAAGCACATCGACAGGACAGTGAGGTTACATGGGCATTATATAAGGACACTATCTATATACACGCCGCAGTGAATGTGTATTCATGACAGTGCCTTGTGTTTTATTAGGAGGGTTGGGCCCCTCTGCCCCTAGAAAGTTGCCCTCTTGGGTAGCATGTAAAATATTGGTGTTTTATATGCCCCTTCTTCAAGAACTGTCTCGGCGAGGTCATTCTTAGAGTCTCCACGGCAACAGGGCTAGTGGGTTGGCTCAGGTTCCCAAGTTTAATGGCTCTTGGGCAGCCCCTCTGGTGCAGAACTAATGGCCTGTGGAGATTTGCTCTATCCAACCTGTCACGGATGCACGCATTACTACATTGCTGGAAATCCCACTAATAAAGCTCAGATAATCGCTTTAAGTAAGTGTCACAGGGCCTAATGGGGTTATTCTGATTAACATTCAAAAAACAGCAGGGAAGGGGCAGTGACACTTTTCCGAAAGAGGTTCGTAAGACTTGTGCAAGGCTTTGCAGAGCTTCTGAGAGCTATGGGAATTGAGTAGCACAGAGAGGAATGTGTGTTATAGACTGGGGCTCAAATGCGTGTTTGGACAGAATGCCTGGTATTATTGGCTGCTTTGCTTTAATAAAGTTATTACACTCAATTAGAGCGGTTGTGATATGCTGAAAGCTCTGACTGATTTAAGTTTTAATAATTTGCTTTCGTGTTGCGCTTTCCTCCCATTAGTTTTGCCCACCAAAATGAGCATTTATCGGCCACGGTCATGGGCAGTGCACTCGTAATGATATACAAAATTCCTGTACAAAACGGCAAAACAAAAGGCACTCAGGATTACTCTGTACAAAAAAATGCAAACTCTTCATTGAAAAAGGACGTAAATGATATGATACATGCAGATCTGTTGGGATGAGAGTTATCTTTACTGACATCTGCCCTCTGTCCACAGGGTGTGAGTGATTACTGAGTGATTTGTAGATGCCTGAGCATATGGTTGACGTGTCCAGGTCTCAACAAGACTGTTTCATTACAGGGACTGATGTTATATGTTCTAATATAAATAAAAGAGCACCAAATGGACAAAGGTCTCATGGAAATACTGTGCTGTTGAAGAGGAATTACACTAAATCACTGAGGATGATTGACATGAAATTGTAGGTAAAAGTAACAGCTTAAAGGGGGTGATTGGAACCAGTGGTCATGACATCTGAAAGAAATAAAATGTGTATATATATATATATATATATATATATATATAAATAGTGAGAGAGAGAGAGAGAGAGAGAGAGAGAGAGAGAGAGAGAGTTAGTTTGGTGAACCAGTGCAGCCACCCTTCTGAAAAAAGTAATAATAATAATAATAATAATAATAATAATAATAAATATTGTCTCCGGCTCCACCAAGAATGAGAACAAAAAACAAACCTTTATCTTATATCAGTAATTCTGCCTGTCTAGTACATTTCTCTAGAACATTTCATATCAGAGCACTCTGAATGTGTTTCTTCACACTGAAAAACGAGACCTTTCTTGTCATGTTAGGGATGTTTTCTGCTTACAGTTGTGACACATGATACTAAATGTAGTCTAGTAATTACTTAGTTAACTGGTTTAAAATAAAGCTATTTTGGCAGTTTACTGTATCGTATTCATTAATAAACCTCTTATCCTTATAGTTAAGAATAAAAAATGAAGACCGTAATTATGGATATGATTAACTGATCAACAGCAGAAATGCCACACAAATCAAAGCATGATTCACAACTGATCCTTCGCAGTTTATGAATGACCATGAAAAACCTTCTCTCTAAAACATTCACCTCGGAAAGAAATTATTTTATATCTGACACTAAAACCAAGTGCAGTAATTGCTTGCTTAATTTAGGTGTTTCTGAACCATCCATTCTTTCATAGAATTCATATTTCTCATTCATTCAAGTGTTTGTATTATTTTTGGCAGCTTCCTGTATTTTATTCAGTAATAAACCTCTCAACCTTTTAGCCAGTCTGCCGTTGAGCGTGATTCATTCAATTGTTTTGATGTCCTTCAACCAAACTCGCTCCACTAAACAAAGCCACCTTTGTGCACTTTTGCGAGGGTTACTAATTAACGCACACTAGAGGCTTAGGTATACCACCAGGCCACCCCAACCACGGATCCATAAAAAAGTGTAGACATCACACGTTAGATGAGGTCAGTCAGGATTTATGAATTCCCTTTTATGGTGCTGTAAAACTGATTATGTTTATTCATTAACGCTGGAGGCAAAAACTCTTGACTGTGAGTGGCTGGTCTGAGGCATGGCCCGAAGTGTGAATCCTTTATAAAGTGGAGCAGTGAGAGAAGTAGGGCATAACACTGAGGTGAGAACAACTCAGCAACACCTGGAGAACACCTGGGAACACCTGATCTCTTTCAGAACATCAACATGAAGACCATGATCTCCATTGCCTTGCTTTTTGCCGCTCTCTGCTTTTTCTCTGAGGCTGTCCAAGTCCAGGCAAGTGCTAACCTTTTCATTTCTTATATTTATTGACCTGTCGAGTCTGTTTCAAAATAGATTAGCCCTTCTTTGGGATTTGCTTCTGTGTCAGTGTCCAGTGAATATTGTCCCTGCTTGAGAAGCTTAGTATAATCCCATCGTCCAATAACAGCTAAAAAAGTAACTGAGCAGACTTGCCCTTTTAACCTCAGCTGCTCTGTTCATTAATGGCAACCTTTCATGTGTATCTCCTTTGATAAGAGGATTTTAAACTTTGTCTATATTTTATCTCATCCGAGACCCAATTTTACAAGTTAATTTAGTCTTTCCCATGGGCTCGGCCTCATTCATCAATCTTTGCTCTTTTTTTCTTCCAGGATGGAGAAAACTTCTTCTCAGCTGAATCAGTGAAAGTCCTCCAACAACTGTTGGAAAGTGGCTCTGCCACCCAGCAGAAAAACCCTCGCTTGGCTACGACCAGCTATGCCAGTGTGTGCGCCAATCCAACCCTGCCGCAGGAGTTTGTACCCCTGTGCAATCAAAGCGGGTCCAGCATGGTTTTCTCCAGACTAGGTGAGCATCAGTGGCAAAACTGATGTCTAAGGTCAAAGAAATTTAAACACAGTTGTAATAGAAGGCAATGGGCAGAGGCTAAAGATACTTAAAGGTTAAACACCGATGTCAGACTGCTGTCCTCGCAGGCCACAGACAGCATTGCCTTACAATTTGCCATAATTGCCCCATCATTTGTTTCTCTCTGCAGCTGCTGTGCCCATGGATGTGTGTGAAATCTGCGCCTTCGCCGCCTGCACCGGTTGCTAATCACCTATCAAACTTCAAAATGACAAAGGAATGTCATGACCTTCACCAATCCAATATACAAGCCCAAAATTTCCTTGCATTCACAAAAATGGCATCATGACCCATGGGCCAATAGACTGTTTTGGAACTGTTACTTGTCATTTGCATGCACTTAAAGCTGATCAGTCTGGACTTTCATATTTTTGTGTGTTACAGCATAAAGTCTCATTTATTTAATGAAAGTAGAGTAGTCATATTTTTCTACTTCTTATGTATTTCTTATATGTTTTCATATTCTTATATGTGCAATAAAATGCTTTAAAAAAAAAAGGATATGGGATCTTTTGCTGTTTTTGCCGATGTGACACATTTTTAGTGATTAGTACATCAATTATTCCTAATGAGAAGTAGAAGGCTGTTTCTGTTGCCTGTTAAATTGTGGTCGTAAACTTCGATTGACAGTAGCACAGAATGGGAAGATTAGAACTGCAGAATGAGTTTGAAGTATATTAGGCATACTGCAGCGCTTGTGGGCCACAGCTCTGCAGACTTCAGCATTCTGTCTCATTAAATACACCTGATTCTGATTAGCAAGACCATTTTGGATTAAATCAAGAGTATTAGACAAGAGGAAATGTCAGTCTCTGACATCACATGGCCTGAGAGGAGCCCAGTTAGATATGCCTGATTGAAAGATATACTCAAGCATTTTAAGCCTAACCTCTGCCTATTGAATATATAGCATATTAGCGATTACTACAGACAATATGTTTAATTTTGCGCTGTGCCTACTAAAGAAATGGAAAACTGCAAACACATTTATAATAGAAGTCAGTGGGCTGATGCTGAGACAAACAAGATTCACCTTCAAATGAAGCGTGCTGGACTCACACCAGAAAGTGTGTGTAAATCTGCCTGATAAGCTTTTATGGCAAGTACTTTCACACACCACTCCGTCAATAAACACGTTTGTAGTCCTTGGCTTTGACATGAATAGTAAGGGTGTAAATCTCTGACTTCTTAATGATTTGATCCAGTTGTTTGCCAAGTGATTTACAGCATCACCACCACAAAGAGTCCAGTTCCGCCAATATTGATTATTCTGACATGGTTATTAAAAAAGTCTAAAATACACTTGGGGAACACCTATGGAATATTAGAAAATAAGAGTATATTAGAAGCGCTATTTTTTAAGGGGTTAGGGTGCTGACTGAGACATACTCTATTAACACGAAAATGGCTGACAGCATCAATTGGCGTAATTTCATCAGGCTCAGAATCAGAATCAGAATCGCGTCTATTGGCCTATTGGATCAGCAGGTATGCTCTGTAATAGACATATGGGTTTGCTGTAGGCACATGTACACACATATTTTTACATATTGTTGTTGTTTTATACTGTTGTACTTGAGAATCAAATTCCATGTGTGTGTTCGCTCACATACTCGGACAGTAAACGCAATTCTGATTCTGATTCTGCGATGGCGACTGGCGCTGGACGACGGGCTCTGGGTCCCTTCTTGACATGCAGTATGTTCCATGGAAGCGCCGGAACATACTGCAGCAGCAGTCATGTCAAGAAGCGTCTTGTGCGAAACTGGACACTGCGTCAATTGACGCACGCAGTCGTTATAGGTATATCCAGTTCAATCAGATGTGAAGAACTGTGAAGGTATTAAGGCCTTTCGAATGATGGACAGGTTCTCAACCAACTTCCAAGAAACCACAGGGGGAAAAGGTCCCAGATTCAGAGTGTAATTGATCAGAATCCATTCAAATATTAAGATATTCTTTAAAGGCAGGCATATTAATGATGGGTTGTCTATTTTGTCTCTCCAAAAGTATCCATGCACTCTTTCTAATTAGTGAGTTCATTAGTGAGCCTCACAGATCTGAAATCATGAGATTGAGTGCTTCAGTTAACGTCACAGAAAATAGATCCAAAATCTGTGAGCCCAGAGGCAACTAGGCTGGTCAATAGTCTTCTTTACATGGACATACTAATTATAGTCCCTAAATCATACCATTCACAGCCCAAGACAAACATTTGGACACCTCAGGAAGCGTTTTCTTCATTTTGACTACTCTCCATGATTTAGAACCAGTGCTAACTCCTATGTCTGGGTGTTGTTCATGAAATTTTGCATATTTTCTCTAGAAGCTTCATGAGGAGTCATCTGGGATGCTTGTGCACAACTTAAGAGGTTCCAGAGATCCCCACACTATGCTGGCTGCAAAAATAACTACTTGTATGGGAAATTAAAATGTGAATTTATTCATAAAAATATCACATTTAAAATTATTCATAGGTGTCAACATTTATTTTTGTTTCAACTTTGAAGTGTATTTTCAGCAGATCTCATCCAGAGTAATGCACAATTTACTCTTGTAGCAGATGTAGGTAAGTGTAGCGTTAGGAGTGTGTGTGTGTGTGTGTGTGTGTGTGTGTGTGTGTATGTACATGTGTTTTGGGGGTGGGAGGTTTGTATTTATTATCTTTTTTAAAAATCATCTAAATATACTCAAATCAATTCTGTTCAATTCAATTTTATATACATATTATATTATATTATATTATAACCAGTGCTCAAAAGGGAGACCCATCCATATCTGGTCAACCCCGAGAGAGAGAGAGAGAGAGAGAGAGAGAGAAAGAGAGAGAGAGAGAGAGTCTCTTTGGAGAAAAAAGGTCTTTGTGCACACACTTAATCACTGTTGGATAGCGTGGCCATCTACAGCTAATATAAATATATAAATGCTGAAAGATGACGTTTCATCTTAGTAGAGACTCTGCAGGATTTTTGGCCTCTGCTTCCTAGCTCAATGTCCTTGCTGGTTTAACGAAAAAGTGGTGGTGGAAAAATCTTTCAGTGAATGAATGTAAATGTGTCTACTAATGGCACTGTGCCTCCAGCTCTCTCCTTTATGCAGTGTTGCTAAAATGCATATATTTATGTAAAACGTTAAGGAAATTAGAGATAGGGGCTTTCATTGACAGGTCTAAGAGCGCGTCCACACATCCACAGCCATTAGGCAACACCTGCAAAAAGCTGAGATGAAGTAGACTGCAGATGCAGATTTTTATGTATATGAAAAGTGTTTCATCCATGCTTTTTGAGCAGCAGTTTTATGCAGGTCAAACATGTCTCTGAGACACTGACTGATTTGTCTCCTAAGAGCTGTCTGGTACGAGTTAGTGTGAAATTTTCAGCTCCTCCAATGGTCAGTTCTCACAGAATTGAGGTGGAACATCTTAGTAAACTCTTCTATCAGCACAGGAACAGAATCATGTTTTGTGTTCTTCTTTTCTTCTGAAATGTTTTTGTCTTAAATAAATACAAAAAGAGAATTACCAACTCAAATTAAACATTAGGTCAAGGCTATAATAACATATTTATGACATGTTTATAATTTATAATAACCTATTTATAATATATAAATATTCAGTTTTTAGAGTGGTGATAAACGTGAGCAAAACTGACCTCTAAATTCAAAACAACTTGTAGAGATCGTTGGGCATTTTGCATTCATCACTCATACTTTCCTAATCCGTCGACTTTCTGCATTGCTTACCTTTAGCGTGGAGAGCTAAAGTTCGGATTTTATGTTCCACCTTAAATGGGGCAGCAATTACAATGCTGGGTGGACCCCAGAACACAATTTAAGGTGGAACAGTGAAATTCGAAGCCGAAACTAACGTCAGCCTCTCCTAACATAAGTAAAAACTGAGAGGATTATGGAGGGATTATTAACAGAGGGTGTCATCCACGTGAAAGCAAGAGCGTGTGCCGTTTGTAAAGGTGATAAAAATAGTGTCATGTTCAACCTCCCCCCAGCAACCATAGCCCTGAACGTCTCAAAACCCTAACAATGCCTCTGACTCATTGTGACGAAAACACTGAGGGAAAAGCAGATTACTGCACTGACAAATACAAGAAAGATTTAACACTGTTCCAAGTTCTCTTCATTATGGGGGCAGAGCTCATGTTATGATCAATGCAGCCCCAGAACTTTAGAAATGGGTTTCCTGGAAATTTCTATTTAAGTGCTGGCAGTTATAAACTTGAGTGTGTATAGTTTAAATGATCCAAATTATCAACTAAATTTGGCTAATTGACTGAGTAACTATGGAGGCAATTACCACATGGGGACATTTTTATTTCTTCAGTAAATGAAATGATCATTCATTTTACATAACAAAGACTGCCCTTGTCTTATTTAGATGTTGTTTGAAGATTTGAAGATTGTGACAAACATGCAAAAGCAGAAGAACTGCATTTTTCATCATGGCCCTATAACCAAATCAGAACCTACTAATACCAAGTGTGAAGCACTGACATGCTTCTTTGAGGTGTTATGGCTAAATGTATAACCACTGCCTGCTTAAAGTACGCCTTTTAAATTACAAATGTCTTCTCCAATAAAGTTACCATTTTAGAGATATAAAAACAGTAAACATGTAAACATATCACTTGCCTAAGGGGTCTAGTTATTTCCCACTGCTGTTAATAACCTTGCATAATGCAAAGGGTCACATTAGCATGACAGGTACAGCAGTGTATCCTATCAGACTGCACTGACATGCTTCCTTGACAGTGTTTCATCAAAAGCTCGGTTTTCCATCTGGGCTAAACTTTTTAGGGTCCCAAATTAGCATAAAGATGTAAATCCATGTAATGTTATGTGTGCCTTTGCCATTTTTCAATTTGTTTGTATTGGCTCTGGTCACTCTTGAGCCAGACTAGAGGATTGATCTATTTATTTGCTCTCTGACTCTGATAGAGTAGTGCGATATTGATTTTTCTGGGGTATTGCATAACATTCTTTGAACGTAATCTCTCAGAGCCCTCGGTGCCACTGTAACTCATCGGCAGCATTCCCTCAAGTCCCTTACATGGGAAAACCCATCCTTGATGCTCAGCCTGTTAGCTGGCACCTTATCTATCAGTGATGATAAAGTGGTGGAGCCGTTTATGAGGTTTTTATGAGCCTCACATGTGAACGACAGGTTCACAGGATGTCATATTTGGTCAAAAAAGCAGAAGTCGTTAGGTAACAATCAGATCCTCTTTTGTTATCGGCAAAAAAAGCCTGATATACTTAAAACTTTACACTGCTTAATAGGTTACTCAGTAAGTGAACTGGAAGGGGATTTATACAGAGCCCTGAGGAACGCCTAAGAACACTCTCGTCTCCTTCTTTGTCTCTAACTCTTAACTACGTCTGCCGAGGCTGAAAAAATGAGACTGTTGACGATTTCTCTTCTCCTGTCATCCTGCCTGCTGAGCTCACTTGGGGTAAAGGTTTCGGTAAGTCAGTAGGGACATATTCATGCACTGCTGACTATCAACTAAGCAAGGCTAAACTTTGGGCTCTCTCTGTGAAAGCCCACAGGGAAATGGTTAGATATTGGATTGTGGAGGAAGAGTCATTTGGGAAAACCTTTGTGTCTGTGATTATTCATGCCTGGTTGGAAAAAAGGAGTCATGCGTAAATATGTAGGGAAGGCTTCATGCCAATCAAAGGGAGCTGCCAGAGGCACACAATGCAAGATAAAATCACTTATTTAGCATCTAAATGAATTAAGTGGTTTTTAAGCAAAGACCTGCATAAAATCAAGATTTTTTTTTTTTCTAAAATGCGTTACTTCAGGTCAAAATGCAGAACATAAGGAGCAATTAGCCAGAAATGACTGTTTATCAGAAATAGTCTCTACCTTGATTCATCGACTCATGCAAATCTGTAAAACCCTGGACTTTTAAGGCAAACCTCTAAAGATTTGTTTTTATGAAATGACAAAACCCCATCCCAAGAATAATTTTCTTTGGAATTTCATTTAAAATGAACCGTTAATGTAATGGAGTTTGTTATTTAATCTACCACCTGTTGATGTTTTGAATGTAAGGATGTAAGTATATTCCTTGTTTCCTCTGCTAACATTGTTCTCTGTCTCGTTCTACTAAACTTGACTCCTCTGAATGCATCAGGGCTGAATTGCAGTGGTTAAAAGTTGAACACTGCTGTCCTTTGATTGACTTTCAGAACTAAATATTTAAAATTGAGCCAGACTCCTCATGTAATTGGAATGCAAGCTTTATTTTTAGTCTTTAATGGTTATTAAAAATGAAATTAGAAATTAACTGAAGCAAAAGTAAACTTAGTATGACTGGATTCTATTTAAAGATCTACCTTTACAGGGAAAATTGTACTCAAATACTGTACTCAAGTATAATTCTTTTTCCAGTCAATCAAATTACTTTACACTACAGGCAATGAATGTTACACCCTCTATTAATGTTGTTTGGCCGTCAGTTATTCCTGTGAAAAATGGCAGGAGGCAGGAGGTCAAAAAAGAAACCACTTTAAAAGAGGAGGCAGAATTATTTCCCTGTTCCCTAGAAGGTTCTGGAAATCTAAATGTAGCCCCTGCTTGTGATCCGATGACCTACAGCATCTTTGTTTTTACAGGACAGCGGGCTCAGTTTTTCATTCGAGGCAGTGAAGATTCTGAAGAATCTGATGGAGTCTTTTGAAACCAGTGACCCTCACCTCACGCACGTCACCCCTGTGCACTTATGTGAGAACCCAGAACTGCCAGAAGAGTTCCTGGAGGTGTGCCAAAGACATGATCGTGACCAGATCTTTCTAAATCTAGGTATCTATGCTTGTTTGATGTCAAGGAGGTGCATTAACATACACTCTTCATTCGCTTTGACCACAAGTATGCTACATCCAAGACAACAAATTGTGATTGAAACGATGCTGTTTTGTTGTACTGACACATTGAATGAACATAGATCCATGATGTTGTGTTTCACTACTGATGCTGATATAATCTCAAAATAGCATTTACCTAATGTCGACTTAGCGCTGACAGCTTAGTACTTACAAACTACAGCACAATTCACTTACATTATTTGGCATTTGGCCAGCACTCTAATCCAAAGGAATTTACAGCAGTGAAACAGCGTTTAAAGTCTTAGCTGAAGACTTTCGTTTTTACTTGACAGTGCCGCCTGTGTGAGGATTTAAACTTCCAATCTTCTGCATGCAGGGTGGTCATATTACCCACTGGACCATCTTTTAAAGTACCTTAGAGTACTCGTAAGACCTTGTGCTGTCAATCATAAACTCTACCAACTCTTATCACAAGTCCACACAATCCTTAAAGCCTGTTAAAGGATGGCACAGTGAGTAATGCCAGGGATGGGCAAAGATACATCACAATGTATTTTATGTAAATAACATTCCACATACCTTAATTCTAAGAGTATCAAAATAAATGACAAAATATAGCAGCAATGCTAAGTGTCAAAATAAACTTCTGCATCATTCATGCAATGGCCATGAAACAAATGACTGTGAATGCATCCGGAGTGCAGCATGTTTTCTCTAGTTTAATTGCCTTAACCATCTTTTTCTCACTAATCTCCCACCTCAGAGGGCTCTGCCTCTCATCTCTAAAAGCTTTTTTTTTTTTTGACTTGAGGCGTGCATTTTCAAATACCATGCCAACACAATAGTAGTGGTGGTGGAGGGGGCTCTTGAACAGATATTTGGGAACAATTCTCACGAAGCACAAAACAGCCCCTATTAGGCTTGGGAAGAATTTATGAGTTACAGCGATCACCAGGCGTCGAGAGGTTTACAAATTAGCACCGAATGGCTTTGCAGCACAATGCTATTAATGACAATAAGGCAAAAAACCCATACAAAACACACATGCACAACTGACGAAATCTTAAAGGGCTGCTACTCCAGTCAAGCAGTTTGCTACATCATTCTGTAAACCAGTGAAAGAATTAGGCTAGGCTGTTAAATCAAATGTCAAAACTCCATAGAAACTGTTAATAAATGTATTAATTCATGCTGAAAATCAATGGAAAGCTTTGATGTGTATGTGTCCCACCTTGAGCTAGATTTCATGCTGATCTTACCAAGCCTGGGCAAATCCCTATTCAGTGGCATCATTTGGCATTTGTACGTAATAGAAAGTGTTTTATAGTTATTTATGATCAACAAAATGTTTTCATTGTCAAAATATGATGCCAATTTCATCAGCCCTTTCAAATACAAATAACAAAATCCTATTATGTATTTGAAATAGGTATTTTAAATACATTTCTCACAGAGACTGTCCATCCCTGCGTGATGCATTTGCCATGCGTACAGATGCTTGTTGATGAAGTGGTGCATCATGATTCATCCTTTAGTGCTGAATGCTCACTGGATCAATGTTTTCACAAAGTTGGCAATAGTTTTATTCCACAGTTTCAATCGTCATTTGCTAAATGGGATAGTTGTACAGTTACAAAGTTGCTAGTGTGTGTGAAGCTAACATGGGTGCCGCAAGAAATTAGCAGTGCTAAGATTTTTACATACATCATTGTTACTGCTGGTTTGAGAGTGATCCACCAATCAAACATCTCCAGCTGAGTGGCTCTATGAGGAGAATCTGACCATTGATGATGGGCTTGAGGATGACTTAACAACCTTTTTACAAGGTACAATGGAAAAGTTTCTAGTAAAGTGACCAGTGAGTGGAAAAGTATATTATAGTCTGTATCAGACAGGTAACACAAGATGATTTTACTTGGATTGACTTTAGCTAGCGAGCTACTGGGACAGGGACATTACTGTTCTCAGTTTAT
Organism: Alestes dentex; assembly: GCA_037576975.1. Taxonomy (NCBI): domain Eukaryota; kingdom Metazoa; phylum Chordata; class Actinopteri; order Characiformes; family Alestidae; genus Alestes; species Alestes dentex. Next base: position 17,403,592 of record JBBIGA010000002.1, read on the forward strand.
AGGATGACTAGCTAGGTAGCCTTCCGGTTCATGCTCTTGGAAGTTTTCCTCCCATTAACTGAACCTGCTTTGCTGACTTTGTGACACACCCACTGTACCATAAATCCTTTTCCATGCTTGCCGCCACCCCTGGACTCCACTGAGAGTAATTTAACTCCCACACTCTTCTTCTGCGTTTTGGAGCTTCATCAATGGCTGAGCTGATTTCTCCCCCAGTCTTTCAGGCACGTAACCCACTCTAAACCCCTATTGGCTAGACGGCCAGCAGTGGAGAACTCTTCTGCAGGAACTCATGCTGTCAACCCAGCCTGAGCTGATTACAGAAAGCAATTCCAAAATTCATAGAAATACTTTCCATTGGGGATGGCACCCTTCAAACAGTTTTGGTCCTCATCCACTTTCAAAGTTAGCTCTGGGTTATGGAGGAAATCAATCGGAATAGCTTGGCAAAAAAATCAAATTCGATCAGCCAAGTTTGTTCTTTAGTTTTATACTGGAACTAAACTTGCTAACTATGAATGATCATCAGACACTTGCCTCAGAATGTGTTATGTTGTTAGGTAATCACACACAGTGCTTTCTGAACACAGTGCTTTCTGATCAGGGCTCTGTGATGCATGTCTAGACTCATAGTTTCTACCACATTCTGCAGCTTTTAATCACCCATCTTCCTATCTTTATGAGTTTGTCAGGTATATAGACTACAGGACCTGATCCTGAAGGCCCACTGTCCTGCATATGTTTGTGCCCTGTTTGAATTAGTTACTTCAACCCAACCCAATAAGGGAATGTAAATGATTTCTTGCTTCAGGCATGTTGGGAGTATGTAAAACTGTAAAATATTTAGGGTAGGGGTTGGAAACCACTGGGCTATACCACGAATACACTATATGGACACTATATGACCATTACACCGACAAGGCAGGGACTTTAATGATATGGCAAATACAAAATCGGTCCCCCTTTGCAGCTAGAACAGCTTCCACTCTTCCTGGAAGGCTTTCCTCAAGAGTTTCTAAGGGAATTTGTGTCCATTCATTCTGTAGAGCATTTATGAGGTCAGACACTGATTTTGGATGAGAAGGCCAGGCTCACAATCTCTGTTCCAGGTCATCCCAAAGGTGTTGGATGGTGTTGTGGTCAGGGCTCTCTGTGGGCCAGTTCTTCCACACCGAACTCATCCAAACATGTTGCTATGGACCTTGCTTTGTGCACAGTCATGTTGAAAACAAAACTATGCCCTGGCCAATAATTATTAAGCAACAACTTATTTCAAAATGATAAAGAGTAATAAACACTTTAAGCGCCTGGTACGATGAGAAATTGCCCTTCATTAATAGTGCTATAAATGGGAATATGACTCATACACTCCCACCGTAAGTATTAGCCATTAGTGCGAGTCATAAAATTTTCAAGAAACATTTGGCACAGGCTAAATATTGTGTACTTTGCTGAGTCAATGTTGTGGATTGCAGGCACAGTTTAAATGGCATATATCTGATATTTATTCTACATTATTTATTTTTATTTATTATATTTATTCTACAATATTTTTCCTCTGTGGTTCATCCCACATGCACAATTTTCTAACCTCTGTTTAGAATGCACTGTTTTGCTACTGTGTCTTTAACACTAATTTATGCAAATAAGCTCTGTTCTGATTGACTGATCCATATTGTGTCCCATTCAATAAGCGGTATGGGCTGAAACAGTGCTTTTAACTTCAGCATGAATGGTCAGAACTAAATGGCTCTAGATGAATATGTGTAAATGCAATGGTTTATAGTGTCATCAAAGCTAATGCAAAACAGGCTTCAAAACCTGCTTATTAGGACCATACGGAATGGGGCGGTGGTGCAACAGTTTGAAACTTTTACAGTGTTGTGTCTAGGTAAAATCAAGTAAAATGTAGTTTTACATGCTATGTCGGACCCTTTAAATGTTCAGGGCCAAATTAATCTAGCCAGTAAATTTCCCATGGATTATTCTTTTCAGGGTATAAACAAGTAAAAAATCAGCCTGCTCATATTTCATATTTTTATATATTACAGTACACTGTATAGTGTGAGCAATCAGATCACTAAAGGAAAGTGTGTAATGACATGCAGTTTTTAAAATTGGATTGTAGATTTTATATACTTTATTGATCCCCACAGAGAATTCAGGTCTCTGCATTTGGCACATCCGAAGTAGTGAACATGCACACACACACACACACACACACACACACACACACACACGCACGTGCACACACACTGAGAGTAATGAAAAATTAGCACATGCACTGAAGCAGTGGGCGGCTGCCCAGCTGCAGTGCCCAGGGAGCTGCTGGGGGTGAGGTGCCTTGCTTAAACCCCCACCCTGGCAGGAAAGGTCCTGCCAGTTCAGGGAATTGAACACGCTTTTCTAACCTTTAGGTCAGGGCTGCTCCCGAGAGTTAGCCACCATAAGGTTTTAGCTAAGGAAATGTAGGGAAAATGTGATATTTTTTTCTTTGTCAGACTATTGCTGTGTATTTTTTTATGCTTAGTGGGTGTTGCCACTCAGGTTGACCTTTTCTGTCATTGCAGTCAAAATCATCACCCCTCCAGACCCCTGTGAGATTTGTGCCAACGTCGCCTGCACCGGATGTGTCTTCCACAACATGTAGCACATCCTCCTGGCCCACCTTTCATGACTTCCTCTTGTCCTGTTTTTCTGTTTCTTTTTGTGTTTTGCACACATGTGATGTGAGAGAGAGAGAGAGAGAGAGAGAGAGAGAGAGAGAGAGAGAGAGAGAGAGAGAGAGGAGCGCTGGAGTGGGGGCAGACATTTTGATATATGTTAAAACGCTGCCACCTAGTGCATTTAAAGGACACTACATCAAGGACACTATTTATGATTTATGTCACACTTTTAGTCGTTCTTGGATTATCAGTGACATTCTGAATTGAATTTTCTTTTCTCTCACTGCAAACTCATTTTCAACATAGACTGATATACATTCAAATGATTAATTTAAATACCTGAAATTTCATTTGCCGACGCATTTGTCTCTAACAACTATTTACTGACACATATCAATCCAGTTCCTGATCCTGATTATCACTATAGACTCACACATGTGATATTTAATATATTGTATATTAATAAGTACTAACATCTATTTTTTTAAACAATGAATTTCAAATGTACATTTTCAAGCAGAAATCTTGTATTTATGAATTTTCACACATTTATTTAAAAGTCTGGAATATAAAAAGATTATTTGTTGGTTTTTTCTCTGTTTTAAACTAACATGCTGCATAACTAAACTATTGCCTGCGGTTGTTGTTAAATAGTCTTTACTACCTATACATATAATTAGCATGGGTACAAGTTTCCAAGTGTGGTGGAACAGAAAGAGAAACATGCAAGCAAAGAAAATAGGGAACAATTACCTAACAGTTTTAAGAAAAGATGGTCCATCTGCCATTGGAGACTGGAAAATTCCAGGTAGGTTAGAGATGCCCTGAAAACCACAGCACAATTATCCTGACCACTGGTCCACAGCAAGCATTGACTGTATTAACACTGTACGATGTCCCTGAACTTAAACTAAATACTGTCTCAGTGTCTGGCCAAGCTGGCTAAAGTGGAAAAAAAAAACAATTTTAGGAATGCAGAGTTAGAGAAAGACCCTGGTCAAGTTAAAAAGTACAAACTGGAAAATCCAAGGACAGTCAGGCTTTTGGGGCAATGAGTCAAAATTTCAAATATGTAGTTCTGACTGCTAAACAAGACAGGTTTATTTCTATCGTTCCTTTCATACAGAGAATTAATGTGCGTACAAAGAAAAAATAAAGAAAAAAAAATTCAAGTATCAATCTGTATCAGAATAATATACTTTAAAACAAAAAATGTGTGTGTGTGTGTGTGTGTGTGTGTTTTCCTGTAGATGTAGACCCAGTGATTAAATATTAGCCATGCGTTGTCGAGGACAACATTCTACAAGCATCATTAGGTGCATTAATGTGCATTAATAAAGTAGGGGAGACCAGGGAGGGTTGTAACATTGGGTAAATTGTAATACCACATTCATCGGTCAGGTAATGAGATAAATGATCACTACTGTGCACACACAGTTTCTTCCTTGTCTTGCATGAGAAGTTGCAGGGCTGTGTGAGCAAAAATGCACAGATTTTAAGGCAAGAAAGTTACTACTGGATCATATTTGGCACTGATTGTGTTAAAGTTAGAACGACAGAACTTGTATTAGATTGAAGATTGTATTGGGTTTCAGCCTTTCATGTTACACTTGATGTTTAGGCACACAGAAATGCTGCTGGAGTTTTTATTTCACTCTGTGCAGCTGGAACACTTCCTCTTAAGGCCTGACAGATGTACCTGTGAAGGGTTTTTTTTTTTGTCAACGAAAAGATGAGAAGCACTAGCAGAGATGTTAGAATGCAAGGTTCTTTGAAAAGAGGCAAGCAGGCAAAACAACACAGAGAAAAAGTCCATCAGAAAAAAAAGTCAAAAGAATCAGAAGATTCTGGATATTCTGTAAATGACGTGTCTGCATTGTGTGCATGGTACCATTTGAAAATGTAAGGCCCAAAGAGCTGTGGATGCAAATTCACACACTGATACATACGCACAAAATAAAACATTTAGATACAGTAAGAACATATACATTTACATTTACGTTTACAGCATTTAGCAGACGCTTGTATCCAGAGTGACGTACATCAGTGCTTAAGTAGTCCACATCTGTTCTTCATACCTGTAAAGGGTCGACACAATTCTAATCTTTTTGGCCCTATACACCACCACAATGGATTTGAAATGAAACGAACAAGATGTGCTTTAATTGCAGACTTTCAGCTTTAATTTGAGGGTATTTACAAACAAATCAGGTGGGACAATTGGCTGCTCAGCTGTCCTATGGCCAGGTGTGTGTTATTCTCTCATTATCTTATTTACAAGGAGCAGATAAAAGGTATAGAGTTCATTTCAAGTGTTCTATTTGCATTTGGAATCTGCTGCTGTCAACTCTCAATATGAGATCCAAAGAGATGTCACTATCAGTGAAGCAAGCCATCATTAGGCTGAAAAATAAAAACAAACCCATCAGAGAGATACCTAAAACATTAGGTGTGGCCAAATCAACTGTCTGGAACATTCTTAAAAAGAAAGAACACACCGGTGAGCTCAGCAACACCAAAAGACCAGTAAGACCACGAAAAACAACTGTGGTGGATGACCGAAGAATTCACTAGAGTTTCCCTAGTGAAGAAAAACCCCTTCACAACAGTTGGCCAGATCAAGAACACTCTCCAGGAGGTAGATGTGTGTGTCAAAGTCAACAGTCAAGAGAAGACTTCACCAGAGTGAATACAGAGGGTTCACCACAAGATGTAAACCATTGGTGAGCCTCAAAAACAAGAAGGCCAGATTGGAGTTCGCCAAACAATATCTAAAAAGCCTTTATAGTTCTGGAACAACATCCTATGGACAGATGAGACAAAGATCAACTTGTACCAGAGTGATGGGAAGAGAAGAGTATGGTGAAGGAAAGGAACTGCTCATGATCCAACACATACCACCTCATCAGTGAAGCATGGTGGTGGTAGTGTCATGGCGTGGGCATGTATGGCTGCCAGTGGAAATGGTTCCCTTGTATTTATTGATAATGTGACTGCTGACAAAAGCAGCAGGATGAATTCTAAAGTGTTTTGAGCAATATTATCTGCTCATATTCAGCCAAATGCTTCCGAACTCATTGGACAGCGCTTCACAGTGCAGATGGACAATGGCTGCGAAAGTAACCAAAGAGTTTTTTATTCCGCACACACACACACACACACACACACACACACACATACTCCTCATGGTATTGCATGAGGAGTTCTGGAGTGGCAGAGAAGTATGTTAGAGTGGTGCAGGACATGTATGAGAGCTGTGAGACA
>JBBIGA010000002.1:17409621-17421865 GCA_037576975.1 Alestes dentex
GTAACCTTACCATTTTTAAACCTCTCGCAGTTCAGCACTGTCCTTTGTACCATTTCATGCTATTCATTGGACTTGAATTGTTTGAATTTCAATTTTAAAAAAAGCTTGAAACACTGGGGTGTTCTAAAACTTTAGACCGGTAGTGTATGTACATATAAGTGTACATATATACTGTACATACTGAAATACTGTGTGTATATCTACATGCAGTTGGAGCCTTATGCATTGTGCACCTGTTTTGCATTCTGCACAATTCAAGCAGATACGCATATTCAAATCAAATGCAAAAACTATTGTCACACAGCCACCTCACAGCCTTACAATAATATAATCAAACCTATTTCTAACTCTGTTTCTATGGAGTGCTTTACCTGGAGACATGAAGCACAGTAGAGGATTGTTCAGAAGTGCATGAACTTGGAAAGGAGAAAATGGAAACATTAATAGAGCATTTAAGAGCAGTGATGCCCCATTTAGACCACTAGGAGGCAGACTGTATACAAAAGTGAACTGAAAGCAGCCTGTCCAGGACACATTTCTATCTCTAGGCCTCGCTGACCAAAGTACAGCTGTTCAACTCTGTCAAGGTGAAAATCTCCACATTAACGGTAAAAGCGCAAAAATTATGTTTAACTATTAAGGTTTAGCATGTAACGACACAAGACCTGCTGCGTGTTCATGTCATACTGACAGTGTCGGGTAAGGCTGCTGTGAGAGGAATGTTGTGAATTTGTGCATGTGAGTGTTTATTCACTGAAAGAGGCCATGGACTGACCTGTCACAGTCCTGTCCTGCGAAGCTTCATGAGGGGCTGCTGGGGGACTGCTGGGGGAGGTGGGAGGCGGAGGGGCCTTCCTCTTGCTCCTCTTTAATGAGGATCCTGACGAGGAGCTACGACTCAGAGGCGCAGTGACCTTCACAAAACAGAGAGGTCAGTCACACAATGTACGGTGGCCATCAAAAGTTTGAGAACACCAAGGTTTTCATAATGTTTGTCTTGGCAACAATGAAAAGTACACATTCTGTTTCCTTGTATTGATGTCAGTGCCAATCAGAACCCTTTGGAGAATAACATTTGTAGAGTGCTTTTAAAAATAAAATGATTATTTTTGCAGTAACCACTTTGACAAGTACGAAGCAGTGTTGCTAATATACTTACTAATATATTGTTGCATTCTGAACAAAATCTTGTAGGAAATATTCCTATCTTCTGTCATTATTATATGAACTGTCTGACCAGAGAGTTTACTTTAGTGCAACGAACAGAGCAAAGAATAACGAAACAGTTTTGATTGAGTGTGCTTCACATGTGACAGGGTGAAGAACAAAGCCCTGTTATTAACAAGCCAAGCCCGCTAATCACTCAAGCATTCACTGTGAAGCAATAAATATAAGCACATACCTGGTTGCCATCAGGCTGAGCGGCTGGTTGAGTGTTGTTTTGTTGATGGCTGAGATCTGAGGACATCATGTTGGGGGGCAAGGGAGCGCGCCTCTTTTTCGGTGTGTCTGAGGGCATCGTGTTGGAGTCGTATGTGGGCGAGTGTGTGCTCAGGGAACTCATGCTGACGGGTCTCTGTTTCCTATGAACTGGAGACGCAGGTGCACTCACCGTCGAAGCCTTCACAGAGTGACAGAACAGCAAAACTTTCCTGACTTTCACAGCCTTTTGGGAGAAAGAGCCAATCACAGCCCCCACACTCATGACTGGCAGGTACATTCTTGAGATTAAGCCAGTCCTGAGTCAGCAAAACTCCTGATTTGTGTACAAGGACAAGCATAAGCACTGACCAATGGAACAGCTCAGTACTTGCCCATGCAAAGTTTAAAGAGCACCCAAGGCAAACATTTAACTCCATCAGCCATGAACTCCCAGCAGTGCCAAACAAATTAGCTTTGCAAATGACTTTCACAATGTTCTTTCTGCCCCTTTTCCCCTCAGTACACTCCCAAACCTGCTGTGCCAATGACCAGACCTTATGAAGATCATTTTAACTAATAACCACCCTGTTGTCTTCTAATTACCCTAATATTAAAGTGCTTTAGTGCTGCAGTTATTGAAAATGTTCATGCATGTGTGTTATGAAAATATCACAACAAAGAGGGAATTAAAACATCACCTACCTGATCCTGTTTCTTCTTACTTCCTCTTTTAAACAAGCCAAAAAGCCCCTTATTTTCTTTTTCTTTCTGGTACTTGTCCTTGCCTGGTTGAATTACATCTGTTAGATAAATTCACAAACTATAATTACCTCAGAATTTATGCCAGAAAGGCAGACGGAAATGTTGAATTAAAAAATCTGAGACAAAGTTAATACAACTGAATGAATGACACTTGATACCTGAATGAGTTGGTGATGGAGGGAAGCTTGCTGGACCAAAAACTGTTTGGAGAACGATAAATATGAAGTTAATAAAATGCCACTGAAACTAAGAGGAGATCACTATGAGGGACTTCAAAAACATCTGTTTGCCTTTTTAATACGTTTCTAATAAGTCACTAGAGTTAATGGGTCATACCCCGCGTGTCTCTAGCATAAACCTCCCGGAGCCCAAGCTCGGTGAGGGAGCTGCTCAGGTCCAGCGGCTCCTCGGAGTGCACATTCCGCAACAGCACAGTGCTCTGTGGCTCAAATTCACATTTCTCACAGATAGCAGGTAGTAGCTCCTGCAGAGGGAGTCGAGGGTTCACCCGCAAAATTGTCTTCTGAGTCTTCTTATAATTTATTACCATACGCACTGTAGCCTGAGGAAGAGAGAAAAAGAGACACACTCAGATAACCAGAAAGATGCACAAGGAGAAACAGAGGGAGAAGGAGGAACAGGGCCCAGGAGCATTTGCACCAAATGAGATGGCATTTAAAAACATTAAAGCGTTCAGTAAATGTAAAGGCTAAACATAGTACATGAGAAATGGAATAACAGTCAAATCTTGACATGTTTACAGAAAGACTGCAGAGTCTAAATAGAAAATGCTACATTTTCCGGAGCAAATTAGAGACCAGTGCTTTACCTCTGGCATCTGTGGTCCAGTCTTCTTATTCCTGTCCTCCATGCCTTTTGGCTTGAGCAGAACCTTCTCAGCCTCTAGTGCTCCGATAAGGGCGTTGGGCTTAAACTTAACATGGTTCTTGTTGGTGGAGACCAGCTCGATTGTGTGACCTGATGGATTTAGATGGTACTTCGCACAAAGCATCACCAGCAGGTCCATCATGGGCTTACTGCAAAATAAATACAAAATAAGATCACTCTGTGTTAATAAACAAAGAGAGACATAGATTAAGATTGTTTAAGCATCTGTCCTGAAGGTTGTGTTTTATAATATCACTAGTAGGAACTCTTAAAAAGTGCTGAGTGTACAGTGCAGTGCATTCATTTGAATGAGTAATATTATGCTAGTGGAAAAAAACAAATTACATTGGAGCTCCGGGGTTTTAAGCTAATGATGTATTTGTTAAGTCAAACGTCCCTAAAAAATGTTTGGTCGTTGTCTTTTGAGCAATCATATAGTCTGCTTTTTCAGATCAGTCATCACCTTGTAAATATCCAGGTTCTATATTATACCAACAGTTTAGTGTCTTAGTCCCACCATTAGGTAAGAGCAATTCAAATTCTTGCCATAGCTTTTTTTCCTCACTCAAAGTGTAAAAGGACACCATGTAGACTTCAAAATATGTCTGCCATATAGCATATTGAGAGTGGAAAATCCTTTAGTGACACAGAATGAGCTACACAATGCTTTCCAACTGCTCCTGGAATGTCAGAATCTGAGAGGCCCTAGGAAATACACTGGCTACAGTTTAATCCTGCTTAGTAAAAGGTCAGAGAACAATCTTAGCCCTCCAAGCATATTTAAAAGCAACGAAAGAAGAAGAAACGTAATCCTTTTGTATTAAATTTAGTCCCATGTTGAGCATGAAAGGGTAGAGACATGTTTGTTTACTTGTTTTTTTTTTTTTCACTATTGAAAATATTTGGGTTTTCACCCCATCTACTCCCCTACAATGGCTATTTTTCCCAATGCCCATTCGGTGACCACACCAGTGACTGGACAAGGATAAAGGCTGCACTGTAAATTTGTCAGTGTACCATTCAAAAGCCTATGAATGGCAGTTCTAAAGGCTTAATCTGGATTACTGGAAAAATAAATATTGAATGTTGATCACTGAATAGTCATTGTGCTATGTATCCATTCTCTGAATATACATACAAGGCACACAAAAGACTGAAATTCATGAACTGAACTCTAGATGTAGAAACATTTATCTCTTTCTCTACTAAGCTCATTGCAGCAGTCTTCAGCACCACCCGTCTGACTCAGTGAGGCAGTAAATTCAGCTGCTTCAGAACTGACGTAATGCCCTCATGAGCTTAATGATCTCACTTCGCACCATGCCTTCCTCTCTGATGTCCTCAAAATCAAAAGTTCAGCACAGGTCACATCTCCTCACTTGGGAAAACTAGAGGGGGGAGGGTCCCTTTTACCACATTTGGTCTATATGTTTAGTGTGTTAATGCAGCACGCTACCTTAAAGTTCCAGTCGACAATCACTGCAACTAACAACATAGTTCATGGTTACAGAAAAATCTTTCTCAATCATGCAACCACAAAATTGCACAATATTTTACAAGTATCATGATCTGTTTCTTCAGTTCTAGCGCTAAGGAGGCCATGATGCAATTTGGAAATTCCTGATTACTGATTTTAAGCATTTGGATTTCATCACCCTGTGTTTAGAACAGAGCAGCAGTTGCCAAGCAGCATTATTATAGTCGCTCGTTAAACATGCATACAGTTACTTTTCTAGATAGCAGAATCTATAGGCACACACATTTAGCCTGTAGCATCATATTTCATTAGTGAGATGAAATACCTTCATGAAGAACCTTTATGGTATTTGACTGATCACCTGCAATGTAGCACCTGTCTCTCAGCATACTGTTAAATAAGACTGCACTAGAGAAACCGGTGGATATAAATGGATTTGAATTTGTATCACTACAGTATTTCAGGACCAAAGCTCTACTTTCTTAAAAACAGCTGGTTAACTGCCCAAACATTTCATCTAAATTGTATTTTGTGGATTTTGCCTGTCATGCAGCACTAGAACATTTGTCAGACATCTCAGCAGCCTCAGGGCACTGCTCAAGCGCCTCACCTGCCATGCACAACCGTGGTTTTCTCCACTCCCTCAGGCAGCACCACTGTCAGCAGCAGCTCTTGCTCCAATAGATTCTCCTTCTGGTCCATAGCAGCATGGGGGAACACAGGAATGCTTGGTGACACTTGTGGACCATGCAGCACCGGTGGAGGAGGGGGAGCCTTGCTTTTAGATGACCTCCTGCAAAAGACAAAGACAGACAGCACTTTAGAAAGAGATAGTACGACACCTGGGTCTATAGACACTCACTGCTCAAGCAGTTCTCATGTTTTATCTGTTACATTAGATGTAGCAAATGATAGTAATCAAATGGTCACCCGAACCACAGCATGGAACCGTCAATTAAAAGAAGCAAAGAGTGCACTTCTGAAACAGCTCTGGTCAGTAAAGAACCATTTGACTTTAGATCCCTGTTCTGGTGTACTTAATTTAAGTGCATACTGAATTGACTCTGTACACTAACAGAACACTATTTGGGATGAGAATGTAAAAACTGAAAAATATAATATAGGAATGTGGCCAGCTGCACACCCACTCATGGACAGCACAAGGCACAGGGCAGATTTGATTTAAGCCATAAAGTACAGTGGTTTCTGCTCTGTAGTGTTTGTCCATTACACAGTACAACCAACCGGTTTAGGCTGGGATGCTCCTGTCATGTAAAAGGTACAATACACAGGAATATAAGAAAGTGCTCCTGGCTTGAAGAAAGTGCTCCTGGAGGATATTCCCTGTTTTCTAACAACCCAACCAGGATGAGCAAACATAACAAATCTTGTTTCATATCTCTGAAGTTTTATGGTAATTGAAACTGAACTGTTTCAGTTATCACGGAAAACACCCTAATCAGACCAAACTCTGCGTGAAATGAGCTGAAAGCGATCCTTCAGGCAAGACTCAAAGCAAGCAGCTATTAAATGAGAGAGCTTGGATCCTCTTTACACAGAAGTCACAAGACACTAGAATGAAGTAATTTATTCAGTGAGATGAAAGGAGGGAACGCTAGATGAAAGCACAAAGAACGGGATCCAGGCTGGTCACTTTAAGCCCAACTGGAAGAAGGAAAGGGTCACTATCCTGGCATTCTGCTAGACACAACTGCTTAATTTTGCATGATTTAGCAACTCGGACCTCAATAGAACATCACTCTATTGCATCACACTGTGAAAAACATGCTGCATGCTGCTGTAATATTTAGGTGAGGGGTTACAAACAGTTGAGTCTACATTAGGAAGGACCAGAAGGTTTGGTCCAAATGTCTCAGTAATCCAAACATAAGCGGGACCCTGCCAAAAGAGGGACAAAAAAGAAGTTTATGATATCAAGACAGACACTCTGAGTATTTTGTGGTGTACAGTTGGCCAGAAAGAAATCCCACAAAACCATCTGCTTGTGCACTAATACCCCAATGCACACTTCACTCCACCGCACTTCATTTTGTTCTAATTACTTGAATTTCATTTGACATAGTGGGCTCCCTGCAGAGCCTTACACATAATCCATCCCTGAGGAACAAATATCCATCTACTCGGGAAAGAATGCTCCTGAAACATGTATACATTTGGACGCCATGCTATCTTTGACTTGTCTACAGCTGTGAAAGGAAAAAGCCAAAGTAAACACTCGCTTGTTTTTGTAAGAGTAAATCAGCAGACCAGTAGGCACACTTTGACCTTCGAATAGCTAAGATGTGAAACTGCAGATTTCCCATTAGAGCTTTTAAGCATTGCACATCTGCTCCCTTACCGCACTTCTATGTACAACCAGCCCCATATACAAATATACAAACACACACAAATTAAGCATGATTGAAGACTTCAGCGACAGCTCGATACCTGGCTGGAGTATGCCGGATGACAAACTGGACTGGCCACTAATCCATGACTTTATCTGAGACATGCCTTTCATCCATTTGAAGGACATGGAGCCCTGCTCCACATGATCAGTGTCAATAATGCAACACATTTATGATTGTGTTAAAAACAAACCTGAAATATCATGTGACACAACTGGCTTGAAGAAGAGTCAGCAGTAAATAAAGCAGTCTTCTTCAACTACAGAGGCACAACACATACACTCATACCCTCACATACGTCATCAGCTCGACATCACAGTCGTTTCTGCCAACAATCATATTTTCTCAACACTGAAACAATTAGCACAAGCCGTGCCAAATGGCTCATATAGTCTGTAATTATGTTGTTACATTATTTTAACTGTAATATTTATCTTTCCACTCTTCCTGCTCATCTGAAAATAATTTTGAGACTTTGCAGCTAAATGAAATGCTGTATAAATAAAAATGATGAAGAGATAAGAAGTCAAGATGGCTAAAATCAATACTAGCTTTATGAGTGCTGTGTAGTCTGAGGTAGAAATGTATAAAAAGTCTTTCAGCAAGCAAACTGTTCGAGCAGATTATGCTGAAAGCTTGAAAACAGAGTTGGACACATACTTAAACAAATCCCTGCACTGAAAAGGTCCAAAGTCCAGTTTTCACAGATTTACAAATCCTCACTCTCTTCTAAATTGGCCAATATCATGTAGTTTGAGCGTTATGCTAATGCCTCAAAACAGTAATAACACATTTCTTTCAGATAATGCACAGATGGCATATCAAACAATTCACTTCGTTCAGATGATTAGCTTTTCTCATCATCGTTAATCAACTAATGGCAGTGATAATTCTTTTCATGTCAGGTATGTGGAGGCTATAGATAAAAAGAGATATAGGCTTCTGATAGTGAGTACTCACTCCTGAAAAACGCCTTAGAATGACCATAGTGCTTAACAGTGAGTACAGTTCTCTTTTTTTGTGAAGCGGTCTGTTTACCCCTCTGGCTCTAATATTCAGACAGGCGTGTAAACACAGTGCCCACGTGATGGGGTGCCTCAAACAAAGCCCTGTTTCCATGTAGTGGCACTGTGCTTTTCAGCGGCTGACATGTTCTAGCCTGACCTGTGAAAGGCCTCCTCCCCTAGAACCTGCTATCACAGAGATCCGATCACGGCAGGCCCATTCATAAATGGCACACCTAGCTTAATGAGAAAGGTCAAACCTAACAGAAACCAGCAACACAGTTTACGAAACTAGAACATTCTGTGTGATAACTGGAAATAATCTTTTTTTTTTTTTTTTACTTTATCCCAAATCTTTGAAAACCAGTGATTTGAGGGGAATGCTGAGTCATTCAAGAACTGATACTAATGGAGTAGCCTGTGGAGTATTAGAGCCTTGATCCGACCCCCAAGAGTGTCCAAGCCATTAATGGTATTAACAAACTGTGCCAGCCCCATCTCAACAAGCCACTTCGGCCATAGGAACACATGGTAACAGATGCTGTCGGCACACTGCCCGCTTTGTTTGGGGAACACCTGGTGCTGTGAGAAGTATGCACCACAGCTGCAGATGGTTTGTGTGCCCTTAAACGAAGAGGTCTGAAACTCAGAAAGCTAACTGTGAATGGCACATGATGTTGAAGAACATATCGATTCCTCTCACAAGTATTCATTTTAAAGGCTTAGGCCTGGTTCATTTCTACGTCTGCAATGCACGGACACCGCGGGAGAGAAGAACATTCAATAGTTTTATCCCTGTTCCGTTTAGAAAGAGAATGGGACGCAATGAAACACAGGTATCTACTCCCATTTTTCAAATAACTGGAATACCAGGAGAAAGGGGTTCTTTACTGATCTTCGGATACGTCGGAATATCAGAGAACAGAAAAACAAAGATGCTATTCATAAGAGAAAAAAGGGGCAATGGATGCTTTGCTGGAGTCAATAAGTCACTAAAAAACTGAAAAGCTGAATTTCTATATGAACATAACTCATTTTCACTGAAGCAGAACTGATTTAACTTTTATCTGAACCCTCCAGATTTTGAGAGTTGCGGGTTTCCTTTCCTTTTGTGGTGTGATTAACTGTATAATTCACGCCATTCCATTCCAGTTACATTTAAGCAGTTCCAGACTGTACTAACTTTTAATTGAGGCTACTGAGTAGTAAACTACAGTACACACAGACAGCAGTCATAATCCAGGTAGCATTAACTGTGTGGAGATCACAGTCTTCACCATAAAAATAAATTATTAGTAAACTACAATACAGACAGACAGCAGTCATAATCTGGGTAGCATTCACTATGTAGAAAACACCATACAAATAAATACAGTACACAGTACACATAGACAGCAGTCATGGTCGGGGTAGCATTCACAGTTTAAAGAACACAGTCTTCACCATACAAATAAACTGTATTGCTCTACTGCATTTGGAACTGCAGAATAGGCTCTACTGCTCACCCATGAAAGACTACAATGACACATGAAGATGATCATGTTTCCACTTGTCCTTAAAATCACTCTTAATGGTTCCGTTCAGCAGAAGGAAACAGCCTACTGCTTTACCTTAGTAGGTCAAATTACTTCCTCAATTCGTGAACTGAAGCATGCACTTAATAAGCCGGGTCTGATTTTTACCTACTAGCCGAGCATAACAGTCCAACACACCCATTTCCGACAGCATAATTAAAAGTGTGTGAGTCTCAAGGGAGGCAGAGGAGTGACTGCTGAAGCCTGACTGAGGTTTTTCCTACTTACTCAGCAAAGATGCCTTGCACTCTTAAATCTTACACAAATATACATTACTGGAAATGCGTGCAACAGAGACCGAACAACCAAGTTGGTTATCTGAGGTCAGATGCGTTAGCAAATATTGTGGGGAGGCAAAGAGAAATGAGCCACGAGGGTCGTGCAGATTCCATGAATTCCACTTCTCATTATTACAGCTGGTACAGGCTGCAGCTTTCACAAGAAAGAAGATTATGGAAGGCTTTCATGGAATTTCATTATCTCTAGGTAAAGACGCTCACTCTCACTAAATATGAACAATGTCTCAAAAATATGAGTGTCTGCCCAGTTCATGAAGGAGTAATCTGGGGCAAATGAGGGGTGATTTCATTGCTAACTTGTGGCTTAGTTGAGGTCATGACCGAAAACCGCACCTGGACTAAAGTCTGTAAAACTGCTGCTTGGTGCAGTGCTCCTGTAAAAGCGGCCAGTCGGCCCATTCCTCTATTGGGGAAAGGTGCTTGTGTGTTCTGAGCTCTGAACAATGTGCCAAAACACCATCCTGCTTGCTACCGGACTACACCCACAGTATTTTGGGAACAATGCACGGGACTCCATGTGGAATGTACCTATTCCCTTCCATCTACAGGAACTGCTGGAAAAACATGCATTCATAGGTCCTACAGAACGTTTAAGTAAAATGGATAGCAGCGGGAATTGCAGCCTGTAGGCATACTAGATTCAGCAAGGCAGTGTGGATAGCAGGCAAAGAATCTGACAGCTTGCACATCTGCTCCTCACGTCACTCAAAAGTATAAAAGTCCCTTAATTACCCACCTAACAGGTACAGGAACCTTTTGGCCTGACCCATTCTTTCCCTCAGTTGTTTGTCTTACCTTTTCAATTGCTGCCTTAAATCTCCTGGTTTGCAGAG
Source organism: Alestes dentex (assembly GCA_037576975.1). Taxonomy (NCBI): domain Eukaryota; kingdom Metazoa; phylum Chordata; class Actinopteri; order Characiformes; family Alestidae; genus Alestes; species Alestes dentex. Next base: position 17,420,289 of record JBBIGA010000002.1, read on the forward strand.
CTGCCATGGGCCATAGATCCACAGAGAGGGTCACACAGAGTCAGCTTCACAGTGCCTGCACTCACGAAGACTACCTTAATGCCACGCCCCAGGTTGTGACATCAGAAAATCTGGCTTCACATACCTTTCTCTCCCACCAGCCAGCTGTCATAGAAAACCCCTCAACTGCTAAAGTGTGTGTGTGTGTGTGTGTGTGTGTGTGCAGAGGAGCAGAGGGTCCTGGTGGTATGGCTTCAGCCAATTGTAAGCAGACTAGTAATCAGCTTACTATGGGCATGAGCATGTGGGCTGGCTGATGAGGGAGCATGGTGTGCCTCTCACAGAATGCACATGCTCACCTCTGAAGCCATAAAATCAGGTTTAAACTAATTCAATCAGGTTTTATCTTCATCAGCTATATGTGTGTTTGTTTTGCTACTGAGTGTGTGTGCAAATGACTCATGCCTAAAACTGGCAGACTGATCTAAAGAAAAAAAAAAAATGAAAAGAAACTGTCGCAGACACGCTCTTGAAAAGCTGTGTTCCTTAGTTGCACTGTGGCAGCATGATAACGCTAAGGCATGAGCTCACATTCCTGTGCAGGCATGTTAGACCCCAGGGGTGCAATTAAATCATGTGACAAGGAGCAGACTTAACATCGCCTGTAGTTTGTAAAGCAGAGTTGTTCTGAAAGACCTGTGATGTTAATGCTAATAGCAAACTCAGCTTTGTCCCTGGAAGACATTCATCAAGATGCATCTATACAGCCATTGATTACATTACTTCACTCAGTGTTGACTGATGACTGATACTCAAAAGGAATTTCTGTGTATTGGTATGTCAGCCCAAAGACAAGATTACAGAGATAATTCATTGTCCTCAAAGCACAGATTAGCCCTTTGGCTAAACTACATTTATAGCAGAGAAAACGATGTATTTGATTAGAAAACAGTGCTTCTACATAATATGCTAATAAACAGTTTTGTTCATAAAGTTGTACATGAAGGTTACACAGGTTCTGAAAGCGAGTCTATACAAAAAAAAAAAAAGCGATGCATTGATTTGTTTAACTGAAATGTGTGCAAGATTTTCTGAATAGATTACACTATTTCAAAGTTTGTAATTAGTGTAAAGTGTAAAGTGACCATTCTGTCATATGTGAACACACCACAGCACACAGTGTGAACAACACAAAATTCTTCCTCGGCATTTAACCCCATCACCAAGTGAAGCAGCAGGCAGCCAGGAACACAGTGCTCAGGGAGCAGTGTGTGGGGATGGAACTTTGCTCAAGGGTAGGTGTCACTAGCACTTGGGATTCAATTTTTTGTTCACATTAATGGTTTTTGATTTGGTATTTAAGTTCTCAAGTATTCATTCTCAAAACCACCCCTAAAATATTTACGTTTTATAATTAACCATAATTGTAAGTGCTTTTATAACTGCACTTCTAAATATATGCAGTAGGTAGAAGCAATGTACTAATAGTCAGCTGCTCATGTGCTGTATGTTGCTATTGAAGCAGAGGTTGTAGCTTCTCATGAAAATACAGCTTTTGTGAGTCACTTAGTCAGTAAGAGTGTAATGTTATTAAATTA
>JBBIGA010000002.1:17435749-17482119 GCA_037576975.1 Alestes dentex
GTGTGTGTGTGTGTGTGTGTGTGTGTGTGTGTGTGTGTGTGTGTGTGTGTGTGTGTGTGTGTGTGTGTGTGGACACATGAGTGGACCCCAGTGGGCAGTCTTGATGATTAGCGTTTATCTTGGTTCCTTTGGAAGCTGTAATATGATATGATAGGGAAGTATGACAAACAGCCCTCATGACCTTGTGCTGCGTAGCATAAATTACACTGTTATCAGATTACACATGTAACCCTCCCAACTCAGTCGGTTCCCATACACAACCATCAAACCATTTTGCAAACCACAGTTATGCTTCGTAGCCAATTTTTAGTGGTGCTTGATACAGTCAGCCCTTCATGAAGGCCATGCTGAATCAATTTAAGCCATGTATGAATTCTTACTACGTCTGTCAGTACCACCAGTCTTACGTACACACAGAAAACCATTGATACTGACCTGTCAACAGTGTAGATCAAGATGACACTGACATGCAAAACTCTCACTTATCCAATCTACAGTTCTGTTCTCTGATTCCATCAGCCCATAAATCACCGGAGGCATGGGGAGCCTGTGTGAAACACACTTACAATAACAAGACTGCTTTCCTGCCATTAGTCTGAAGAGACACAGAGAGAGAGAGAGAGAGAAAGAGAGAGAGAGAGAGGTAGAGAGAGAGAGGGAGAGAGAGATTCACCGGTGTGTAGTGCTTAAGAGGAAAGCATTCGTCAGGCAAGTGAAGTGGCTCCTCTGTCTCCTGACTGACATTGTGTATGTGTGGGTGTGGGAGTGTATAGCTCCTGATTTCTCCTGACTGTATCATAGAGCTCTGGCTTACTCAATTATAGCCACTAAGAGACAGGAGCCCATTTACTTCACATTATCCATTATCATGTCATTGTCTGCAATCTGGCGCGTCGGATCTAACTATCAGAGAGAATGGAATGGTCACGTGGGCTGGAGTGTCTTCTATTTTAAACCTTGCCCCGCGTTCACAGTTTTGAGATATTTTTAGCTAAAGTGGAGATTTTATATTTCCTGTAAACATTACACACATAAACATTATGTTTATTTCTCAGTATTCATTTGGGTACTTGGAGGCTGTAAATGGGAGGTTAAGAAACATTTTATTAAGAAATGCTCAATCCAATACCGGAAATTGCTGTTGGGTCAATATGAGTCACATTGTGTCATGCCATGTTGTTAACTTTGTATTTCTGCTTGGGTGGTAATACAGAGTAGTCAGAGTGTAATAGATTACATTTAGACACATCTTAAGTGAAGTGCTTCATTTAAAATTTGCTCATTTTAAGTGACAGTAGTTTTTAAAGGAGAAATATTACATTCATTTGACGTAATATCTGAAGTATCAGTATTGGCGAAGAAAAAGTGAAATTGTGCCATCTGTTAAAAAAGTTAAAGTTAGAAAAGTAAAGCTCATGCAGGAGCAGTTTCATCCACTTTATGTGAATCTCTCTCTGTATGTCATGATATTGTGACATAATTTATCTCATATTTAACACTTGCAGGTTGCAGTGCACTATGGGATCACCTGAACTGTTGGCCACATGCCCAACTGGGAGAGACCGTCCCAAAACCCTGCCCCATGTTCCTCAGGGTCAAAGGTAAACATTGTCTTAAAGTCTTAAAGTCTTAAAGGTAGTCCTCTTAGTCCGAAGCTAATCAGAATCAGTCATTTTTTGGCCAGTCAGTCATCAGGTGGAAGCAGCATGGTGGATGGCTGAGAATCACAATGATAATAAGTATATATATAATAAGCATCATATAATATAATGCTTGAAGAAATATGATGTGTATGAACTGCAATGTGCTGCAGAACCGCTGGGGGGAAAAAAACAAAAAAGAAAGAGGAACATGTGTTCTCTCTAAAGTTAATATGGTCATTTTATTCATCCAGATCTTTTATTGATTTATTTACAGGGGAAGTGAGGAGGAACTGCACGGAGGATGGCTGGTCAGAGCCTTTCCCACCATACGATCTGGCCTGTGGATACACACTGGATGACGCAGTTCACTTTCCCACAGACACTGTATGATGCGTTCAGCCTTGCACACAATAGACAGTCTGAATGTTTTTAGTTATTTATGGATTTATTTATTTAGTCCAAAGGTTTGTAGATACTCACTATAGAGAGGTCCCCATTTGCTTCAGTTACAGCCTCCACTCTTCTGGGAAGGCTTTGAAACTTGGCATTGGGCATGATGACCTTACAGCTTCTCCATAATATCCCAGGCTGTTGGCTGTGTAATTCCATGGCAGTTATATTAATATTATTTATTGAAGTAGCTGAATTTGCTGATTAGAAATGGGGTCTGGATACTTTTGGACAAAAATGTAAAACTAAACTGAATGGGTAGATATATGTTTGGATTTATAACATGTAATGGAGATGTCACCACTAACATTCTCTGCTTTTCCTGTTGCCGGTGATGGGATTACCATCATAATTCGTGTCTGCAGGAGTATTTCATGTGGATAAGGATCATTTACTCAGTGGGATACAGCATCTCACTGATCTCCCTCACCATCGCTCTCACGCTGCTCTGCGTGTTCAGGTACGGCCTTATATGTGTTTGTTGTTCCCAAACCCAAAAAACTAGTCTGTTAACCTGTTGTCTTCAGTATGAGCTGATTCTGGCTGCGCTCTGCTCTCTCAGAAAGCTCCACTGCACACGCAACTTCATCCACATGCAGCTCTTCTTCTCTTTCATCCTGCGAGCCGCTTTCATTTTCGTCAGAGATGCAGCGCTGCACAACTCTCAGGACTACTACCACTGCAACTCTCATCCGGTACACACTGACACACAAACACACCACATTTGGAATTACTATGCAATAGTTTGGAATTTGTGTTTTTAATAATACAAAAAATGTGATAAGTAATGTGGCCCCTTATAGTCATGTGTGAATACACCACAGCACAGCACACACTGTGAATAATGTGAAATTCTTTCTCTGCATTTAATCCATTCACCAAGTGAAGCAGTGGGCTGACACCAATGGGGGATGCTTGGCAGAGCGTGGGAACAGTAACGTGCCCAAGGGTGGTGCTTGATTATATTCTTCTAGTTTTAGATTAAAAAAATAATAGGAAGCTATTACAAAAATTGTTAGAAAATAAAATCATACTAAGATGTAACCATACTGTACATAGAATAAGATAAGTGATTCCAAACCTTTGAATGGTAACGTAAGTATATATGAAAATATTCGAATAAATTGCATTGAGTCCGCGCTGAACCTATGTAATGTGCGTCTGTTCTGTCTTATTAGCCTGGCTGCAAAGTGGCGTTGTTGTTCTCCAACTACTGCATCCTGGCCAACTACAGCTGGCTGCTGGTGGAGGGTCATTACCTGCACAGCCTGATCCACCTCTCCCTGCACTCCCAGAGAAAACGCCTGCACTGGTACATCAGCCTCGGCTGGGGTAAAGTCTGTTTCACTTCTCACTCTCTCTCTCTCTCTCTCCCTCTCTCTCAAACATACAAACACACAATCACTCACACAAAAACAAATACATATCTCCCTTTTAATCACTCTTTAACACTTACAAACACATTTGTCTTGCATGCAATATCACATACGTAGAGTCACAAGACTCAGTAAATAAATGGAATGTTTACATCTGACATTACGAAATAGCAGGGTTGTATTATTTCACTATTTGTTTGATTTCCCAAACATACACATCATTACACCAGTCAAAGAATTGAAGATAACATTTAACCTGTATGTTACACATTAAATAATATTTGCTCTCGGTCTGTTTCTAATATTTATAAGCTAACGCTCTGGCCTTATTGTTTTTCCTGAATTGTGAAAACAGTACATTTGTTGAACCTGTCTAATATTGTACATGTGAGTTATTATTACAGTCACTTTTATGATGGAATTGTGTGATCACGATTCTTGGTGTCTAGGGGACTGGTTCAAGTAAAACATAAAAGAATAACAATATGTTCTCCTTATCAAGTACATTTACAAGTAAGTTTATTTTATTTAAAAATGTGTTAATTTTCATATTTTTTACTGAAGCCGTGGCTTTGGCACTTGATTTATTTGCTGCTCCCATGTGCGGCATACCTCTTGTTATTGCACCCTTGCATACACACTAATACCCCTACGTGCATGCATACACACACCGAAACACACACACCCTCTACTTACAGTATATAAACATTTATTGGCAGGAAACCTGCGCATTTGTTGGCAGGAAACATTTCACAAGAACTTTTATCTATGTTAAATTTGAGGTTTCCCTTTGCAAGGAAGCTCAATTTTGTGCCGGCGAGTTGAAATGAAATGATCTGTGATTTTGTTCTTGCCCCCCTAGGCACACCCATGGTCATCATCACAATCTGGAGTGTGGCAAAATACCTGCAGGAGAATGAAGGGTGAGGTTACAAATACAGAAATATTCAGACATGCTTTCTAATTAGTGCATTCATTTATTTTAAGGGGCACCCTTAATTAACACAGAGATTCAATTACCTGTATACAGCTTGTGTAATCAGTTTTGTCAATAGAATGGGATGCTCAGGAACAATTGCACATGAGGCTGTGGTCACCCAATACAAAGCCCCCCTGCACTGGGCTGTGGAGCAGTAGAACTGTGTTCTCTGGAGTAATGGAGGTCTATCCAATGTCTTTGTGAAGGCATTTGCAATCTAGAACTAATCATCCAACATCAGTACCTGATCTCACTAATGCTCCAGTGGTGTAATGCAATCAAATTCCCAGAAGAGCAGAGACTGTTACTGCAGCAAAGGAGGACAAATTCTCTATTAATACCCTTCAACACCGAGCGAGTCGGTGCCTACCAGCTTTTGGAAATGTAGCGTACCACCTTATGACTGCTAATTCAGTTTTCAGTAGAACTCTCCTGGCCTGCTGTAGCATTTATAACAACTTTCAGTGTCTAAAGTGACTACCATGGCTCCTTCTCTGCATGACACATTCCATCTGTATTTGAGCCACGCCTAAGCAAGATTAGCTTATTTACTGTACAGCCATGGTCATATTCACTATCATACATTATAAAACAAATTTGAATACCTCTAAAGTTTGGTTGGTTGCTAAATGTACATCCAAGCTGATTTTTGGCACACTGCAGACCCTGGGATTCAACTACAAAAATAAGACATTATGATGCCTTTCAATATATTAAAGAACCCATATCATCACTTTTATGGAATTAAAACAGCTTAAAGTTTGTAAATATTTGCTGCCCCATCCAGACAGTACACACATTGAAACTAATAAGCAAAACAGCCTGTTTTTAAATCAGTTTTTGTCTGATTTCTTTTCTTGTCCTGTCTTTTGAATGATCATCTTTTACTTTCATGTGTTAACATCTGAATTACTCAGCATAGTACCTGAACGCTGCGGGTTTTGCCACACCTATGTGAGATTAGAATATTTACTATAGAGCCATAGTCATATGTACCATGTAATATAATATGTAAGCTTTTGCAAACAGTTTCAGTGTGGATGTTAATATTTTTGCCAGGTGTACAAAGTTTGTTCATCTTAAACAGCTTGTATAAGAAGTATGGTGTATGAAGAACTTTCACATAATACAGAGATTCCATACAAATAAGTTTTGAAACTTGTATCCACCTTTCCACACTGAAACAGTAACATGGCTGTTGAAAGAATATAGGCCTCATAAAAGGCTGTTTTTATAACATGTGCCTCTAGCAGTGAATATGACTGCTGCCACAAGACAAGAAAATGTTTATTCATCCGACATTATGAAAAACAAATGTCCACTTAAACAGAGGTACTCAGTACCAGTACTGGTAACCCCACACTAAACACATTTTCATCTAACACACCTGATTCAGCTCATTAACTACAAAAGAAGCTCCTTGGCATCTAGAGTAGGAAAAGAGCAAAAAATTAGTTTGGGGTCACCATACTGGGATTGGAAACCCCTGCTCTAATGTCTAGCAGGTTATAAACGCACATATTATATGGTTTTTCAAATACATCACAATGTTAAATGGGAATATTTCTAGCATGTGCTGGCCCATTACGGCAATGTGTGTGTGTGTGTGTGTGTGTGTGTGTGTGTGTGTGTGTAGGTGTTGGGAGACGAGGGGCAATGGCTGGATCTGGTGGATTCTGAGAGTTCCTGTTATCTTGTTCATCATAGTGAGTATAAACACATTTCTAACAACAGTAAAAGAATGTATAGAAACACTCCATCTGTCTTAAGTACTTCTTAAGTACTCTTATGTACTATCATCCTAGATATTCCATCATGTTATCATAGTGGTAATAGGGTTAAAACAGTCTTTTGACATTGTCACTAACATCTGCAATGAAAAACTGACAGTTTTCTGTTGTTTACATTTGTTTACATTTTCAAAGTAGGGTCCAACCTACAGCAATTCAATGACTTTACCTAAAGAGGGCAGCAGTTCACCTATAGGCTCATATATATATATGAGGGTGTAGTGAAAAAAGAACATGTATGGCTAGAAACTCAAAATTAGTCTGGGCACATTTTCTTGAAACAAACAATAATCACATACAACATATAAAAGTAAGGGAACATGACATCCTCAGAACAAGCAGTTAGCATATCACAAAAACCATTAAAGCTCACTATGTTACATTACTAACTGGTCACTGGATTATTCTTAGCTTTCCTGGTTCTGTTCACAAACATTCAGCAGGAAACTTCAGAAATAATTGAACATTCAAGAGCTCATCCTGTCACTGTGTTAAATACATCAACTCGCTACATAAAACTGAATAATTAGTACAGTTCATTCTCTAAACACAACTTTCACATGAAAAATTACTCTCAGCCTTGTAAAATGTTAAATCAGTTGATGCTTCAGCCTAAAGAACTATGACATTAACCTGTAAAAAAGTTGCTGTAAAAAGGTTTTCCTTGAAATTCAGAGCAAAAGGCAGTACTAAGACAAGAAAACAGGTATTTTTCTACATTTATTGCATTGTTTTACTGAAAGATTCTTTTTGTTTCAGCTTATCACATTTATAGAACAGATTTATATTATTTGTCAGTTAATTCGCATACATAGTACATGATAATACTTTGCAGCCTTGACAGCAATACTGAAAAGTACTAGGTGGTAAAGCCTGATTTCCATTCTTTTCTGCTCATCTTAATTCAGGTGAACGTGGTGTTTTTCATAAGAATTATTCGGACGTTAGTGAGCAAGATGAGAGCTTCAGACATAATTGGAAATGAGTTTAAACAGCACAGGTAAGTTCCCCCAGAGCAGACACTGATTGATGACCCATGCTGCAGATTTTAACACAGAACAGATAGGACAGTGCTGTATTTTAGTTAAACTCACTTTTGTGATGTTTGCTGGCTGTTTATGAAGGAAGCTGGCCAAGTCCACGCTGCTGCTGGTGTCTCTGTTTGGTGTGCAGTATGCACTCTTCGCTTTTTTCCCTGATGAAGTCAGCATCCTCACCTTCCAAATCTGGAACGCCATCGAGCTCATTTTGGCCTCCACGCAGGTGATGACTTAGTATCAGACTCTACCAACACACACACACACACACACAAGCACACACACACACACACACACACACACTCACACAAAAACACATTTACTCTCACCATAAATTCATACGAGGTAAAAAGACGAACTTGAATAAACTTCAGTCTCATGCACTTATTTAACCTTTGTTGATCCCCTGTTCCTTTTTGGTCCTTTTGTCACTTCCTTGGCAAGCTAAAGGGGATAAAAAACAGGCACTTACCTTGCACTAGTTTAAAAGCTTGGTCGAGGTCCAGACATTAAGAGAGACCAATGTGGCTGTGGCTGTGTGTGTGTGTGTGTGTGTGTGTGTGTGTGTGTATGTCTCCTCTGCTGTGTAGGGCTTCATCGTTGCTCTTCTATACTGCTTCCTAAATGGAGAGGTAAGTGAGTACCTTTTTCACTCCCTCATTACGAACATACATCTTCAGGATGGTCTGAGCAACACTGCTGATTTAGGCTCAGATTGTATTTCCTTTCTAAACAAACCAGATTATTTCAGGCAATATGACAATATTTATAGTTAGTGTGATAAATAACAACACAGTATGTCTCAATATTCTTTTCTTTACATGTGATATCGACAGTCCTGAACACTGATCAACTGCCTCATTACAAGCTAAGCATAGTCCTGTTTTATTGGATTTAGTGTGTGTGTGAGACAATAATTAAAACTAATTTGTTTTCATAGTTTTTGACAGAATATGCATAGATGCTACTGGCATTTTTTGTCTATTCCATCTCAAATAGCAGAAAAAAGGCAAATCGTGACATATCTTATAAAACTTTGAAACTTTCTTCTGGTATACTTTTGCCCTATTGTCCACCACTACATTTACAGCATAATCTATTTTTCTAAAATACTGATCCAGCCATTCCAGGCTCATTCTACATCCTTAAAAAGTGTTTCTTCAAGTATTGTTGAATAAATGCCATATATAGAATGGCTATATGTAGAACCAAGGCAATGCCAAATAAATCGTCATAATGCTTAAATGGTTCAATAGTAATTTGTTGTATATTCTTTAAAGAATATCTAAAGTGTAAAAACACTATATAATATTTGAATAAATACAAAAAAAAAAAAAAAACAATGAGTAAATAAGGTAATCAAATATGTACCAACACAGGCATTAATTAATAACTACAAATAATACCCGGCTGCCATGGGGAGTGTACTCACTGACACGTATAACAATTTTGACTTTAATTTTGACACTATAAATGCAATTTGTATTTATTCTAATATTAGATATTTTCAAAGCAAATAAATGCTTATTGTCCAAATGAACGTATTTTTTAAATGAATTCTTTTGCACATGTTTGCATGTTTGTTCTCAGTCGCTGTTGGTTTTTATGTAACATTATATGACAAACACAAATAATAATATAACTGATGTTACAGACGAAGCTGTACAACATTCTTTAATGCTTATTTGTTTGATCTTTAACTCAAAATATTACGTTTGACTTTTGTTTGAAGTACAATGATCATACAGCAGCACGTACAGATTTGAGAAAAATATGTATTTCATGATAAGATTTAAGTAGTATTATTTTAATCATTATGACACTTGTTAATATTTTGAGTGAAAGGTGAAAGAGATAAGCAATAAAGAATGTTTTCACAGCTTTCTTGGCATATATTTACCAGGGGTGCCAATATTTGTGGAGAGCTCAGAATAATTGTTTGCACTTCGACAGTAAATGTTGACCTGTGATCTTTTTGGCAGGTTCAGTATGAGATAAAAAGGCGCTGGCGGCGGCGGCGGCTGAAGCAGCGTTTCCATGGAGATCCCAGGGCGCACCATGGCTCCCTGAGCCACAGTGGCCTGCCGTTCACGCAGATCTCACTCTTACCAAGAACTAACGCACACACACATACACACAGTGTGTTCTGATGCATGCTATATCAAAAACGTAAACAATCTGAATGAAATATAATGAACACACCCCGGTGCAATATCAAACGTGTGTAATGTAAAAATGTACAGTGTATGTCAGAAAAGGCTGAGGTCTTACTTTCTATCCATGAAACCAAGAATCTCAGACTAAATCACACGTAACTATTTACAAAGCAATTGCATTTCTTCATACACAAACACACACACACACAGACACACAATATGCTGTTTCTGTTCTTTTCCTCACACACTCTGTACTGCAAAACAGCTGCCTGACTGGACTGCACTACATGTCTTAAAAGTGTAGACACCTGATCATCCTTGTTTCTTCTGAAATCAAAGTTTGTCCCCGCAGCTACAGCCTATACTCTTCTTGGACGTTTTTTGCACTATGTATTGGAATAGTATTGTAAAGACATGACTGCATTCAGCCGCTGGAGTATTAGTGAGATCAGGTACTGATGTTGAATAATTAGTTCCACAAAAAACCACTCCAGCTCATCCCAAAGACAACACGGCAGTGGGTGCACTTGAAAGCATGTGAATTCACCAATTAGAATGAGTAAGCGTATATTTCTGAATGTGTAGTATAGATTCATCCTGCATTTTATGAGTCGACTCAAACACTACACTGCCAATGAAGTGTTATTTTTGTAATATTAAAAAAAATGCGTAATGTGGCATCAAGGCTAACATAGACATTTAAATTACAATGAAACAATATTTTTTCATAGGTTTTTGCTCTAACAAACCTGATTTCTTTTCTTCTTTTTTTTTTTTTTTTTTTTTTACCAAACTAAGCACTCCAGAAAAACACACTCCTCATTTAAACACTTTACAATCAGGTGCACTGATTGTAAAGTGTTTAAATGATTTACTTGTCTGAGGATGATCTAGGCTCTCTGCTCTGTGAATGAGGCTGAAATCCCTGGTCAACTCATCCATGACACCCCAGCTTTTCGCTCCATTTCCCTCCAGAATAAGCTTATGAAAGTTCTCAGAGCACTTTCCCTGAGGAAACCATACCCTCCCCCTACACACACACCACTTTATATAAATACTGCTTTTTATGACTTGCTATGACTTTGTGTATACACTGAAGACAAACAACAAATCAGTTTATAAAGCACAAAGGGAGGCATTAAATGTTGGGTTGCTTCATGATGTCTGTTCACATATGTGCTTTTTGTTCCTTCTTTTTCAGCAGCTTCTACACATTGTAACATTGTAAAAAGGTGACATTGTGCAAATAAAATCTCTTTATTGAGAAACTGCCAAATGATTCAGATGAACAGAACTGAATAAACTACTTGGATTCGTTATACAAAACCTAATTCAAAGACAATTTGATTAGGTAAACAGTTCTTTAAATTGTTCAGTGTCTCTGACATTCTTCAGCTCTGTGGAGGTTGCACAGCTCTACTCTACTGAATCCAGAGTGGCTGTTGTCTACAATTTTCCCAGTTCACCACTGGAGGGAAGCATTGTGGTCATATTCTGGATGTGCCGTGCTGCCATGCCATTGAGAAATAACAGGAAGGTTGCAGTGAACTGGCACCAGAAGGTGAGAGTGAAGCCCAGAAGTGTGGCATGCCCCCAGAACAAGAACACAAATGTCACGACGCCTCCAACAGACAATCCTGCAGCCAGCAGAACAAGCCATGCTCCCAAACGCCAGCGCTGACTAGAGGCCCGTCCTTCACTCACCTGGGACATCACCAGCAACTCTAGGCCAAAGATGGCACTCACCACAGCCAGACAGACAACACAGCGACACATTCTCAGTCCTGGGTCCAGGCCTTCCCCAACATGCCTACTGCAGTTAATGGCTGCACCAGAGCCCTCTAGTTCACAGAAATACCACAGGCCAAACATTTTCTGGTCACACAAGAGCCAGTGTCCATCACACACAGCAACAGAGGACAGGACTATGGAGAGAACCACACACAAGATGATAAGACTGCGACTCAGCACCTCCAAGAAGAGAGGCCGAGACTTCCCCTGGACAGCAGCAGGCATTGCCTGTGGGAGAGAGGCCAAAAAAATATTCTTAAGAATATTTTAAAGAATATTTCTGTATACCATCATAATACAAATAAATCACACTAATTTCACACACTCACCATTATATATGTTGGTATACCAAAAACCATAACACTACATTTCTGCATTTCTACACACATATACATACACACACCTCATTAACAATGATCATAACGATGATATTCACTTTACAATGGAAATTATGGCCTGATGTGATATCCATTAGTTTCCTTGTTCATATCAGGGTATAATTTGTAATGTGTAAACATTTAATACATTTGGATTAGCATTAGAGATAAATATATAAAATTGATTTCTATATGTTTACAAATGCAGTAGGCATTTCAGTACAGTAACCCAATATCTAATCGTTGTGATCATCCAGAGTCATGTCATCAAATATCAGTATAGAATATCAAAACATGTGTCTAATCACAATCATTTTAAATGGTTATTTGCCAATACCAATATGAATCCAATATCATTGTGCATCAATGGGGGATTTGGTAGGAAACAGAAGAAACATGATAACACTTATTAACATTGTTTCCCCTGCCAGCCAATGCACATTAATCCAATAAAACTGAACTAACAAAGTAAAAAGAATCAGCTTTAAGTTCAGATTGACTTTAAAGGTTGTGGCTAGACATTTCACGTGTACGTGCCTCTTTGTGCTTTTGCAATAGGGAACTGTATATGTTAAACCTGCTCAACAGATTCCAGTAACATAAAAAAATTAGTTTTATGCTGCATATTTACTACTCACTTAACAATACAAAGTATAAAATATACAAAGTAAGGAATGTTACATGCATGTCTTAAAAGCTCCAAATGTGTTCATGTGATTGACATGTTAAAGCTTGAGCTGGCAGAAATAATATCACAGGGTTGTGTGCACTGTAGTTTGGTGCTAACATAATGAAGGTGTTGTGTTGTGAACCGCTGGGCTAGATTGTAGATCTGAGCAGTACAAAGACCTGGTTTACTCGTTCAAAATACATTCCTGACAACTTACTTAAAATTACTGCAGTTGTCACCAGCCCTTCATCCAAAGAACGACTGTCCATCTAAGACCCATATCTAATCCAAATCTAATCTAATCTAATCACATTATCCAACCAATTAAGGCCACTGATGATCTGGATTAGATGTGTTTAATCAGGATTGGAAGTGAACTCTTCAGTAAAGTAGATTTCCAGCAGGTTGGTGACCACTGGTCTACTGAATTCTTGCATTATGAAAAATTAATTTTACTTCACATATATCCTACTCTTCATTCAATTTTTAAAAAGTGCACGCAAAGGTTCTTTTGAGTCTAGAGGGGCAGTTTACAGGCAAACTGACCTAGTAAGTGGACAACAGTAACAGTACCCGTGACTTTTAGTGCCTGAGGATGATAACACAGTGTACGAGGATTAAAAAGTAAGCCTAGACTGATATTAAGTCGAGGCCCCTCTGTATGGATTTACATCTAAACACATCTTCAGGCGCGTTCACGCACCCAAACACCAATCAGAGCCACAGTACCACCACATGTTCCACAGAGAGTGAAATATGCAATTACCTTTAATTTAATCGTCGTCATCCTGACTTCAGACCACGCAGGACGCTCCTGACGAGGAAGATATCACGCACTCCTACTTCCAGTCGAAAGTACACAGTCTGTAATTTCTGTGTAACATTAACTGACATGGCAGGACAGTAAGTATTAACGCAGCAGCCTGCTACTAGAAAACCCCACCGTGCTGCAGACTGGCTGATATTGGTTCTCTGGTCACGTCGTTGCCCAGTAACAAGAGAAAAGTTACTGGGAGAGAAAGAACGAGTGCTTTATGCGAACCCTGAAAGGGGTTCTGGTTATTTACTGTGCTCTTTGTTCCTCTAAAGCCACTTTTGCCTCTGCGAAATTAGGTCTTCACCCACAAAGCAGACATTCACAGATCTTCCCTCTATTTTCTCTGTTAAACCATAACAAGATCCAGCAATCTCCACATTCACAGACTCGAGTGTGTTTGTGAAATTACATGAACATCTTGGTTATTCAATTGCTACAGCCAATTTATTGTGAAAATGCCAAATACTCCAGAACTTCTTCAGAATTTACATGCTCGCATCGCTTTTGACAGTCGGAGACATTTCAAAATAAAAGTCCTTAATGGAATATTATAAAATAATGTCTTTTAGCTTGTAATCAAACGGCATGTGTAAATCTATGGATATCATGCACTTTGACACTTGTGAAACCTGTAAATAATTTGTGAAATTAATTTATATCCCTTACTTGCATATTTGAATGGAGGTGGAACATACAGCATCATATTGCTCCAAAACCAAAGACTCAGTCGACTCAAGATCAGCTTGGGGGCAAAGGGCACATGCCAACCTGCACATATCATGCACTTTGACACTTGTGAAACCTGTAAAAAAAATTGTGAAATTAACTTATATCCCTTATTTCCATTGGTTTCTATGGAGGCGGAACATACAGCAACCTATTGCTTCAAAACCAGAGAATGTAGCAAATGATTTCTCAGTTTCAGTCATTATATTTCTTAAGTATATATTTTTAAATCATTAATTTAATGTATTGAAAAAATATATTCATTTATTTAATGTATTGTTTTAGTGTGTTCAGTGTCTCACATGTGTGCTTTTGTTTCATAAACATTGTTCATATTTTCTCAACGTGTTTGTAACTGGAGTTGTATTGCGGAACAAAAAGACACTGTATGTAGATTGATATTCACATCGTTTTGTTTGTAATAAATTACCTTGAATTGCTTCATGACACAGAAGAGCACATTGTGGTGGTTCATTTCTGGTGCTAAGGCTGCTGAGTACATTCTAGTACAGAGCTGCCATCCCTTTACTTGCACCTGCTGTACCTACTGTAACAAATAATAAGTAACACAGCAAACCAGGCAAACGGTTCGCAAAACTTAAATACTTACCTCACATGTGATTTTAGTGTACTCCAAAAGACAAGCACACAGTGACCGTCCAGCCTAAAATGCAATGGAGTAAAAAATTAATTTATTAAAAACAACACTCCCATCTAATGTATATCCAGTATACTAATTTGGCCTAGAGATAGAAGTTCTCAGCTATCCACAATTTTGCCAACAGTGCTGTAAACATCCACTGGGGGCATCATCACTCACTACACATGCTAAAGCACAACTTGGAGTGCTAATAAGGTGAAGAGAGATTTTGGAATGCTTCCTAATATGTTTGTGAGCAACAGCTAACTGGATAAGGTGACAGTCATTTATTTCATTTCATTGATTTCAATTTGATAGTGCCAGGGCAATATCACTCTGAAGAATATAACAGAGTTGTACTCATGAAAGCAAAATCAAAGAATGAAAGAAGGTCCAATTTATGGGCTGAAGTTGGAGGTGTAAAACATTTAGCTACACATTTTCACAAATTTGGAAACCTACCCAACAAGATACCATTCGGCTCAACTATCTGGTCAGTAATTTCTCTGGTAACTTTCAAAAATGCTGACATAAAAAATCGCAAGTGGCTTTCTGTGGTATGGAACAACACCAGGAAAGGTCTTAGAGATGTTGTTAAACAATTTGAAGAAAAAACTGTGGGAAGGCTTGGATTTGAGGAGCCCAGTTTAGGTACAAATGACAAAGATGATGAGGAAGAGCAAGAGGAATCAAGCAACATTTCTAGAGATGCAAAAGATGAAAGTTATTTTGAAGAAAGTAAGGCTGATGATGAACCAGAATCAAAGATTAAAGAGAAAAAATGGCGAAAAACTACATTTGTTCCCAGATGTTTTAAGATAGTTTTAAGTCATAAGAAATGGAAAAAGATAGCCCCCTCTGAAAATGGAAAACCCATGAAAAGATCCTGGACCCATGTCTTGTACAAATCCCAACTGCCCTATTTCTTTTAAATATAAATGGTTCAAAAAAAGTAACAGTAGGAAAACTTTGCACAATGTACCTTTTCCTCCTGTAGGGCCAGATACTGTTTTTTGATTGAGCAGAACCCCAAAAAATACCAGCCTGTTCATGTCAGAGTTGTGCGTTGTGGTCCAATTCTGCACAAAAAAGGACAGACACATCAAAGATGGGCCAGCGTGCGTAAGAGAGGAAAAATTGCTAAAATCTCTCTTGAAGGGTGTCAGCAATACCTATTATCAGAAATTACAGGATACACCTAAAGAAGAACTTTCCACAGGAAACTTCAGTGCTTGCCTAAACAAAAATGTACTTAAGGTCATTTCTTCAGAGCTGAATAAGACTACACGACTGCATGATAATGTAATGCTGGAGATGATGCTTACTCAGAGCATTATGAAGGACTGTGATACAGATTTTAACAACTGGCCAGGTTACATCCAACATCTTCAACTTAATCCATTTGCAGTCCACCTGTACACTGAAAGTAACTCTACCAGGCATGGGGAATGAGACACCACCACTTCCAGTTTCGGAATTGCTTTCAAACAACCATGATGTACCAACAGTTTCATTCTGGTTGGTGGAATTTGTTAAACAAGCTCTTGAAGAGTTCCGTGATCCGTGTCCACAAGATTGAAGTAGATTACAGCTGGGCTCTGATCCAGAGTGCTCTACTAGGATTCAATAAAGAAAATGTACCTCACTACCTTGAAAGGTGTTTTAAAATATGACAATTATCCATGTCTGTGCAGCCCATGCTATAAAGGCCTTCTCCAATGCTGTGTGCAGAAAAATAAGTGACAAAGGTCTCTGTGAGTTTGCAATATACTGTTTTTCTGCTCTGCAGAACACTACAATATTTGATGATGCTAAAGGAATTTTCCAGCATATGTGCACTGCTTTTAATACTGAAAATGACACAGTTATCGTCCAGGAGAGCATTGAAAAACTATCTAAGGTCATTCAGAAGGCTCTAGATGTTGATCTGTCTTTTGACACACCTGAAGAAAGTGAAGAGGTGATGAGCAGAACTATGACTGCCAGGTCCCCGTTTACTGTTGACTTCAAGAAAGTCCAGAATATGGCCATGAAGAACAACACAGACATGCCCAGTCACACTAAGAGAAACAAATATTTTTGCCCAACAGTGTTACAGACCCTTTTTGATACGTACCTGGGAATTTTTCCAATTTTTCCTACACCATGAGTCCTCAAAAGTTTTTGGCTACCTTGATGTTTTCTTTAATTTATCATACATTAACAAAATATTTTTCATTTTTCAAGCTGTTTGAGGAATTAAAAGCAAAACCGTTTGAAATTATTTTTGGGGCACAAGCCCTGCAACCCTTAAAATCAGTACTTAAATTTTTTCAGATATGCTTATTGGGTTACTAGGCCTGATCAACCAGCCACAGAAGCCTTGGGCAAACATGTTTTTGTGGACCCACATACTGCAAGGGGTCTTTTGTTAACTGTGTTCTATGTACTATAAACAACTGTTACCTATTTACATATTATTATAACATATTATTGTTTTATAGGTTAATCTGTCAAAATATCAAGGTATCATTGGTGCATGCAACACAGGTGGTCACTGGATATTAGTGGTAAGAGCTGTTTTTAATAAAACTCTGCTCAGGCCACTGAGGAGGGGGTTAAATATCTCAGGTCTTACACTTGTGGCTGCTTTTTGTCTGTTTTATACAATACATTGTTTATATATGTGTTACTGTCCCTCTATGAACCTGCTCTTAATGTTTATTGTCTGATTCCTGATTTTATTTTATCTTGTTTTATCTTATGTCCCATATCTTAATTCCATGTGATAGTTACTTTCCTTACACTTAGTCACTAAGTAGTTACTGGGGAGCTGTCTGTGGTGCTAACTGGTTAAGTTCAAAGGCTTCTGAGAGATTAGATCAAGAGTTTCTAATGAATTTGTTTATTTTAAGTGGATATGCCAGACACTTTTGTTCTTAGGATAATAAAGTTCTGATAATAAAACAGTAACTAATCTAACAACTACATAATAACTATAGTGTCTATACAAGCAGTGCAATTTTTTCCATACAATCTTCTATACAGTACCTCAATACAGATTTGAGAAGAGTGTTTGTCCTTGATCCTCTTGGACATGAAGAATTGGAGAAGGCAAAGCAAGCAGCCAAGAGGTTTACGTAAGTGCTTTATTCAGAATTTTGAATTATTTACACATGTGGTGTTTGAAAATGTATTTTGAGCACAATAAATTTCACTCAATTAAAATACTCAAAACACTGTACTTGTATTAGTCTTTGCACAATGTCAAAGTGTGCTTGTTTTATAATAGAATGATACTTTATTGATTTCTGTGGGGAGATTTGATTTTTTTCCAACCTCATCCTGCTCTCCATGAAGCACACACAGATGAGAACAAGCTTTGGCGTCACAGGGAAGTACAGCCATCTACAGTTTCAGTTTTATTTAGCTTTTTTACAACATACATATTCCTCCTTAAAATCCATTTTAAATTTCAATCATTCTGTCAGTATTTTTTCTTTTGTAATTTAAATGGTGAATTAAATAATAATGATTTTATGAATTAATAAATGTTATTAGGTTTTTATTACACTTTTTATAAGTTGTCATGTCTGTATAAGAAGAGCAATACTGGATATACATAACATGACCTATATATTACTTACATATTCATGTGTTCAAGTGCCCTATTCAAGAGAAGGAGAAATGCTGGGAAAAGAGGAATGGGTGGATATTGTCTGGCAGCCTTCAGTTATTCCACACAGCAGACAACAGGATGCCTCAAGTTGTGGAATCTTTGTGATGGAGGTCAGAACATTGTTGTTGTTTTTTTTTTGCATTTTAATCAAGTACTAAATATCAAATTAATGTTTAGTCCAGTGCAATGTGTAAATACTCTGTTTACTAGTCCTGTGTGTATTGGGTCCAGGGATATGTTCTGGTAGACTGAGTCTTATAAAATATTTGTTTATGTTTACATCAGTACCAACAGATGGGGTCCAGCATAATTTCCTCCTTTCCCAATGTGCCTATACAAATCACGATTGGAAATGGTTCAGAAGAGGTTGCAAGGAACAAACTTAAAATCGGCAGTGAAATTTTGGAAAACTCTGGTAATTCACTAACATAGTGTCAGGTTAAGGATTAATATTATTCCTAGACCATACTGTGTAATAACAACTCCACTGAGATTTAGACTTAATCCCTAGACAGGGTTAACCATCAACCCTGCAACACGGCCAAAACAAATTAAATATGCTCCGAACTGAATATAACTTATACTTAACACTTGAAGATGAACATGTCAAAGCGCATGATATCCATAGATTTACACATGCCGTTTGATTAGAAGCTAAAAGACATTATTTTATAATATTCCAGTAAGGACTTTTATTTTGAAACGTCTCCGACTGTCAAAAGCGAAGTGAGTATGTGAATTCTGAAGAAATTCTGGGGTATTTGGCATTGTCACAATAAATTGGCGGTAGCAATTGAATAACCAAGATGTTCATGTAATTTCACAAACACACTCGAGTCTGTGAATGTGGAGATTGCTGGATCTTGTTATGGTTTAACAGAGAAAATAGAGGGAAGATCTGTGAATGTCTGGCGAATATCGAACCCACTGCTAACTTTACTCAAAGACGCTACTCATAAACAAGCAGAAGGTGTAGGCTATGTTGTTCCGGGCACCACACTTGAGTTGCACTCAAGACTTTGCCTTAAATTGATTTCCTATTAAATTGGTAATCAGTAAGTCAGACAAGTAAGGAAATACACTATATGGACAAAGAACTGGGACGCATGACCATTACACCAACATGACATTGCATTTAGAGACTTTAATATGGGCTTGATCACACCTCTGCCGCTAGGACAGCTTCCACTCTTCTTGGAAGGGTTTCCACAAGACTTGGGAGTGTTTCTGTGGGAATTTGTGCCCATTCATTCTGTAGAGCATTTATGAGGTCAGGCACCGATGTTGGACGAGAAGGCCTGGCTTGCAATCTCCCTTCCAGTTAATTCCAAAGGTGTTGGATGGGGTTGAGGTCAGGGCTCTTTGTGGACCAGTCAAGTTCTTCCACACCGAACTCAAACAGGCATGTCTTTATGGAGCTTGCTTTGTGCACTGGGGCACATTTATGCTGGAATAGAAAGGGGTCTTCCCCAATCTGTGTGCACAAACTGTGTGCTGCTTCATGTCACTTGTATTTTACTCAGTCACACTTGTAGTCCATCTCCTTGATGACTGGCGTATACAGGTCAGTTTGTCTGAAGGAGTTACTGTCTGTAATTTATGTATGAACAGGGTAAAGGTTACTGCTGAGTATGTAAAACTTTAAACCATCATTGTCTGTCTGTCAATGCAAATATCTTTGCTTTGCTTTTAACAAATATCACATAATAAGAATGATTTATACATTTTGTGAATTGCTTTTGTTTTAATGTACATTATACAAAATTATTGGCTTAACCCCTTATGTTAATCTAATCATCTCAAGTAGTTTAGAGTTCAGAGACATTAATAAAGGGCCATACGGGTACAAGCAAATTTCCCACGATGCCGATTACACCAGAATAGTTGATCATGCAGATTCACTGGATTATTTCATATATAGAGCCCCTGGCAAAAATTATGAAATTACCAAACTTATAGGATATCCACCTAGCTTTTTTACTTCATAGGAAACAAATCAAGATTTCATCCTTGCATAAGATTGAGCCTTGAATAAAATTAACATATGCACCAGACTATCAGCGATAACTATGGATCTGTAGGACAAGCCAGTACATAGCAGAGCGGACTTACAATCATATCGTTATCCTTATCTCCTCCCTCAGTGCTTTGGACCCAATCTTTCAAAGAAAAGCTGCCTCCCACAGCATTTTTCAGCTCTTTAGTTGTGCTTCAGCTCTTTGGCATTCCGTTCACTCAAGTTAGCTGAACAAGCAATCCACACCAAACTTTAAAGTCCTATGGGCATTTTGTGAAAAATTTCAAAAATAATTCCTTTATGGAAGAATTTTCACCCTGTTTGATTTGCAAACAGATTCCAAAGCCAATAGTAAATGTGATACAGCTATCTATAAAAGAACCCGCAGTGTACACACAGTAGTAATGCATCATTGGTAACACTCAATCTTTACAACTGCAGATAAAGCTCTCTGTATTGCCTACACCTGACACTGTAGTAGGATATCAGCTCACACTGTATTAAAACTTCTCTGATGTCTGAACATTATAGAGGGAGTGTGGCTAAAACTGAAAACCTAGGATGGAATAGGTGTATTGGATGTAACATATTTTAACTTTGTGTCATCATTGGTTGACTGTCCTCAGGTACTACTTCATTATATTTTCTCATCTATAAGAGAATACATTTTCTTTGCTGGAAAAGGAATTCTTTGCAACAGTCATGTAGAGCCAACACACAAGGCACTTCATAATGGCACCTTTCTCCACTGGAGGAGCAGCCACAGGGAATATTAAGTTTTGACCATCATCAGGGCACTGCATAATTTTCTCCACCAAGTCACACATTAAGACAAAATCAAATTTTCTTGCTTTAGACAGCACATCATTATGATTTAATGGATCAAGGGATACATTAAAGTGTACCTAAGAGTGTAGTTTGTGACTCATCACTGAATACCACTTTCTGATTGCTTCTCTTCAGTCCACTCTAATCTGCATTTCTTCTGTTTAGATGACAGTGCTGTTTTCTTTGTTTCTCTGGATAAAACTCACATTTCATTCAGCTCATTCCTTAAAGTTCTGTCACAGCCATTGACCCGTGTTTCATCTCATTTGTTTTTTGGGGCAATTCTTGTTTTCAAGGCTTTTATATTCCTAGTATAACTCTCCCATTTTGTTTATACGTGCACCAAATTTACTTACAGCTGACTGGGAACAACGGGTTTTACCACCCTACATGGTGGACTTCCTTCTTGGAGGACCTTTAGAATGGTTTCCATTGTTTCAGTTGAGAACTCTCTTGCTGAGGACATCTCTTTTCAATTTGCCCTGTCCAACAGCTTGTTAGGGTCTACAAGGGGACTCTTAACTGCAGACTAATATGCAGTTAAGAGATTATTTGCTTTATCTCAAAATATGCCACTAAGTACTATCATGAATTATCAAAATCATTTAATTTCATTTATATTGATGTGTGTTTTATACAGCCAGAATGGTCAGCTATTAAAGAAAAATTGTTTTGAGTCATGTCTGTTACTGTGTGAACCCGTGGTGATTCCAGAAATAACTGGGTGTAATTTCTTAGCAACAACAGTTGAATATGACATTACCAGTTCAATACAACACTGTGAGGAATAAAAAAAAACTACAGGCACAAAATATTTTAAATGGAATGAAATTTATGGCATACAGAAGCTTGGGAAGCGTTTCACTATATGGTTGCTGGTGGAGGGTCTCCGTAGGCCCAAGAGGCTTATGTGTCCTGTAGTTGTGTGTTCCTGTGGTGTGTCTCTGTACTGCTGATCTGTAGCGTAGACAAACAAGGACACACACCAGACGGCTTAAGGCTTTTCACAAGAGTAAAAAGTACTGACAGACTGGCCAGAGGATGGCACTAGTGAACCTCACAGTCCAATTAATGCTTTAGATTCCATATTGTCCTTTCAGCTCCTCCACCTTACTGATGTAGGCCTTCATTGCATCCTCCTTACTCATGCCTAGAAAATCATGACAAAAGGGAACATTAAACCATACGAATAGTCATTCCTAACTACTTTTTAGGTAAACATGACAATTCCGAGGACTTAATAATAGTACTTTCCGTGAGAAACAGTGAAAAGTTTATAAGACATGCAGTGTTTAAATATTCATGTTTAAGAGATAGCATGCAAGCTTCAGAAATTCAAGCATAAAGACTATTTTAAAGAATATATTAGAGATTATAAACCTTTCATCACTGGAATGGTGTGCTACTGCTGTGTTCCTTGCTTTCACATTATAATGAATATGATCAATAATAAGACAAATATAAACGTTGACGGAGTGTAGATCCTAGATCGGTATCCGTGAGTCTTCAGCACCCCCTAGTGGTAAACAGAAGGAACTGACCTTTTTTTGCTTCCCAAGCATCCCACTTGGCTTTTCCAGTAAAGTCCAGCATGCCAGGACGAGCTGTTTAAGAAAAGTTATATTTTGTTAGTTTGCTAATAATTCTAATAAATGCATAAATAAGCTGTGTCATTAGAATAATCTCTGTTTAACTGGCTCCACTCTCTGTGCTGTCTATTGATTGTATTTCCATGAAAAACAATGATTCTGCTATCAATGCAAGCACTCTGGGCTACAAAGCTATATGAAGAGGCAAGAGAGAAAGTGCACCAGTGTTGACGTCTCCTACGGTGGCCTGTTTAAACAAACTGTAAATCTCCAGCATCTCAGCATCAGTTGGCTTTGCCTTCAGCTGCTTCACCTCCTCCGCTGCCTTCTGGAATGCCTCCTGTGAGTGAGAGGGTGAGATAAAGAGAGAGATATTGATTACCTTGCACTTGAAGACTAAAGTCATAATCTGAGGTGTAATACTTGTTCCAATTCTGGATTAAACACTGATTTCCAGACTCAAGACAGCTTCAGAACAATGTAAAGACTGCTGTCTGCAGTGTGACTGCATTCAACAGGAAACAGTATGGATATAAATAATGCCCTGCTTCTTGCAGTAGCCACGCTAAGCATGTTTCTCCTTTAACCGGAAGCATTAAAAAAGTGTAGGCTTAGGTCACACTTCTTTAAATAGGATTATGGTTTCCCAACACTACTTTAACAAAAGTACACTACATGAACAAAAATATTGAGACACACCTGTGTTTCAGGGTTTGGGCTAGGCCCTTACTTCCAGTGAAGGACAATCTTAATGCTTCAGCTCAGAGCCCTGACCTCAACCCCATCCAACACCTTTGGGATGAACTGGAACACAGCCAGAACTTCTCGTCCAACGCCAGTGCCTGACCTCATAAATGCTCCACAGAAACTTCAAAATCTTGTGGAACGCCTTCCAGGATAAGTAGACACTGTTATAGTTGCAAAGGGGGGGGGGGACCAACTCCATATTAAAGGTCAATGTATTATAATGCAACATAACTAAAGTCACTGTTGGTGTCATGGTCAGGCGTCCCCAAACTTTTGTCCATATAGTGTTTATTAAATTCAAGTCTCTTTTTCAGAAACACTCAAGAGAACTGATCCTGCCGTCAGGAAAGAGCATGTCTTAACAATTTCATTGTGCAACACTGAGCGATACCATGCAATACTGTGAGTCAGGGAGTTGCAAATCTCTGATCATGAGGTCAGATTGAATTTCCTTCAACAAATGCAAGGCTCTGCACTACACCCACCTCTTGAGTGCTTCTGATCCAAGTCAAGAAATAGTGCATACACTTTTACAGCCTTCTTTCCAGACAGGTCCCACAGCACATATATAGCTTTCAGATATGCTCATTTTTTGAGCAGCTTATCACACTGCTCTACATGAAGACTGAACATTGGACTCCACCATCAGAGGATGTGGTGTCACTCTATGGGCGGGAACCACGAGTCACTATCACTTCTGTCTGAATGGACCATAAAACTGAACTGGATGCTCACTTTCAATCTCTGTAGTCAACATGCATGATTCAGAATCAGAATCAGAAAACTTTATTGATCCCAGAGAAAATCCGTACTGTATAATACACCATCATGATGGTGCAATCTGTAGACAACTAATTCACTGTAGCACTCAAATTTCACCACACAGTTTAGCTACTACAATAGTCTCACATTTTAATTCCTACATATATTACGGAAAGTGTAATGTGTCCAGCACACAGTGTGAACAATGTGAAATTTTTCTCTACATTTGACAAATTCAACAAATGAATCAGCAGGCAGCCAAAACACAGCGCCCGGGGAGCAGTGTGTAAGGACGGTACCTCGCTCAAGGGGACCTCAGCGGTGACACTAACAGTCCTGGGATTCAAACCTATCACCTTTTGATCACGGGGGCAACTCCCTAGGCCACCAGCTGCCTTTGTAATGAACCTTATTATAAAATTAATTATAATGAACATTATAATAATAAATGGTATCTTATCTATTTATGAAAAACATACATTTTATCCAGGGAGCCCACCTTTTCCCAATTTTATGTCGAAGTGCTTGCTAAAACACCCAGCAACCTACCAGGCACGTTTCATTGCAGTTTGCTAGCAAGCTAACTAGCTATTTTACTCTCTGAATTAGGGGAAAAACAACTTTCGAGGACAGAATAAAAAAATTCACAGCCGACTAGTATTTTTAATTGTATAGTGGCTATTTATAATCAACACTCAGCTCTGTAGTTATTAAATATTTGAAGATAACATCTGGAGCTACAGTCTGATAAAGATCTCTATCTGTTGCTAACAGGCTAACTTTCACTGTTAGACCAGTTAAGACAAACACAAATTCATATACATACCCACCAGTCGAAATACTAACCTCACTCATGATTTCAGTTGTTTTATTTGAAATTAAGACCAGTCCTCAGACCCACACCAGCTCTCAACAGCCCCTTCTCTCCAGACTCACCCTCTCACACCAGCATGCCTCGGAGGGGCCTCCACGTCACGCCCCTCTCGTCCTATTGGCTCTTTCAGTATGTAGTGACCAAAGGGAGCTAATCAGATTCGCGATCCTGGACAATGAGTGACCCACTAGGGGACTAGTGTCAGCTCACCACACTTTGGACATGTGCTAACTGGGACACAGGTCGATGGCATTCATAGCCCAGAGCAGCCTGGTTCACCTAGTTCAGCCTCAATTTGGTTACATTAAACTCATATTTTTTGTGGCCACTAACTGATCAACCCAAGTGAAACATATTATACTTCATTGAAACAAGTAGCTCCTTTCCTCAAAATCCAAACAGATATGTAGTAGAGGTACAGCAGAAATTGTGAAATTAGCAGTTTTTAAGTAGTAAACGGAAGCCAATAGCTTAGTAAATCAAAGACATTGAGGTGATACATTTACCTTGGAATCTAGACCTATTAAATACTTTGCATTTTTATTCAAACTGCAAAGAGCTGGGGCAACTCGATTATGCAGGTGCGCGGTTGCTTTGGTCTGCGGCATCAGCCAATTTTTGCACTAGTGCGACTACTCCAGTCTGAAATTACGTAAACCACAGCAGAACACGTTTCTACTCTAATATGGTGTTTCATTTACTGGAGCTGTTTCTCATTAATCTAACTCCCATTAACCAGCAGCAGCCGATAGTGTGATAGTTTAGTTTTTGTTTTAGACCAGCAATGTCGTCTGAAGCTGTTCTGACTGTAAGACTGGTTCGGTCTTTTGAGCATCGGAACTTCAGACCCGTGGTGTTGAGAGGAGTGAACCTGGAGCAGAGTGTGGAGGACTTCATCAGGTTTGTGAAAAATGGTAAGATGCTGCTCTTCTTTTCGCCCCTCACTGCCTTTTACAGACGGCATATGCACAGACTTCTATATTTATATTTGTTCTATTTTTGTATAGTGTATCTTAGTATTTAGTGTATATTATACTTTTGTATTGTACAGCTTTTATTCTCAGTGTTATGCTGCTTCTACTTTGTACTTCTGTTTACTTTGCTGCTGTAACAATGTAAATTTCCCACCTGTGATACTACTAAAGTGTTATCTTAATATCTGTGCAATATTTTATGGTCAGTAGTCTTACCAAGTGCTTATCATGTGAAGTTTTCTAAATGGGTGCTGAATCAATTCATTATGTACAATGTCGTATGTGCACTAGTTTTACCGTGAGAATATCGTTACCTATGTCTATTACTTATATACTACTGTTATACTCTGAACTACCATCTGTGTCGTTAGAAATTCACTTAACTGTGTTATTTATCTATAGTATTTATACCCAGCATTTGTGTATATGGCATTGTGTGTTTTCATATTGAGTTTCTTTCTACAGATTTTTATTTTTATTTTTTTATGTTTATATTATTCTTGTTTTTGTGTCTGTGTATCTTTGCAGTCACAACATAAGTTTCCTCCTGGATCAGTAATGTGTTCTGATTCTGATTAACAATTGTTTTGGGAATATACAGTTAACAAATGTTATGTTTGGGTTAATTGTTTAGTTTAAGTAACTCTTCTTACCTTTTAGATGTTTCAACAAGACAAGGTTTGCCCCCACCTTTCAAGAAGTTTGACTATGGTGAGTTAAATCTGTCCCAAGTGATGAGATATTAACAGTTTGATGGCAGTAACAGATCCCTCTGATGTTCATGTTCACAGACACAATGAAGATCATCCATCAGGCACATGGAGCAAAGGTAAATATGTGGTTTATGGACAAAAGTATTTGGACACGTTTTTCAGGGTTTGAGCTAGAACCCCTTGCTTCCAGTGAAGGATAGTCTTAATGCTTCAGCATACCAAGACATTTTGTACAACTCCATGCTTCCAACTTTTTGGATATGGTTTGGAGAAAACCCTTTTCTGTTCCAACATGACTGTGCCCCAGTGCACAAAGCAAGGTCCATAAAGACGTGGTTGGATGATTTTGTTGTGGAAGAACCCTGACCTCAACCCCATCGAACACCTTTGGGATGAACGGAAACATCAGTGTCTGACCTCATAAATGCGCTACAGAATGAATGGGCAGACATTCCCACAGAAATTCTCCGAAATATTTTGGAAAGCCTCCCAAGGAGAGGGGAAGTTCTTCTAGCTGCAGGGGGGACCAACTCCATATTAAAGTCCATGGATTTGAATGCAATGTCATTAAAGTCCCTGTTGGTGTAATGGTCAGGTGTCCCAATACATTTATCCATATAGTGTATTTGTTTTGCTGATTGTTTCTACTAACAAGGTCAGAAGAGAAAAAGAACAAATAATTCACATTTGTATGTCTAATATCTAGAGTCAAAGAGTAAATTGATGTGCCTCTGCTGCATTTAAGGGACAGTCTAACCTAAAACCTAGCATCTAACATTATTGCATGGTATTTGTTGTGTCTGCATTATTCTGTAGCTTGTCCTAGTATCTGTTTGCCTCATGGTTTCATCAAAATTCATTTATTTATTTACAATTTATTTACAATCATCAGTCTAATCTTGCTACAACACTGTATCATACAGACATTGGGAATCTCTGTGGTTTTAACCGATCTTGACTACAAGACTAGTCACTGAGCTGTTGACGTTGATCAGTCATATTAAAACCATTGACAGATGAAATTAGTGTAATTTTGTCGTACATGAACACAGCACACCACACAGTGTGAACAGCACAACATTCTTTTCTGCATGAAATGCAGTGGTTAATACCTACCAAGAGTTGTCCAAGGAAGGAAGACCAATGAAAATGTTGTGGGAGCCCAAGGTTCACTGATGCACATGGGAAGAGAAGGAATAACCCCTGTCGTCTAATCCCACAGAAGAGCTACTATAGCACTAATTCCTGAAAAAAAACTCAAAGCTGATAGAAAGATCTCAGAACACATAATATATTGCAGTATGCTGTTTATAGGACTGCTCAGCTGCGGGACAGTCAGCGTCTTCCAGGTTGGCCTCTGTATAATGCCAAAAGTGCCTACACTACAATAGACATAAGTAATGGAATAAGGTGGCCTGGTTTGATGAAGCACATTTTCTTTCTATCATGTGGATGGCTGAGTGTCTACATTGCTTACCTGGGGAAGGAGTGTCACCAGGATTCTCTGTGGAAAGAAGGCTACGTGGCAGAGGCAGTGTGATGCTCTGGGCAGTGTTCTGCTGGGAAACTTGGGTCCTGTGGAGTTTACTCTGACACTTAACACCTACCTAAACATTGATTCAGACCAACTACACCCATTGCCTTTTTTTTAGCAAGATAATGCTCCCAGCTACACAGCAAAAACTGCTGAATGAGAGTAGGCATGTTATGACCCATGTAACAATAGTTTCATATTTAATTTTGGCCAGGATGCCTCTTTTAAATTTAAGATGATGTTTCTGATTTCAGACTAATGAACTAGTGATGAGTCTAGAAGATGATGAAAAGCTAATTCTGCACAATGGCCTCGATTTACATTCAAGTGGCATAGGTAAATATTTTCATTATTCTCTGTGCTGGCTGAAGGTTTCCAAATGTATTCCCTGTTTTGAACATGAGGCCTAAAGCCTCAATCCCAGATCAGATGTCATGGTGTGTAATTTTATGATGGGTCAGACAGGGCAATATGAGTGTTAGGTGACCATTTTACATCCGTGAACACACCACAGCACACAGTGTGAACAGCACAAAATTCATTCTCTGCATTTAACCTTTTGACCAAGTTGAAACAGCAGGCAGCCAGGAACACAATTCCCAGAGAGCACTGTGTTGGGATAATACCTTGCTCGAGGGTACCTCAGAGGTGCCACTAGCAGTCCCGGGATTTAAAGCAGCAACTTTCTGATCACATGGCCAATGCTAGTCCACTAGCTACTAGTCCACTAGCTACCCCAAGACATGAGCCTCTACTCTAACCTGTCTCTGGGCCATCTATTCCGTTTACTACTTAAAAATAGCTAATTTCACAATTTCTGCTGTACCTCTACTATAGATCTGTTTGGATTTTGACTTGTGGATAAGGAGCTACTTGTTTCAATGAAATGTAACATGTTTAACTGAACAGTTAGTGGTGTGCTACATAATGCAATTTAATGTAACCAAATTGAAGCTGGGCTAGGTGACCCAGGCTGCTCTAGGCTATGAATTTGTTTGGATTTTGACTTGTTTCAATGAAGTATACCATGTATAACAAGTATAGGAGTCCTGGGATTTAAACCCATGACCTTCTGATCACAGGGCCAACTCCCTAACCATTAGGCCACCAGCCGCCCAAAATATTGATATGACACAGGATCATAATATTTCCAAATCTATACGCAAATCTATATGCAAATCATATGCTCAAGATTTAATTGTAGACCAGGAAATGTTCTCTTCAGTGCAATTAGGTCAGTGTTTCCTAGTCCATCTGCTCTGTAATTTTTTTGCCTTACTTTAAAGCATGTAATTAAGTGCAAGAAAAACTTGGATAATGATGTGACTTTATCCAAAATAAACCAATATGCAGGTGGGCCTCCAGGACAGAAACAATGATGCAAGATATTGATGAGCTTCTACCATTATTTATATTAGACATGTTTGTTCTGTATGGCCCTGAAATTGTTCTGTTCTCCATCCAGCCAACGAGACGGAGCTGGCCTTCTTTAAGATGGCTGACTATGAGAAGTACAAGGCCAATCCCCAGACGGTGTGGTGAGATACAGAAAAGTTGCCAAGCTGTGTGAGAGAATTTTGCTGTGTTTTTATTTACAGAAAGTAGTGAGGCACCAAAGAGGGCTGTAAAACTTTTTTTTTTTGTTTTGTTTTTTTACTTA
The DNA here is from genome assembly GCA_037576975.1 of Alestes dentex. Taxonomy (NCBI): domain Eukaryota; kingdom Metazoa; phylum Chordata; class Actinopteri; order Characiformes; family Alestidae; genus Alestes; species Alestes dentex. The sequence continues at coordinate 17,465,558 of JBBIGA010000002.1, forward strand.
AAACCTCTTGATTGGCAAAATTTCAAGGATCAGCCTGACCTAGTTTTAATTTAATTTGTTTTCCATTTCTTTTTAAGTCCGTTTCTAAATTCACTCTGTCAGCAGAATCATCATTCAGGAAATGCATTATTTAACAGACTGAAAACTTAAGATTGAATGAACTCTTAATTTCCTATTTCACTGCCTCCACACCATCTATTTTCTTTTAATTACCTACCAGAGAGCCCTATTGATGATTGTGTTTATTTATTCAAGTTTATATTAAAATCTGCTCAGTATCAGAGTATTTTTGTGCTCCATTCTAAAGGAACGGACCTTTAGAGAGTCTGTGATTCATGACTTTTTGCACAGCTCGAAAAGTTATTTTAAATTAGTTTGTTTGTTTCAGTAATCACAAGGGAATCATAAATAACCAGCCAACGATGCAATGGTACATTTTATTTATAAGTTTAAGCTTTGCATAGAAGTTTATTAACATGATATTTCCCATGATCAGAATTACATACTTTAAAAACCTGAAACAGACATGTTCATCTTTGGCATAGAGTTGTCACTGTTTATTATATTGATAATGAAAGTAATTTCACTTGTGGTGCAACAATAACTTGGTTCTGATATTCAGTAAACCAACTACAATGACAAAGATTTACACCTTACTTCCATGTCTAGCTGAGCAGAAATGCTGTATAAATAAACTGATTCATCAAACATACATTTTAATTGACTAATTTGCATTAATTTGATAACTGATTATAATCAAGTAATTGTGACAGCCTTAATTTGTCTATGATGACCACTGAACATTTGTGGCTTGTGGTTCTGTGATAATGAAGGAATATTAGCAGAGTAGCCATCACCTGTGTTATGCTTGGATTTGTATTTATAATATATGTACACTAATTTTTCTGAAATACATGAATAAACCATGACAGTAATAATAATTTTGCATGTAACAAAAAAAATAGAAGTCCCTATATATGCAGCATATTCTACATAATTTAAATATTCATAAAAATGAACTACATTGCATTGAGACTTGCACTGTTGCTGAAAGCAATGAAACTTCATGTACATTAAAATTTCCTCTGTAGAATTAAATAAATGGGTACAAAGTGAGAATTAACCAGTAACTACCAAAACATACTTTGTAGTGCCATTCTCTTCCGGTTTATTTAATTAAAGTTTTATAAAAATGTCAAAATGATGTGCCAGTTAAACCCACTTGCATGCGTTTATTTATTCCAGAGTGGAAAAAAAGCAGAATGAGTAAAAGTTTTTGTAATACAAAATATGCTGCAAACACTTGCATGTTCAGTGGCCCCAAAAAAGCCTCGTAACATGCAAGAAGCTTTTGCTAGAATCTCGTAACATGCAAGAAGCTTTTGCCAGAGTCTGTGATATCTATAACTAGAGTAATTACTGGAATAAAATGCTAGGCACTCTGTCCCCGTTAATGCTGAAGGGACTCTCAATGATAAAATACTGTCCAGATACAGTCACTGCCCACTTTTCTGTGGAGCACAGAATAAGAAATAATGTCCTGCAGACGTTGTTCCACACTGACAAAGTATTTTGCTCAAATGTTACATGATTTAAGCTTTTGAAATGAAACTGGATTAAACTTGAATGAAAGCTCAGATTTAAGTAATATAAGCCTGTCCTAAAAGCAAGCAATTTATTTCTTAAAACGCTGGTGCCTGAATCACGTGACCAGCTGTCCATATAGTATGTGAGCATACATACTTACAGATATGAAGTGTAAACGCATGAGGTAGATTTCATAATTCAGAGAGCACTGATGTTGACATACATGGCAGCAGTTCAGATTCATCATGGAGTGTGGAAAACTGTCCCAAAGTCTAACAGGAACAAATTTTCACCGCAACTCTACAATGCTCCTAAAACACCGGGAATAAAAATAAGACAGATACCCTCATGTAATGGGTTATGTAACTGTCTCCTTAAGCATTACCTTAGTAGGAATTGACTTAGAAAAGATCCATTTAGTGCTGGCCATGAGCTTTAATGTTTACTGTAAGTTAAGTGCTTTACGAATCAAATTACTTAGGCTTAGGAGTGTGCTTAAGTGCATTGCATTAACCCTTTATAATGAAACACGGCATCAAACTCAATAACTCTAAACTGCTTATACTTGTTATACCACACATTTTTTGTGACTGTTAAAAACATAAGTAATGGAACTCAGTTTGGCCTGGATTTATTTTTGCTTTCCACAAAAATATTTTCCTGGACTGCCTGTACGTGGCTCACTGGAATTAAGGAGAAGTAAACACCTACAGGCCAAATTCCCCGTGGATGTTTCGTATACAAAATTGTTCCTGCACAGGTTGCTGTAACAAGTTTGGAGAATATAATACTGCATAGGATCTGACAGAGCTATTACAGGTTATTAGCAAACCCTGCTAAAAGAGAACTTGTTAATGAAATGTACTAAAGACTTGCAGGTTGCTTTTTCCTTTCTATGCTTTTTCCTTTTTCCTTTCTATGCAGGAACATACTAGAAAAAGGCATTTTCCTGGCACTTCTTACTAGGGCTGAGTTTTGAAATGCAATAATGCAACTCACTGAGCCGAAAAGGTTCCAAAATCTAAATTGCTGATTGGCTAAGCGTGACATCAGGAGTCAAATAGCAGGAGTGTCTCTGAACACTCTCACTACCTTTTATGTTTAATATATAATATTCATGGATTGTAAAAAGTAATTGAAAGAAGTATCAATCAGGAATTGGTCAAAGTATCAGTATCAAAAAATATTAAACAGTACGAAGCCCTATTCCTCAACTCATCCCGAGTCTAGTGTTAAAAAGAGCAAGCCCTTGTGTGATAAAATGAAGTAATACTATGCATGGGTCACAATCCTATGGCCCACTGTTTACACTGAGCTTCAGAAATGGGAGTGATGATGCCTTTATATAAGTGTTGGATTCAGACCAGATGGACTAACACTGGCTCAGGAACCCTCCCTCATTTTGGCTGCTGTGTTAAACATCTGTAAGTGTCCTGTTAGCCACCACATGGTGAGGGACAGGGCACTTGCGTGTGCTCTCCCAGCCCCGGCGTATACGTGCCAGCCTGGCAGAGACACAGGGCAGCAGCAGGAAACAGCGGCACACCAGCACGGCACATGGCAGAGCTACCGCAAGCATGTAGCTGGGTGGCATGTAGAAGGGATATGCTTGGATGGAGAAGGCGAAGTCCCAGCCAAACACCAGCGTATGAGTGACGGAGAGCGTCAGAGCAGCGTAGCCAAGCCCAGACTGCGGGAGGAGAAAGGATCAGTTCCTTTACATGTTTACTTGTTTTTTGTTGTGCCTTAAATTATAGTTTCCAATATTGGCTCTAGAGCATGCCTGCTATGCATGTTTATTTATTTTCCTGTTGATCTCATACCCAACACATCTAATTAGCTAATCAAAGCTGAAACATGTGTTAGAGCAAGGAAAATCCTGAAGGGAAAATGCTGAAATGCTGAAGGGATGCTCCAGAACCAGAACCAGGAACCAATGCCTTAAATGGTTTTGTGCTGCTCACCTGAACAAAAGTGAATTCTCTCCAGGTAAGTATGTTCCCCACTGCAGGGAGAGAAGTGATGGCTAAAAGGGAGAGGACACCTAGACCCAGCACTCCAAATGACAGGTAGAGATCAGAGCGCCACACACCCAACTCATCCCATGGTTTCTCCACACCTGCCTTCACCTGAGATATAAACATAAAACACACCACAGACCACATGACTGGCAGGTTCAAGTCAATTTAAATAATAAGCAATACTTGCAGATGAGTGGAAAGTGAAACATTTCACAAGTGCAGTCAGGTCTTAATTTAGAATTGTTCCTGAGTGACAAGGGAGACCTTTAATTCTTCAAAACTGGGCTACAGTAGGTTTTCAAACAACCTATGTATCTCTTCACATTATTGTGCAATATACAGCTGGATGTATGCAAGTCGCATTGGTAGGCCTACATACTACACTATGCTACAAACATAGCAAGCAAATCAGTATATAATGTTTAAAAACAGCACCTGTGCGTAAGCTGCGTTAATGATCCTGTATCGTGCGGCAGTGCGTAGTGGAAGGCAGAGGCTGTACACTCCATGTAGAGCAGCACAGAAGAAACTCAGGAGCCCCAGCTGTTTCCTCTGCAGCAGCCAGCTGTCTAGCCAGCAGGGGAAGCGCTGGTACTTGGTGCCCCTCCACAGCTGCAGCCATGCTGCAAACAGACCTGGCAGGTACACCAATGCCAGGATGACAAGGGCCACAGCCGGCAGGCTTTCATTCACTAGGTCGAGGGCCAGGCGGTAGAAGGCATTGCGCCCAAAACTTAGGTATGGGAGCAGGACATTCCGAATAAAATCGTAGCCATAGAAGAAGAGGAAGAGCAGGAAAGTGGTAAGAACAGGACCGCGCCATGATGGGAAGAGACGCAAGGGCACGCTCTCGAGATCCCGGGCCTGACGCAGACCACCCAGGTCCACTGGATGGAAGCCCATGCGGCGAGCAAGTTGGGCCACTTCACTTTTTCCCTCCACACTGTCACTACACAGCAGCACCTAAAGCAGGTCAAAGGACAAAGGACTCAACAGACACTGAACTGGTTTTACTGCAGCTGTACTTAGCCCAGAATATTCATACTAAATTTAGAAAAACCACAAACTTACTTTATCCATGACATATTATATTGTATACTCTTAATATTATATAGTTTCATATACAGCTGCATGGGCAAAAGATCAGTACAATTTTACTACAATAAACCATGTATACAGTCCACATATGAAAAATAAGATACAAAAACAGCCTGTTTACAAACCATAGTTTTCATGATGCCACAAAACCAACACATTTAAGTACATTTCCTTATTCTAGCTATAGCAGTTTAGTTCCACATATTAATGCAAAGATTCACCAACACCTTTGTTGGTAGAAATAGTCAAAAATCTTTTGCTTTGATTGGTCACATTGTCAGAAACACTGTGATTAATTATAGAATAATTTACATAGTGCAGTCTTTTGTAATTAGCATTGCAGTGACAGATATTGCATTTAGCACCTTATTATCCCATATTCCAAAATTATGAAGGCCTTATATTCTTGGTCTGTTTTGTATTTTATTTTTTCCCTTCATGTCCACTTAAACGTTTGCAAGGTTGCATGTACCAACCTCTCAAAAGTGAAATAATGCATACCATGTACAAAAAAGCAGTGTATATACAGAACAAACCACTACATTTGTGCCGCATCTTCAGAGATATTAGTAAAAAACTGTGTAACAATACTCCTTATCACTTCAAATTAAATGGGTGGACTAAACTGCTGAATGTAAATGTGTTCATAGTTGTGATAGTCCAAGCACGATAAATTCAAAATGGGTTGTTTTTGCACCTTAGTTTCTTTACATATGATATATTAATTAGGGACTGAATTGTATGTTTCACAAAGTATGTCAAATTTTTCTATTCATTGGCCCAAATTTAGCCTATAGAGAATCACTGACCTGCCTGTTGCCGTCCTGTGCACCAGTCTGCAGTGTCCACGCCGAGATCACATTAAACCCTTTAACCACCACACTCTCTGGAAACATCTCGGCTAGCCGCTCCGCATTGGACAGGCTGCTACTGCCCAGTTCCACAGCATTGCTCACATCTACAAGGACCTTACCAACAAATGAAGCCCTCAGGCCCAGCAGAGAGGGATAGTGCTCAGGGAACATAGCTAGAAAGACCAGGCGACTGGCCTCTGCTACTGCCCCTTCCTGGTTGCTCAGCTCCACTGCATCCGGAAAGAGGCCAGGAGTGATACGCTTCACACAGCGACTTCCCACTACCACTCTGACCCCACATGCTGTCAACCGCACGGAAAGGGAACGTGAGAAATCGCCAGAACCCAGGATGGCCACTGTGGGTCGGCCAGGAACCACAGGTGGAGGATCATCAGGAGATACTGCATCTGGGAGTAGAGGGGCACTCATCTCATCTGACATAGCTTTCACTGCTGTGGAGCAGAGAGCATAGTCAACACGGCTGAAAGGCAATTACATTAATTTTTCAAATTACAAAATAAAATAATTCCAACAGTTAAAATTCTAGTGATTTGATATGAAGTGGTTTACAGAAAAGAAACTTTCTGACTTCTGATTTCTTAACAGTGATGGTGACAGGAACCAGTGATGTCACAATTTATTTCACATCCAAAGTGATTAGTCAATCTATATCCTATTAAAACGTGAGTTTTTCAACGGTTCTTTTGCAGAGGACCCGGCTATAAATAAACCATGACAAGAAGTGTTTAAATGCTTAGATGGTTCTGATCTATGATGATCCTTTTATATATGGCACTTCAAATGTCCAATGGCATGCTGCTTTTGTATGCTTTTATATAGGTCTTAGTAGTCCCCTAATACTGCATCTGAAGTCTCTTTCCGAAATTCAGCCTTGGTGCAGAATTACAGCCACTTCGAGCCAGTCCCACAATGAGATTTCCCTAGGACGTGCCATTTCTGTCTGTAGCTTTAAATGATAATGAGGAGGAGAGAGGCGGGGCAAGGTGGAGGGTGGGGGAGGGGCCAGCTTGAATAATTTATGCAAGAATAATTTATATACAGTATTGCCACGAAAAAAACTGTGAGGACCCCTTGTCCTCCCTACTTATGTTTGGGCAGGTGCTTTGCAACCCAGCACGAGGATTACCGCGTTAGTGTTGGGGTTTCCGCGAACGATTATTGTTAATATGGGATATATATATATTCATAACCAATTCATCTAATAACGAGGCATTACCACTCTGAATGAATATTACATCTCAGCGACTGAATTGTGCATAATCATGGGACTATCATTTAATTACATATTGGTACCCTGGTTGCTACTGAAGATGCCTCTGCTAACACACTTTACCCCAGTAACACAGTATAGGATAATCCAGTAACAGTCTGGCTGTACAAGCAGACACACAGTAGAATGGGTATGTCTTTACATGAGCTATATTTCACCTCTGGAATGAGAGCATGACGTAAAGCTGCACTTTGATCCTGGGAATTTCTGTCGGGGGCAAAATGTATCTTACAGTGTCTTAAATCTGACAATATGTTTAACATGGTTTAGCCCTTTATAATGTGTTTTAATACGAAGCCTGTGGGACGCCTTGAGTTAATGAAACTCAGACTGGCAGTAAGTTTCATTTCTACAGTAACGAGACACGCACACACAGAGACACGCACGCACACACACACACACACACACGCGCGCGCGCGCGAAGCACGGTAAATAGCCACTGTAATGTGAACATAAAGGCTCTAAAGTCATTTTAATAAAATTTACTCACTTTCTGCTCTGCTGTCTGTGCAGCCTCGCGCCCCGTGCTGCATGTGTCTGTGCTCGTGTCCTTGTCTCCGCCCCTCGCGCGCTTCTGATACCTATCCCGCACACACCTCACCTTATGACTGCTCGTTTTTAAATGTATTTGTGTCTCTGAGTAAAGAGGTTTTAATGATCGTGTCTTCACCTCTAGAGATGCCGTCGACTTTGTTATGTTGGACTGTGCAGTCAACACCAAAACCAACCACAAGGGGGCGACACTACACCTCGATCTGGAACAAGAGGCTAAACAACCGAGCTGGGGCTTATTAACATGTTCTGTGCTGCACTTTGGACTGGTATAATCGCAGACACAATTTTGCATGTTAAATAAGGTCTTGGCAGGTGAATGAAGCCCTTGTGCATCTTTGTTTTTAATCGTCGCCGCAACAGCTGATCGGCCGAGGGGAGGTGGTCATGAACATCTGCAGCCAGGAGATAACGGGGGATGAGCAGAGAAACCGGAGGCTTGCAGAGCAACGAGCCCAGCCCTGAATCAGCAGGCAGGGTTAAAGGAAGGGGTTTGTGTGTGTCCCTGTCGGCTCTGCTGGTGCTGGGTCTCGGTGTGCTGTCCGCCCTGGCCGCGGGACCTCTCCACGCCCAGTGCTCCGTGATGTGGTGGGTACATGGACCTGCTGATTGAAAAGCACTATACAGTATATGGACAAAAGTATTGGGACACCCTGAACACTACACCAACAGAAACTGTAATGATATTGCTTTGAAATACATAGCATTTGATGCAGAGTTGGTCCCCCTTTGAAGCTATAACAGCTTCTAATCTTATGGGAAGGCTTTCAACAATATTCTGGAGAGTTTCTGTTGTAATTTGTGCCTATTCATTCAGTAGAGTATTTATGAGGTCAGGCACTGATGTTGGACGAGAAGGCCTGGCTCACAGTCTCCATTCCAGTTCATCCCAAAGGTGTTGGATGGGGTTGAGGTCAGGGCTCTGTGCGGGCCAGAGTGAAGTCCATACTGAACTCACCCAACCATGTCTTTATGGAGCTGGCTTTGTGCATGGGGGCACAATCATGCTGGAACAGAAAAGGACCTTCAGCAACAAAAAAGTTGGAAGCATGGTGTTGTCCAGAATGTCTTGGTGTGCTGAAGCATTACTGGCATAACTTCACTGGAAGTTAGGGGGGCCTAGCCCAAACTGTCACCATTCCAGTTCCATCGATATAAAGCCTCCAAGCTTTGGCCTATAGAACAGTGGGACTGTGTTCTCTAGCGTGGTTGAGTACCATTAAGTACATTTGGGATGAGTTGGAATGGTATTTGCCTACACTAATGTTTGGATATATAGTGTAACCCCCCTGTATCACCCCTGTTAAGTTTAACATGGGTACAAATAAGTCAAAATAGCCTTTTCACTTTAGAGCTGGGGAACAGTGGACACTAAATGTCCTGTACTGGATGTCCACTATGTATATATTCTAGATCACAGTGTGGAAATTCTCGGTTTAACTCTCGCTCTCTATGCAATTTGCCATCTATCTACAGGGGCATCAACATACCCTGCTTTGACGCCTCGTCTCTTTTGGCCAACCAGATAAAAGAGTGGAGCACAGAGTCTTGTCCTCCAAAGAGCCAGAAGTGCCTCTACTCAGTGAGTATCTAAAAAGTGAGGGCATTGTCAGAACTAAACAATAGATTACAACACATTGAATCCCATCCTGTTCAGATGTGAACGAGTCAAAGTAAATTCCAGGTGACTGATAAAATGATGTTCCATATCTCTCTTGTAGCTGGTGGCTGTAAATGGTGATGACATTGTTGCCACACACACCACTCGCTTCATGGGGTTTGTGGATGACATCGCTTTTAATTTCAGCAGTCCAAATACAGAGAGCTGTGAGATCCAGGTATGTGTGTCTAGGTGGGAACTTGCCTCATTTTACTCCCTAGGGAACTCATTCTGCAGTATTCTCATACTTGCATGTAGTTGCTATTATTTTGATATCAATTTTAATAATATTGTGATGCTGTTCTTCTAGTACAACTGTAAAAAGATTTAGACTCTCTCTCTCTCTGTCTCTCTCTTTCTGTCTGCAGGGCCACTCCACCTCTCGTAGCTGGTATGCCATATTCGATTCAGGAACCAACTACCTGAACATGTACAATCTCATGAGAGGTAAGTTCACAATTCTCTTTTCAGTTTCACCAGCCTTACATAGTCACCATGAAGCAAACCTCACAAAGCAATTATCACCTGTCACTGTGTGGCCTTGGTAAAATTGCACTTCTTCAGTTTTTGATCAGTCAGCCAGTATATAAAGTTTTTTTACTTGTTCAAATTGTGCAAATAGAAAATTCTTTATTAATCTAACTCCACACTTACACACATGCAGCCCCTGCTGTTTTGTTTTACAGTTTTGAGGCGTTATGGCTAGGACATGCAGTTCACTTTTACCTGCTGTAGCTCTGTCCAGGCAGCACCGCACCTTTTAGGTCTCCTTAGCCACACTTCACAAACTGTTTCCAAATGTTGTTTAGATGGGTGTGAAATTGTCCACTGGAGGATAGCCATCTGCCTCCCTCACTTTGGATATTGCACACATGTACAAGATGCTTGTTTAAGTGGGACATACATTTAAACTCATAAATAATAATAAAACTAGTAAACAGATACATACAATGAGTACAAAGCCACTGTCTGTAATGCTGTGGTTAAGTCACACCTGAAACTAAGGTCACCATGCCCAATGACAGGCACTGCCTAGAATGGTGCTTGTAAATCCCCCCTCTTATCTAATGATGCTTGCCTGTACACACCCACCTTCCACGTCCTCAAAACACACACTAACACACACACATGCACACACATATAAGCACAAACTTTAACCACAAATAAGTATTCAGCAGTCCTGAACACTAATCATGTTCTTATTATTTGGCTTTGTAGGCAGTGGACTTTCGGCATCACCAACTTTCACAGAGTCCACCAGTGACCGTTTGTGTACCCAATACTCCTCCACCAGACAGAAACTGGTCCCATAGTCACTAGCTCCCTCTTGCACTGGACCTTTAACTGCTACTCTGTTCTCAAATTGAACTCTTTTATACCATGCTGCACATATCTCGCCACAGCCTCATAAGACACAGCTTTATTTATTGATGGCAGTTAATCAAGTTTGTCACATGAATAAAACACTATGTGATGTAACACTTTACTCCAGCCCCCTTCTCTAGAAGAAGTAAGTTGTTTCAGGTAGACATTAACTTGTACAAAAACAATATGTGTGTAAAGCAGGGGTGGGCAACTCCGGTCCTGGAGGTTCGGTGTCCAGCACAGTTTGATGGGTTCACCTCAAACACATTCACTAAACCTGACAATTAACTGGAGAGGTGAACCAGGTGTTTCTGAGCAGGGAAATCACCAAAACGTGCTGGACCACAGCCCTCCAGGACTGGAGTTGCGCACCCCTGGTGTAAAGGGTCCGTTAATGGAAAACTATAATGGGAAATGAAATGGATTCTTAGGCATCACCAGGTGTTTGACAGAAGTGAAAGTACATTGAAAGTGTACGGTGTAAAATGATAGTTTTAGTAAAGGAAGATGTAGTTTCCTGTGCAGTATACAATTTAAAGAACACATACGTATGAAATGGACAGAAATCTTATACTTTATATAGGCTCACTTTGCAAATGAAAAAAATAACTTGCCTGAATTTGCAGTAAAATGCTCTGAGAAGTGAGCAGATATACAGTTCCTAGTCAAATAGTTGCAGGAGGCCAAAGGAAACAACATTTGTTTCAAGTCGTATGTTTTGAAGCCAATGTAGGCTGGATCTTTTAAGCAAATTCGTGAGGGCAGGTTTTTTTCCACAACTGAGGCACTATTTCATAGATCAGAATTTAGTGTCTACTTTTATATTTATAAATAAAAAATAATAATATTCTTGCTGAAATTTGGTTTTAGTATTAAAAATCCACATGATATTCGGATGGATAAGTAGGATTTCCCAGAGATTTGACCCATTGGTCATCGCAATGCTGTTATCTTGCTATTGTGCTACTGTATGTTATTTTTGTCATATTGGAGAAAAATTAGAGAATGTTGTATTTGCTCAGGGAAGTACCCGTGCTTCCTTAGTTTTCATATCTGATACCTTTAAAGCCGATTTTAAAGACTACTCTAAAGAAAACATCTCGTTCTAGCCAAAGACAATGCTGGAGACTCTACACTGGGTGAAAAACAAAAGTATGTTTTGAAAATTTCAGCTAAGATTAATTTAAGATTAGAGAACGCTGTCGCATAACACATTCAAATCAGGTAGGGTTAATTAGTTAAAAACTATATTAAGGCTCCACTCTTGTTTACTTTTGTGCAGCGACACAAATTAAAAGTAAACAAATCTTGACCCTCAGACAGTCATGAATTTGTTTGGACGTTTGCTTTTCCGGATTTGCCTGGATGACTTTGTTTGTTCAGTGACAACCATAAAAATGTGATATCTTGAAAGCCTAATGGTCTGTACAGCTATTGTGAAATACTCCTTTCCAGTTGTTTAAGTAGCCTGCTAATAAGAATATTTGTTGTGATTGTCACTGGTCAACTCCTCACGTAAATCATGCCCACATGTTCATATGGTGTAAGTATAAATGTGAAAGACCAGGCTGTTAATTACATCATTATTACAGAACATGAGCACTTTCACATCACATAGAACATCTGGAATAAAGTGGTGTGCCCCTTATCAGTGGTCTTTATGAGCGGACATTCTCTTATTAGACACTACCACGAAAATGAACTACCACTGACCTGGATAAATGTTCAGCAGTAGGCTACAGCACATTGGATTTCACAGAGAAGTTCACAGTCAGTCACAGCGGAATTGGTCTGGAGGAGAAAACAGCCAAGCACCATGTTTGAGAAACATTTTGTGCTGCAGAATAATGTGCAAGATCATATTCAGATATTAATTAGATAATCAGACATTTTTAATCAACGTATTGTGTTTGTGAGGTTTCCTATTATACAATGCCAAACATTTTTTGCTGTCGGATAAAAAGAAATTATACAAAATAAATATATCTACATTTACATACTAAATCTGTTTGAAAAATAATATTATGTTTAATATGTATAATATGTTTAGGGTAAGGTCAGAGCTAACCAATTTTTAATTTTGTTAATTCCATGGCATGCTCACACTATACTTCATACTGTACGGAAGGCAATCATAGTTCTCTATGGGCTGTCATTTGCGTTATTACACTCTTAAAAATAAAGCCTTCTCAATAGGAAAAATTTGCATTATGAGGAGGCTCTCGACAGTAAAAAAGGGTTCTTTACACTCTCACACATCAATTATGAACTTATTCTGCAGTGGTTCTCAAATAACCCATTAGGTACCTCTAGATGTGTCAGATTTTTGCTCATGTAAGGATAGAGCAAAAATGTCTGAGTCCCTGAGAAAGGGTTTGAGAACCACTGCTTCAAAACACCATCTGCTCAAATATCTTCAGATAACCCACTGGGGATCTTACACGGTATCACTTCTAAAAAACCCTCTCTGGCACCTTCATGCTTAAGAATGTAGGAAACGTAACAATGAATTATAGAGTGATTCTGGGATGTAGCTGAGAAACACTGCAGGCTTCACTGTGCAGCAGGTCAAGACACCTGATTCAATTAATTAACTCATTAACATTCCCTTACTGAGTTGAAGATGGTGTGCTAAAGCAGACAAAGCATTAAAATGTGCAGGGCAGTGGGTTGGGAAACACTGGTCTAGTGGATGAAATGAAATATTCTATTGCTGGGCCTGCTTAATGAAGAGCCTGGATTGAAAACACCATTCAAATTCATCTGACTGATTCCAGCAGCCAATTTGGATACGTCTTGGTTTTCACTTTCCAGGTACAACATAATTTGCTTTAAATTTGCCTGAACATCACACTATTATTTAACTGGTGTTCTTATAAATGTTCATATTTATTCCTTAAAGTAATGATCTATCATAAGTTATGGAAACTTAGATAGTCTAATTTAGTAACATTAGCATAACTAACCATTTGCTTGAAAGGATCAGTTATGTGAGTGACTAAGAAATCTGAACCTGGCCATGGCTCATTTGCATTCATCTGTTCAAACTGTCCAAACAGATTGCCAAAAAAGGAAGTTAGGGGGGATATCTTCTGATTGGCTATGTCTTGAGGAGCACTGACATGTAGTCGTGATTAAATTAACTTTCTAAAGGGCTGTCTCTCCAGTCACATAGTCATCAGTTGGATCAGACACAATGCTTTTTAAAGTCATTTTGTTTCTTTCTGCGGCCTTCTATGGATCCACATTTTATATAATTCGGACACACTACTACGTCAATCTGAAAATGAACTGGACAGAAGCTCAGCAGTACTGCAGACTTCAGTTTTATGACCTGTCCACCATTAGCAGCCAAGATGAGAATGATAATTTTTCGTTGATGAACTTTCCAAAGATTCCGTGCTCCGATTCATTTTCCAACCCTGCATGCCGACAATGGATTGGGCTTTACACAAACAGTACTGATTTACCGGACTGGAAGTGGTCAGGAGGAGAAATGGCACAATTCCGCATGTGGGCACAAAAGGAGCCAAATGATTCAGAGACAGCAAAATGTGTTTATTATCATTCGGGGAAAGCTAAATGGTATGCTGACTCCTGTTCTCTCAGTCTCACATTTTTCTGCATGGATGTGTCATCTCAGCTGGTCTTGGTTCATAGTAATAAGACATGGGAAAAAGCCCTGGACTATTGCAGGACTTATCATGTTGACCTTGCCACCCTGCGGTCAGATGGGGAGAACGCCCTGGCGGCAACGATGAGCCTGGCAGCTGAGACACCACACATATGGATTGGCCTGCACTTTGTGGTCAGAAACTGGATTTGGATGAATGGCAATGGTCTTGAGTATCAGGCATGGTCTGAGGAGAGACCCCCTAAATGCCCTGCCAGAAACAATAGCTGTGGAGCTTTGGAGATAAAAGGGAAGGTTTGGAAATCCAGAGACTGCAAGGAGAAACTCAACTTTCTGTGCTTCACAAAGTTCAAAAAATGAACACAGACGACTGATCCTCAATGAAGAAAGTCTTTGAAGGTGCATGAGGTAGATTTTTAGGCGTTCTGCTATAATGGAGCGTGTAGAATCATTACTTCTAGTTACTATCTGTCTCTAATGTAGATGAAATGTATCACATTATGTTTGTAATGTATGTCTAATAACACTACTGAATAAAAGCCACCATAGACTAGTATTTGGGGTTTTTTTTTTTAAGAATTTAAAAGCATGAATGACCAGACAGGTGGAGTGTTAATGTAATGATCTCCAGCAGAAAAATATTGTATGAATATACACTGTAAAAATGGTACTTTTAAAAATTAAAAATTAAAAAAAATTAAGTTACCAGGCTGCCTTAACATTTTAAGCTGACTAAAATTCTAATCGATTACATTACAATCCAGTGGTTTACAATCTTTTTACTTATTATTTGAAGTTTACTGAACATAGCAGCCTGGTAACTAACTTTCTAAGTTAAAATATCAATTTCTTTATAGTGTATGCTGGAATGTATGTATATGTGGGCATAAAATAAGTAAAAATGTTTTAAAATATGCCAACAGGCCTCAGACTTTTTTTTCCACCGTTCAAGCATCTCCGCCTTAAATACTCTTTATATTAGGTTATGTGTTTATCCATGCTGGCAGCTACATAGATAAGTGTGTACTAGCTGAAATAAAGACAATGCTTTTGAAAATACTGTATGTGAACCACCTTAGATAAAGGGTTTAAGGAAATAAGCTGGATGATGTGCATTTACACATTACAGGACCACATGATATATTCATTTGCTATGTAAATGAAAACAATAAGAACAAACAAGCTGTTTGTGCAATGCTAACTTACATGGCATAAGACACTGTAGGGATGAAGAGCTAGGTTAGTTATACCAGTGGTGGAGAAAGTACTTAAATGTTTCACTCCAATATAAGAGAAAGAAACTTGATGGAATACTACTTTATTGAAAGTGAAGTATTCATTTTTTATTTAAACAGTCTTAAATATGATATACAGTATTGCAGCTTGGAGTATTCAGCTCCCTGAAACAGTGGCAATGGTGAAGAAGCTCAAATTCATAAGTGATAAGACAAGACAAGTAATATAAGTAGCATTTACTAACACCATGGCCACAACCATGTATCCATCTGTTGCTGGGCAATTTCACTTCTCATTCACAATCAGCAGGTACATCAGAATGGTAGAGGTATGTTAGTGGTGGTATTGGTAGACGTGTATCAGGCATAGTAATGTTGCAGACAGGACAATTCTTAAGCTGAACTTCTAAGTGTACTTTTTTTTTCGTTTCATTCGCAATTATTTTTGCAGGTTGTAATTTTTTTAATTAATAATTTTGTTTTTGTATTTTGGATGTACAATTTAGTGGTGTAAAAATTCTGCTGGCCCATTTAATAGTCATATATTGTTCAATGACATTTAGTTTTGCATGATGTTTGGTTTGTGTGTTCATCTCGCTCTTTATGTCTCCAGATGTACCAGCTTAGAGCCTGAACCCTTGCTAGGGTGATTGGTGGAGGAGCCTTAAAACCTTTTTAAAAGTCTTAAAAACTGCAGCAGTCAAAACCACACGTCATTCTGATTGCTTGATGGAAAGTGTTAACTTCTGTTTTATTTATTTATTTTTTTTGCTAAATGCAAGAGATTCACAGATAACTGCAGAATGTTATCAGAAAAACTAGTATACCAGTGAACCTACACATGTATTGAAACCATATATGGGTCATTGACAAAGAATTAATTGACAAATTAATTTTTTTAAATATTGTTTAAAAGTTGATATAATACATTTTTTGAAGTGAGGAGAATGTATTTGAGCAAGTCATATGCATTGCACAACATATAAAAGGGTCTATCTCCATTTTTTCACTGTATTTTTAACTTCACCACCCAAAAAATGCCAGGTGGTGCAACCGAACATTTTTAAAATATATATATATATTTCCCTGTTTTTATTCTATAAAACGTTCTGTGAGCATTCCTGAGAGTGGTAAGAGTGGTTCACACACACTTTTTTTTTAATAGATAAACTGTGAATTAACAATTAACAATGATAATTGTATTCTTGGAGTGGGTTACTATTTTACCAAGGTCCAACTTTACATTTGTAAAGAGAGAAAATACT
>JBBIGA010000002.1:17509663-17521626 GCA_037576975.1 Alestes dentex
AGAGAGAGAGAGAGAGAGAGAGAGAGAGAGAGAGAGAGAGAGAGAGAGAGAGATATAGAGAGAGAGAGAGAGAGAGGGGTCTGAAACAGTATGTGATTGTGATCTATTTCAGTGTTAAACAGCAGTGTAAGAATTCTAAACCATACTGCTGTTTGTGTCAAGCAGGAACTCAGTCAGATCCTCCTAAACCCCTGCAGCTCTCCAGAGACTCCACACTGATGCCCTCACAGCTGACTGTCATTTCACATACTGTTCAACAGCCACCATTCACTAGTTTCCTTGGGATTTATTTACACACATAAATACACACAACACAAAATCCTGCTAGACCACACCTGTAAAAGGTCAGTAGACAAAGCCCACGCAATATTGTCAATGATGAATGTGAGATCTTCCCACTTTATTGGTATTGTGAAGTACATTTCACATTACCAGCATGCGTTTTTATTTTAACCTTGAGGTTCTTTTTCTTAGATTTCTATCACCTCTCCTAAAATTAAAAAACAGACCTGTTGAAAGTATTTACATAATTTACGTATACACTGGTCTACTCTTACAATCATAAACAAAGAGAGTCAAAAAGAGTATTGCAGGTGGATTTGAAGCTTGAATTTTGTATTTTTCCTAGAACATCCCCCCGGTCTCTAAAACAGGGATCCTGGAGCCATTTCTTATCCTCAGTTTGTTCTGTGACAAAAAGGATTTTGTATGACCGATGTATAACCCACACATACATATGCATGTTTAATGCAACATGGAATGGTTCTAACCTACAAGATCAGTGATTCTCACAGCAGGAAAGTCCTACTGACACATACACAACAGCTATATGCTGTTAACCTTACCATATAGTGTAGATGCGTGATAATGATACTGTGCATTGTATAAACTTGCATCAGAGGACAAAAAAGGTACAAAACACTGTCGGTGCAGTGTCTTGTTTTACTCCTGTTGAATTCTGATATGGTGATTTATAAGGTTACATAATCAGTAAAGGTTCATAATATGGTCAGCCAAACTTTTCTCGCTTTTTTAAGATGTACTGGAATTAGCGGGCATATTTCCTATCAAATGTGGATGAGAATCCATAGAAAATCCTGTAACTCCAATTGTCATTTCTTTGAAATCAAAAGATCAGGAGTATCTGTAATTGATAGATTGACTGTAATCTGTGCGTAACATGTGCACACAGCCAGTCTGTGGGAGCCAGAAGTCTGGCTGGGTTTTAGGAGATCAAATACTTATTTCACTCAATGACCTGCATGTCAATTTATAACTTTTATGTAACATGTTTTTTTCTTGATTTTTGGTTTATATTCTGTCTCTCTCCATAAAAATGAATCTACCTCATAAATTAGAGACCATTCATTTTTTTGTATGTCAGCAAACTTATCAAATAATTATTGCCCCACTGTATTTACTTCTTTTATCAGCTTCGTTTACCATAGAGGTGCATTTTATAGTTACAATTACTGACTATAGTCTATCTGTTTCTCTTCATCTTCTGTTACTCCCTATTCATCAATGTTTGTCAATGGTCAGGACCCCCCACGGGACCACCAGTGAGCAGATATTATTTGGGTTGTGGGTCATTCTCAGCACAGCAGTGACACGGATATAGTAGCATGTTTGTGTGTGAGTGTGCGCACAGAGTGGATCACGCAGAGCAGCACTGCTCCGCTTTTTTTAAACACCTCAGTGTCACTGCAGCTCTGAAAATCCACCAACTAAAAATATCCAGCCTGTGCAGCATCATATGAATTATCCTCAATAACTTTACCTCTACAAGGCGTACCAACAAGTTAGATGCATCGGACACTGAACGTTTAAAAAAATCCAACAATGTGCAAAAATCAGTTGGGTTATTAAAATGGTGCACTTCAGAAAGACTAATTTTCCAAACAAATTTAATGGCAGATTTTAGTCCTGGATTGAAAGGGGGCCTCACAAATTGGTTGAAAATGGATCCTTAATAAGTTTTAAAGCTCTGCAGTTAAAGCATGGACTAGATCGAATCCATATACCCATCTGTGGGTTCGGCACAACTGATTAAAACGTGTCTAAACAAAGATCAGTCAGTCAAGAAGCTTTAAGGGATTGTTTTCACCATACAAATTAAAGGCATGTAATAAAATTTTTCTGGATAA
Organism: Alestes dentex; assembly: GCA_037576975.1. Classification (NCBI taxonomy): domain Eukaryota; kingdom Metazoa; phylum Chordata; class Actinopteri; order Characiformes; family Alestidae; genus Alestes; species Alestes dentex. The sequence continues at coordinate 17,511,811 of JBBIGA010000002.1, forward strand.
TATGTAGCTTTTCTCCAAGCTCAACATAAACTATGGGTTTCAAAGAAATGGGAAAAGTAGGGTAATAAACTTATTACCGAGAATATGTGGTATCAAATGTGTTAATTACAAAGGAAGTCAAGCCAATCAGCTGATTGGAAAGAATTTTCTTGGAAAAATGCTTTGTAACAACCCTAAAAAAATGACATCTAGGCATTAATACAGGATGTTGGAGAAACTATGGGCAAAGTGATGCAAAAGTCCTAAAACATACTGAAAAGATATACATAAAAATTTATAAGCTCTCCTTGCTGACTTTCTTCTGTCTCCTACACAAAAGATCCACAAGTATTGGTAAAGCATTATAGTTTGCAACCATTTTTGGGTTTGTAATAATTATATCAGTGGACTTTTTTTTTTTTTCATACTTCATCTTATTCATACCAGTGATGTATTAGGATATTGTACCACTGTATTCAAAGCTTTCCAATCAGACCAAAGAGCAATAAAGTACAACCATAAAAAAACAAAAATAGTAAAGTAAAAACAAACCAAGAAGTGCAGCGTAAAAATGAACTGTTCATGCAGAAAACCGAAAGATTACCTAACAGTACGTAACTTCTGCCAAGCAAATACTCTCATGATCAGGGTCCATGTTTACCACAGAACCTGAAAAAATCTAAGATCAGGTCTCATCCGTGTAACAATACAGCATAATGTGATTCCAGATTCTTATCTATCTGAACAAGAGTTTTCTCACCATGAGCAGAATGCACGCATGTGTTTGCTCTCACCATGTCAGCAAAATCAATGGTCATGAATAATTCTCCATGGTGACTCAGAGCCCTGCATTTGTTCCAATGCTATGTAACTATGCAGGACCACACACAGACAACTAGCCAAGTGGATTACACACATTTAAAAAAAAAATCTGTTAAACATATCTAAAATAAGTTTTTATCAGGAATTCCTTAAATGGAAAGGTGGCCTTTAATCCACCTTTCCATTTTTGTCTTTTTCGTGAGAGAGGCTTAGACCTTTAATTCTTAACCTTAACACAAACTTAATACACACACACAATACTTTGACAGACATGCAAAACACACAAATTGTCACAAAAAATAGAGGCAAAGGATTTAAGGATGTTCTGTGTTTAAACACCACAAATGGCAAATGCAATTCAAAAAACAATTTATTTAATTAGCTGGCATATTTCCAGTCAAATGTGGATAAGAATCCATAGAAAATCCTCTAACTCCAGTTGTCATTTCTTTCAAACCAAAAGTTGAAGCTATACAGCTTTGCATGCTGTATATATTGTAAAACATTGGTCCATATTTCCATACCAGACCATTGTACTGTATAGTCATCATTAACAGAGTAAATCAGCCCTAGAATGCATGTCATCCTCTGTCAGAGAACCAATTCCTAACATTCACTGATAACTTAGGCTGAAATAGAGAAGTACAGAGGTTTTCAATACGGCTACTCCATCAGAGTTATGGCAGGCATTTAGCTGCAAAATCATTTCTTAAATCTGTAATGCGAAAATAATATTCAATAACATTTCATTTCCCCTCATAGTGTAACACTTGCAAAATAAGATTCCCAACTCTTTTTTCCTACTGGCTGAAATTAAAGAGGCCAGATCATTCAATTAATGCAATCCCTTCCCTTTCATACCTGAAAACACCCACTTTTTCTCTGTTCATTTTTTCAGGTGTTAATGTGAAGCATGAATGTATGTCAGTAGTAGATCCAATAGGTCCCTTTAAAATCTCTGAATTTATTCAAACAGCTTTCATAAAGATACCTTTAATGTTAAGGCTGTGGCAAATGCTAGTGAATTAAAGTGCCCAAGCCCAGAGTTCAACTGCCATCATACCCAGTTAAGGTATGGATAACTGTGTGCTATAAACAGAACACATTCCAGGTGCTGGATGAATGCAGCTGTGTGTGACAGAAATACATTAAACAAGAAAAAAAATGCACAAGTGGTTCCTATCAGACCAACAAGGAAATGCTGAAGTGAAGTTCAACAGTTGGCGCTGTATAGGTTAATACATACCTGGTCCAACACTGGTGCTCCTGCTCTCACACACAGCATTCTGTTGGGTTGCCACCTGAGTGCTAGTGAGTGTCAAGCAATGTGGGCGAATTACTCAAACATACAGAAAACATACTGTAACTGCTGTTAACAACATTGTCCTGCTTGACTGCAATTTAGAAAGCACGAACCTCATTAATAGTTTCACTTCTTCCTTATAGGTCGAAACACTAGCAGTTACAGAAGAACACTAACTTTAAATGTACAGGTCCACCCTAGAGATGCTACTCTTACGGTTGTAATCAAAAGAGTACATGTTATGAATGTAGCTCATGTTCACGCTCTGGCTGACAGCACCTTCAAAGGGAATGAGCACTGGGGCAAATAGAAATGGAGGGGAAAAAAACACAAAGATGGATGAAGAGCAAATACTCCAGTATGTACAGCTGGATCAGTCAGACTTTGTTTGGCACATCACAGCCAAGTGTTTCAACGGCACTGCTGAGGAGACGCATGTGCAAGTTTTATGCCGTTTCACACACTTTAAAAGGCTGAAGCCCGAGGGCAGAAAGGTTTCAATCATGTCAAGCTTCAGTTTTCTTCAGTTCTTAAGAGGTTGAGCCTAAACATATTGGCAGGCAATAAGAAAGCTCCAATCAACACTGTCCAACCCTAAAATCAGAAAAGAGCTTCTCCTCTGGATGCTGTAAGAGTGCACCAATTAAAAATCACTCCACTGCTGTAGAGGGTTATGTCCATTTCCATGTTTTTACAGCCATCTCTTCCTCATCTTGCAATCAGAGGTTCTTAGTCCTGGTGAGGCTTCTCTTGAACAACTTTACACTCATACTGAAACATACACACAAACCATTTGATGTGAGTATACAAATACTGTGAGAACACAGACCAACTTACAGTAACTGAATAGAGATGCAAAGAGCATGTGAGCTTCCAAGTTCTCTTTGTCTTGTGAACTTACAAGAGCAAGTTGTCGTCCTATATTGCCCATTGTTATCACACCAGCAAAGAAGATGCAGGGCAACCAAGAACGAATGTACAGAAAGTCAGGAGAGGTATACCTGTGTACACACATACATACAGATATGAATCAAATTGAAATCTTCACTGTAACAATCCTCCAAGTTTGGGCATTGAGAGGGACACTGCTCACTAAAGATTTGTAGGCATATGCAATTATGTAGAAATTATATTGATATTGGAAGATAATTGTTCAACAGATGTTCAATTTACTTTTATTACCTGCATTGGTTCATAAATCCCAAATGGGTACATTCCAAACTATTTGCTTTGTACGCATAAAACTGTCCTTAAAAAGAAATAAGAAACAGAGGAAGAATACACTAGAGAGAGAGAGAAATACTCACTGGAACACTCCATTGTAGACCAGTAGTTGTGTGGCAAGGGTTGCAAGCAGTGCAATGGCAACCCCCAGGCCAAAGCCACTGCGAGACCGGTCAAACGTCCACCACAACCCTACCGACAACGCGGCTAGGGTCAGAGAGAGCTGCACATTATTGGCAAAGTCCACCTTCTGACGGCTAAGTTAAAGAAAATACACTGATGCACAAATACACCACCTACACAGTCACATGGTCAGTGATAATCTGCAGAATTTGATATTCTTTGACATTTCACTCATTAAAAGATACCCATGATGCACAAATGCATGGTCACACATATACACACCCACCACTTTTGTCCTTCATGTACATTTCAGACAAAAGTCTTCCCTAACTAACAACAATTCCAGAGAGAAATGTTCTCAGTTTATGTTTTTACTTAGAGTTTTTTTCCCTTTGCTGTGGAACAGGAGGAACACACACAAGCATTTTTTCTGTTTGTGTGAAAGCAAGGAGAGAGCAGTGTGCAGGTGCTGCTCTCATGTGGTGAGAGAAGGATACAGCGCTAGCATGGTTAATTCCAACAAATACAGCCACACAACGCATCACACTGGACCACTCGCGCTTTAGCTTATGGGGCTCCCCCAAAAGTCTGTCTATACATGGATACAGCAGGCCTATCAAAGCTAGAGAGAAACGGAAAGAATAAAAGTAGAGAAAGAAGTTAAACATTTTTTCACAAACAGGAAACAAAAGACTGAAAATACCGTGAAAACTGGAACACTGTGCAGTCCTACACATTTCTTCCAACAGACACTCTGCAGTTATATTTTTGGCTTTTTAATAATCATTGAAGTTTAGCTGATTACTAAATATAAATAATTAACAATTAAATAATCTTTTATGATTATTTTTTGCAATTATTAAAGTACAAGCATAAAGCCTAAAGTACTTAGTCATAAGTTAATAGTCATCAAATGACAGACTGCACTGTCCTGCACACGATTACTCCCAAAAATACCCACAAAATAATCACAAAATTACAAAATATCCCTTTAAATTGGGCATATCTTTGCTGAAGCTGCTTGCCTGTCTGAGACAGTGAGTGTTACCTGATGCTGTGCCACAGCAGGGTGGGACCCACCATGCTGAAGAGAAGATGCTACTGATGACATCAGGAGGGAAGAGGGTAACATTACGCTGCACCTGCAGCAGGTTTAGCACCAGAGCTAGGAACACTCCCACGCCGAATAGCATGCCCCCACGGATCAGCAAGTTAGTTGTACGGTTCGTTATCACACTTATGTAGGGGCCCCGTTGGGCAGTCCCATTACTATTCAATCTGGCAGCCTCTGACATAACTTCAGAGATGGATAGCCTATAGAATCCACTGAAACTACAACTAATCACGCCTGCTGCCGCTGTCAGCTGAGGTCACAGCTCACCTGCAAAACAGACACTGACTTCATTATGCTCTCTACACACTATAAGAGACACTTTCTTTGTTTCTGGAGGTTGGTCAATAAGACACAAAGAGACAGTAAACATTAACAGTAAAAGGCTTGTTTTTGCTTAGTCTCAAAGACAGTTTAAAAAATTGCTAATTAAACATACTACGCTTGTAATGAAACACAAACATTTGATTCTAAATCCTATACCCCTATCCAGCTGCTTTACACGGATATTACACTTTTAAAAACTAGGTAACAGTTAATAGAACCTAATTAAAGTAACAATAACTGGATAAAGTATCTAGGCTGTATCCTGTACAGTTCATCTATAACACTGGCATTTAAAACATCACACTTTCAGAGGTGTGAGGAGGTGACAAAGGTAACAAGATGTTGACCATTAGGTGGCTAAATATACGCATACAAATGTCTTGGGTACACATAATTTGTCTCGAAGCTAGTAAAAAATTGTTTGAAACATAGTCCAACTGTATGCTTGTAAAAAAAATGGTAATCCTGCTAGGCCACATCATCAAGAAGCAAAGGCCCATCAGAGATCAGACATGGCTACATTAGCCATATGTTGCCACTTAGCCATATGTTTAGTGTCAGACGACACTGGCATTTTATCTTACTTATATTACACTACATTAGGCTTATGAACGCAACATCAACAGCAAATAAGGTTAGTGTGAGTTACTAGCTGTACTAAGTCACTATGTTACTAACTGACTGTCTCAAACTAAACCAGTTAGCAAATAAAGCACAACGCGTTCATTTGTTACATACCTAGCCTATTTGACCAACATAACCCTGCACAAGGCACTGCAGTTTCAGTGAAATGCAAGTAAATCGATATTACCCACCATTTTGTATTTTTTATCGTAACTGAAGATAAACATGTAGTTTAAAAAGCAAAACAATATCAGCTAGGCTAACTTGCTAACGTCAGCCTTATTTACAATCTCACAGAACGAAGCTTCCACCGCAGACGGCCCTCTCTGAATGGCTGAAATTCCCAACCAATAAGATGACTAGGCTGTGACGTAATTCCCCACCAATCATTTAAATGAAACGAAAAAACACCTTTTAACCCACCCCTTCAACTTTGGTTATTATTTCATTCATGAGCAGGTTTAGAAAAACATTACTCTAGACCTTAGTATTTTGTGTTTATGTATCTCAGTGTCTTCAGCGTGCTTATGCACTTTGGAACATACTTGCCTCCACACATGCACACATACACTGCCTGGACAAAAGTATTGGGACAAACTTCTTTTGGACTACGCCCCCTTACTTCCAGTGAAGGGCTTTAATCTTAATGCTTCAGTACACCAGGGTCCTGTTCCACAGAACAGGATTAAGGGAAAGTCTTTAAAAAAAGTAAACCAGATTTCCCTTAATCCTGTTTCATGGGACAGGCCCTAGGACATTTTGGACAACGCCTTGCTTCCGACTTTGTGTACACTTTTGTGTACAGTTTGGGGAAGACCCTTTTCTATTCCAGCATGACTATGGCCGATTGCACAAAGCAATAAATAATAATCGCAGGGGCGACTCCCAAAACACCAGCCCACCAAAATCTTAGTCCTGTGGTCAGAAAGTAATCACTAACAAAGGACTGTACAACTGGTTAAGAGAGATCAGTCAGTCATTAAAAAGCATGTAACCCTTTTCCTTCCTTGTTTCTGTAGGCGGCTGCTTATTTTGACTTTGTACCTTTCTGAGCACGTGATTGGAGGTTGTCATGTGACAGTACGACTTGAATATGGCGACCACCTCTGTTTTCCAGAGAGTGAGAACAGGATCTAAAATCGGTGCTCAGTACGATCAGGAGGGAAACTTAATCCAGGTACGGTGAGTTTATTATGTGTGTAAAGCAACAGTGTTCTCTGGCACAGCTTTAAGTATTGCTGTGGTTGCCATTTCAGATTTCGTTGCTAATTATGTAGAGCTAGGCTAACAGCACAGGCTGCACAGGGCTCTGGAGAACACTCTCTTTTTCCTTCTTTTTCTCAGGGGTTTAGTCACTACAGCCACAGTTGAGGTTGCTGTTGTGTAGTGAACTTTAAAGGATTTATTTTAAGGATTTATCTTTTTTGTGATGTATTTTTATGATGTAATGACCTGTCGCTCTCTGCACACAGATACACTAGATGTACAAAAGGATTATGACGCTTGACCATTACACCTACAGGGATACATAGAATACATAGACTTTAAAATATAGTTGGTCCCCCCTTTGCAGGTATAACAGCTTTCACTCTTCTAGGAAGTCTTTCCACAAGATTTCTGTTGGAATTTGTGCCCACTCATTCTGTAGAGCATTTATGAGGTCAGGCACTGATGGACGAGAAGGCCTGGCTCACAATCTCCGCTCCAGTTCATCCCAAAAATGTTGGATGGGGTTGAGGTCAGGGCTCTCTGTGAGCCAGTCAAGTTCCTCCTCACCGAACTCCTCCAACCACGTCTTTATAGACCTTGCTCCGTGCACGGTCATACTGGAATAGAAAAGGGCCTTTCCAAAACTCTGTCCACAAAGTTGGAAGCACAGCATTGTCCAAAATCTCTTGGTATGCTGAAGCATTAAGATTGCCCTTCACTGGAAGTAAGGGGCTGCGTGAATTCAATAATTAAGCCCAAATACTTTTGTCGCTATAGTGTAGCAGTAGTAGTTTTCCTTTCTTTCTGTCTCAAAATGCTTTTTATAAATAACCTAGAATTAGAATAAAAGTATGTATTTAGTAGATACTATAAACCCTATTGCTGGTTATGTAATCACTAGATGGTTCACGATCTAGATCTAGCAAATACATTGTTTTTTATTCAAAACACACTGTCAGGAAGTTATGATTTGAAGGTCAGCGAAGTAGGCAATGCAGATGTTGTTCTGAACCTCTGAAGTCCTGTTACACCAAGACATGAATTTCAGTAAAAGTCAGAGTTTAACAACATTGTGTTGTGTTTTAGGTGGAGACACGTGAAGATGAGGAGCAGAGCGTCAAGCTGGCCGAAATCCTGGAGCTGCTGCTGGCAGCTGGTTATTTTAGAGCTCGCATCAAGGGCCTCTCGCCATTTGATAAAGTACTGTTACAGAAAACGTACAAAAACTTGTCTCATGATAACTCCACCATACATATACTATAAAGAATATTCATTATGCATGCTAAATGCACTATGCACTATGCATATTTTTGTCTTAATCTTCTGGTAGGTGGTTGGAGGCATGACATGGTGCATCACAACATGCAACTTTGACATAGACGTTGATCTGCTCTTCCAAGAAAATTCCACCATTGGTCAGAAGATGTAAGTTGGATACAAAACACTAAGGGTGTGTAGAAATTTTTGAGGAGGCTCATTACGTGACGGATGCATATTCTCTTTCAGATCTTTGACAGAGAAGATTGTTTCTGTGCTGCCCAGAATGAAGTGCCCTCACAGATTAGAGCCTCATCAGATTCAGGGGCTTGACTTCATCCATATCTTCCCTGTCATACAGGTGAACACACTGAACACCTCACTGAAACTACAGATGCATACTGTGCAGCGGTGATTGCCACATGTTTTAAGTGATTTTGTTGAACTCTGAAGGCTGTGGCAGATTATTGAACAAGGCACTACAGGAGTGTGAACTTCAGTTGAACTTAATAGTTTTATAACTGCAGTGTATGAATATGGGATGTAAAAGTGCACATGTGAATTGAGATACAGATTGATGAGGGCATAAGTATGTATTTTGAGTATTTTATGGTGACTGTGATCATGGATCACCCAGTCTGATTTTAGACCTGGACCTATTACTTCACACAGAATGTTATAAAATTTACATGTCTGATTTACAATTTGTGGCAATTAGTTATTTGTCTTTTGCTAAAAAGAAAATAACTATTTTCTTAGCCATTTGATGCAGTTGCCTACTGAAGTGGAGTTATAAAAATAATGAATGTTCACATAAAAGTGTGGCTTACATTTAGGAATAGCATTTTGTGCTTGCATTTGTGCTTAGAGTGGATCAGGGGAGGCGATAGTGCAAGTGTAGTTTGGACTAAAGTGGGTTTGGTGCCAGTGTGAGACAGATTTTGAATGAGACCCCCTGTTGCATCACTACAGACACATTCATAGGTGCTATCATGTTTGACCACAGAAATAGCAATTAGGTGCAAACAAGAAAAAAATGCACTAGCATCCAACCAAATTAGCAATGCACCACTGTCAACCTGTGTGTGTGTGCTGCAGTGGCTGGTGAAGAGAGCAATAGAGACCCGGGAGGAAATGGGAGATTATGTCCGCGCTTATTCCATCTCGCAGTTCCAGAAAACACACACCTTTCCTGAGGTGAGAGCACTTTAAAACTGTACTCATACTGGATAGATTTATGAGAACAATGTAATAAACAAGTCTTTACCTTAAGTTACCAGAGTGACTTGCTCTGTGTCATGGTCATATTATTGTTTTGATCTTGTCTGATCAAATGAAAATGTGTTTCTATGTATTCAAAAAGAGTGTGTTTGCTGTCCGTTTCAGGATGAGGAGTTTAGGCAGAGGAAAGAAAAAGCAGTGAAGACAGTGGTAGAAGTGTCTGTAAGTACCACGTTAGTTCTCTGTATTTTTTTCATGTAGTTTCTCAGATTAGGAATGCTGACCTCTCTACTTGTCTATAATGCCATAGTAAATAAGAGGAGTCTGATCCTAGTTCTGCTGTCCTACTCTGACAAGCTTTGTGAATACAGACCTCTGTCTGGTTCTCCACTGTGTACAGAGTGTTTGTGCATGTGAAAAAATGTTATTCATGTAGAACATCAGAGTTTTTATTGCAACGCATATGCATGCTAATAGGTTCATGGACCACTGTTTTGCATTTGTATCCATTTTCATAAGGGCCCATTATGAACACAGTCGTGTGTGTGTGTGTGTGTGTGTGTGTGTGTGTGTGTGTGTGTGTGTGTGTGTGTGTGTGTATGTGTGTGTGTGTGTG
>JBBIGA010000002.1:17523413-17539468 GCA_037576975.1 Alestes dentex
GGAAATGTTAAACTACACTCTTACATTATTTTACAATTGCAACAATTACAACAGTGATGTTAAGAGCAGAGTGTGTGTGTGTGTGTGTGTGTGTGTGTAGGAAGTGTACGCTCCTCAGAGGCGATATAGGAGGCAGGCTGATGCAGGAGAGCTGCTGGATGAGGAATCCAGGGTTCATTCCACCCTTCTGGAGTATGGCAGGTAACACCCACACACACACCCACCTCCCCGCACACACACAAACTCATAAACAAGCCCTGCTGGAGCGCAACAGGTAGCACACAGATAAACTTTTCTTATTTCAGTTACTCTATGGCTCATCTCATTGCACTGTACATTCCCATGTATTGCAATGACAAAGATATTCTGTTATATTCTGTCCTTTATCACCTTTCAATTACTCACTTCCTGCATTTCAACCGATCACTTGTTCTTTACATCTTTTGTTGACTTGTTCACTCAGTATTTTTTACTAACCATACTTAGAGAATTTGTTTAGTACTGTTCTTTGTAATTCATCTGTTTACGTGTAATGCATCAGTGATCCATGCAGTCCTTTTACATAGTTGTCTGACCTGGATACCTTTCCTCACCTTCTGTTTTTCTCTCCTCACATCCTCCTTTTCTTTCCATCTCCTCTCCTTTCCTCTCTTATCAGTCCATGCCTAACCATTTCCTTCTACTTGCAGTAAGTATGTGTCTGTTTCAGTAAGAAGATTTTGGTCGTTCAAGAACGACAGTGCCTCATGAAACAAAAACAAATTGTAAACCTAAAATGTTGCCTCAAAGACCAACTTGGTGAATCTGTTCTTCGGCTTGCTGTTTCCCTAGACCTTTTGGGCAAATTCCAAGTGATAAAATTAAAATGCATTTGCTGTCTAGTAGCTTGTTTTCATCAAGCTGACGTTTAGCTATTAAAATGCTTTAGGTAGTGACATCTGGTCCAGGAAAACAATAGTTGCATATGATTAGATTTTTGGTTTTTTTGTAAAAAAAAAAAAAGTTTTTCATTTTTTACAATTGTTTTTTTTACTCATTTTTTTTTTCTGTGCCATTATGCAAGAAATCAGTTTCTGTTCCATATCAAACTATTTAAACACTTTCCATTTAGAAAGCCTTTTTCTGGATATCTGTCTTTTATAAGTACTGAAAGAGGCAGCGTTCTTTTAAAAACACTCCTCCTCAATCCAAAAATACTGCTCTACTCTTCTGCTTGTGTGTGTTTGTCTGTCGTATGACACAATTTGTGTAAATGTGTTATTCTCCCTGAAAAAGACTATATAGACTGCATTTAACATTTGTTGCTTTTTTGACATGCACTTTTTTCCTTTTTTACACATGAATGGAATGAAATGTTTTAGAGTTACCAGCATGGAGGCTTGTGTGTGTGTGTGTGTGTGTTTTGGAACTGTAACAGCCTCTCTGTGACTGGAAATGATTCATGTTGTCAAAACCCTTCTTAACATCTAATGCTTTTCTCAGGCGCTATGGATTCAGTAAGCACTCCAAACAAGACAAAGTGAGTCTTTATGTAATATCACTGGTCTTTATTATTTTGTCTAGTTAAATGTGATTTTTGTAGTAAATTACCAAATCAGATGTGTTGGAAAATTGGTCCTTGAAAAATGTACATGCTTTTCGTGTTTTGCAGGCAGAGGAGAAGAAGCTTCTTTTGGCTCAGGGGGCTCAGAGTACCCCCCCTGGTATGGCTGAAGTGTCGGAAGAGGAAGACTTCCAAGCCGCTGAGGAGGTAGGTCATGTGACTAGGCTGATCTTTCAATAAGATTATATACATATTTAACACTTTGATTGTATATAATTTAACTCTATGCTCCAGTGGTTCATAAAACCAAAAAGATCAGTATATGCTTTCATTCCCATTTAAACTAATGAATTCTTAATGTCAGTGATGGCTGAGGTGCCAAATAACAGAACGCAACCTACAAGATGTAAAACAAGGGTGATGTATTAGGTATGAAATTCCTTTCTAGAGGCCTTGTGTGTTTGTTTGAGTGTTCTTCTAAGCACTCAGTGTATGATGGAGAAAGAGGAACAGAAAACCAGGAAAACAAGTGTTATCAGACTAAAAGAAAATATTCGGTTGCAGAAAAAAACCTTCACCAGCTAGGCTGGTAATATTGTAAAAAAAAAAAAAAAAAAAGAAAAGAAAAGAAATAAAAAAATTAGTCCTTCTAACTGTCAGAGACACTGTAAAACATGAACAAAGTACAGGAAATTTCCATTTAAATAATGAAGACAGGCAGTATTTTGACTGTCTACACACGTGCAGAAATGGGGCCCAACATCATGTTACACCAGCACATCACAAGAGACTGCCTGTGTACTGACCAGCTGATGAGTGCTCAGTGCTGTAGTCAGAGAATTTCGTTTAGATTTTTATGCGTTCTCAATTGGTTAGACACTAGAGGGCACTCTCGAGCCACTCCAAAACGAATGGGGTCCTATTAAGCTTTTGTGCAAATTTCTAATTTATAAATGAGAAATTTCACAAAGAAAATTCACTTATTTTCTCAACAAACAACAGTAAATGTTCCAACACTGTTTTTATACTTTTTCAGCTGTTGAACACAATTTATAAGACTTGCTAACAGTGCCTTATGGACATTCATGACACCAATGAGTGCATTCTCACAGGTGACTTTAGTGTTTTACATTTACATTACATTTACAGCATTTAGCAGATGCTTTTATGCAAAGCAACTTCCATTCCCCAACTACAGGGGACAGTCTCCATGGAGCAACTTGAGTGTCTTGCTTAAGGATCCTAACCACTAGGCCACCACCACCCCAGTTTTGAAGATTTTTTCCCTTATAATATTGATAAAATAGGAAGTGTCCAGGTTCCTCTTAAAGTGCCTCTGCTATTACTTAAGCTAAACTATATGAAATCCTACTCTAATGTATTCTAATTTAAGAGTTGTTTGCCTCTGTCATTTCTTGTTAAAAACAGTAGTGGAGTGTTTATCAACACATCACTCTAGCATCCAATTTGAATTTTTAATTATCTACATTTACGGTCAGTATGCAGTGGCTATCATTTAGTTGATTATTGAGCTCAGTACCTCATAACTTCGAAAATGTGTGGATGAAGATAACCAGTCAACCCTTACATTTTTTTATGACATATGAATGAATTCTTATGATATTCCTTTACAGCTCAGGATCAAAGCCCTGATGACCGGCATGGCTGCCATGGCAACTGAAGAGGTATAGTAAGCTTCAAAGCTCCTCTGACAAGATCAGCTGCCATGGTGCTCCATGAGCTCTTGTGCAAAAAAAATATTATTTAAGGCCTCTGAGAGGTTTTTATTTAGAGAGGTGAGGTGCAGACTGTGAAGAGACAGAAAATGTCCTTGGGTGGGTTTCAAGTGCAGAGGTGGTACCTTGCTGAATCAGTTAAGAGAGTTTGCTGTTAATTATCTGTGTCTGTGTTCGATGTAGGGAAGGTTGACTGCTAGCACAGTAGGACAGATTGTGGGCCTGCAATCTGAGGAAATAAAGCAGATTGCTTTTGAGTATGCTGAGAAGGTGAGTAGCCTATTCACTATCCTCACTAACATGACAGATTTTCTAAGTTCTGTTTATGGATTGGTTATAGCTCTGAAATCTTGGAGGTTCTAAATGAGCACTGTAATTATGTTTTAGGTCATGATATTTCAAAATTATTTAATAGTGGCACTGATTGTTCTGTTCTCATCAGTTTCTTTCAAAATTGGACTTGATGTATGAAGCTGTTCAAACCCTGGAAAATTCTGCTCTTATATGTCTTTTGTTGTGTATGATCCTGCAGGCAGAGCGCTCTGCAGAGGATCGTCCAGAGCGATACGGCCCTGTGCAGCAACATCGGCGCATGGTTGCGTCACTCAACAAACAAATCCAGCTGAAGACCAAAGAGCTGGAAGAGGTGAAACTTCCATCTTTGCTGGGTTACAGCCTGCAACTGTTGCCCTGTACAGTTTAATTTGTTAATCATCTTCTAGCTGTTAGGTGACAAGTTTCTGACAACAGAACTGTTCTGGCTGTCCATGCTGAACTCGCTGACTGTTAAAGTTGTGCAAGTGGCTGGACAACAGTAAGTGGCCAACGAGTGGAAGTACAGAATGACTGTTTCTAATAATGTGAACGTTGAAACTATAGTTTCTCACACACATACTCTCATACACATCCTGATAAAGCTCTGCGAGTGTCACTGATTACTATTTGGGATTTTTTTTACTTTTGTTGTTGTTAAGCTCTGCTGTGTTATTTTTCAGATGCAGGCCAGGCAGCAGGAGGTGAGAGCAGCCTGTGAGGAGGCCAAGAGCAAATTAACTGAGGTAACAAACTCAATGCACTTAAATAAAGACCAGTTTAAATGAGAAGTAAGAACTGATGTTTGTGGTAACATAATGCACATTATATTTGCTGAGTATGTGAGAGAGATTGGAGGCAAAAAGAGGCTATTGATGATGGTGGTAATGTGTCTGTGTCTGTAGGCTACAGACCTGGGTGAGCAACTGGAGAGGGAGCTCAGTGCTCTCGCAGATGTGGAGGCTCAGGCTGACTCGGGGTGAGTGACTTTTTTTTTAAGCCTCTAATGTGCACTGTGGATTTATGTACTCTGTAAATAATTCATGTTGATAGTATATATGGCATGAACAGTATGTTTGCTGCATTCTATGTTGTGAACTAATGCTATTTTGTTCTTCCCTGTAGTCTGCTTGAGAAGCTACGTGCCCTGGTTGCCATGAACGAGAACCTGAAACAACAGGAGCAGGAATTCCGCACACACTGCCGCGTGCGTTAAGTGAACCACTTTCTTTATTTCTAGTTATATTCTAACAGGTCATTAATGGCAGTTCTCCTTTCAGATGTTTAATTTTTTTTTTTTACCCTCAGCTGCATGACATGTATTTGTATTTGTCGCTTTGATGGGATGAAACGTGTGCACAATGATAAAAATACAGGAAAATCTGTAGGAGTGGGAGGATTTTGTTGATTTATACAAGGAAACATGTTTTCACAGAATCATTTTGTGAAAAAGGAGCAGAATTACTGAATATTACTGAACTACAATATGATTCAACAACATGTTCTCACAAATATAGTAATACCGAGTGTGTGCTTGTGTGTGTGTGTGTGTGTGTGTGTGTGTGTGTGTGTGTGTGAGAGAGAGAGATAATTATGCTTCTGATCTCTGTCTGTAGGAGGAAATGACACGGCTGCAGCAGAGTATTGAAGACTTGAAGATAGAGTTTGGTGATGAGGCTGATGATCAGAAGGTCCTAAAATCACAGTTTTTCGAAAATACACTGACGTGGCTGACTAGAAGAACTGTTTACAGTAGTGGAATATTGTGATGTATTGTTTTATTACAGAAAATACTAATCTTTTTTATGATGGAAGGTAAAACAGTTGTCTGTTGGGTTTTAGGAGAGGAGTCAGCTCATAGATCAGCAGTACAATACAGACAAGGAGAAGCTACAGAAGATACGTCTGCTGATGGTAAAATTGAAAATAAAGGAGTCTCTCTGTACACTTAGTGAGAGCCTTTTTATTCAGTTTGTGCCCATTGTCCCTGCAGGCTCGGAGGAACCGTGAGATTGCTATCCTGCAGAGGAAGATAGATGAGGTGCCCAGCAGAGCTGAACTCACACAGTATCAGAAACGCTTCATTGAACTGTACAGCCAAGGTGTGTGTGGGAACACATTCATCTCCCAGCTTGCCCTTAATATTCATTATTACTGGACATAGCTGCTTGATACTTAAACTTTGGATATATTTTCCATTCAGTCTCTGCAACACACAAAGAGACCAAGCAGTTTTTCACTCTCTACAATACTCTGGATGACAAGAAGGTGTATCTGGAGAAGGAGGTACCAGAGGCTATTGTTTTATGAAATGAAATGATTGATATTGTTTTATGAAAATAAATTATTTTAACGTTTGTCAAAAAACACATTTAACATTTAAGTTTTTGTCTTGTAATGCAGTCTTACAATTTTTAGGAACTTTTTAGGAATTCAAGTGTTTGTGTTGGGTTTCTGTTCTCAGGTGAATTTGCTGAACTCCATCCATGATAACTTCCAGCAGTAAGTATCAGTGGAACCAAGACCAGACCATTAAGTGGTGATCAGAATGCAGCAAGCTAATTTTTACCCAGCTGCATGACTGAGCATTCTTAAGGTGTGTGAGTTATGTTATGTTAGAGTTGTGTTAATGTGGAGTCTCAGTCTAGGTTCTGAGAGAATAGGCGACATACTCAAGTGCCAATCTTGCAAATGGTTTGAAAGACAGTAGGAAGCTCAGGCCATAATAACGATCTCAGATGTCTTATGCCTGTGCAAAAATAGAGCATACCCGTTTTGAACAAGTTAGGTTTAGTACAGAAGGTAGAATTGTGGTTAATGTGCTTACTGTGTACATATTCAGGGCCATGGCATCATCAGGAGCTAAAGAGCAGTTCCTCAGGCAGATGGAACAGATAGTGGAAGGGATCAAACAGAATCGAATAAAGGTAAAAACATGAATCAAACAAGTGGATATAAAAATTACTGTCAATACACTTCTTGGTCAAAGCTGTTTTTAAATTTAGTGAACATTATTATGTCATTAATGTTTAACATGATTTTAACTGGCTGTATGTCTAGATGGAGAAGAAAAAGCAGGAGAATAAGATGAGAAGAGACCAGTTGAATGATGATTATCTGGAATTACTGGACAAACAGAGACTTTACTTCAAAACCGTTAAGGACTTTAAAGAGGTGAGTTACAGTGGCTGTGTTAACCATTTCTCTGCAGCAGGTGGTTTCATTTATAGTTTAACTTTTGATCAGTGCATGTACTCTACAATCCATCTAATTTCTTTTCTAATTCTGTCCCATAGGAGTGCCGTAAGAATGAGATGCTGCTGTCTAAGCTGAGGGCAAAAGGGGCATCCTAATGGTCCCTCTCCCTTTTCCAGAACCTGTGGGTCTGCAGGTTCAATGCACTTTCCACAGACCCGTATTCCAGTGTGACTTGAGGTCCAGAACTTAGATATGCACTTGTCACCTCAAGGCTGTGGACAGCAACTAATACAGTTTACAGAACTTAGACTTCACATGCATATTGCCTATGTGTGGCCCATTAAAGTTCATGTTCACTGTCAGAATAAAACCATGTATGTTTTTGACATGACAGATAAATTACCCAAATGTCTTGGGATAAACATTACCTGAACTTGCAATTAAAATGTGTCTTCTCCTGTAAAATTACTGTTATGGAGATGGAAGGTTTTGTTTTGACAGCAACTAAGTATTTAATATGACCTTAGTTTGAATGGCCAAAGTTGGGATTTAAGACATTTGTTTGACTCCCCAGCAGATCTGTGCTTTTTGGACTCCTGTAGTGCCAAACGTACTTAAACACGAACATTAATATGTATGTTTGAATGTTCTCTAGTTAAATCAGCTACCCATACTGACTCTTTGAACCGTGCTTGTAAGTGCGGCCATGAAATAAATTCTGCCTCTATATTATACATTCAGCCTCAAAAACTATCCTTTAGAACAGCGCATCCAACTCCTTCAGCCCTTCAGGACAGTTAGGTGTTGTTACCAAAAAGTGCCAGTCTCAATGTTTTTAAAAATAATCTGAAGATTTTGTAAGGGTTGAATATAGTAATTTAATATAGCAGTTAGTTCAGAAGTACAAAGAGGTCAGGAAAAACACAATGTACAATTTAAATGCGGTCCATATGAACATATAACATTTGAAAATCTTCAAGAAATGGGAACAGCCAAAAGTTCAGCCTTCTAATAGATGAACTTCTCAGGTTACAACCTGATTTACCACATTATGGAAAAGACTTTTTCCATGGATCCTGATATAAACAAAGAAAAAGCACCCACGTAGAAAAATAATCCTTAAACATAGCAGGATCAGCGGGAAAACTGTCTGCGGTCTCCTTTGCCCTTGTTGACATGCTTGAAGATCTTGGCTTTCTGTACATTTTTCGATTTTTGATAGCCGAAGCCTCCACCTCCTCCCCTCTTCTGTAGCTTCACACCTTTACTGCTGTGCACATCTAAAAAGATGCAGGTTAAGGAACACCACACAGAAGCCACTTCAAAATCAAATATATTGTCAGGTTTCCTCTTGCCCCCTTTTTGCCTTTTTAGTTCTGCAGTTGAGCTACAAGTTTGTCACCTAGAAAAATTCTGCATGATTTAGCAGATTTTTGCAATTTACTATTTTGATTTTAACCCAATTCTGTTGCAATGTTATTACAAATGTTACACCTATACCAAAATATTATGCCATAATTAGGAACAAAAGTACATTACAGCCAATTTACTCTTGTTAGATGTGGCAGTTTAAATAGACAACTGTAGACAAATTTCAGTACAGCCAATCAAAATGCAAATATTTATAATGCAAATTTACTCAAAAAAATACTGGAGAAGTGCCATTTGTTAATTACTTTGGGTTTGTTTGTATATATAACTAGACATATGTAACCGACTAAAAAAGGGGATGTTGACAGTTCACCAAACAAAACAATGCTGAAAGGATACTGAGGTCAACGTAGGGTGGAACTTTAAAGCCAAAAGACAGTGCCACCATGGGAAGATTCAGCGTCTGGACATTGTAGATCTGTTTGAGGGAGTGAGAATCGTACGCTCTCACGTATGACTTGTATGCTTCCTGAGCAGACTTGTGCAGGTAGTAATTCTTCTCAATAAGCTTCTCCAGCTGAGATAAACAACAGATCAGATGATTAGGCTTGTTATTCATCTTTAGTTACTACTAGTGATGCACAGGGCTCCCGTGAGGCTTTTTGACTTTTGTAGAAAACATGGCTGGAGGGTCTCACCTGTGACTGAATATCAGAGATTTTACTCCAGGAAAACTCAAACTCACTTAGTGGAACCTAAAAAAAATGGGAAAAAAGAAAAGTCAGTGTAGAACAGTTTAAAAGGAATCGATATGGATATGTGTGTGAAAGCAGAACAGTAGATTAGCTCCAAAGGTTTCAGTGGTACCTTGGCCTGTTTGAGGAAACGCAGGAAGCCAAGCTCTTCTGGTCTGAGGATGAGAAGCGCATGGCCTCTGCCATCGATACCTCTAGCAGTTCTGCCCACACGGTGGATATATTCCTGAAATAAGAGCAAGTGAATTAAACATGTTTACATCTTAAAACAGGACAGCAAGAGCAAGTTAATTGTCAGTTACTACCTTTGGGTCATCAGGTGGGTCATACTGGACAATCCAGTCCACTTCGGGGATGTCGAGCCCTCTGGCAGCGACATCTGTGCAGAGCAGGATGCCAGAGTCTGCATTACAGAACTGGAAGAATGTTGTAGTTCTCTTTGTCTGCTTCTGCTTGCCCTGAAAAGCCAGAAAAGGACACATGTCTAGATAATTCCCATCACACATCTACAGTGACGTTGGTTCACACTGCTTTTAGATTAGAATAACAGAGCATGGAATCACAGCAAAGCATATAACTAAGTAATAACAGCTTTAAAGGTTAAAAACGACATTCAAATTAAGCTTAAAAACTTTAAACACCAGCAAAAACAATCCTACTCATGTGTAAAAAGACTGCTAAATATGCAACATGCCACGTAACTGAGAGTTGTATATTTGTGTGTGTGTGTGTGTGAGAGAGAGAGAGAGAGAGAGAGAGCGCTACGGGTCACTTACATGGATGGCCATGACAGGTAAGTCGATATAGTTGAGCAACTCATAGTGAAACTTCACTGACATACATGAGGAGAAAAACACCATCAACTTCTTCTTACGGTTCTTCTTTAGAAATGTGAAGAGCAGTAGAAAGCGCTTCTCAGATGGGCACACCACATAACCCTGAATCAAAATACAAACACAGTTCACCACACACTCCTAAAATAAACCATTCACTAACAACCAAAGGCTGAAAACACAAAGCAGATTTCTACATTGCTGTTCTTCAAAAAGGCGTGTGGCACACCTGTTCCAGTCCATCCACGGTGGCAATGTCTTTGTTGTCATCTACTCCCACATACAGTGGCTCTTTTTTCAGAGAGATCCGTGCCAGATCCTCTACCTTCCTGGTCTGTGTAGCTGAGAACAACATTGTCTGCCTCTTTTCTGGAATGGCAATGGTATCACCGTCAATGAATTGTAAAGCTTCAAATAAAGACAGTTAAGCATTCGGTCTACTGGGAATTAGGGCTGAAGTAAATATCAAATATTTTACATGTACATATTAGCCAATGCCAATGTTGTGAAAGTTTTTAAACGTAGGAATTAGGACTATATCCATACCCTAGATTAACAATGCATAAAATATCATGTATATATTTGTAGGGTTCCAAATGATTTCTAAGGGTTTTTCAGTGCAGTAACATGAGTACAATGCAAACAGTTTAGTACTGTAACCCAGAACTAACCAAACCTGCTCTTCTGGAGTACAATAAAAATATAATATTTAAGCAATTATCTTATCAAGCATACCTAGCTGAAATACATTACTGTAAAACATCTTACTTGGCAAAAGTTTGATGATCTGTTTAAGTTCTTCTTCAAAGCCAACCTCCAGAATCCTGTCCGCTTCATCGATAATCAGACACTGCAGGTTCTTATACATAAAACCAGGTGTGTTCTGCCCAGAGAAAAGAACACATAGACCAACTTAATACCAGTCCCGCAGGATCACAGCATAATATAAGCATTAGTCATATGCTAAAAATGTTAGACCATTTATATGGACCTGACAAAAGATAAAAATGCAATAAGTAACAGTGAACATTGCACACTTGTGACTGACAGCAAGCAAGAAAGCTGAGCCATATGGTTTCATGCTATGCAATATTCGACTTTGTTTCAAAGTTATAATAATGTATACTGTGTTTTGACATGCACTCTTTAAATGTGTGCTCTAACCTGCAGGTGGTCAAGCAGCCTCCCAGGTGTGGCCACCAGGATGTTGACCCCATTACCAAGTTTCTGTGCTTCAGCCGAGCGGTTACTGCCACCCATAATAAGACCATATGTGTGTACATGATGCGTAATGAGTTCCTTCAGCACTCCGTATGTTTGCATGGCCAGCTCACGTGTCGGGGACAGAATGACTACCCCAGTACCTGCCAGTGAAAGGAATTTCAGGAAGGACAGAGCAGAAACTTTCTAACTTACCTAATCCTCAGATTATTACATTGACGAAAGGTGTCACAGACAATGGATAAATGACATTACATACAAATGATACACTTTTCTATGTAAACCAACCCCTCCTTGGAGAACCTGAGCTGAATCCAGTCCTAAAACATTATGTGCGCACTTACCATTTCTCGGCATGAACTTGAGTTTGTAGATGAGTTCTATGGAAGGAATAAGGAAAGCCAAAGTTTTCCCACTGCCTGTTTTAGCAGCTGCCAGAACATCTCTGTAGAAAGGTAAACAAGATCTCTAATTAATAAATGACTTCTAATTTTTTTTATCCAACACCACAATTCCAAAGCCCATCTCAACAGACCAAGAAAGGGAAGAACTGCTCCACCCAAATGCTTTTTTACCAAGGAACACATCAAAAACTAGATGCATTTCCGCAAGAAAATGCGAAATGTGATTGCTATAACATGTTTGGAGACACCCAAAGATCGGTTTTATGGTCAAAAAAGAGTAAATAGGGCTAAAAATGAATAAATAGTCTCCTCATAGTGTGGATTCACACCGTAATCTTCTGATTCTCTTCATTCAGTGGCCGGCACTCTACTGCTGAACCACTGAGGGGACGTTAACTAGCTGGCTCTTACCAAGCCATTCCTGGTTAAGGATGACTTAACCCGTAGCCACATTCGAAGGCTGAGAATTTCAAATTTTTATTTTGACCACAATTCTTTTTTTAAATGCTCTGCCCTAATCAAACGATCAATAAACCAGATACAAGTACAACAGGGCAGGGTCTAAGGCATGTGTCAGATTCTGAATTTTACTCACACAGCTTCGGAGGGGATGTGGCTCCAAAAAATGGGTTTAACAAAAAAAATTAAATAAATAATGAAATAATAAAAATAAAACTTAAGAACAACAATAGTTCAGAAAGCATCAGTTGCACTGCAGCGCCACTGTCTTACCTCCCCTCCAGTAGAGGTCGTATGGTTTTGTGCTGGATCTCCGTCATGAACTCAAAGCCCATCTCCTTAACACCCTTCAATGTATTCTCACTCACAAGCTCCACCAATGATGCAAATGACCGGTCCTCAAATGCCCCTTAGAGAAACAGCAGAGACATAATGAAAAGCCATTAAACACACTAGGGCATTAACAGAAAAGTTAACGCGTCAACGTCAGAGGTATAAGTCAACGACCCCTGAGAGAAGTCGACAAGTCATGTGTTTTTTTCCCTCTCTTGCAATCTCTGCCTTACGCTGACATGCGTTCCTTGACTTAACCAGTTATTATAGTCACTTCTTAAAAAGGCCGGTAATGTTGGTGCGTGGCGGAGAATCTAAAATCAAGACCGGAACAAGACGAGAGACACGGCAGAAGAGGCAGCAGGTGACAGACACACATCACATGTGTGAAGATACTTCACTCTAGACCACACAAACAGTACGGTGACCTGCACAATCTGCAAGTCGGTGTTAAAGTTCAGTAAAAGTACAAGTGTTCTACACAGCCATCTGAAACGGCATCTGCTAGCTAACATGGGTGATGCTAGCACTGCAGGGAGTCGTCCTGTCCAGAGGAGCGGAGTAGCTTTACAGAAAAGCCTCTAAGAAAAAACAGCAGATCACAGATCTACTTGGTAATTTCATCTTTAAAAATGTGAGACCTTTGGTTGCAGTACAAGCCGAAGGCTAATGTTACAGAGAACTTTAATAAAAGTTGCTCGTTGACGGACACCTGTGTTCCTCAGCTGTGTCTGTGTGATGACATCATCAAATGACTTGTCGACTCGACACCGTGTACATGATACAAACATGCCAATATCACATTAAAAAAGATGTACATGGGCTAAAATCAAATTAAAGATCATCAGCACAATCATGCTCACCAGTTAAACCAGATGGAAGTGTTGGTCCATTATCCTCCTCCTCTTCACCATCACCATCTTCTTCATCCTCTGCATCATCACATGTCTCCACTCTCTCCTCACTCTCCTTGTCTCCTGCTTCAGAGGGCTCAATCATCTCATCTCCATCAACCTCACCGTTCTCCCTTTTGGCTTTTTTAACATCTAGAAAAGAACATTATCAAGCCTTAATGCCAAGACCAAATAACGAATCTGGATTTTGTTTAATAGTTCTTTACAAACAGTCTTTTTCTACAACAAATGACAACGTTACTGTTTTCTCAGCTACATAACATTTTACAAGACTCCTCTTAAGAGAGCTGTAATGTTTGTGTGGTCAAAAATACCCAAACAAGCTGTAATTCATTTTAAGGCCATTTAATAACCTCTCTTCATACCTTAATTTTTAATACATTTTTGTTTTCCTGTGCCTTCAAGAATGAAAAATCTGTCCTCTATTGTGTTTTATTCAAAAAGCAGTCTGAACAGGTTTTAAACTTATAACTATAACAAACTATATTTACAAAGCACATCACACAAGGGACATTTATTTTGGTATGAGCCCTTTCAGACGCATCAAAAATTTACTGGCGTTGCTGGGATCTCCTGCTTCAACAAGTTTCCTCTTCTTTTTCTTCTTTTTCTTGTTGCTGTTTTGTGCTACTGTACACTCTTCATTGGACACACTTTTCTGACCCACTGGCAGCTTGTCCTGCAGTGAGTCTGGAACTGTGGACTCTTCATCTACCTTGGCACTGCATTCTTCACTGCTTATTTTTGATTCTGTCAGAAAACAAATAAAACTGGACTAAATAATGTTGACATTGTTATTCAGCCACCTCCAGATATTGACATTTAACCTGAACAAAAGTTTAACCTGCATGAAATTTCAAATTATGATTACTCAGATATTTTGTCTTTTATTACCAAATGCTAATTCTAACATCTTAAGACATATTCCATTACCGCTAAGTTGCATACAAGATAAACACAGAATGGTGTCTAATGGTGTGTCAGTATAATCTACATCAATAAGGACAATTCAAAGTACAAGAAACTTAGGTTATCATAAACAAGTGTCCTATTAATAAATCTGACATCCTCTGTGGGACAACTTTAGTGATCCTGGAGGAATTTGCTTATGCTATGGCTGCAAAGACACAAAGAAACAAGAACATTGTAAAATCTAAAGTCCAGATAAATCCAATAAAAAACCTGCAGAAAAAAAAACTCAATATGAAACGCACTATGCTATATACACAAATGTTGGGTATAAATACTATAGATAACTTAATTACTTACAGATAACTTAATAGAATTTTTAATGACACGGTAGTTTGGAGTATGTTACTGCATGTAGAAGAGATCAGTAGAATATAAGTCATACTGACATAAGTAGTGATATTCACACTAAACTGATACTGATATAAGTAGTGATTTTCACATGGTAAGAATATTCATTAACTGATAAGGCAGTCATTGCATCCAGTGAACTACTGTGTTGGTAAGCTACCAAGATCACTTGCACTAATTATGTCATTATGGTGGTGCCAAGTCTAATTTATCTCAGTTAACATGAAATGTAAACTGTGATGATCAATAAACTCCAGAAACGTGTCCTCTCCAGAAACGTGTCCTCACAGCAGCCACCCTAACAATCATGTGGAATGATCCGCAACCACAGAACTAACTCTCCAAAATCAAAACATCAGACTTTACCATTCTCTTCCTCATCTCGCTGCTTTTGCCGTAGTTTGCGTTCTTTGTTTTTTTCGTTTCTTTTCTGAATTTTCTTCCGAAGAAGCTTCATCTGAAGGTCCGCCATGTCTGCGAACAGAGGCACACACGTGGGCTTGGGGTCCTGCGCGAGGCGTGCTGACTCTGTGCCTGACTGAAACTCTGAAAGGCCCTGCAACTGTGATGCCAATGGGCAGCGTTGTTTTATTTTTGTTTTCTTTTTTATTATTAACACTTTATGAAAGATAATGACATATACATGGGACAAATAAAGGCATACAAAATACACCGGTAACAACAAAGCAATGCCTGTTGTCAAAGATGCTATATGGACAAAAGTATTGGGACACCTGACCATTACACCAACAGGGAATTTAATGATATCGCATTCAACTACATAGACTTTAATATGGCTTTCCTCAAAATGTTGACGTATTTCTGTGGGAATTTGTGCCCATTCATTCTGTAGAGCATTTATGAGGTCAGGCACTGTTGTTGGGCAAGAAGGCCTGGTTCACAATCTTCATTGTAGTTCATCTCAAAGGTGTTGTATGGGGTTGATTTCAGGGTTCTGTGCAGGTCAGTCAAGTTCTTCGACACCGAACCCATCCAAACATGATGGACCTTGCTTTGTGCACTGGGGCACAATCATGCTGGAATAGAAAGAGACCTTCCCTATGCAAAGCTGGAAGCATGACGTTGTCCAAAATGTCTTGGTATACTGAAGCATTATGATCTTCACTGGCAGTAAGGGGCCACCTGAATTCAATAATTAAGAGATGTGTTTCAAAATGTTTGTCCATATAGTGTATCAATCCTGCGAAGTAGAGCTATAACACTCGGATCTTTTTAGGATTCGGCTCCCTCTGAGTCACTCACTAAACTGATCCGGATCTGTGAGTCACTTGAGTCACTTGAGTCAATAGAGTCAGTATTGGTTCCGGATCACCACCAAAATTAAATCAGCTTTTTACTGTCCTAATACCCACGTTGCCCGAAAATTTAATCCAAACCCATGTAGTACCTTTCGAGTTATTTTGCACACAGACAGACAGACAAAAAATATTCCGTGGATATAGCCCAAATAAAACGTATGTGTGGGTTATTGGGCTGTTATTTTTAATAGCTTTTTTTCATCAGACATTGTGGTTGTGGGGTGTGCATATTTTGAACGTGAAATAAAGGCAGTGTGGTTAAATCAAGGATTGGACTACATTCTTTCGGTTAATGGAGTCTAATCAGTGACGAGTATATGAACAAATCTGAAATATA
>JBBIGA010000002.1:17593941-17624781 GCA_037576975.1 Alestes dentex
GCAGCAGATAGGACTAAATGGAGACAGATGATTCGCTGTGGCGACCCCTGAAGGGTAAAGCCGAAAGAGAAAGAGGAAGATACTGAATTAACAATTATGGATGATATTTATTGGCAACTTGCAGTATTGCAGTATTGGCAACTTGCAGTAGTTTTCCTCAGTGAAACCTGAAAACACTAAATCAGTATATTATTTACTAACTATCTACAGAATGGCATATATGGTGAAATCCACATCAAGTTATAAGTGTATAAAAAATAACACACATTATTAATACAGCGAGTGTGTCCAAGACAGAATAGGAATGTTATTCTCCACCGTGTCCACTGTGTTTTTGAGCAGTGTATAAAGAGACTGTTAGATTCAGAGCACAAGGCAACAGTGTAGTTATATCTCAATTGACATCACTCACCTTCACTCACAAACACAAGACCTCACTCACACACACACACACACACACACACACACACACTGTGCCACATGCACACACAACCTTTTATACCCCAGTCAGAAGGGAGTGCTTGCGTGCATTCAGAGTGCAGTACGCTTGTGTGCTTCCACATGAATTCTTTAATGTTCTCAAGAAAGTTTCAAACTCAGCAAAAGCTGAAAGCTCAACCTCTCCAGTGCAGAACACACCAGGGCTGACTGTGTGTGTGTGTGTGTGTGTGTGTGTGTGTGTGTGTGTGTGTGTGTGTGTTGCGTGCGTGCAGGGGGTGTACGGCTCCCTGAGTTTAGAAGCCTGCTTTTATTGCCTATGTTGAAGGCAGAGCCTTAATCGATAAATTGCATCCTGACATAAGAGTTCTGCTTGTTCAGGTGTTCAAGGACAGTGAACAGCAAAGAGAACAGCACATAAACTACAGATGGTCTAATGCCTCGAATTCACATTTATCAAGACGCTGCTGCCGAGACATCTATAGCATTTCCAATCACTTCAGAGGCTGTAAGAAGAAAGTGCTCCCGACCTTTAGGTCTTTTAGACACAAAGACTAGACTCTTACTGGACAGTAAGAGATTAAACATCTTTGAAAAAGGAACACTGATAGAGCATTACACATTGTACGGCTACATCTCCTTTTGTCCTTTAAGTCATAAAGTTTTTTCTTCAAGCAGCACAATGCTGTGACATTAAAAGCCACTAGCTTTTGTGTTTATTTAGCACAAAGCTTAGACATGTCAAGAAATGATGGAAAACTCACACAGAAGCAGTACAAAGTTCCATCCATAGAGTAATGAATACAGTGTAAAAAAAAAAAAAAACCCTGCTTGCTATAAACTATCTCTGGCTGCCTGCTTACTTTCACTGACAGCAGAGACCAAACAACCCTGCTAAATGATGGACCTTCCATGTAGAACACAGCTCAACCAGCTAAGTGTGCAAAGGAATAGTAAGCTATAAATAATGGTGCCAAAAGGGCCTTTGGAGAGATGGCACAGAAAAAAAAAAAAAATTGGCTCCCTAAATTTAAAAGTGACATTTCACCATTTATTAGATTTTTTTAATGTTTTCCCTTTACTTAAAAAGGACAACATGTGTCAAATTTTCAGAGAAATGCATCTCAATTATCATCCATGGACAGCACCTGTACACTACAACTGACGCCGACAGAGATTAGGTTGAAAATACTGAAGTATTCCTTTAAAGAACCTCTTAAGCTCTTAAGGTTCTTGATGGTTCAAGTGCATCACTCCAACAAACTCCTTTAGCATCTTTAATTTTAAGAGTGTACAGTGGGTCTACATCCTCAAGATAGATTACTCTCACAGAACAAATCACAAGACCTTCAATTATTTATGATTGCATTTATTGCATAAATTATTTATATTTATGTAAAACAATTGTAACCTATATTATCAACAACAATGTATCAAGGAGAAAATAGAAATATATAAGCTGCCTTTAGATGACTGCACAATTGATTTGCACATTGGCAAACACATTACGATCTCTTATGTTTAAAGTTACTAACCACTTCAAAGAATATTCTTAAATAACGTTTGAAAATGGTATGCTGTAAACTAAACTTCACACTTTTTTGTCAATCCTGCAAATATTTCAACACCAATACCCCAGAAGCTCATTCTTCTAGCACTCAGAGCTTGTAAAAAAGGCTTGCACAAGTATATCTCACACCACACACATAAATCCCGCTACTCAGTGGCATGCATGCATAGATGTGTGCATAGTCACACATCTATGTGCCCAGTTTTGAATGTTGTAGACATCAGACCGTCAAGACATATCCAAGTTTATTTCTATGCAGTAGCACGGCATCCATGACAATCAAATTCAAATGATAACCTGCCATCACTTGGTTGGTGACATAGTTTCTTTTTTCAGTTTACAAAGTGGTGTGAGCTAAGCAGAGGAATCTGTTATGTCACGTAAAAAAATTCCCTGCCAAATGTGTGGAGATGTGTGTGTGTGTGTGTGTGTGTGTGTCTGTATGTGCTGCCATTCCTAAAGGGACACGTTGATTGGTTTCCCATTGGAAGTGCATGTTCTCCCTCCTCCCTGGTTTGTAGTTATTGTGCACCTACAGTGAGGTGGAAATTGGTAGAAACGTGAGAAATGAAAAGGCAAATGCCTGCAAAAGCAAACCCATGTGTTACCATCAACCCATTCTTCATCTCTCAGTGGTTCCTTACTGGAGGACACTACAGTTATGGAAAATAGCCGGTGTGCCTTTGCTGCTTGGGTGAGTGGTGGAACCTCTCTCTATTTTAGACACACAGCAAGGGGGTTCAGGAAAAAGATTTCTTACAAAATCTCACATCTACTTGAAAACAATCCACATCAAACAATTAATTATAGCCAGTTCATTGACTTAGAGGGGAGCTCGTACTTTCTGAATGCCTTTTTTGCCCTGTGTCTGTGTGTGTACACAGTAGAGATGTGCTTGGAGTGCCGATAGATCAGTGGAGATATATGCAGTTCTATCATCCTCTCCTCTCTTTTTTTCACTTCCTGTGTTAAATCGGGGCTGTTTATTCAACAGAGAGAAAGAGCTTCAAGTTCTACACCGATACAAACCAGATCAGCACACTCTGCATCTCATCAAACACATGCTTCAGGAAATACCGTATCTACTTCAGTATCATGTGTGCACATGTGCACACACACATACACAAACACACACACACACACATACACGAAGATGTGTAACTATCATTGGTTTCATATCAAAATGATAGTTGTGCATTTAGATTTCATTTGTATACCATCTGATTAAATCATTTCCTTTAATCTGAGTGATAATTACAGAATGAAAGTACCAATAAATATGTTCCAAAATGGCCAACAACAAATTGTTATTAAATATCATCATTTAGTTAAGAATGACTAGTTAAGGAAGATCTTTCTTTATTGAAACTACTCCAAGATGAGATGTCCTGTTGCAACAGCAATATAACAGCTGTCTGAGCAAAACCTCACATCTCTAAAATAATATTTTTACAGAAGGAAAAAACATTCAAAGCTCATAACAGAAATGTGAAATAATAATGAAACATTCCCACAGCCTTGAGGTTTGATATGTTACACTACAAAAAGCACAAAAAACTGTAGATTATGTGTGTGTGTGTGTGTGTGTGTGTGTGTGTGTGTGTAGAACATTATCCTGTGGAGTGCGTGTAGCTTTGATGTAAGTTGCTGAGATTTGCAGACAAAAACATAATTCAACCATTTATACACACTCACTAATTCCATACACACACTCACACACACACACACACACACACATAATTGTTCCCACACAGCTGATATAAAATCTGTTTGTCTCCCTCTCTCTCTCCATTTGTTTAATCTCTTTCTCTCTCTCTCTCTGTCTGTCTCGTTTCTTCCCTCTCTCTCCCTCACACACTGTTTCTTTCTCTCTTTCCCTGTTTTATCTCTCCCTCCCTCACTCTTACTCTGTCTCCCCCTTTCTCTGTTTTGTTTAATCTCCCTCTCCCTCACTTCCTCTTTCTGTGTGTGTGTCTCACTCTGTTTTATGTCATCACACACACACACACGCACACGTTTGGAGGGGAAATGACCAATTGAAATATTCATGCTGTTGCCAAAAAAAGACCTGAATGCCCCACATGCCTCATCCTTATATCCTGTTACCATAACAACCAGTGACTGCACATTTCTCACCCAGCTAGTATGCTCTCTCTCTCTCTCTCTCAATCACTCTCAATCACTCTCTCTCTCACACACACACACACACACACACACACACACACACACACACAATCAGACACAATGACCACACAATCACATACACACTGAATTACACAGTGTTCAGTGCGGCAGCATGTTCAACAGCCAAACATCCCTCCATTCTATCCAGTGTCTGAATACAGAAACACCCACTACCATTTTACTAATACCCCCGCCCCCAACACACACACACCCACACAAATATTTTGTTCATAGGCATCAATGATTCTGCTGTGTGCGTGCTTTTACTCTTTACATACTATTAGTTGAACAAGTATTTAGCTTTCATAAATAAACAACATTTAAAAGACAATTAACTTATTAGCATGTTTATACTGTGCCATTCAGGTTAGACAGTAAGTTCCTTACTTACTTCACTTTCCTTTATAAACCTAAGTTACTGTGAAAAGACTTTTGGAGCCTTTGTTTTAATGTTGGCACGAGTTAAACAGCTGCTGATATTTTCACACAATGGCAAAAATATAGACAATACAAATGGAAAACTGATGTTTTTGTTTCAGTAATAAAAAGTAAAATAATGTCATGCATTTACCTACACTCCCAGGTTCATAGCTAATTTGGCTTGAAGTGTATCTCAGTAAACACGGGCCAATACCTTAGTAATCACTCTCTGATCAAAATTCCAGCAAAATTAGGCTAATCCAAGACTGCACAAGGAGCTCAATCAAAACCATGTCTCCCCATTTTTCCGACACTTGAAATGTGTTATCATTTTGTTATGAGGGTGATGATATGAACTGCCCTGCAGATCATCCCCTTCTCTCCCTCTGTTATTTTATTTAACAAAGCTGAGTCAACTTACACACACACACACACACATAAAAACACACCAGGAGACCACTAGTTCAGTGGAGCGTGCCGGGTGCCCTGCAGAATTTTTGCCATTAGTGATTGTGTTCCTCTGTCATATTGATCAGTTACTGACTGAGACTAAATTATGGATTTCCCTCTCCATTACTGTAGCGCTCATTCTGCAAGCTATTCGCTCTTTTTGAAAACTCTCCAAATGAAAATATCTAGAAATATTTAGTCTACATGCCGCATCTGGCCTCTCTATGGCTAAGAAGCCTCAGGGGCCCACTCTGAATGTGCAGTTTGTACTTACTGGGTGTGTGCTGCTAATCTATGTTCTTTTAAGTATCTGGACAGTTTTAAAATTTTGAGTTCTTTGTTTTACACAACAAACATCTGTATTGCATCCTGTTGCACTGAAGTTCATCAAACTCAAATTTTAAGGCACCCTGGTTAAGTGCTACATTGGGTGCAGTGGATGGACTGCTTTGAAGGCCATTAGAGCTGGAGATATTGATGGACAGATCCGGCTCATCCATCTCCGCTTTGTAGGGGTAAACAAGGCAAACACACACAACACAGAGCTTTCTTCCTGACTCAAGCACTCTCCTTTGATGTTTAAGTGTGTAAACATACTTGAAATATGCAAAATACAAGCCTGGTGGGGCGTAATCCTGCACACACACACACACGCATGCACACACACACACACACATATATATATATATACAAAAACACACTGCTCTCAAGCATCCAGCCCCAACAAACTACATTCATCAAAAGAACTCATAACAGATCATCAAAACACAAAGACCAATTTATGATACAGCAACTACATTACATACAGACCTCCAAAACATAATAACCAATAACCAAGTACAAACATTCGCTCAAACAGGAGACAATAAATATAATATGAAATCATGTGCAATAATACGAGTGGCCAATGAACAGTAATAAAATAGAACACCAACAAAGACACATAACTACATATCACACATAACAGCACTCACAATATGCAAACAATCAGCTCTTTAATTATTGACAGTGGGGTTAACATGGGTTAAAAAGGTCAAAGGAAATGTCCTTGGAGTCACTACAGTCAATATATACACTGAAAATATGAGAACCTTAAAGTGAAACCGATAACTGAAGTAAACTGAGTTTAAGAAAACAGAAATTTAAACTTTTAAACATCAAAGATGTTTTTATTTTAACAAAGCCACATGATCATGAGTCCGATCTCCAGTGGTTCCACAGCCGTCAGTGGCCGGGAGTCCAAGAGAGCACAAGTGGCCTCACTCTTCTATATCCCTCATCACTCAGCATGCTGCTGGCCAACACGAGTGTATGACATTAACAGAATTGGCAGTCAGTGCTCTCATCCAAGTACATTAAGCTGCCCAGTTTGAAAAGATGCGGTGGCTGGCTAAATTTGGCCCATACCCTCTCAGTGTTGATGGCATCATGTGAAATGGGAGTTTGTGTGATTGGGATAGTGGGTGGAACAGACCGTTACTAAACTGAGGAGAAAAACTGGGAAAATCAGAAGGGAAAAAAAGACATTACAGTTACTGTGATTTGTTCTGATGAACAAAATATAACCAAAACTTACAGAGTTTCCATTTCTATATTTCATATCGAAATGGTTCAGGAATTTTTAAAAAGACATCAATGACTTTTAAGACTTGAACAAACATAAAATTAAAGTTAAAATTAAAACTAAAGTCTAAAAAAGTATAAACATGCACACAGAAGCGACACATCAACATAAATGAAATAAGACAAAAGTGTGTTGACATTCATAATTAAGAAAACATAATCGGATAATTGAGCAGGGCAATGCAAAAACACACATGCAAATCCTTACAAAATGGTTTGGTCAAGAATCTAAATCTAGCTCATATTTGAGAATGCTAATTAAAAACAAGTTTTATCATCTTTTTAATTTTTTTCATCTTTAACAAAGGTGCCACTAATGATGGGGCTGACTGTATAAATTGTATTGTACATAACACGACACTCCCAGTGGAGGTAAACTGCATCTCAGAAACACAGACACTGGCTTGATTAAGTCCAGAATAATGTCTCTTTTTGAAAAAATCTAATATCTAGAAAAATCACTTTAGAGGAGGAAGAACTTTCAATGGAACTAAATCAACAATAATGAATAATTCTGGAACATTGTATTGGTCTACTGGATTGTCTTTAAAATGTTACAGTTATGTGAACTTCTGTGAAAAAAATGACAAATGACCAAGATGGAGATAAAAGATAAAAGTTTTTTGATAGTGATGATAAGAAAGTGACCACCCTAAGGACAAGAACACAGCACGTGCTTCAGCCACTCGCCTCGCCGTCAGTCAGTGAGATTGTCACTCAGTTGTTACTTGAGAGGGGGAGATTACACATGTTCACTGACACCAGCTTAGAGCATATTTAAGAGCATCTTCTTTAAGCATTTAGAGGTTGTGTGTGCCTGTTTGTTTGTGCGTGAGAGGGAGAGAGCAACAGTGAAAAAGAGTAAAGGAGACAGAGAGTGAGCCAGTCCAGCACAACATCATCATTAATAAAAAAAACCTTCTCCAGATTGTCTTACCGTTGATCCAGTGAGCCTCAGGATCATGTACGTAGAAATCAGGGCCAAACAGATTCTCCACTGTCAACTTAGTGTCTTTGCCAGCCTGAGTGTCCTCTGTCAACACACACACACACACACACACATACACACACACACACACACACACACACACAATACCAAGCCATCAGAAACCAGACACAGATCTTCTCTCAAGGTGACGTCTATCACTGGCTGCAGAGGTCGACACTGAGCTGAGCGCAACAGAAGTCATAATCTCAGTTTACCTACACACATAAACACAACAGTTCAATACACAAAGCAAAAACACACCTTCACAAGGAGCTCACTCAGAGTTAAAGGATACTCTGACACTGATCTGAGACGTTGAAGATTAAGGGTGATGACGCCAGGCTGGTGCTGAGTGTTGAACAGGTGACCATGATTCCAGTGTTGTTAACTGGGTTCTTATTTGACACTTTGCCATTCAAAACAGTCGAATTATTATGATAAGCATGTGTAGTTACACAGTCTGTACTGAATATTATAATTTAACAAATAGCTAAATGTACTTTCAGGTGTATAAAGAAACTCTTGAACTCTCCAACTCGTTATGTCTGAATACTTGTTTGAGAAACAAATTACTTCTAAAGCAAGCAAAGCACTAATG
This sequence comes from Alestes dentex, assembly GCA_037576975.1. NCBI lineage: Eukaryota > Metazoa > Chordata > Actinopteri > Characiformes > Alestidae > Alestes > Alestes dentex. Next base: position 17,602,213 of record JBBIGA010000002.1, read on the forward strand.
TGATACATTTGCAATGCATGAATTTGAAGTAAACATGTTCATTGCAATTCAATGCATCTTTGCACAAAATACATCTAAAGGGGACATATTATGCAAAACTCACTTTATTTATAAAAGGTCTATGGGCTATCCAAAACATGTTCATGAAGTTCTTTGCACCACATCCCTCTCACATAAAGAGATCTTTATTCTTGACAGTTTCAGTCCCTTTCAAAATGAGCCGTTTAAGGGCTCTGTCACTTTTATGCAATCAAGCTGTTGCTGGCCACGCCCCACCCATCCCATGCTTACACTGCGCATTTACCACACGTGAAAATGGCAGAAAATAGAGGCGCTATCCAGCCCTATATGTTCGGATTTGTGTTGTTCTTTGCAGCCAACAACACAACACTTCATGAGTGACTTACCTTTGCCTGCAGCCATAGCGCTCAGCGTCTTATGCGTGTTCGTAAAACCAACAGACAAAAATGGCGGATCTTCAACTAATCTAGTGGGTGGGGGCTCAACAGATCAGAGTTGGTTCTATGCAAATTTCCCCATTATAACATCACTATGGGGGGGCCGTCCAAACGGCTCGTAGAAGCATATGATTCCTGACACCAAAATCTGTCAATTGATTCACAGAATCAATTCTGTTGTTGTTTTTTTTCGCGCTTGGATTGTTCATAGGAGCAGTAGAGACCCAACTGTTGTCTACTTATAAGATAGCTGTTTTTGCTGCTTTAGTTTTCCATATAAACTCTGCAGGTGTGACTTTTTCCACATTTAGATAGAGAAGCATAGGTGATAATAAAACTATATAATTAAAGAAATAATATATAATTAAACATAATATAATTAATGGCAAGAATTTATAGACCTGCTACAATTTATGCAAAAATGTTGGAATCCCACATATATTAAAGGTTGCTATTACCGTATAGAGGTTGGGGCTACAGCAGCTACTGCGATTTGAGGTGTGAGATTTGCAGGAGTGCTCCTGTTGTATTTTAGATGGTTCAGCCTCAGGCACTCTGCCCACAGAAGAACAGTACTGTCTGATAAAAACTGCACGCTAAAATAACCACAGCTCTCACAAAGTCATGCATGTCTCTGGCTTCCGCAGAGAACTTGGCTGCAACTATTCAGTTCCGTTCAGTGAAAACAAGCAATTGTTTGTAAAATTAATTGCTCATTGCAAGCATCTCTACACACCAATAAACCTTTCAGAGACCTAGTCACTGACACATTCATGCCTCCTTGTTTTGTTTTAAGCTGTAAAAAAGGAGATATCCTTATGTGTTTCCCGAATGGTACTGTATTCAGTGTAGGTTTGTGGCTGTTCTGTGATTGGTTGTTTTGTATGCCAGTCGAACAGCCCTGTCTTATCAGAGACAGCAGCTGTCAAAACCTGGATTATTGGGCCATATTTCTGCAGTCTTACACAGCTTGCAACTGAATTCTTTTAGTCTCACCTAGTTACATATCTGAAGAAAATGCCTGAAGAAAATGAGCACTTCAAGTTAATAATTATTTACATTTATTTGTAATTACCTTTAAGAAGTAATACAGTTTTATTACAAATATATTATAGTTCATTGCACAGTAATGTGCAGTATATTTACCATTTTCTAACACAAGGGAAAGATGTATGTGTGTGTGTGTGTGTGTGTGTGTGTGTGTGTGTGTGTGTGTATACCTGGGGTGAGGAGGATGACTGACATGGTGATGAGCGAACAGACCAGCAGAATGACAAGCAATGCAATGGCTATCCCCTTCCAGTTCCTCTGAGGAGGACTCACCCCTCCCAGATCCTGCAGAAAGAGAAAGAGAGGGAGAGCAAGAGATTTACCAGTTGCTGAGTAGTCACAAATTATTTCTTTGATTTTTACACAAACACACACACACACACACACGTGCGTGTGTGTAAAAATCAAATAAATAATTTGTATAATAAATACACACACATACCTATAGCTGGGTAGATAAACAGACAGATAGATATCTAGATAGATAGATTTTTTTTCTAAACAATCAGAAATCATTTTGAGCAATAAAACATTGCTCATGTGAAAAGATTTCATAGGTTATCGCAAGTTAGCCCTGTTTTTCCTCTGCATTTCCTGCACAACACACATAACATATGCACACACTATGAGATACACAAGGGAAAAAAATAAACCAAGGGCAGATTCAAGGGCTTCAGTAGGGTACAGAAAGATCTGATACAAGGTCATGATTCAGTCAGCCCGTGCATGTGTGTTGTCTCTGTGCTCCACGTGCCTCGGCACATTATGGCACACCATTTGTACATTATTCATCAGCCTGTCTTCTTTGTGCAGCAGAAACATGTGATTCATAATTCAACTCAGAGAGGCTCATAGGGTGACTGTATAAATAAACTGCAATGAATAAAAACGAGGAAGTGCCAGGAGCTTCCGGTGCTTCATACACATACCCAGACAGACATACACGCATATACATATACACACATACACATCTGATGCACTGCCTGGCTCTCTCATTGAAGACTGCTAGACTGAGATGGCTATTCATACACAACTGAATCTTATGGCTCTTGTACTGTGGTGATGAGCTGTACAAGAGAATCTCAACATAAACACAAATGCACACTAAAGTTATACTGCTACACATTAAAACTGGGATATACCTTAAAATATCAAGCTCATGAGGGTATAACTCCACACTCGACGTCACCCACTGATTCACTGACTCTACCTCTATCTTGTAACTACACACTACAGATCACTATAACACTACACACACCAACCTACTGATTCACTGACTCCATCTCTTATAACTACACTGTACAGATCACTATAACACTACACGCACCAACATATTGATTCACTGACTCCATCTCTAATAACTACACTGTACAGATCACTACAACACTACACGCACCAACATACTGATTCACTGACTCTACCACTTATAACTAGGACTGACTCTATTATTGACCTTCAAAGAAAATCAATTTTAGATGTGGATCTAATTTATTGGGATTCAATATCCATCATAAGGAAAGATGTTTTTTCTTTTAACATCACTGTTCTGGAGATTTTGTTCTGACGATGACAATAGACATGCTCATTTGTCACAGTGTCTTAGCACATAAACTCTACCATCTGGGACTGGCAAGTTCTGGCTCCAGTTCCACCCTTACTCCACTTATTCATCATCACACACACCTGCATCTAGTTTTAGAGTCATTAACCCATATACACAGATGAGCCACTGTATTAGGGACTGTATTGGCTGTGCTGTTAGATTGCCTTCATTGAAGCTATTCTTCACATGTAACCTGCCTTACTAACCCATTTAAGTAATGCAGAATTGTGCATTTATCATTATTGAAGAAGGTAATGTTATGATAATGATTAAGACACTGTATATCAGCTTTGTCCTGAGTTGTCCTTTACATGCCCAGGTCAGGGTCAGCACCTCGCACAGTCCAACATCACCTCACTGTATCATGTGATCTCATCCTGCACGCTGACTGCTTAGGAAAGGGGAAAATAACAGTGTGGGAGTGCATGTGTGTGCTAATATTGGGGTAAGAGAAGAGTGTGTCCTTGCTGAATCACATTTTGATTCTAAATGGGTGAACGCTGTCATGCCTGCTGCTCTTTCTTCTCCATCCTCCATTTCCTGCTCAGCTGCGAAAGCTGATGAAAGTTCATTTATAATTTGAGTGATGAGAAGCGAAATAGAAGGCAGGGCAGACCAGGACACACACACATAGCCCACGCGTGCGCACACACACACACATACCTACATTTTAAAGATTCCCTCTTTGTTCACACCAAAAGTAAGGGCTCCATTACGATTTACACTCCAAAGAGTCAACAGAGCTATAAAAACCAAAGTCGCTCACACACCTCACACACCCACTGTACATAAACACACACTGCCTCCCTCCTTCCCTGTCACTTCTTCTCTCTCTCTCTCTCTCTCTCTCTCCGTCTTATTTGATTTTCTGTCAGTACTGCACTACATCTTCCAAATGTGCTTCTTTCTCTTTCTGGGCATCACTGTGTTATTGTGAAGAAGGAGAAAGAGACATAAATACACACCTGGCAGTAAAATAGAGAGAGGGAATGAGAGAAAGAGAGAGAGAGAGCGGGAATGAGAGAGAGAGGGAATGAGAGAGATAGAGAGAGAGAGAGAAAGACACTTCATGACTGACATCTACTGTGCTATTTAGAAAGGCTGAACAGATCAGCACAAATAACACTGTAAGGGTGCTATCCCACATATAACCCGTGAGTGTGTGTTTATCCCAACCATACACACCTAGGGTATAGGTGACATAAACAATGTAGACATGTATGCTAAAAAAAAAAAAACCTTCTTTTGAGTCTGGCTCTTTCACTTTCAAGAACTTTAAGTCACATTTTAAGGATCGGTTTCCCACACAGCATTGGGAGATCAAGCCCAGTTCTTTACTACACAGTAGTACAGTTTTGAAAGAAGATTTTCCAGTGAAAGGAACATGTAGCCCATTACTTGGCTTAATCCCTGGTCCCTTATCTTAAACCAGCCCTAAATATTGTGTCCATATTAAAATGAGCCTGCAAGTCTGCAAGTCAAACTATGGCACCTTTTTTGTTAACTAGAGCATTATATCAAACGAAGTGAAATTCAATTCTATTATGAGGTTAAAGTGCATGGTGCAGTTTTTATCATGGCACGTACACCCAGACTGAGTAAATGATGTAGGAATTCAAGTCCTTTTACTCTAAAGTCTTCTTTTCAAAGGGACCAAGAGTAAAGGGGAAAAAAAGAAAAACAAAAAAATCAACCAAGGTTACAACCAAAATACTTGTGTGTAAAAATCAATTCTTAGGCACATTGCTGAAAAGCACGAACAAAATGGTGATAGTGGAAGGCTGTCCAAGACACAGTCTAATGTTCAAAAAAATTTGGACATAACACAGGAGGAAAATGGCATGGATATATGGGTCTACCAGTGGAATTTGCTAACTTGCCTTTCTTGAGTACTGATGAGAGCAGCAGGATGAATTCTGACCTATCTCAACTGCCCAGATTCAATCAAATACTTCAGAATGGTTTGTGTGTTCAGCCCAAGAACTTACTTCTTGCAGTTACAAGCAATTTAACGAACTTTATTCAACTCAAATAAATACTTTGAACGAAAAACACAGCACAGTAAAATTTTACTCACTTAAAAATGTACTCACTTACTCACTCACTTTCTATAACCGATTAATCCTCACTAGGGTTGCAGGTAATCAGACAGTAACATTTTAAATGATCCAAATTAATATTTGGTCAGTTCAAACCTTTATATATAAACAAGACCACAGGCTAGCAAGGGGGAGAATGATGTCACACATTTGGTGATGTTTCAAAGAAATTCCATTCTTCATATAAATATTGGGGGTTTGAACAGGCCTGTCACTGTTATTATACAACTGTGTAAAGCAGATCACAGCTATTATTTACATCACACCACTGAATGTGAATTGGCTTTCATCCACTGAGCCGAGGCAAAAACACGCAAACAAAAGAAAGCAGAAAGCATTTATTGACACATTTAATGGTTTTTAGGAAAAAGACAAATGTCTGACTAGTGCGTTAACACATTTAGAGGGCAGCAGTGAGTATATCTGAGCTCAAAATGTGCCGGTCATTAGGTTGGGAGCAAAGAAGCAAGAAAGCTAATCTCCCAGTTTGGTCATTTTAGGTTTGAACTTTAATATCTATGTACAATGAACAAACAAAAGAAAATTATATTGTCAGTTATTTATACAGCAATTAGTAATCAGCTATAATTTCATGATGGTGACAGGCCTAGGTCAGGATCTCTATGATCTGATCCAATTTTGTTTAGCGTTTATGAAACAATTCTCGATGCATAGTAATGGACCACAATTTTTATAGAAATTGCCCCTATGTGTGAGTGTCTGTCTGTGAATGTGCTTGTCTGTGTGTCTGCCCTGCAAAGTTTTTTCTTTCACAAAGTAAAGCTAGTCATTCCATATTCTAGTATATTGTAGTCATTTCATGTTTTTCCATTTAATATTTTAGCTAAATGCTTTGAAGAGGTTAATGTTATTTTGGGCCTATATAAAAATATGATTATAATGTTTTATGATTTGAGAATCAATCATTCCACTGTAATAATGGTGGCTAATTTAAGTAAGCAATTATCTAAGTACCCTTGAACCCCTGGATTTGCGTGGGCTATTTGTTAAAGAGCCGTTTGCAAAAAACACATCATGTAAATGTGTCAGATATTTGCACATGAATATGTTGCATCAAGACAGCTAATTCCTATCACAATATTTGAATACATTTTCATTTAAATGATGTGTATCACAATATTCAGAATATTTTTCAGTGGTTAATAAGCTTGAACCAACATAATTTGCCAGCAAAACAGTGAAAACTCTACTTTTTAAATACGTCTGTCTAAAGCACTCTGAATAGATTTGTTTTTATCCAACATCTCACACCCTGTGCCACATTAAATCAAATTAAACAGCACCAATTATGATTGCTTTGTAATGGAACAAGCAGTTGTTCAGCAATCCCAACGTACTGAAAAGCCTACTGTGGTGTAATTGATCAATATAAAACTAAAAACGATTCATATTGCCCACCGCTATATTTCACACAATTAAATTCCAAGCAGCATTTTGTTTGGTGTATAGGGTTTGCTCAATATAGAAGTGAATAGCGTCAAATATTTTCCAAATTATCCTCATAGTCACTTGTTCAATATAGATCAAATGTGCTGGAGCACAGAGTCAGTTACTCAGACTACACTGCATGTACATTTATATGACTGCATTTGGCTGCATGCTTGTAAAGGCAGAACTGAGTGAGTGGCAAGTGGAAAGTGAACAGCACTTCAAATAAAAGTGCCTCTCCACAACAACATGGTATTACTGAGTTAATTTAGATGCAGTCACACATTTCTGTCACTTGATGAAGAGTTATTTAGTCTAATCTAACATCCTCCATCCTGACGCCTAAGAAAATACTATAAACAGCTCAGTTATGAATGTATTTAAATAGTCTGTAATATGAATGTTGTCTTTCAAAATAGAAAGTTATGTTTCGTTTCACTTTCTTGTTCATAAAGTGATAAATTGCCGATAAAGTGCTACTGCTGAAATATAAGCATGGTCGGCTGCTTATTAGCGGTGGTACGATTCCAGCTTATGCAGAATTTTTTGTCACACTGGGAGAGAGAGCACTGACCCATGTTCAGTGCCAGAGCACACAGGCTACACAGGTTTGTAGCTATGCATCAGTTTCAAATGGAAGATATCCATCACCATTAAGGTATGCTCCTTCCATTCCTGCTGAGGATGAATGTGCTCGGGTTTTGGTAGAAACTTCCAGGCAGACCTCATTTCAGCACACACAAAGTGTTAAAGATGAATGAAGAAATGAAGGTAAAACTAGATACTAAGGTACAATTAATTATGACGGACAATTTGACTTCTAAAGCAACAGAGACGTTTATTACAGTAACAACACACTACATGACTGATACTTCAGAATTCCTAAAAGGTAGTTCTTCAGATACAACTAATTTATGCAGCAGACATGAGTGAGTAATTGGATGATGTGCTAAAAGAGGTTGATAATAGAAGAACCACTGAAAAAGGAGAGCATATGGGTGGATTTACTGCAATTTTGTTAAAGAGAATCTTTTAAAGTTACTGTATTTCATTCTCTTTTCAATATTACGTGGGTTATGGTTAATGTTCAGTACACCTTGCATTAACTAATGTTCAATTTTGAAAATTTAAAGGTTTAAACTTTTTCTACTATAAACTGTAAAACATACTGATCCATGGCTCAGACATGAAGACCAAACCAAATCATGAACAGAGTGAACTGTTGCATGTCTACTGCTTACAAATCTGTAAGTGAATATTGAGCGCAGGATTGCTACAGCACTGACCTTCCCCTTTAATTGGATATACAGTTGGATTAATGTGGACAGGATTGCATGCAGCAGAAAGCAAACCAACCCTAAATCCCCCTGTCCTTCGTGCTTCTCACTGAGTGACTGAGCGAGTGACTGTGCATGTAGATATGTGAAATTTTCTGTATGTGTGTGCGTCCACGTGCGTGTGTCTCCGTGTGTGTGTGTGAGTGTGTGCGGTTAATAAGCACCCTATTTTTAGCCAGGCAAGAATCTGTGTGTCCGCTTGTTCGACCTTGCTGTGCACGCGGTCGGACAGGCGGGCGTACGTACAGATTAGAGCCAAAACACAGGATTAATCTCTCCTGCTCCATCCCTCGTTAGTGCCATTCCAACATGCCATTGTTACTATCTCATCACATCTTAATCCTCCGAGCTAATTATACAGCCTTTATGAACACAAATGCTGGGTGAGAAGCTGATTCATAGCCAGCAGTGATTTTAACTCAAAAGCAGAACACAGTAGCTTCCATGACACTGGCACATATTGGCCTCCGAGACGATGTGAATTCTGAATGCTTTTGTACTCAGCGTCAAAGAAGAGTATTACGCACCTCCTCCTGCTCTCAGCATGGCTTGTGCCAGAGTGTATAGAAGGTAGCAACATGGGGACATTTTTGTAGCACTCAACATTCAGCGAGTCTTGGAAAGGCTCGTTGTGTGTGTGTGTGTGTGTGTGTGTGTGTGTGTGTGTGTGTGTGTATGTGTGTGTCTAAGGGACCCCTTCCTTCCATACCTGGCACATATATTAAAAAAAGGTCATGCACAAAGTTTGTGTAACAATCTTAAAGCAATAGCTTAGATTCTTTAGTTTGGCACTGGAACTATTAGGTTAAAGTGGTTATTGTGGCATTTAGGCCTAAAATTACAGTTCTATATGCTTTGGAAATGGTATTCCTCAGACACACCGATTTCACAGAATTCCCAATTTAATTTTGGTTTGAAATTGACATTAGACTAATAGATATAGGGCAAAACTAAAGACTCCATATACCAAATACCAAGACACTTAACCTTGTAACTAATGACTGTAAGTTGCTCTGTATAAGGGCATCTGCCAAATGCCACTTCACTTCATTTCAAATACATCTTGGCTGATTAACTTCATTCAGGATGATGGCAACATTTGCTTTAGACTAATAAATACAACCAAACTAGTATTCGTGTGACACCTTCCTCAAACAACACTGTGAAGAAAACATCTTTATTCAGCACAACATGGATTAAAGAGACAGGTTTTTACACTATGATCCAGAGAAAAGAAATCAAAATTGTGTGAAAGTATCTAGACAGGTAGGTATCTGCCTTGCTAGTTTGTAGTGTTTGGCTTGTTGTCCTCCTCACCTAGTGAGTCAATTCTATTTTCTGAGTGGTTCATTCTCTCCACTGTCAAGATTTGAAAACATAACCGCTTCCTGGAAGTGACATTTGCTATCTGCCTTCCCTCTGCCCTCACCAGCTAATGGAAAAAAAAATAGACCATTCCCCAAAGTAAATGTAGCTTTTAAAACTTTCTTCCACTTTAAGATAATTAGATGCTTACATCTCAATGGACTCTATGGACTATAATAGACATACTGCTCAAAGAATCCCTTTAAAAAATAATTGAAACTTACATACAGCAGTTATCATTGTTATCAAACTGCATGCTTTAAGCCTTGGGCCATATTTACAGAAAACAGCGTGCTATACAGTGGCAGAAACCACATAAGCCAGTCTATTTGAAATTAATCAACGCTGTTTGAAGGAACTGTGTTATCATTTAGACCCAATGCTAATTAAAAACAAGCTTCTCATTAGTTATGTTAGACTAGTAGATCCAGTGCAACTTGAGGCCAACTTTGTACACTAAACACGTCTTGGCTGATTTATTTCATCTTGGAAAATGGCAAAATTTGACTGTGTAATTGTGGAAATTACATTTTTGGCCAAAATGTCACCATTTAACCATTTCTAATTCATAATCAAAATTGCATCAAGCAAGAAAAGGCCACTGTGAACGTAGTCTGTAGACACAGAAAGGTTAAGGGTTTTCTCCTTGCTGGCAGACACAGACCACTTTGCCCACGGCAGAGTGTGGACATAAAACAACTTTGCCTCATGAAGCACTCAGCTGCTCAGAAGCACATGCCTTGGGAGATCTAAATCTCTGGATTGATATGCTTCGCTCGCACAGGCTATGGTTCTCAACACACACACACAAACACACACACACTGAAGAACGCCATTAAATACACCACAAGGAAGCAGATGGCCACATATCTATCTACGCGTGGTCACATTAGCCTTTTGACTGTGATTTTATTTGATGTCTGATTTCAGAGAATTCACAGAAAACAATCTTATTTAAGATTTTAAGTGACTTTTAGCATGTCGGTACACCAGTGACCTGCACCCCAGAGCAGGAAACAACCCTGACTACGGCACCAGTCACTGCATCGGCTTTTCAGCTTTCTAATACAGAATGGAAAGCTTTCTTTCAAACTGCCTGGTGCTAAAATGTCACTGTCTGCCCTTTTACATGTACATAAAAAAGGTAAGAAGGTATTATTGTAACTATAGCAACATGAGACACTTACCATTTCCAATGTGTTTGATATCAATACATATTATGGATTGGTAAAATCTCAGCATGTCATCATGTAAGCTTGCAATTAGGGCTGTCAAAAATAACTTACAAGTATTTGTCTGTTAAACTGATACAGATTTTCTCTATTTAGTTTCCTCTTTTGTAAAGCAACTGTATCCTCATATACATATATAATAACCAAGCACATTTAGATAGGGCGGTTAGTCTTGATATATGAAAATGCTAAAAAATAAGTAAAACAAATAAATTATAGGCTTAGTTATCATAATTTTGTGCCAGGTGACCTCTTCACCTCGCCTCAGAGCACAACAAACTGCACTGTTTTCAAACGACAAGTCAGATGAATCACAAAACCTATCAAAGTACCAGCATGCATCTAATCCACACAGCCTCTAACTCAGCTCTGTCAAGTACTTGCCTCAGCTGGAAATCATTTCCTTTTCTTTCCTAATTAAACAGTTTTATAAAGTTTTATGCAGTTAAAACTTGACAGCATTGTTTATTCTGATGAAATCCCAAGGTCAGTTTTTTTCCACTGTATCAGAGAAAGGCAGCCTCCACACACTATTACTGTGGTGCAGAGGCTGTTTTGCAACTACCACATCCACAAGCATATCCCATTTTAGTAAATTAATATATAAGTGATGCCATCAGTTCTGTTCCTAAAAGAGCCTTTTAATGGATGGTTCTTTAGAGTACCTTTGAAAATGATTGTGAAGGGTCTTTTTTAAAGTGTAAAGAACCTCCTCATCAGATTCTCCTCCAAGATTCTTGGAAGTATCCATTAATTGGTAAAGAAGCTTTACAGTATGTGAATATTTATTATACCTTTTAAAGATTAACATCACACATCTTTTCGCACATCTCTTGCACATTTTAGCATTTCCCTGCTATTAAAATCATTATATTGTGCATACTGTGATAAACCAAAAACAGTAAACCAGATTAAGCCTTGCTTACAGCTTAAATGCTTACAAACTCAAAGACAAACTCAAAGTTCTAACAATTACTTATCTAACACTTAATATACACTTTTATACCTATTTATACCTAGTTCAGAACAAAATTCTTTTTACTTCTGGTGTGTTTAATTGGACAAGATATTACACATATGCATTACAAATATATGTTAATGCAGTGAAGAAAACCTACAAAGTAATACTAATAATAAAAATAATAATAATAATAATGATAATAATAATAATAATCATCATCATCATCATCATAATCATAATAATACTGTTGTTGTTTTTGTTATTATTACTTTGTAAGTTTGTACTTTGTACTGGAAAATACGAGATAAGGAAGGTGTATGCTGGGGTATGTGACAGGGTGTGTTTAGAGAGTACATGAGGGTGTGTGGATTGTAGAGCTTCATGGGTACACTATGGCTCTGTACATTAGAAACTACATTAGGAACAGAACTACAGGGGGCTACAGGAGGCTGAGTGAGAGAAATTGAGAGAGTTAGTACTGAAAACTTGGATGCTTAGATGCTCTGAGGCTCTAAATCCTTGAAGCTTGGTGAAGAGCTCCTGCTGAGTGCAGGTTGTCCAATACTCTTACAGTCCAATATGTCAGGGCACCTACGAACAATGCACGGCACTGCATGTACACATCATGAACACAAAATGCACTTAAGTGAACAGAATTTCCAGTCTTAGCCTACTGTGTAAAACTGAGTGTTTCAAGAGCTCACTTTCCCTATACCAGCGTACATTCTTACAAAACTGTTACATTTAACTCCAGAACCTGCCGTTGAAATAAACTGGACATTAGTGCATAGTAGATAGTTAGGACTGCTGAGAAGATCTTCTCTCTTCCTTCTGTTGCAGACATTTACATCACACGCTGCATTCACATGGCCGCCAGCATTGTGGATGACCCCTGCCCCCCCCCCCATGTGGAAGAAGATTTTGCTGCATCCAGGCCTTCACTCCCAGGATGGGGAACAGTTTCTTCCCCTAGGCCATCAGACTCCTAAATCAGAACTGAATAACACACTGTTTATCACACACACTCACACACACTACTGAACTGCTTCCTTTCTCCCAATCTCACTGCATACACATGTGTTCTGCCATAAACAAAGAAAACTTACTCCGCACCTGCCACTGTAAATACCTTGTATTTATTTATATACTGTACATTTTTTCTAACCTTGCTGCTGCTTACTATTTTTCCACAATTATTTACTGATGTTTACCTCAGTCTTTGCATTCCATTGCATTTTTGCACATTTAATGACTCTGCGGCTAGAATACAGTATAGCATAATACAGTATTCACTCACACCAGTACTGTTACTGCTCCTGTCCACTGCACTCTATGTTTTCTTGTCCTGTAAACAATTATACAGTAGCTCCTGTGTTTTTTTGCACTCTTTAGTCCTGTCCCTCTCACACTTATGTAGTCTTGTGGTGTTGAAATGATAATCTACACCTACTTAGGTGTATATTATTTTGTGTATATTAGCATTACCAGAAAAGCCGATTTGTCGACATGTTGACGTCAGAGGCACAAGTCGACGACTCTCTTTGTGTGCTCGCTTGTGTACTCAATGCAATCTCTGCCTCTGATTGGCTTACGCTGACATGCGTTCCTTGACTTAACAAATTATTATAGACACTTCATAAAAAGGGTGGTACCGTTGGCACGAGGGGAATCTAAACACAAAACCGCAACAAGATGAGACATGGCAGCAGAGGCAGTAGGTGACAGACACACATCACATGTGTGGAGATACTTCACTCTAGCCCACACAAACAGCACGGTGACCTGCACAATCTGCAAGTCGGTGTTAAAGTACAATAAAAGTACTAGCGTTATGCACGGCCATCTGAAACGGCATCCGCTAGCTAATATGGGTGATGCTAGCACAGCAGGGAGTCGTCCTGTCCAGTGGAGCAGAGTAGCTTTACAGAAAAGTACTACTAAGAAAAAACAGCAGATTTATCTGCTTGTTAATTTCACCTTTAAAGATTTGAGACCTTTGGCTGAAGTACAAGGCGAAGGCTAATGTCACAGAGAACTTTAATAAGTTACTCATTGTTGGACACCCATGTTCCTCCGCTGCGTATTTGTGGTGATGTCATCAAATGACTTGTCGATCTGAAAAAATCTGAAGTTGTTAATGCCCTAGTGTATATTATTATGGATGGTGGTAGCCTAGTGGGTAAAACACTTGCCTGTGAGCAAGCCTCAGTGTCTCCAGGGGCACTGTCCCTGTAAATAAAGTCGCTCTGGATAAGAGCGTCAACCAAATGCCTCCTTTACTTGACTTGACTTGTTTAGTTACATATACATCAAATTAAAGTCCCCCTAAATTAAAAGTTATGGTGACAAACAGCTGATTCCCATCTCTGTTGGAGTCCAGTGCATGTGTTGATTATCTGTAATAAGAAGTCACTTCTAGAGTTATGCTGTTCACAGTGAAACCAGCATTTTGTCTGTGATAAGTTTGAGAATAAAAAGAGGACATAAGATGTAGTGTAAACAGGGACAAGTAGAAAATGAAACAGATCAGGTAAAGAAAGCATTTACTCTACCAGTGACATTGATTTTTTTAAGTTGTAAAAGTATAGTCTTTAGTTTCTTTCACTGCTGCGCAGTGTCATCACATTAACAGCCAAGACTGAGGTATGCTGCTTAGATTGCACCTCCTAATTTTATTGGCCAATACAGCCCTCGCAAATTAGCCTTGTGTGTTGATTTTGCAGGTTGATGCTTAAACAGGCCACTAAAATGGATGTTAAGCAAAATCAAGCAGCCACTAAACAGCCTCATATACAACAGAAACCCCCCCGAATGGAGCCTTTAATTTCATGGCAACGGGAAGTAAAACCTGTGGGAATAATATTAATTTCATAAAGCTGTGTTTGAATAGTGCAGCGTCATGGGGGTTTGCCATTAAAATGCTGATCAGAGTGGAAAGCAGGCTCACACAACACAGGGCAACACCCGGGACAAAGTAAACTTGCATGTGGCCAGAATTATGATCTGGGCTCAATGATAAATGTCTGAGCTTGCAGTTTTTACTCAATTCTACAAGTTTTATTCGCTCATCTCCCTGTTTTTATTATAGCTAGATTGACAGCTATGGTGAAGAGTTTTGAAAAAGTGAACTTGTTACAATTTTTTTTTACAAGTAATTATAAAAGAAAAACGGAAAAGAAAATTGTAATTCGTCCCATTTTTGCTGCAGTAACAGCCTCTACTCCTCTGGAAAGGCTTTATACTACATGTTGGAACATAGCTGTAAAAATGTAATTGCATTCAGCCACAAGAGCATCAGTGTGGTAGGATACTGGTTGTCAGTTCTGGATCATAAATGCCACTCCAACTCATCTCAAAGATACTGGAAGGAGAGCCATTATCCCAAAATACACAGTTCCACTGCACCGCAATTCAATACTTCAGAGTGGCCCTTTCTACTGCAGAGGTTCTCTATGGAGATCATACAAGAGTCAGTAATGGGGGCACCTTAAAGTAGCTCTGTTCACAATTTAGAAGGTGTGTCTGGATATTTTTTGTGAATAAAGTATATTTGTCTAGGGAAGAAAACTTTATATTCCAGACAGTCTGGGAAGTGACTTTGAAGCCATACACAAGAGCCACAAACATAAATTCACTTCACCCATAGATGAAGTATAATGAAGCATAGTGTTTTATTTTATTAACCTCACATTGAATCATTTTCTCTTTCTCTTCAGCATAATGCAGTTGTTTTCAGGCACAGACAGATCAATGTCTCACCCCGTGCAAATACACAACATGCCTCAACCAATCCCTGTGCCAGTTCAGTGAGGATGAATATTGTAGCTGTTTTTGGTGTTTAATGTGGGAGAATGCTTGTGCGTGTCTCTCTGAAGCGTGTGTGGTATCTCAGGCTCTGCTGTAGATGTGTTTGCCGCTGTTTATTTTCAGAAATCCCTTGTGTGTGATTCCTTGGCACGGCTGAGAGAGTAAAGGTTCATGATTACATCATGGGCATCACATCAATCAGCATCACTCCAGACAAGAGCCAAAGCCAAGAGCCTCTAGGCAATGCAATATCTCAGGCCTCACGGTTTACACACACAAATATACTATCACCCCTACAGCTGATGCACTGTGAAACCTGCTCTCTCAATCCATGCCAATCAAACACTCGCACACAAATACAGAGATGTTTCTAAACAGTAAAAAAGAAAATTCTTGTTATTTTGTCTGACTTAGCTATGACTGTATGACTGAACTGACGACATTTTAATGAAAAACTGAGGCTAAAATGCATGGAGTATGGGTGTTCGTCCTAGAAAATCTACACAGCCCTTCCATTTCAGGGGCAAAACTAAATGGAAAAAATTCAGTCTTATTGTAGTAGCATGGTGTGCTTGCACCACACTCTGCCAATCACAGTCCTTGGACGAGATTGCTAACGATTCATTCTGCAACATGTTTTGTTGACTGTATCTGTAATATCTGGATAAGAGTGTTTGTAAAATGTATTAACATAAAAGTAATGCAAACGATCATTAAGAAAATTACCATAATTAATCATTTGTTCGCAAATCATTTGCTCTCTAAATGTGTAAACATACTTTTGTTATGTTTTACCACATTTGTGACAAAAGTAATAAAAAATGTGATGTGTGCTATGACTTGTCTAGCTCAGGACACAGTATGATGCTTTTAACAGATCTGTTTTGAGAATATTCAGTCTGGCAACCCCGAGACATAAGCAGAAGATAAGTGTCTTCACTGGTCATGCATTGCCAGCCATGTAATGTAGCCATTTCCTACATGTTTCAGGGGCTTTCTGTCTTGAGTCAAATGTTCAATATGTTTCAGGTCAGGATGAGTAACTTTAGTCTATAAAACTCCAGAGATCCGTTAATGGTAATTTTCAGGTCATTGCCCTGCTGTAAGGTGAAGTGCTTTCTAGAGAGTTTTGAGGCATTTGACTGGATTGGAGCAGTTAAGATGGTCCTCTGAACTTAAGATTAATCTCCCCAGTGGTTGGTGTAGCATAGTGGATAATATAGCTGCCCTCCACGGCAGACCCTACCTGGGAAATCGCATCACTTTAGACCAATAAGAGTCCTTGTGCAAGACCCCCCATGCTACAATCAAATAGATTTATAAGACGATGAGTCTCCAGATATGAGCCACGGACAAAATATATAATGTAAATTAAGGATTTCTCCTGCAGAAAAGGCAAGGGGAGCCATACAGCTCCAATTTACCAAGATTCAGTTACAGCATTTACAGATGCTTTTATCCAAAGCGACTTCCATTCCCTAACTACAGGGGGCAGTCTCCCTGGAGCAACTTGGGGTTAAGGGAACCCAGAGGTGGTGTGCTGAAGGTAGGATTCGAACCCATGACCTCCTGGTCTACAGGCAAGTATCCTACCCACTATGCCACCACCACTCCAGGTGAAATGGTATGCTTTGAATCATGAGCTCTTCTTTCCAATTGTCTGGCATAAGATACTCTTCACCTTATCTGAACATTTAACCATTCAAGAGACCTACGGGCTTTTTTGTACGTTTTGCAAAATGTTTGCAAACTTTGAGCCAATGAGCCAATTGAGGACAATATCAGTAACTCCTGATCGCCTGACACATTTGAGACTGTATCCTGGAACTTGTTCACAATTCAAGATGAGTGAGGACTGTTTGGTCATCCCCTTCTGTGGATTTGCAAAGTCTTATATAACATTATTCTGGTCACTTTAAGAGGTGATACCTATGAACGGAAGAACCTCGATGAACATAGCTGTGCCTCCTAAACTGCTCCTGTAGTTTAGTCCTGTGGACATATGCTTTCATTAAAGTCTGAGTCAATGTTTTATTTCAAATCCAATATTGAGCCAAAACAACCAAACGTGCCACTGTCTAATTACTAACAGATTGTGATCTTTGCTTCGCAATATAAAAAAACACTCAAAGTATTCTGTTTAACAGCATTACGCAATGCCACTACATACATGGCTAAAATCATCAGTGTGCATTTTTTTATTAAACGTATTTAAGTAAAGCAAAGCTGCATTGGATATGTAAAAGCATAGCTGTATACTGTAAACAGTGGCATGTCCCTGGTAAAGGCAACAACCCATTTAAGATCCTAACATAACCCTCCACTAAGCAGCAATGTCACAGTAAGCTGTGATGGTAAATGAATCAGATGTTTGCAGTTTCAGTATATTGCCAGCTATATCAGGAAATGTCACCACCTGGCAAATAGAGTCATGCTTCTCCACGGTTGAATGAGATTGCTCAGGTCCTACAAACCACCATCTAGACGATCAGTGTTAGCCTCCCTAGTGTTTTACTCAGTGAATCACTAAGATAGCAGAAGAAGAACTCAGCAGTAACACCAAATGTCATTTCACCCTGCAATCACAAATCTTGCTTTGTTCTGAACAGCATCACAAGAAACCAGAGACCAAACTGTTCTGTCGGAAAAAGCTGTAATACTTGTCTCAATGTAATTAACAATCAATCTTTTTTTCCCTGTTCTAAAACTGACCAGATGTTCTTTCTACAATATGTCATTACTTTCACATAAATGACGTCAAATAATAAACACAGTTAAATACATTGATAGTTTCTAAAAACATATACTTATATGGCTTACCAACAGACATTTCCCAGTTAGTAACTACACATTCTACAACTGTTTGTAACTCTTGGTGGGGAAAAAAGCACATTTTGGGGGAAACAGTCTTAACTTTAATAGAAACTGGCAATTTCACCTTCAGCACAGAGAGACCTCCATTGTTTATTTATATGGCTGCAGGAAAAGAAGCCAAACTGCAAAAGAACTTTCCAGAGTGCCGAGTTTTAAAGCCGTATTATTGCATTAATATGAAGCTAACGCGTGTGGAGGTAACTCTAGAGTGCAGTATTCAAAAATAGAATCATTGTAACCCTAACAAGTGCTCACCCTGATACGGATTCTGAACGCCAAAGTACTTGTAGTGTCAGTGTTGCTCTTTCACCATATTACTGTAATTCTGCTGAGTTATACTGAAACCAAGAGTGTAGCATTCAAAAGCCACAGTAGCTCACAGCTTTGAAACTCCCAGTAGAATCGGTTACCTTCGGCATCAATACTGTAATCATAATAAGTACTACCACAACCCTGGAGTGTCACTTTCGACATTACTCTTTTACCATCTTACATAACAGTCACCCGAGACTGCAGCATTCAGAAGCAGCACTGTTTAAAGTTTACTAGGTGCATTGTTCGACTGGCATCTTTCAGATCTTTTAATCATGTTTCTAATAAATTTCACATTTTAAAACTGTTTTTACTTATTCTACTTTGACTCCTACTACCTTATATCTTATATATAATATTTACTGTCTTATATCAGAAATATCTGAGAAAGAAATGTGTAAGGCAGCTAAAGAGACAGACATACAGACAATAAATTCATGAACATCAGTTTGTTTTGAAAATTGCAGGGGTTAACGATGGGTTTCACTTGATGGTTTTAGATTTATTAAGCAGTAAGCATGTCGGCTCTCTCTCTCTTAATGGCATAATATTATTTATTATTATATCTAAAGGCTTACAAAAAGTGGTGGAGATGAAATGGGCCACGACAAAAAGTGGTGGGGACATGTCCCCAGTGTCCCCAGTGATACATTTGCTTAAATGGATACATTAACTGAAAAGTGTCAGGTCACTCCATGTAACTACTACTCCAAAATGTTGCACTGATCAACCAAACATTTATTAAATACACCTGCCAAGTCATCTGTATTTTTACTGAAACAACACAACTGGCTTTATTGAGTGTGAAAAGCTTTTTGTAAACTGTGGTAGAAATGTTTTACTAATGATTGTTTGACTAATGATGAGTGGAGAAATGTACACTGAGGGGGTGTAGCATCCTCACCAAAAAATGGTCAAGGCTTGACTGATGGTTTTCTTGATTTTTTTAAATCTTGGTGACAATTAACCAATGAATCAACATAAGAGCTGGGCAGAGCACAAACAAAATGCATGACCTCCTTAGCCAGGGTCATATATTAGTTTAACACATCACCATTGTATAGCAACTTAACAAAGAGTAAGAAAAGTTCATAACACAAAAACATGTGAAATACATGGAACCATGAGCACACAAAAAACAAATGCAACAACAATAATAGCTTAAGGCTATTTAACAGTGTCATATCTTCCCTGGAATTAAGGCAGAAATTGGGTCCTTTACAGAGGGTTTAATTTAGCATGCTATCTATCTGTCACCTGTTAGCTCAGCAAGCCAAGATTACAACCCTGCTGTCAAACGTCATGAGCTAGGAAACATTACTTAATCATGATCCTGGCGTGGGGTACTCTTGAACAATTAGTCAGAATTAATGGGGATTTGTCTGGGCTTGTGTGTAGCTATCTAGCAACTCCAGCAGAGTCTTTACAAAAAACTAAAAAATAAATAAAAGTTTAATAAAGGTTGTAGTGATGCTGACGGCTGAGGTGAATAAACACCGCCTGCCTGTAGTTGATGCAATCACTCTACAGTGCTACAGTGTCCCAAAAAAGCTTATAAGATCTTATTATGGATAAAATGGCTATGCAGACAGTGGGCAGCATGGCAGCTCCTCAAGTGCTGATAAACCCTATAGTAAACACAAACGCTGTCATAACCAGCACACATTATCATCCAACACTGTATGAAACCCAAACAGAAATGCAAGAAGTCAAAGGAAAGCCTAACCAGAGCACAGCAATATAATAAACAAAAGGCTTACCGTCCCACCACACTAATCTTAACCATGTCAGTCTTCTGTCACATTTACTCCCTTCATCTTCACTGCTGTATCATGAATACCAGCACCATTCACAGAGCTCAAGGGTCTCTGACCAGTCATTGAATCATTTTATTAAAGCATTAAAAAGGTCAGATTCAGGTTACAGACAGGCCACCTCCAACCCAGTAGCCCCCAACAGGACAAACAACTGTTCTTTACATTTTATAGTTTTTCAGCACTCTTATCCGCTCATCAACAACTTAATCTTTTCTGTGTGGAGGTGTGTAAGAGCAAGGAAAACAGTACAGTGTGAAAGACAGAGGAGCTGCAGGACCAAGGCTGAGAACATCAATTAAGACAGTCTTTTCAATGTCATCTCATAAACAAGGCTGTTTCTTGCTATAGGCAGCATAAGTAGAAAGTACCCTTGAACCACAAGGGACCCCATGAGTGTGTTAGTTTTTTTTTATGTCGTTTTTATAATGATTATTTATTTATTTATTCATTTATTTATTTATTGTTTTTTTATTTCGTATTTAGATCAGGCACTTTAGATGTTTAGAATCAGAAACTTCACTGACCCTGGAGGAAATTGCTTATGCTACACCTGCACAGACACAGAGAGACACAAAGACCGTACAAAGTAAGAAAACTAAAGTGGCTCCTTAAAATCACATGTGAACACACCACAGCACAGTGTGAACTTCTTTCTCTGCATTTAACCCATTCAGCAAGCTAAGCAGAGTGGGCAGCCACCAGCGGGCCACCTGGGGAGCAGAGTGTGGGAGCGGTACCGTGCTCAAGGGTACCTCAGTGGTGCTACTGACAGTCATGGGACTCAAACCCACAACCTTCTAAACACCAGTGGCCCCAAATCAAGCTTGAAGCTTCTGAATGGGACCCAGAAACATGGAGATGCAGGGACTGAACCCTGGACCTCATACATGCAAAGCATGCACTCTACCCCATATCTCTCTAATTTATTTAACTAATAAAGTTAAATCAATTAAAATGATAAATGTACATAAATGTCCCCAGTATATGGTCTGGGAGTCTGACTGCATCAGGCTGACTGTAAGAGTCATTGTCTGTGGACCAAACGAGGACAAAGTCGACTGGACTGAATCAGTGACTCGTTGAATCGGACAAAATTGAAGAATCGGTTTCGTGAAGCTGAACCGAACTGAATCATCTTTCCAGCTGAGCTGTTGAACGGCGCTCTCTGTAAAGAGGAGTCTTTTTCTATTTCTCGCCCCCGTTACGCCTCCCATCAAACATTTAACAGGCAGGCAGCCCCCTCTACTCCTGCAAACCTCCTGCAGCAGCGACCTGCCGGGACGTGCCATCTCGCCACGCTGAAACATTTACAAGGGCAGGAGCATCAATAATTCACCCCTCTCTACCTAACCCCCCCCCCCCAATAAAACGTTGCATTGCTGTACTTGCAATGTAAGTCAGGATGAGAGGCCCTATTGCAGGAGGGTAAGGAGGGGGTGTTATTACCCCGGGATTTAGGGGAGGATGAGGGAGCACGAGCTGAGGACGTGCTCACTGTTTTCAGCTGGAAAGGAGCCTTCAGGACATCTGGGTTTGTTAAGCGGGGGGGAAGGGGGGGACAGGGAATGCTGCCGGACACCCAAGTCTTCGAGGATGATGACAGCATCTCGCGCATGCAAAAGACCCGAAGTTGAGGCTAAAGCTCGCGATGCAGTTTTTGGTTCGCGCGAAACGACAAATTCGCGACCGCGTAGGGCACCTAAAGCTCCGTCCGTATTTCAGCGCACCCTGTCTGCAGCCCCGCGTCCAGCCGCTCACGCGCGGAGCTCGAGCGCATCGCGTCGACGCGCTTGGCTCGGTTTACCTCGTCCTGCTGCGGGGTGGCTCTCTGGCTCTGCTGCTCCTTGGTGGCCGTCATCCTTCAGTCCCGGTGCAGGCAGGGAACACGAGAACAACAAACAGCTCGGCAGGTCTCGGCCAGGAATCAGAAATTAAAAACAAAAACAGTCAAAACGAGGCGAAACGCCGTGCGCTAAAACTGGCACCGTGTCACTTTCCACGCTCTCCGCGCGCAGGAGAGATGTGGAGGTCGCATTCCACAGCAGCACGAGCTCGACTGAGTGTGGACGCTGAGGGGTCTTCTCTCTCTTTCTCTTTCACTCTCTCTGTATCTCTCTATCTCTCTCCTGAGTGTGGACGCTGAAGGGTCTTCTCTCTCTCTCTCTCTCTCTCTCTCTCTCTGTCTCTGTCTCTCTCTCTCTGTCT
>JBBIGA010000002.1:17631787-17642449 GCA_037576975.1 Alestes dentex
GTGTGTGTGTGTGTGTGTGTGTGTGTGTGTGTGTGTGTGTGTGTGTGTGTGTGTGTGTGTATGTGTGTGCGTGTGTGAGTGTGTGTGTGTGCATAAAGGTCATCCAGTTCAGCTCACTCCTGATAGAGAAGTGAATGGGGGATCTGAACAGCTCTACAGGGTCAGACAGGGTCACTGAGGGCTGCAGTCATTTCTGCTTCAGAAAGATCAAAACCAAAGTACTCCTAAAAGAAAAGACTTTCATCACATTTTCCCCAAGAAACACAGACCAGGCAGACATACAGAAAAGACATATCAGACTGAGCCTGACTAATCTGAACATTTTGCAGCTGATATCAATACTGACAACCATTTTACAGGACTAAAAAGTGTGACAACTCTTTTCAGTCGGGTGTAACTTTAGGTATAGATTTTCATTTTTCATTTCATTTTATATTCTTTCATTTTAGTTACACTGTGCTTTACTGACTATTGCAATAGCCAGATATGGCTGACTGTTCTCAATGGTCATGCAAATAAACTCACAAAATCTTACATAATATAAATATGGCGGCACTGTGGGTAAAAAACACAAGCTTTTTTTTTTTTTTTACAGTTTTTGGTTTCAGTTAATTACCTCATTTTTCATCAGTTCTCTGCATAGAAAGGTGTTCATTTTGTCATAATGTTGTTTTAATGAAAAAGTTACATTTGGATAAATGTAACATGTTATTTGTTATTTGAACTTGGAGGTTTGTGTACATTTTTGCATGTATTTTGGTCATTTTACTAACAAGAGGGTGTGGCATCCCCCCTCATCCCCACCCACAAATTGCCTTAGATCTCCCAGTGGGGGGGTCAGACACAATGACAAATATTACTGGCCCTTGCTCTGTCACTATTGACTTTCATGGATTTCTGTTATATCACAAAACGCCAGACCACATTGGAGAGAGATTACCTTTAACGTTTACCACAAATGTCATAAACTGTTCAGTTCAAAGTAAGGCTTACATTTGATGTGATGCTCTGGTTATCACAACAACAGGCACACAAGACTGAGAAGCAGATTCTACTTGTCAAGGATGAAAAATATCCTCCATCAAGATTATCAAGATTAAACTATAGCTGGAGACAGGTATGGATTAGCTTGGCTATCGATTTCAGCAGCCAGTCTCAAAGTGCATGAAGCAAAAGGACAGAGCTGTCAGAACAATACCTCCTATCTCCACAATGAAAAAATCTACAACTTTTGTAGAAGTTAAAAAATATCCTGACTTGAAGTTTTATTAGTATACAGATGAATCTTAATCATCTGTATTTAGGTTTTCAAATAGTGTTTAAAGAACATGAAAAAACTGGTAAGTTGAAATGACACATGATCGCATGATTTAACCAGTGTTCCCTTCTTCTTTAAATCAAATTCAAGTGTGCAAACAGCAACCAAGTGTCAACTGCTGTCACCCATGTTTACACACCATCAGACAAGACTAGCAACCAAAACTATCAACCTTTCCCCTGCCTGCCTCAGTCTCTCCCTCCTTATCATAATGTAATCTCAATTGCAGTCTCCAGGCTGAGGCTGAGTAGACAGATCACAGTCCTTTATATTCATGTCCTACACAAACACACACACACACACACACACTCAGGCACAGAACATATAGAAAAAACAGACTTGAAAAAGACAGCATGTACTAAGGAGAGGTGAATGTACAAATATACAATAATACAATAAGCTTTAGCATTTTTCATAACACACTAAATGTCAGCCCTTTATTGTAATACAATATACTTTAGCACTTTTCAGATATTATTTCACAATCACAAAAATAAAACCAAGCTAGCAAAATTAATGTGAAATTGTTTTACTTTAAAAACATTTCTTTTCAAGTTTCTTCATTCTCTTTTCAAATTTGGACTATTATAAATTCCGAAAAGAAAATTAAGAAGAGAAAAACAACAAAAATGGAGACGCAAGGTTTTGTTCCGACAGTGAAAATATTTAATGTTTATCACGTTAACACATATCTACACAGCGTGTAGCTTTCTTCTGCGATAAACGGTCTTTTCCTGCTGCAGAAAGTCTTCACAATGGCACTGCTGATTTCTTTCCAAAGGATTTAAGCAGTAGGCATGAAGATTTATTAGCAATAATGTGGATTGGGTTGGGTGGTGACTGAACTAAGTCTCTCCTCCGTGCTTAGCTTAAGGGTTTAGTTTGGTGTGTTAAAAACGGCAGATCTAAAGTGATGGCAAACAGGAGGTTAGCATGTTTGCTTAGCAAAAGGCTGACTGAAGGTGGCATTAGCTCAATAGTTAAATGTCACTGAGCTCAATATTCCTTCAGCCTATATCAGCAGTTTACAGTAACACTCCCTCTAGCACGCCGCCTGTGCATTCCATCGATTTCAGTGCAAGAGGCGCCAGTGTTTAAAGGTTCCAGTCAGTGTTCGTTGCCATCACTTCGGCCGGTCAGATTTGGTCAGATTTCAGGTTCACTGCAGTATGAATGCCGTTGCTTAAAATGTTTTGTTTTATGATAACAGAAAAAGTGATTAACACACTCTCTCAGGCCCTGTTCTGAAGAACCATGAAGATATATGAGACGTGTGCTACTCTGATGTATTCAACTGGGTAAACGTGTCCCCTAATGCTTGTCCTGAAGATGTCTTCTACAATGAACCGATTATGAACATTTCACATTTTCACAATTTTACAGAAGCCATTCCACTGAGATTAAATTCCATTTATACTCCAACATTAATATGCTTCTTAGCTCATGCATGAAAATGAATATCCACAATCTGAATACACAGTAATTAGATAATTGTATTAATACTGAACACTTAGCGCTCATTTAGAAAGCCATACCGACCATTACTGTCCAGCTTCGCACTAATTCTATAATCTCACAGCATCTCTCTCAAGGACTGTATGTGCGTGCGTGGCGTGTGTGTGTGTGCGTGTGTATGTGTGTCTATCATCCTCCTTCTGTCCCAGACTTCCCAAGGAACAACATTTCTGCTTCTTATAGAAATCCACCAGAAAAAAAGAGGTAAGGTGTGTATTGATTTAATGTCAGTTTTATTATTCGTGTTGCTGCAGAGATTGTGGTCAGTGTGGGAATTTCCAAACCTGTTTGCGCTATAACTGATCATCTATAACTGATCGATTGCGAAGTGACATCCTTCTGCGTGGTGGATTCTTGTCTCTCTTTACCGATTAGCTCTGTGCATTACCCAGAGAAGTAGCTCTCAAAGCACAAACATGGCTGAGGAATGGTGGGCTGACTGCATAAGTCCTTGTGAATAATGACTGAAATTAGTCAAGTATTGCACACAGCTGGAGTGCACTGCAGCGTTTCTCTGTTGCTCTGCTTCACATTTTCTCATCAGAACTACACAAAGGAGCTTCATAATAAAGCCTACATTCTCATATCTTTAAATTTGTTGCTGTATAATAATGACAATGGTTACGACAATGGAAATGTTCCTAAGTATAACACCGAAGGAGATGAAATCGCTCCGTTGGTGGTTTTAATCAGTTTTCTTTCACTGACGTTACTGAACAAGTGCATGTAACTGAGTGAAAATGGGTCAGTTGTTTCTGTGAAATACTAAAATGTTAAATGTATGTGGGTTCAGTGCAACCGTGTTAAGTGAAACTCAACATTTGGAACGTCACATTGGCGCTTGGCATCAGCTATTTGCATACTGTTTTACTTGTTTTACACACCCTCGTTGTGTTCTTTATATCGGTAGGACGGTAAAACCTTTTCTAAATGTACTAAATTTAGTCTACCTTAGGCCTGCTACATTGTGTTTTCTCTTCTCTTTTAACGAGTTGTCCACAGCCACCCACGAGTATCAGAATTATACATAAAAAGTATCAGTCCAGTTAATTAGAAACCTAACTTTTGACGATGTACCTGAACTAAATGAGTACATATTTCTCAATAACTTATCGTAGCTACTTAACACAGTGTACTGCAGGGCTCTAGTGTTTTGTCTCTCTATTGAAGTATTTTATAAGTGTGGCAGTTATATTTTGTGCTTATTCTATTACTTTTGAATTTTGCAAGGGCTGTGTGTGTGGCAATAAATATTTATGAGATCACTTGGCACGTAGCACTATGGGATAAGACCTCAGGCCATGTGCCACCAAAACAAGCATGGTTTACTGAGCAACGCAGACAATTAGCCAGTTAGGTTTACCGACACTGAAAGATGAGGCAGGTGATAGGTTTCATTGAAAAACAGCACCATCCAACCAGGACAAATCAGTATGCATAAGTTTGATATTTCAGATGATTCATGGAAAGTCAGCCGAGTGTTTGTACACTTTATCTACCAGCTCCGGAGCGGCTCACATTGCTAAATTGCCTTGCATCTGTGCTGTAGGTTTTATGCTTAGTTGTGCATAGCATGAAGTTCTGGCAGGTAGTCACATGGAATGGCCCAATATATGCAGATGAGGTTTTTCACACTAAGATGCTTCTGGTCTTTGGAGACCTATAAACATTATGCAAACTTTTTTGGTCTTTCTCTCACACAGTTTCATCGTCACTCCCTCACACAGTTCCTGCTTCTCTCTCTTTCTCTCCACAGCCCTGGCTGACCCTACTCTCACTGGGCTCCAGGAATAGCTCCCCATTCTTCCAGTCAGGAGGAGAAATGAAAGACAATGCTGTGCCGATAGAGAGAGAATGGAAAAAGAGAGGTAAGTACAAAGCTCTGTGCAAATCCTACGAACCGCATGCAGTGTGTTGGCACTCTGTTCATGTTATTCAGAGGATACAGGGGTCACATACTCATACAATATACACGAACAATACACTAATGATGTGCCATATACACATATGAAGAAAAGTGGGGGTCAGTTACTGCCTCAACACAGAATCGCAGGCAGTTAGTCATACACACTCAGGAATCAGACCATGGCGATAAACTAAAGGGATGCACAGGCATCCTTATTCTAGCATCTTAGTGCATGTGTGTTTGTACTACTGCAGCATTATGATGAAGACCTTTGCAGACTTCTGAGTGGCAGTTGGATTTTTATTAGCTTCTCTCATCAGATGATGACTTGCTCTGATGCTTAGTTTTGAGAGAGGGCCTGTTTTATTTATGGTCTGCGTCTGAACTTTCCACTTTCTGCCGATGGATCCAGCAGTGCTTAACAGACAGTCAAACTCTTCGATAAAAGTTTGTACCCATTCACCGCCTTGTGGATGTCAGTGATTTTGTTTTGCAGTGATTTTCCAACTAAGAACTGGCTCTTGCAGAAGGTGTTAATATCCAGAGAGACAACATTACTTCAGGATGGACAAGTAGAACATAATTGTGTTTAATTATGGTAAAATGAGTGTCACCTTTGTTTCATTTGTGATTAATTTGTCATTTCTGCAAACCAGGAGCTTCCATAGCACATGACTTTGAATACTTATGCAAACCGCATTTTTTTTTTTTTCATCTCTTTAATGTTGGTAGACAAATGACCTGTTTCAGCACTGAAAATATGCTGGAGCGAAAAAGTTCTCAACATAAATGTTCTATGAGAAAAATCTTGTAAATGTGTTATATAATCCAGAAAATTACACTGATTTTCAAGAAGGTTGAATACTTTTGCAAAAGATTAGCTTGGGGGACCTGTAAAAGTTAGTGAGAAAGTAAGGTACGTTTTTCAGTCAGCTTGTTAAAGAAGCTGCTGCGTTTGATACTTACATCGCTCCTTTAGTACAACTGCTAAAATGGACTGTCAGAATATCTTCTGTGCATAAAGTCATCAAAACATAAACAGTCATTATTTTCCATGAGTGTCATGACAGTAGTTCAAGTTCAAGTTTATTTATATAGCACATTATCATACACAAAAGGTCATTCAATATGCTTTACAGAAATCGAAAATAAAACAAAAATAGATAAAAATAAAATCGAATAAAATAGAATGGGAGGAATAAAAGAAGTAAAAGAATACGTAAAAGGAAGTTGAAAGTGCAATAAAAGCAAATATTTAAAAGGTGGAGTAGAAAAGTGCAGCAGCTGCAGTTGATTCAGATCTGGTACTGATGGGCAGTTTGTTCAAGCAGTGAGCTGCATAGTGACTAAACGCCATTTCACCATGTTTAGTTTCGGATCTTCTCACCACTAGCTGTCCAGGACCTGCAGAGCTAAGAGACCTACCAGGAATATATACTTCAAGCATAGCAGAGATGTATGTAGGACCCAAACCATTGAGTGACTTGTACACAATGAGTAATGCTTTGAAGTCATTTCTGTACTACAGAACGGGGAGCCAGTGCAAGGACCTGAGAATAGGTGTAATGTGCTCTCATTTCTTGGTTTTGGTTAGAACTCTGGCAGCAGCATTTTGAATGAGCTGGAGCTGCCTAATACACTTTTTGGGAATCCCAGTGAGGAGAGCATTGCAATAGTCAACGCTGCAGGAAATAAAGGTGTGAATCTGTTTCTCTAAGTCTTGTTTGGACACAAAGTCTCAAACTTTAGCAATGTTTCTGAGGTGCCAGAATGCTGACTTTGTGACAGCTTTGATGTCACCATCAAAACTAAGGTCTCTATCCAAGATCACACCAAGGTTTTATACATGGGTTGTCTTAAGTGCTCTAGATTCCAGTTGGGCACTACAAATTGATCTTCCCTCTTCATTTCCAAACAGTATGATCTCGGTTTTGTCTTTATTGAATTGGAGAAAGTTATGATGCATCCAGTTATGTACTTTCTCAAGGCACTGACACAACAAATCTATTGGGCCAAAGTCACTTGGTCAGAGAGCTAGATAGATCTGATTGTCATCTGCATAGTTATGATAGGACACATCATTCATTTTAGGAATTTGACCCAGAAGAAGCATGTACAGGTTGAACAGCACATGTCCCAGAATGGACCCTTGGGGGACTCCGTACGGCATGGCGGTTTTCTCCAATTCACATGAGCCAATTGAGACAAAATATCTCAAAATATAACAGCACCAGTACAGCATGTTTCAGTGTATCATTCTCACTGTCTTTTCCATGTTTTTTGGCTTCCCCTTGTTTTCTTCTCTGTTGTTTACATTCTCCATGTGTCTTCGTTTATGTGTCTGTTCTATGTGAGTATGTTTTGGCCTTGGCCCCACCTCCTCATTAACACTTCCACCTGTGTCTTGTTCCCATCTCCTCCCACCCCAGGTGTTTCTCATTTTTTAGTTGGTATATATAGCCCCTGTCCGCAGCCTAGTTTTTGCTGGTTCTTAATGATTTTGTTGCGTGGGTTTACTCCGTTCTTTTTGCTCTGTGGTTTTGTCTTGATGTTTGTTTTTGCTTTGTTTTTCTTGCTCCATATTTTTTGCTTAATAATTTGCTTGGTGTTTTGCCTAGTTCATTGCTCTTTGCTTCTTGCTCTGTATTATTGCCCTACTTGTGTTCATGTTTATGTATGTTCCACCCCATTCTCCTTCTGCTTTATTTTGTTTCATTTTCCTTTTGTTAGTCCCTGTGTCAGTTCAGTGTCCTGTCAGTGTTTTGTTAATAAATCCTTGTTTGCGATTACATCCTTCACCATGTTTGCCTGGTTTGGATGGTTTGAGTTTTAAGTCAGCTTTTTGAAGACATCCCGACTGTCTGATTTGAAGTCAGTTATGTCATCTTCACTGGGCAGAAGTTGTGGTGAGTGGACGTATGCTGGACGTTTATGTGCTGTTGTTTTGTACCACTACAGAAGTGTTGAAATAGGTGTAATGCCTACTGTATGGAACACCTAACATCCTAGGTGGCCCACACACTTTTCCATAAGCCTACCCAATTAAAAACTTCTGTTTAATGACTGATGTAATGGTTTTTCGGAGGAATTTGAGAGCATTCATTAAAATGATTAGCTACAGGCAGAAAATGAGTTTCTTGACAAGAAAGTGGAGAAAAGTATCCATCATCTCAAGTATTCTATAACTGTATGAACTCGTTGCATCAGGAGTCTCAACTCATACCCACGACGTGAACTCTTGCATCATACCAATCTCACTAATATATCTCTTGAAAGCCTAATTTACATATTCCAATCATGATGGGCTAAAATGAGGTGATAGGGAAGGAGTAGCTTCCACAGTCCTGTATAAAAGTTGAACGTTGATGCCAGAACTTTGCAATTAAAACGAAGGATTTGCCTCAGTTATTCACAAACAGTGAATGAGCACTATTAGTGTGCCATGTATACATACAACACACATGAACAATGCAGTGTATTGCTGACCCTCATTCCTCTTTTCTTTTTGAGTGTGCAGGCACCGTGCAGACTCTCTGTGTGTATTCAGTGCATACCTGTGCTAGGGGGTAGGGGTGGGCAGCAGAGCTCCAGCTCCATCCTCGTTAACGTGAGATTGGGTCGAGTCCTGTGAGACCAGCAGCTAATTGCTCTGGGTCACAGTGATAATTGCTAAAGCACCCACTGGATTCCACACCATTAATGAAGTTATTTAAATCGCGTCACCTTTCACCGTCTCCTGCCTTCACTCTCTCTCTGTTAATTGGGGGGCACTTTTGTGAAATTCAAGCATAAGCCGATCACCTCACTCAGCACTTTTTTTTTTTTTGGTCTTCATTTGTGTTGCTGCTAAGAAAAACATGGACTAAGTTAGAGAGTTAAAGAATCTGTGGGCAAAAATCTTTTCAATGGAACAAATTTAGGCGCTCCTCTGGGAGCCCAGTATTGTGGGGGTTTAATGTATGTTATCAAACTGTGTGAAACTTCATCCACTTGCCTATTAAATTCCAACCCTCACATCACTTCAATATTTAATGAAACATTAATTTGATTTGATTTTCTCTGTTCATGGGTGAGGGAGGAGGTGGGTGAACAGAGAGCAGGAAGGAAAGAAAAGGAGAAGAAGGGAAGAGAAGCGGTCAAGTGGTCCACATATAGACTATGATTTAAAAACGATTCTTTAAAGAAATAAAAAAGGATTTCACTATCATAACAAGTCAAAGTGTTGGCTTCAGCAAATCATTCTGTATAGAGAAAGGAAAATGTAGTCCAGGACTAGGCTTAGTAATTCTAAAATTAAGTGTGTTAAAAAAAACTTGTCTGGGAAGGCTTTACATGAGACATTGGAAGATTGAGGTTTTGAAGTTTTGATTGCATTGTAATAGTGAGGTCTAATACTGATGTTGGACGATTAGTTCTGGATCACAAACACCACTCCACGTCATATGTCCTGAATATGCTCATATGCAGACATGGACATAAACAGGTATGTAGTATATGTCTGGACAAATGTCATATCTTGTTAAGCTTGAACATAAACACATGGAAAGACCTTCCAATTTGGTAGGTGACAAAACATACTTTACATCATTTTCCATGTTTCTACTAAAGAGTCAACTTCACCATCTTGTCATATCAAAATTAACAAAACACAGAACATGTAACTTGATCATGTCTTAATGTAAGTACAAAAATAATGAAGTGTAAGTACAAAAATTAATCATTTGACCACATTATTAAAGCCACATTTAATATGGCTGAAAGTCATTTTCCTGAAAATATTAAACCCTAAACTTGGCTTCCCAGATAAGACATTGCTTAATTACTAACTATTCAGTTTTTCAGAAGAGTGAAAGAGCAAAATAACAGGAAGACTACACATTAAAAATCTGAGACATGCAGCAACAATCCTATCTGAACTGACATTATAAAATATTCTGAACCTGCTGAAGACAGTAATAACAGTAATAGGCCTAAATTTGTTGTTTTGTTAATATGAAGTCTAAACTTAACAATCTGCTCTTTGCTGCCATCTCTTAGGATTTCTTTATGCACTGGGAAGGATTGCTTGGAAGTCTTGAAGCAGAGGACACCATCAGACTGCAGAAAAGGAATACGTTTATATGGGAGACAGGTACAACAAATAAATCCAAGCCCTGAAAAGCGATGTCTCTTTTAGCATTACTAGGCACTTTATGTAATACCTGAACCTCCCAGTACAAATCTAATACATAACACTGAAAATGTAAAGTTTGCAAGGATTCACCAGTGGAAATAGAACAAATGCCTGCAGCAAAGGGTGCATATTTTCTTAGTGCAAATGCCTCATACCTGCACTGTAATGAAATGAGATGTCCAGCCAGTCCACAATGTGGATCGCAAAGGAAATAATAACAACACAACCTGCAACGGAACCAAATCAAACTACGCTCTTAGAAAGAAATTTGTGGAAGTTTTTCTTGGACAGAAATAAATGACTATCCTTGGGTCACACTGATCCAGTTAAGGCTTCCAGTCGTGTTCAAAATTAAATGTTTTATTAAAAAAAAAAAGAAATACAGATAACTGGAGGGTGTCTTTAATTTTTTCAGCAACACTCCAGTATAAAATGGAAGGACAGACAATAGAGTTAGCCCAAATGCATCTGTGTCCTAATGTGATAATAATGCTTACAATGGACTTTGACTCAACTTGCTTTTTCGTCATGCTTTAGAAAAGGATTATTAAACAAAAACTGGAAAATAATTAAACTAATTAAAGATATTACATTTCTTTTATGTTTTTATAAATGTAACAATGGCCCAAGAACTGATTTCTGCTTTGTTTCTGTTTTCTACCTTAGAAGACACATCTCTCTGTCTCTCTCTCTCTGTCTCTCTCTCTCTCTCTCTCTCTCTCTCTCTCTCTCTCTCTCTCTCTCTCTCTC